>JARQOC010000007.1:15311225-15911225 GCA_033576535.1 Allobates femoralis | reverse complement strand
TATGTGATCACTGTGCCAGGACTGTCAGGATCCCTCCTCTGCAGCTTGATCCCCTGCAGGGGGATCAGGGCTGCAGCAAAGTGATCTGACAGCCCTGGTACAAATATCCACATAGTGGATCACTGTGCCAGGATTGTCAGATCCCTACACTGCAGTTTGATCCCCCTGCAGGGGGATCAAACTGCAGAGGAGGGATCCTGACAGCAGCCGGAACTAAAGCGACGGCAGCGGCGGTGGCGGGACGTGAGTGCAGGAGGACCGACCGGAAGTCGAGGATGAAGACCGGAACTGGCGGACCGGCGGAGTGGGATGGGAGCAACAGGACAGGACGGCGGCGGAGAGGTGAGCAAGAGGAGGTGATCACCGGGGACCAGCGGTCATCGCAGGGTGGAAAGCGGGGGGCAGGAAGGAGAAGTGGGGGGCAGGGGGGAAACAGTGGGGGACATCGGAGCACGGGGGGGGGGCATTGGAGCACTCGGGGTGACATCGGAGCCCGGGGAGCACATCAGAGGACAGGGAGAGAATCGGCAGGCAGGGAAACATTACAGCCGTGGTAACTTGCGGTTTCATTTTCAACCGCCAATCACGGCGGCTGTAGCCTTGGGGGCAAAGCAAACCCCCCTGCGGTGTGCTGCAAGTCCCCATGTACCTGCAGCTCAAGTATCAGGTCAGTAAGACCCTCACTCGAGCTGCAGGAGCGCAATCCCCCCATGTCACAGATGCTGTGACACGGGTCGGGAACGCAGCGATTTCCATGTCACAGACGCTGTGACATAGGTCGGGAAGGGGTTAAGATTGTATAGTGTTGCGGCCATTTTCAGACATTCTTTTGATTGGATTTGGGCTCATACTAAATTTACCAACACCCCATTAGATGAAGCAATGTCTGAACCAATCAGTCTTCCTGCCTTACTCCATTTACAACAAAATAGAGTTCCCGCTGTAATCAGGGATAACCCTCTGCTATGGTCTGTGGTATTGGCATGGCGTCATGCTAGGAGGATCAGCGGACTAGACCCTTACACCTCAGTTTTTCTTCCCTTTCAAGGTAATCCTTTATTTTTACAAGGCAAACTACCCCCAATTTAACGAGTGCTGGGGGAGAGCGGGTGCAGACTGGTCTGCGATTTTCTGACAACTGCTCAATGTCCTGCTTCTTTGGAGGGTATTTTCTCCAAATATTCAATCTTAGTGGGTAATATTTTTAATACTACTCAGATTAAGCATTACGTTGACTCGGTCTTCCGAAGCATACCAGACAGTGTCAGAACCTGTCCTCTCCATCTGGTCTCCCTTGGCGCTCGTGCAGGAGTTTATTCACTGAGTCTTATCTATAAATTAATCAAACCTTCTATTTCATGGTCAGATTTTTCACCAGGCCCAGGCAGATGGGTGTCACAGGTATCTAATTATAGACTGACTGATCTTTTGAAAGCCACTCTACGTATAAACTCTTTTTATTGCCATATGTCAGCTACTCAACTATGGCCCTCATTATTTTCCATAGGGCTTACATTTCCCCAGAGGTCAAATCTAGGATGTCTCTATCGGCTAATCCCTCTTGTCCCAAATGTTTACACTCTCCAGCTGACATTTTTCATTGTCTCTGGGATTGTCTGAAGATACAGAAGGTTTGGGATATGCCTCTTAGCCATCTCACCAACACCTTCAACATTCGCTTTACATTATCTCCAGAATGGGCGTTATTTAATATTCTCCCACGGGATCAGATACTCAGACTCTCTGCTCAGCAACAATATCTGGTAACACACCTATTAGGCTTACCTGATTAAACCTGTAGGGTTTCAGATGTAGTCCTTCAGTGCCGAAACGTATGTCGAGGTGGGCTAGGCGTGCGGCTCCATACCAGTTACCTTTGCAAGAGTTACACACCATGGCACACAAGGTAAATCATGTGCTCTTTATATTTAGGTGCAGACACTTATCCGTCTACATGGTAGACTGAAGAGAATCTCTTCTCTCGGTCACCTGTAGCAGCTGCCAGCAGATTTTCCAGTATTTCACATGGTGTTTTCCTCTGAAGTATTAGCATTAACCGGGCTTATACTGTGCTGATGTACTTTTTCATTATATATTAGGTCCATTATTTTGGTCTGCTGCTTTGTATAACAGTATAAAGAATTTGAATGAATAAAGTTTCTGTTTTGGATTACCGCATGACATTTCTTCTTTCCTACCAGGGTTGTAAGATCTGTACCAAAAAGATATTTTTGTGTATTTTCTCCAAATAGATCTGCAAATTTTATTACCCATCTCTTTCTTAATAATTTTCTAAATAAAGTTTGTAATAATTTTGTATATTACTATGTAGTTGGTGTCTTTGCTGTGATGTTCATATAATAGACCATCACTAGATTTTGGGCAAAAGGGTTTCAGACGTGCCTAGGGAGGAGGTGGGATCGTTGGGGTCGGGACTGACTTCTACTGAATAACCACATCTTCTTTTGAACTTTTCAAACTACACTTTCTTGATATTGCTATGTCTTTCTTGTCTCTATATGCTATGTATCTTATGATTCTTGTTTGCAGACAGTTATAAATAAATATTAAAAAAAATAAAATAAAGAATTATAAAAAGAGGTTTGGAATCCAGACTTCACTGTAGGTCTTTATCCATCATCAGGATCGACCAGTGTTTAGTGCTTGCGTTCTTGATTGCAGAGCATTGGGGATTGAAAGTAGTGATAAACCTGATCTTAACATCACCTTGTGCCCTAGACTTTTGCTTAGGCTAATACTGAAGTAGGGTGCTCCTGTTGGAGCCTGTGGCCCGTAGAAAACACCTCCTTATATCATTCTGATGGTATCCCCTCTCTCTAAATATCAATTATTATTATTATTTATTTATATAGCGCCATTATATTCCATGGCGCTTTACATGCTAAAAGGGCAGACTAGGACAAGTAACATAGTAACAATACAAGTAACAATAAATGTTGAGAATTCGGTTGTACAGATACAAGAGGGGAGAAATCCTGTCCGCGAAGGCTCACAGTCTACGAGGGGCGGGTGGGGATACAGTGGGAGGGGGAAATTCCAGTCGTGAGGCGGTGTGGTGGACCGGGTCTTATTGCAGGTGGTAGGCTTGGCGGAAGAGGTGGGTCTTCAGGCTTCTTTATCAATGAGAGGTTCTCAGCCTGTTGAAAAACTACAAGATCCTCTGAGCAAATATGTCTGGCCAGTAAAAATTGACCTATCGGGATCAACTTCTTTAGTCTTGACAGATGTGAAGATGATGCAGGCAACAAGCTGTTAGTGGACATTTTCTTGCGGAAAATGTCCGTGCTGAGGGCAACATCCGAGGTCTTAGTAATCAGGACGTCCAGGAAGTCCACACAACTCTGACTAAATTTCCATGTCAATTTGACATTGAAGTCATTATTGTTTAAGGAATTTAAGAAGGTCTCTAAGCCTGACGCAGAGCCCTGCCAGATGAAAAGAATATCATCGATATAACGCGACCACAAGACAACTGCATTGTAACGCTCAATGTTAGCGACCGTATCCCTCTCTCACAGCCCCAGGAACAGGTTGGCATACGAGGGCGAACAAATGGCACCCATCTCTGTGTCATGGAGATGTAGGGGGAGGGGGGGTCTGTAAAAACAAAACAAATATCTATCAATGAAAAATGCAATAAAGAGTGTACAAAATCAATAAAAGGCCCATCTAAATCAGTGATCTGTAAAATACCTAACTGAAGTCATCCTGTGGTCATGCCTGATCAAAATATATAAGGTTTCCACGTTGCAAGTGGCCATTTACATGTCAGTCAAGTGGACTCCCTGGAGACGCCTCAGAATATCGGCGGATTCTCTTGTGTATGAATGGAAAGTCTCCACACAACTCTGCAGGTAAAAGTCAATAAACCTACAGATTGGTTCACAAAGACCCCCAGTTCCGGGACAAACAGTCTGCCTAGAGGCTTATTTGGGTCCTTGTGAAACTTTGGGAGCATGTAAAACATAGGGACCACTGGAAACTCCAGTATGAGAGATTCTCTAATTTTCTTGAAAATGAGAGAATGTTTGAGACCAAAATCAAGAACATCAATCAATTCGTTTTGAAATTCCCTCAAGGGGTTACTGTCAAATCCTTTAAAGCAGGCTGGATCAGACAATTGCCTGCTAGCTCCTCATACTGGTCCGTCGGCCATAGGGCATTTCCACCCTTGTCCACCAGCTTGATTACTATGTCGTCCATTCATTTCAATTCCTGAATGGCGACGTTTTCCACTGGTAAGTGATTATAATGAGTTTCCTGAGGTTTTGCAAGTTGATGAAACTTTTCCTTTACAAGCTTTACAAAGATTTCTACTTGTGGGCAGGCGGACAAGGAAAGAAAGACAGTTAATTTGTGATGTAAGTGTGTAGGTCCCATAGCTAAAGAACTTCCCTTGTTCTCACCCAGGAGGCGCTCCAGACCACCAAGGGCCTGCAACTCCATATCCGCCTCAGTTGACAATGGTTTACTTAAATGTTTTTTAAAAATTAATTTGCGGCAAAGACCTCCAGATCCTTGATGACTGTAAATTCATCCAGATGACCTGTGGGTGAAAAGGACAGACCTCTCGAGAGAAAATTAGTCTGTGCTTTAGTAAGGATATACAGCTCTAGCAAAAATTAAGAGACCACTGCACAGTTTTCTAAAAATCACCATGTCTACATGTCTGACAGCCATTCCATTCCAGTGTTAGTTGAATTCCAACCAAAGTTCACCTCATTCTACTTAACCTGCTTCTGATTCGGTGATCACCTGAACCAAATATTATTTAACAAGGGAAAGTATAAAAAACACTGCTGTGGTCTTCACAATCCTCTTGCAACAGGACAAAGCTGGATGGCAAAACAAGTTCTAGGAATAGCCCAAAATTAATTTGAATGAAAAAAATAACTTTTAACTATGCCAAAGGAGTTGAAAGGTCTTGAGAGAGGAAAAAAAGGACTCAGTTCTGGCTTTACTAGCAGAGGGATACAGTGAGCGTTATGTTACCTCCATCCTTAAAATTTCGAAGACAGCAGTCCATTACAACTAGGTCAAGCAGCAGACATTGGTGACACCAAATCTACAGACCGGCAGTGGGCAAAAACGACTCTCCACTGACCAGGATAACTGTCATCTTATTCGAATGTCACTCAGCAGCTGCAGGATGACATCAAGTGACCTACAAAAGGAATGGCAAATGGCAGCTCAGGTGAAGCACATGACAAGAACAGTTCGTAGCAGGATTTTACGGTGAGTACACAAAAATCTACTTTTCTCCATCACCTTATTGGGGACACAGGACCGTGGGACGTCCTAAAGCAGTCCCTGGATGGGTACAGAAATATGAGAGGGCCTGTCAAAGATGCACCCCCTACATGTGGGCTACTGCCGCCTGTAGAATACGCCTGCCTAGGCTGGCATCTGCTGAAGATTGAGTATGGACCCTGTAGTGCTTCACAAATGTATGAAGACTGGTCCAGGTAGGTGTTTTACAAATTTGCTCAGCCGAGGCCTAGTGTCTGAGAGCCCATGATGCCCTGACTGAATGAGTACAGTGAGAATTAATGCCCGCAGGAACAGGTAAACCACGCAATTGGTATGCGTGCTGAATCATTGTCTTAACCTATCTGGCCAAGGTGGCCTTGGAAGCTGGCATGCCCTTTCGTTTACCCTCTGGGAGAACGAATAAGGTGTCAGATTTTCTGAAGGACACTGTCCTAGCAACACAGTACTGAAGAGCTCGGACTAGGTCCAGAGTGTGCAGAGCCTTTTCTACACGGTGCACAGGAGCCGGGCAAAAAGATGGGTGTGAGATTTCCTCATTCAGGTGAAATGAGGAAACCACCTTAGGAAGGAATGATGGTTCAGGGCCTGATGAAAAATTAGGAAGGGTGCCTTGTAGGATAGTGCTGCTAGTTCAGAGACACGGCAGAAAGAAGTACCGTATATACTCGTGTATAAGCCGACCCGTGTATAAGCCGACCCCCCTACTTTTGCCCCCAAAACCTGGGAAAACGTATTGACTCGCGTATAAGCTGAGGGTGGGACCCCAGCACAGGTATACAGCCCCAGCAGTGTGGTATACAGCAGGTCCCCAGCACAGTATACAGCCCCAGCAGAGTGGCATACAGGTCCCCAGCCCAGTATACAGCCCCAGCAGTGTGGTATACAGGTCCCCAGCACAGTATACAGCCCCAGCCGAGTGGTATACAGGTCCCCAGCACACTATACAGCCCCAGCAGTGTGGTATGTTGGTCCCCAGCACAGTATACAGCCCCAGCAGAGTGGTATACAGGTCCCCAGCACAGTATACAGCCCCAGCAGATTGGTATGTTGGTCCCCAGCACAGTATACAGCCCCAGCAGAGTGGTATACAGGTTCCCTGCACAGTATACTGCCCCAGCAGTATGCCATTACACAGGCCCCCCTCACAATTTGGCGCCCCCACCTCACAGGATGGCCCCCCCCTGCATGCAGCGCTGCGCACATACATTACCAGGCTATCAGCTGTCACCCTCTGGTGGCAGATCGCGGCTCCCGGCTCCGGCTTCCATCTTCATCTGTGTCTTCCTGCTTTGTGGCCGGGGCTCATCGCGATGACGTCATCACGACGCCGGCCGGTCACGTGACAAGCAGGAAGACACAGAGGAAGATGGAGCAGGAGCCAGGAGCCGTGATCCGCCACCGGAGGGTGACAGCTGATAGCCTGGTAATGTATGTGCGCAGCGCTGCATGCGGGGGGGGGGGCAATCCTGTGAGGTGGGGGCGCCAAACTGTGAGGGGGGCCTGTATGACTCACGTATAAGCCGAGGGGGGAACTTTTCAGCCCAATTTTTGGGCTGAAAAACTCGGCTTATATGCGAGTATATACGGTAATCGCCACAAGGAAAACGACTTTCTGTGAGAGGAGCCGAAGGGAAGAGGATTGCATTCCAACATCCGTCCATCATCCGTCCGATCTGCATGGGGGATCAGGCTGCAGAATAGCAATCTGGCAGCCCAGGCACTGTGATCCACTTAGTGGATCACTGCACCTGGGCTGTCAGATTGCTTTCTGCAGCTCGATCCCCCATGCAGTGGGATCAGGCTGCAGAATAGCAATCTGGCAGCCCGGGCACTGTGATCCACTTAGTGGATCTCTACACCTGGGCTGTCCATCTCGATCCCCCATGCAGATCGGACGGATGTTGGACGGGTGTTGGAATGCAATCCTCTTGGAATTTTCTTTTCTCTATAATACTGACTTAAAGTGGTTAAGTGCAGTTGTTGTGTTAGAACTTTCTTCAATATATTCTCATATTTGATCTTATGATCATACAGCGATGGAGTGCTCAAAAACACAGCATCAATCTCCACCTCCTTGAATATTCTTTCCTCGTCTTCACTCGTGTATGAAAATACGCCAGGCTCAAAACCATTATCCAAGGTCCACAAAAATAGTCAAAAAACGACAATATCAAATATTGCTGGTGCAAGTTTCCACAACAATAATATAGTCAAACAAAAGGAACAGCACCAAAAAATTTTTTTTACCTAAAAATGTGCAGCGCTTTCTCCAACACCTGTTCAAGTGTCCATAAGTATAATAGAAAATAGGAAAAAACAGCACAGATAGTTCCAAAGGCTTGACCTTTATTGCCTGTAGCATGGCGACGTTTCGGACTGAATGTCCTTTCTCAAGCAGTGATTGTGTACAACTGACAGAGTTTTATAAGGTGCTCACATACATTTCAATAATCAATTAATTGTGCAATCTAATATATAAAGCTGAATGTGTGTATATGTGTATGTGTGTGTGTATGTGTGTATATCCGGGATTGGCATCTACACCGTCGCAACTACAGCCGCCAAATTTTGCACAGTCACACGTCTGGACCCCGGGAGCGTCATAGGCTATGTTGTGAGGCGAAATTTTAACCCTGCGTGTTCCAGTTCACCAAACAATTTTGACCCTATCTACATAATGGGGAAAAAGGGAAAGGAAACAGGTGGGAGGAAAATTGACAGCTGTCAGCTACAAAAATTTGCACAGTCACACGTCTGGACCCCAAGAGTGTCATAGGCTATGTTGTGAGGCGAAATTTTAACCCTGCGCGTTCCAGTTCACCAAACAATTTTGCCCCTATCTACATAATGGGGAAAAAGTCAATGGAAAAGTGTTGGAGGAAAATCGACAGCTGTCAGCTATAGAGACAAAATTTTGCACAGTCACACGTCTGGACCCCGGGAGCGTCATAGGCTATGTTAAGAGGCCAAATTTTAACCCCGCGCATTCCAATTCACCAAACAATTTTGCCCCTATCTACATAATGGGGAAAAAGTGACAGTTACCAGTTGACAGTTGTGAATGAGAGGGGCTTAATGATAGCACCAAAGACTAACAGCACATACCAGCATATAGTCACTAAGGTGGGGCCCCAACATGAGATATTCACCACACACGGGGACATGTATACACACCACATGCACACAAAGAGTAACAGCAAGTGTATAGTCGCTAAAGTGCAGCCCCAACATTGGATACTCACCACGCACCCGAACAAACACACACACACCACAAAGAGACACACACAACACAGAGACACACACAACACAGAGACACACACAACACAGAGACACACACTCTATAGCGACACATGCACTCACCCCACAGGGACACACACACACCACAAAGAGACACACATAACACACACACCACACTGACCCCCCCACAGGGACACACACACATAGCCACCCTATAGGGACACATGCACTCACCCCACAGGGACACACACACACCACAAAGAGACACACAACAGAGACACACACCACACAGACCCCCCCACAGGGACACACACACATAGCCACCCTATAGGGATACATGCACTCACCCCACAGGGACACACACACCACAGAGACACACACACACCACACAGACTCCCCCACGGGGACACACACACATACACACCTTATAGGGACACATGCACTCACCCCTCAGGGACACACACACACCACAAAGAGACACACAACAGAGACACACACCACACAGACCCCCCCACAGGGGCACACACATACACACCCCAGGGACACACACACCACACAGACACATATGTGCACAAATCACCTCACACAACTCGCCTCATACGTGTGCTATCTTTATTTTCCAAACATAAACATCTGATTAAAAACAGCCAATGTGCAACACATGTGCCATATAGGGAATTAAGGCAGATGTCAGTCACATGAGCTGTCTATTATGTGTATGTGTGAGGTAACATATACTGCCCGGCCAGGGGGAGGGTTTACTCTTGGCTTGAGACTTATTAGGCTGCCTATAGGAACCAATCACAGCTTAGCTTCTATTTTCCTACAGGTCATTAATATGACATATTCACATTCTATTTTGTTATAGTTAACAGCAGTTATTTATTAACCCGGGCGTAGCCGGGTACTACAGCTAGTAATATATAAGAACCAAGTATATATCACATCTTAAAGCATATATCATGGTCATAGTGCATAACAAAAGTGCATAGAATAGTGCCCATATATAAGATCACTGTTTACACAAGGAATGATGCCAGACCTCGGTACACAAAAGAGTTCATATAACCAAATAATTCCCATTGAAGTGCTATAATAAAAATTAATAATTATACTTAGTATATATTTGTTCCATACTTGTAATCATTATTCTTTTAAAATCGCTGATTTCTTAATTATAGTGAGAGAGATATGAGTAAAGTAACTAATGGAAAGCTTTAGATATAAGACACTACTGCGCATCTGCGGGTATCCGTGACCATGGTAACAACTGAGGTTATGTGTATTACAGTGGACCATAATAAACATGGCACCGATGGCCTCAGAAACGTAATGCGCATGCACATTGCAGGGAATTATGGTTATTGCATCATTTCCGGTTTCGACCATGCGCGTTGTGAACAGGGGAATGCCCAGGGGCGTAACTACTGGCATAGCAGAGTAGCGGTCGCTTTGGGGCCCGGCGCTAGTGGGGGGCCCAGACCCAGCGCTGCTACGCTGCTATGCCGGTCAGCTACCTTGTGTGGCCGTCAGGTGGGGGGCTGAGAGGTCACCTGGGGGGGCCCTGAGCTCCCCGGGGGGCCCTGCTGCCTGTGTCTGCAGCCGCCCCCGCCGCGATAGCGCCGAGGCTGAGGGAGGACTGCTGGAAGTGACACTGTGACTTCCTGCAGCCGCTCAGCAGTGCCCGCCCCTTCACCGCTCTACCGCCGGGAGGCAGAGCAAGTAATCGTGCGGCCGGCAACCCCCCTCCCCCGCTGAGAGATCACCTGGGGGGGGCCCGAGCTCCCTGGGGGGCCCTGCTGCCTGTGTCTCCAGCCGCCGCGACCGCCGGGAGGCAGAGCAGGTAATCGTGCGGCCGGCAACCCCCCCTGAGAGGTCACCTGGGTAGGGCCCTGAGCTCCCCGGAGGGCCCTGCTGCCTGTGTCTCCAGCCTCCCCGACCGCCAGGAGGCAGAGCAGGTAATCATGGCATAACACCACTTCGCCCCCCTGGTCCACGGTCCTCACCTAGGGGCCCCTGAGCGAATCTTGCTCCGGGGCTCGCAAGACAGTAGTTATGCCACTGGGAACGCCGATGACAGGACGCATAGGCTACAGCAATTATACATGTGAGTTTATAGTTTCCCGGATAGATAAGACCAACAGCTGTGGATTTTAATGAAACAATTGCACAATAACTTTAATAGTTCAGGTTTTGGATATAATCCTTGTGTAAACTGTGTACTTATATATGGGCATTATTCTATGCACTGTTGTTATGCACTATGACCACTTTATACAGTCATATGAAAAAGTTTGGCCCCCCTCTTAATCTTACTCATTTGTTTTGGTTTAAAATTGGGCTTTTGCACCAGCTATTTCAGTGTGATATATGTAATAACTGATGGACACAGTAATATTTCAGGATTGAAATGAGGTTTATTGCACTAACCAAAAATGTGAAATATGCATTATTTCAAAATTTGACAGGTGCCAAAGTATGGGCACTCTTCTCATTTTCATGATTTGAATACTCCTAACTACTTTTTACTGACTTACTGAAGCACTAAATTGGTGTGGTAACCTCATTGAGCTTTGTACTTCATAGCCCGATGTATGCAATCATGAGAAAAGCTATTTCAGGTGTCCACTTGTAAGTTGTTCTCCTATTTGCATCTTCTCTGAGAAGTGGCATCATGGGCTCCTCAAAACAGCTCTCAAATGATCTGAAAAAAAAGATTGTTTAACATAGTTGTTCAGGGGAAGGATACAAAAAGTTGTCTCAGAGATTTAACCTGTCAGTTTCCACTGTGAGGAACATAGTAAGGAAATGGAAGACCACAGAGACAGTTCTTGTAAAGGCCAGAAGTGGCAGGCCAACAAAAATATCAGAAAGGCAGAGAAGAAGAATGGTGAGAACAGTCAAGAACAATGCACAGACCACCTTCAAAGACCTGCAGCATCATCTTGCTGCAGATGGTGTCACTGTGCATCGGTCAACAATACAGCGCACACTGCACAAGGAGAAGCTGTATGGGAGAGTGATGCGAAAGAAGCCGTTTCTGCATGCACGCCACAAACAGAGTCACCTGATGTATGCAAAAGCACATTTGGACAAGCCAGTTTCATTTTGGAAGAAGGTCCTGTGGACTGATGAAACAAAGATTGAGTTGTTTGGTCATATAACAAGGCATTATGCATGGCGCCACAAAAACACAGCATTCCAAGAAAAACACTTGCTACCCACTGTCAAATTTGGGGGAGGGTCCATCATGCTTTGGGGCTGTGTGGCCAATGACGGCACCGGGAATCTTGTTAAAGTTTAGGGTCGCATGGATTCCACTCAGTATCAGCAGATTCTTGAGAATAATGTTCAAGAATCAGTGTCAAAGTTGAAGTTACGCCGAGGATGGATCTTTCAGCAAGACAATGATCCAAAACACAGCTCCAAATCTACTCAGGCATTCATGCAGAGGAACAATTACAATGTCCTGGAATGGCCATCCCAGTCCCCAGACCTGAATATCATTGAACATCTGTGGGATGTTTTGAAGCGGACTGTCCATGCTCGGCGACCATCAAACTTAACTGAACTGGAATTGTTTTGTAAAGAGGAATGGTCAAAAATACCTTCATTCAGGATCCAGGAACTCATTAACAGCTACAGGAATCGACTAGAGGCTGTTATTTTTGCAAAAGGTGTACTACTAAATATTAATGTCACTTTTCTGTTGAGGTGCCCATACTTTTGCACCTGTCAAATTTTGAAATAATGCATATTTCACATTTTCAGTTACTACAATAAATCTCATTTCAATCCTGAAATATTGCTGTGTCCATCAGTTATTACATATATCACACTGAAATAGCTGTTGCAAAAAAAACGATTTTAAACAAAAAAAAAAAGAGTAAGATTAAGAGGGGTGCCCAAACTTTTTCATATGACTGTATGCTTTAAGATGTGATGCATACTTGGTTCTTATATATTGCTAGATGGTGGCCCGATTCTAACACATCGGGTATTCTAGAATATGTATGTAGTTGACATACTGTGACTGACAGAACTTGTTCAGTCAACATGATTGAACTACATATATATATAGCAGCGCTATATGGTATATGGCGGTACATCACATTACATGTATAGCAGCACTATATTATATGGCAGTACATTACAGCACATGTATAGCAGCACTATAGCGTATGGCGGTACATTACAGCACATGTATAGCAGCACTATAGTATATGGCACTACATTACAGCACATGTATAGCAGCACTATAGTATATGGTGGTACATTACAGTACATGTATAGCAGCGCTATGGTATATGGCGGTACATTACAGTACATGTATAGCAGCGCTATAGTATATGGTGGTACATTACAGCACATGTATAGCAGCACTATAGTATATGGCGGTACATTACAGTACATGTATAGCAGCGCTATGGTATATGGCGAATTTCCAATTACAAAACCCAGGAGTCAGGCCACATCAATCAAATAATCATTTTTTATTAATTTATCATAACAAACACGGTAAAATGGAGATATATAAAATATACAGAACAGGAATTAACCCACTTGGTATAATAATCCAATATGGAGAGAGTCTACATCCTATTTCACATGCACAATGCATAGGGCTAACCAACTCATCATCATAAGCCCCAAAGTGGACATCTCAACAATAAACATATACTGGCCAGTGCCAAATAAACCAAGGGGTTAAGATGTAATTACCTGTCTGTATAGCCCCCCTAACGCGCGTTTCGCGTTAGCTTCGTCTGAGGAGGGTGGTCTCTCAATGCCAAATGGTTCCTTATATCGTGACCGCGATCATTCAGCGTCTGACGTCACATCCGGTATTAACCGGATGTAACGCGGACGCCGCGTCATTTAGCTTCCCCCAGCCTCCATGGAAACCGGCAGGGCATCATTCATCCAGGAACGCCCAACCCCACCCCGCAGCGACGCACGCACCGCGTCACCAGCGGGAGGAGCAAGGCGTCCTCCGGCGAACAAGCCACCGCCGTCACCATGGAGACTAGATGTTTCCAGCCACCGCGTCATCTGCACATCAAGGAACACAAAGACCGCAGCGATCCTTCAGTTAAGAATCCTGCGGCCCCGTGCCACAAGACGGAAGAGACGCATGGGCATATGTATCAATATACTATTTAATAATTTAAGGAAACCGGGGCCTATAGCACAAGGTTATGGACAATAAGCATAGGCCAGTACAAATCATAATAAACAATATTTAAAAACCAAGGCACATCCCCTTATTACAGAGCAATTCATACATACATACATGGAAAATGTCCAGGACATATAAATATGGTGTTATGGACTAAAAACAGTCAAAGTGTCACAGTATTAATCTACAAAAGTGCTGCTGTGCTGATCATAAAAGTGCTAATATAGCAAAACATTATTACTCTCACAACAACACATACACTCCATCAAACATAATCCACCGGCCGGTGTAACATACAACCAAACATACACAAGGACAAAGGAATATAATACAATCCAGAATAAGATTATATCCATATTAAGCAATTAAGGTGCTGACATATAATAAAACGTGAAAGTGTTCAAAAGTGTTGACGTCCCCCTTCCATGCGTTGTGTATCCAGAATATAGTCATCCATGCTCTTCATATTGGGAATATTGTACCTACATACACGAACAACAAACAGCAAAAAATATATATATTAGAAATTTAAAAACAGTTAAAATGCAATATAGAACCTACAAGAAGGGAGCGAAACTCAGGATCTCATTAAGACCCCTAGGTCGCACACACCCCACCCTCATAATCCATTTCGCTTCCAATTGGGCCAGTGTCTTCTTCCAATTTCCACCTCGTATGTTCACATGAACCTTATCGATTCCAAAGGCCTTAAGAAGGCTTGCATCACACCCATGAGCAAGCTTAAAGTGTCTTGCAATGGGTTTAAGCTGGGATACATCTTCTACCTCTTCGGCGGCAATGATATCACGCACGTGTTCTCTAATTCTTACTTTAACCTGCCTGGAAGTCAATCCCACATACACTAACTCACAAGGGCAAAAGGCATAGTATACAACCCCTACCGAATTACACGTGATATTCTGTGTAATTTTAAAGTTGCGTGAACCATCACTGGACATGAACTCAGACCTACGCAACATGTTAGGGCACGCCACACAGTCTCTACATGGAAAGAAACCCCATCTTGGACCTCCAGACCCAAACAACCTGTTATTTTGGGGACCTTCATGGAGACTGTGAACCAAGATGTCCCGTAGGTTTGGTGCCCTTCTATAGGTTACAGACGGAATCCCCTTTATACACGTCTTAAGTCCTGGGTCTGAGGCCACTAATGGCCAAAATTTTTTTAAAACTCCCTCCATTCGTCTCCATTGGCCATTATATCCAGCGATGAATCGTACCTGTGAGTTTGATTTGTCCTTTTGCTTAGGTTGTAATAAGTCGGTTCTGTCTGTTTGTATCGCTCTCCGATATCCAGTGCTAACGCTCCGTTTTGAATATCCCCGATTCAAAAAACGATTCGTAAGATCGTCTGCCTGCTGATGGAATAACTCATCAGTGGAACAAATCCGACGTGCACGAAGGAACTGGCTTATTGGAATCCCCCTAATTAAATGAGAAGGATGCGAAGAGGAAGCATGTAACATAGAATTAACAGCAGTGCTCTTACGGAACAGATCAGTTGTTAAATATCCATCCTCACCTCTTCGTATCTTAACATCCAGAAATTCAATCTCTGATGTGCTGTACGCCAACGTCAGTTTAATGTTCCTCTGGTTGTCATTCAGTTTTTCAATGAACGTCATCAGCTCCTGTTCCTGACCCTGCCAGATCATAAAAACGTCATCAATATACCTTGTCCATAGTGCCACCTTATCACACAAAGTAGAAGGCTCTGAGGAGAAAATCTCCCGCTCCCAAGCCCCCAGAAACAGGTTAGCATATGAGGGTGCGAAAGCAGCCCACATAGCCGTACCCTGTTTCTGGAGGTAAAATTTATCACGGAACACAAAATAGTTGTGTGTAAGTGCGAATTCAAGAAGTCTTAATAGAAATTCAACCAAGGCAGTGTCCAAATCTGACATGGTAAGAAACAATCTCGTAGCCTCAATCCCATCCTCATGACATATTGACGTATATAACGATTCTACGTCTAGGGTGACCAAGTACATATCCCCTTCCAAACAGACACCCTCAACTTTTCTCAAGAAATCGTTAGTGTCACGTAAATAGGCAGGTAAAGTCTCTACCAAGGGTTTCAAATGGTAGTCTAGATATTTACTCATCTGTTCACACAGACTCCCATTCCCCGAAACTATTGGGCGCCCAGGTGGCTCCTCCCTATTCTTGTGTACCTTAGGCAACAAGTATAGACACGCCGTTTTGGGGGCCTCGGGAACCAGACCATCCTTGATGTCCTTAGTGATCACTCCAGACTGGTAAGCATCCTCCACCAAAAGATACAGTTCACTGGAAAAAGACAGAGTGGGATTATACGTCAACTTGGTATAACAAGATTTCATCCCTAGCTGTCTAAGTGCCTCCCTCTCATACAGCCTAATCGGCCATAACACCACATTTCCCATTTTGTCAGAAGGTTTTATGACAATCTCATCAAGCTGTTTTAATTCAGCCAAAGCTTTCCTCTGAGCACCTGACAGATTATTCCCAAAGTTCCCTTTTGGGATCTTTAGGAACTCATCAGTCACAAGTTTTACAAACAATTCAATGTTTGGATATAAATTCAAGGCCGGGAATTTTTTATTTTTTGGAAACAGGAACTTACCCCTTGTTCTATCACCTTCTAGTTCCTGCTCCATATTATCCAAAGATTTAATCGCCTCCACTTCCTGTGTCGTCCAAGTGTCAGTATCACCCATAGATTTCTCATGCAATTTTTTAAAAATGAGTTTACGGGCGAATAGGTGCAGGTCTTTTATGGCTGAAAAGGAGTCAAATTGACAGGATGGGGAAAACGTTAAGCCCAATTCCAACACCTCTTTTTGATCTTTACTCAGAACCACATCCGAAAGATTAATTACCTGTAGGTTTGAGGTAGAGGGTCTCACCACTCCTGTACGTCTCCTTTTTCCTGAATCTCTAGAAAAATACCTTTTTTGCTTTCCTCTTCTATTGGGGTACCTAGACCCCCCTGTGGAAGATTCCCCTTCTTCATCAGTGGAGGCTACCGATGACAACGAGGTGTCACCAGGATTTGTCTGGTTACCCTGGCTTGTCTGCTTCCATCTGTACACCGTACGTGATTGATAATCATGGAGATCACGTTGGAACTTTTTTGACTTGTTGTCTTGTACCTCCTTCTCCCAGGTCACAAACAACTTGTCAATTTCTATCTTAAAACTTTCAACTTCATCCCCAGAGCTAGTCTCTCTTAATTTACTTTGATTCAGCTCAATTTCCACTTCCAAGGTCTCCAAACTCTTTCTATTTAGGCCAATCAATAATTCAATAAAGGTTCTGGAACATATGTTACATGACTCCTCCCAATTTCCACGAAAAACAGAATCATCTACAGGAAAAGATGGCACTACTTTGACCCGTAGGCCCCGTGGTATCAGGTTTTTTGCCAAATAGCTCTCCAATGACGCCTTATTCCACCACAATCTTAATCTTTTCTTGTATAAAACTTTAAGGGTGTTTCTGAGCTCCGCAGATCCACTACTAGTAGGTTGGACCACATTTATATCACCATTAAAAACCGTGTTAATACGGGACAGCCAAGTCTGATCCCTGGATTAATATCCATGCTGAGGGTACAATGGGAATCTGTAAACAGACAACAAACAGCAAATTCAAAAAGGGGTCACCCTCCAAATAATTAGGCCCTCCAATACAAGAGAATTTCCAATTACAAAACCCAGGAGTCAGGCCACATCAATCAAATAATCATTTTTTATTAATTTATCATAACAAACACGGTAAAATGGAGATATATAAAATATACAGAACAGGAATTAACCCACTTGGTATAATAATCCAATATGGAGAGAGTCTACATCCTATTTCACATGCACAATGCATAGGGCTAACCAACTCATCATCATAAGCCCCAAAGTGGACATCTCAACAATAAACATATACTGGCCAGTGCCAAATAAACCAAGGGGTTAAGATGTAATTACCTGTCTGTATAGCCCCCCTAACGCACGTTTCGCGTTAGCTTCGTCTGAGGAGGGTGGTCTCTCAATGCCAAATGGTTCCTTATATCGTGACCGCGATCATTCAGCGTCTGACGTCACATCCGGTATTAACCGGATGTAACGCGGACGCCGCGTCACTTAGCTTCCCCCAGCCTCCATGGAAACTGGCAGGGCATCATTCATCCAGGAACGCCCAACCCCACCCCGCAGCGACGCACGCACCGCGTCACCAGTGGGAGGAGCAAGGCGTCCTCCGGCGAACAAGCCACCGCCGTCACCATGGAGACTAGATGTTTCCAGCCACCGCGTCATCTGCACATCAAGGAACACAAAGACCGCAGCGATCCTTCAGTTAAGAATCCTGCGGTTAAGAATCCTGCGGTCCTTCAGTTAAGAATCCTGCGGCCCCGTGCCACAGGGGGGTCTAGGTACCCCAATAGAAGAGGAAAGCAAAAAAGGTATTTTTCTAGAGATTCAGGAAAAAGGAGACGTACAGGAGTGGTGAGACCCTCTACCTCAAACCTACAGGTAATTAATCTTTCGGATGTGGTTCTGAGTAAAGATCAAAAAGAGGTGTTGGAATTGGGCTTAACGTTTTCCCCATCCTGTCAATTTGACTCCTTTTCAGCCATAAAAGACCTGCACCTATTCGCCCGTAAACTCATTTTTAAAAAATTGCATGAGAAATCTATGGGCGATACTGACACTTGGACGACACAGGAAGTGGAGGCGATTAAATCTTTGGATAATATGGAGCAGGAACTAGAAGGTGATAGAACAAGGGGTAAGTTCCTGTTTCCAAAAAATAAAAAATTCCCGGCCTTGAATTTATATCCAAACATTGAATTGTTTGTAAAACTTGTGACTGATGAGTTCCTAAAGATCCCAAAAGGGAACTTTGGGAATAATCTGTCAGGTGCTCAGAGGAAAGCTTTGGCTGAATTAAAACAGCTTGATGAGATTGTCATAAAACCTTCTGACAAAGGGGGAAATGTGGTGTTATGGCCGATTAGGCTGTATGAGAGGGAGGCACTTAGACAGCTAGGGATGAAATCTTGTTATACCATGTTGACGTATAATCCCACTCTGTCTTTTTCCAGTGAACTGTATCTTTTGGTGGAGGATGCTTACCAGTCTGGAGTGATCACTAAGGACATCAAGGATGGTCTGGTTCCCGAGGCCCCCAAAACGGCGTGTCTATACTTGTTGCCTAAGGTACACAAGAATAGGGAGGAGCCACCTGGGCGCCCAATAGTTTCGGGGAATGGGAGTCTGTGTGAACAGATGAGTAAATATCTAGACTACCATTTGAAACCCTTGGTAGAGACTTTACCTGCCTATTTACGTGACACTAACGATTTCTTGAGAAAAGTTGAGGGTGTCTGTTTGGAAGGGGATATGTACTTGGTCACCCTAGACGTAGAATCGTTATATACGTCAATATGTCATGAGGATGGGATTGAGGCTACGAGATTGTTTCTTACCATGTCAGATTTGGACACTGCCTTGGTTGAATTTCTATTAAGACGTCTTGAATTCGCACTTACACACAACTATTTTGTGTTCCGTGATAAATTTTACCTCCAGAAACAGGGTACGGCTATGTGGGCTGCTTTCGCACCCTCATATGCTAACCTGTTTCTGGGGGCTTGGGAGCGGGAGATTTTCTCCTCAGAGCCTTCTACTTTGTGTGATAAGGTGGCACTATGGACAAGGTATATTGATGACGTTTTTATGATCTGGCAGGGTCAGGAACAGGAGCTGATGACGTTCATTGAAAAACTGAATGACAACCAGAGGAACATTAAACTGACGTTGGCGTACAGCACATCAGAGATTGAATTTCTGGATGTTAAGATACGAAGAGGTGAGGATGGATATTTAACAACTGATCTGTTCCGTAAGAGCACTGCTGTTAATTCTATGTTACATGCTTCCTCTTCGCATCCTTCTCATTTAATTAGGGGGATTCCAATAAGCCAGTTCCTTCGTGCACGTCGGATTTGTTCCACTGATGAGTTATTCCATCAGCAGGCAGACGATCTTACGAATCGTTTTTTGAATCGGGGATATTCAAAATGGAGTGTTAGCACTGGATATCGGAGAGCGATACAAACAGACAGAACCGACTTATTACAACCTAAGCAAAAGGACAAATCAAACTCACAGGTACGATTCATCGCTGGATATAATGGCCAATAGAGACGAATGGAGGGAGTTTTAAAATAATTTTGGCCATTAGTGGCCTCAGACCCAGGACTTAAGACGTGTATAAAGGGGATTCCGTCTGTAACCTATAGAAGGGCACCAAACCTACGGGACATCTTGGTTCACAGTCTCCATGAAGGTCCCCAAAATAACAGGTTGTTTGAGTCTGGAGGTCCAAGATGGGGTTTCTTTCCATGTAGAGACTGTGTGGCGTGCCCTAACATGTTGCGTAGGTCTGAGTTCATGTCCAGTGATGGTTCACGCAACTTTAAAATTACACAGAATATCACGTGTAATTCGGTAGGGGTTGTATACTATGCCTTTTGCCCTTGTGAGTTAGTGTATGTGGGATTGACTTCCAGGCAGGTTAAAGTAAGAATTAGAGAACACGTGCGTGATATCATTGCCGCCGAAGAGGTAGAAGATGTATCCCAGCTTAAACCCATTGCAAGACACTTTAAGCTTGCTCATGGGTGTGATGCAAGCCTTCTTAAGGCCTTTGGAATCGATAAGGTTCATGTGAACATACGAGGTGGAAATTGGAAGAAGACACTGGCCCAATTGGAAGCGAAATGGATTATGAGGGTGGGGTGTGTGCGACCTAGGGGTCTTAATGAGATCCTGAGTTTCGCTCCCTTCTTGTAGGTTCTATATTGCATTTTAACTGTTTTTAAATTTCTAATATATATATTTTTTGCTGTTTGTTGTTCCTGTATGTAGGTACAATATTCCCAATATGAAGAGCATGGATGACTATATTCTGGATACACAACGCATGGAAGGGGGACGTCAACACTTTTGAACACTTTCACGTTTTATTATATGTCAGCACCTTAATTGCTTAATATGGATATAATCTTATTCTGGATTGTATTATATTCCTTTGTCCTTGTGTATGTTTGGTTGTATGTTACACCGGCCGGTGGATTATGTTTGATGGAGTGTATGTGTTGTTGTGAGAGTAGTAATGTTTTGCTATATTAGCACTTTTATGATCAGCACAGCAGCACTTTTTTAGATTAATACTGTGACACTTTGACTGTTTTTAGTCCATAACACCATATTTATATGTCCTGGACATTTTCCATGTATGTATGTATGAATTGCTCTGTAATAAGGGGATGTGCCTTGGTTTTTAAATATTGTTTATTATGATTTGTACTGGCCTATGCTTATTCTCCATAAACTTGTGCTATAGGCCCCGGTTTCCTTAAATTATTAAATAGTATATTGATACATATGCCCATGCGTCTCTTCCGTCTTGTGGCACGGGGCCGCAGGATTCTTAACTGAAGGATCGCTGCGGTCTTTGTGTTCCTTGATGTGCAGATGACGCGGTGGCTGGAAACATCTAGTCTCCATGGTGACGGCGGTGGCTTGTTCGCCGGAGGACGCCTTGCTCCTCCCGCTGGTGACGCGGTGCGTGCGTCGCTGCGGGGTGGGGTTGGGCGTTCCTGGATGAATGATGCCCTGCCGGTTTCCATGGAGGCTGGGGGAAGCTAAGTGACGCGGCGTCCGCGTTACATCCGGTTAATACCGGATGTGACGTCAGACGCTGAATGATCACGGTCACGATATAAGGAACCATTTGGCATTGAGAGACCACCCTCCTCAGACGAAGCTAACGCGAAACGCGCGTTAGGGGGCTATACAGACAGGTAATTACATCTTAACCCCTTGGTTTATTTGGCACTGGCCAGTATATGTTTATTGTTGAGATGTCCACTTTGGGGCTTATGATGATGAGTTGGTTAGCCCTATGCATTGTGCATGTGAAATAGGATGTAGACTCTCTCCATATTGGATTATTATACCAAGTGGGTTAATTCCTGTTCTGTATATTTTATATATCTCCATTTTACCGTGTTTGTTATGATAAATTAATAAAAAATGATTATTTGATTGATGTGGCCTGACTCCTGGGTTTTGCAATTGGAAATTCTCTTGTATTGGAGGGCCTAATTATTTGGAGGGTGACCCCTTTTTGAATTTTATGGTATATGGCGGTACATTACAGCACATGTATAGCAGCACTATAGTATATGGCGGTACATTACAGTACATGTGTAGCAGCGCTATGGTATATGGCGTTACATTACAGCACATGTATAGCTGCGCTATAGTATATGGTGATACATTACAGTACATGTATATCAGCGCTATATAGCGTATGGCGGTACATTACAGCACATGTATAGCAGCACTATAGTATATGGCGGTACATTACAGTACATGTATAGCAGCACTATAGTATATGGTGGTACATTACAGTACATGTATAGCAGCGCTATGGCATATGGCGTTACATTACAGTACATGTATAGCTGCGCTATAGTATATGGCGGTACATTACAGTACATGTATAGCAGTGCTATGGTATATGGCGGTACATTACAGTATATGTATAGCAGCGCTATACTATATGGCGGTACATTACAGTACATGTATAGCAGCGCTATGCTATATGGCGGTACAGTACAGCACATGTATAGCAGCACTATAGTATATGGCTGTACATTACAGTACATGTATAGTAGCGCTATGGTATATGTCGGTACATTACAGTACATGTATAGCAGCGCTATGGTATATGGCAGTACATTACAGTACATGTATAGCAGCACTATAGTATATGGTGGTACATTACAGTACATGTATAGCAGCGTTATGGTATATATGGCCGTACATTACAGTAGATGTATAGCAGCGCTATGGTATATGGTGGAACATTACAGCACATGTATAGCAGCGCTATGGTATATGTCGGTACATTACAGTACATGTATAGCAGCGCTATGGTATATGGTGGTACATTACAGTACATGTATAGCAGCACTATGGTATATGGCGATACATTACAGTACATGTATAGCAGCGTTATAGTATATGGTGGTACATTACAGTACATGTATAGCAGAGCTATGGTATATGGCAGTACATTACAGTACATGTATAGCAGCACTATAGTATATGGTGGTACATTATAATACATGTATAGCAGCGTTATGGTATATGGCGGTACATTACAGTACATGTATAGCAGCACTATAGTATATGGCCGTACATTACAGTACATATATAGCAGCACTATGGTATATGGCGGAACATTACAGCACATGTATAGTAGCGCTATGGTATATGGCGGTATATTACAGTAAATGTATAGCAGCGCTATGGTATATGGCGGTACATTACAGTACATGTATAGCATCACTATAGTATATGGCGGTACATTACAGTACATGTATAGCAGGGCTATGGTATATGGCGGTACATTACAGTACATGTATAGCAGCACTATAGTATATGGCGGTACATTACAGTACATGTATAGCAGCACTATAGTACATGGCGGTACATTACAGTACATGTATAGCAGTGCTATGGTATATGGCGGTACATTACAGTACATGTATAGCAGCACTATAGTATATGGCCGTACATTACAGTACATGTATAGCAGCACTATGGTATATGGCGGTACATTATAGTACATGTATAGCACTATGGTATATGGCGATACTCCGCTCCCCGCGCCCCCCCCGCTTCTCCTGGCCCCCGCGCCCTCACAGTAAGAGTAAAAATAAAAAAATCCTCAGTGAGGATACTCACCTGTCCGCCGTTTAGCTCCACCTCCGTTTTCTAGGTCCTACAGGCCTTTAGGACCTGTTGTTGCCTGGGAAACTGATCAGCTGATCAGTCAAATGATCTCTAACTGCCGGGGGGCAGGATGGAGCAGGGGGGCAGGATGGAGCCGGGGGGGAGCGCAGGATGGAGGTGGGGGGGGCAGGATGGAGGCGGGGGTACAGGATGGAGTGAGCGGGGCAGGATGGGTGAGAGGGGCAGGATGGATGCGGGGGGGCAGGATGGATGCGGGGGGGGGGCAGGATGGAGCCAGGGGAGCAGGATGGAGCCAGGGGAGGACAGGATGGAGGCGGCAGAGCATGGAGACAGCGGGGCAGGATGGAGGCGGGGGGGCAGGATGGAGCTGGCAGGGCATGGAGCCAGGGAGGCAGGATGGAGGCAGGGGGGCAGGATGGAGCCGGCAGGGCTTGGAGCCAGGGGGGCAGGATGGGGCCAGGGGGTCGGATGGTGGCGGGGGGGAAGGATGGAGATGGCAGGGCAGGATGTAGCCGGGGAGGCAGGATGGAGCCAGGAGGGAGCAAGATGGAGCCAGGGGGGCAGGATGGAGCTAGTGGGGCAGGATGGAACCAGGGGGGCAGAATGGAGCTGGGGGGCAGGATCGAGCCGGGGGGGGCAGAATGGAGCGGGGGGAGGGTGGAGCCGGGGGCAGGATGGAACCGGGGGGGCAGGATAGAGCCGGGGGGACAGGATGGAGCCGGGGGGACAGGATGAAGCGAGTGGGGCAGGATGGAGCCAGGGGCCAGGATGGAGTCAGGGTGGGGCAGGATGGAGCCAAAGGGGCAGGATGGAGTCGGGGGGGCAGGATGGAGCCAAGGGGGGAGGGTGGAGCTGGGGGCCAGGATGGAGCCGCGGGGGCAGGATGGATGCAGGGGGGCAGGATGGATGCAGGGGGACAAGATGGCTGTGGGGGTGGGCAGGATGGCTGCGGGGGTGGGCAGGATGGCTGCGAGGGGGGCAGGATGGAGCAGGGGGAGGGTGGACCTGGGGGGCAGGATGGAGCCGGGGGGATCAGGATGGAGCCGGGGGGGCAGGATGGAACCGGGGGGGCAGGATGGAGCCGGGGGGGTAGGATGGAGCGAGTGGGGCAGGATGGAGTCGGGGGGCAGGATGGAGTCAGGGTGGGGCAGGATGGAGCCGAAGGGGGCAGGATGGAGTCAGGGGGCAGGTTGGAGCCAAGGGGGGGAGGGTGGAGCTGGGGGGGCAGGATGGAGTTGGGGGGGCAGGATGGATGCAGGGGGGCAGGATGGATGCAGGGGGGCAGGATGGCTGCGGGGGTGGGCAGGATGGCTGCGGGGGGATAAGGATGGAGCCGGGTGGGCTGGATGGCTGCGGGGGGATAAGGATGGAGCCGGGTGGGCAGGATCTCTGTGGGGGGGCAGGATCCCTCTCACCCCCCTCTGTTCTCACCCATCATTTGCAGCGTTGCACTGTTTACAGCGGTCATGTGACAGGGCAGGCTGTGTCACGTCACATCAGCCCGCCCTGTCACATGACCGCTGTACAGGGAGAAGACGGGTGAGAACAGCAGGAGGTGAGGGGGAAGGCGAGGAGGGGAGGAAGCGGGTACCGGTGCCAGGGGTCGCCGCGGCCGTACGCACGTAGCCTGGCCAGCGACGCCTATGCGTCGCTGTCGCCAGATTACAGCTACTGTATAATCTTCTAATTTTGAATGCGCGCAGCTTTTTGCATATGCGGCACTCATTGGTTGCCGCGGCAACCAATGAGCGCTTGCGCGCGATTTCGGCGTCAGACAGACACGATTAGGAGATTATATAGTAGATTGCACAATTTATTGATTATTGAAATGTATGTGAGCACCTTATAAAACTCTGTCAGTTGTACACAATCACTGCTTGAGATAGGACATTCAGTCTGAAACGTCGCCACGCTACAGGCAATAAAGGTCCAACCTTTGGAACCATCTGTGCTGTTTTTTTCCTATTTTTCTATTAGATTTAGTTCTAGAAATAAAAAGAAAAAAAATGGGCTTTGCTGTATTTTTGGTTGCAGCCAGGTACAACAAGGCAGCTGGGGGTTGGCGGCAGTCCGTAGCTGCCAAGTTGTACCTGGCTGGACCAATAATATGGCGAAGCCTCACATCATTTTTTTTTTTCAATTCTACAAATAAAATTACATGGAGCTTTGCCATATTTTTGGTTGCCAGCCAGGTTGTGGGGACCCACGTTGCAAATTGCAAACCACAGCCACCCCAGAAAATAGTCCATTAATTAGAGGCGCCATTTTCTGGTGCTGTACCCCAACTCTTCTAGTTGCCCTTGTGCTGGTGGCACACAGGGGCTCTAAATATGCAACATGGGGTCCGCTATCATGTTGAATGGAAAATTAGCTCCAATTGTTAGCGGACACCATGTTGCGTATGGAGAGTTCCTGGGTGCGTAAACATTGCAGCTGCACCACAAGTGACCCCATTTTGGAAAGTAGACCCCCCAAGGAACATATCTAGATGCATAGTGAGCACTTTGAACCTTTGCTTCACAAATTTATCCGTAAAAATGAAAAAGAAAATTTGTGTGAAAAAAGCCCCATACTTTTTCCTTATTACGGATCAATTTGTGAAGCGCCTGGGGGTTCAAAGTGCTCACTATGCATCTAGATACGTTCCTTGAGGGGTCTAGTTTCCAAAATGGGGTCACTTGTGGTGGAGCTCCAATGTTTAGGCACACAGGGAATTGTTAGCGGACACCATGTCGCGTATGGAGAGCCCCTGTGTGCCTACACAATGGAGATTCACCACAAGTGACCCCATTTTGTTAACTAGACCCCCAAGGAACGTATCTAGATGCAAAGTGTGTGAAAGAAAGAATGCGCAAATAGGGTCTTATCTCAATAACACACTTTCACTTATCGATGTGGAATTGCTCACCTTTAGCAGTTGTGAAACCCACAACTGGTAGAATAGCGTACAGGCAGCTGCTGCACGACCCGCACTCTCAACGGTGACCGTGGTTGTAATGCAGAATCTTGGACAAAGTGCCTCAGTGTCCACGCTGCTGCTCCGAGACCAAAGAAACACAGACACAGGAATGTCTGGTTCAGCTACAGCCTTTATTTTCCGACGCGTTTCGGAGCCTCCTCCCGAGCTCCTTCCTCAGGGAACATCACGATTACACTGAACAATTACACTTTTATAAGAAAAAAAGTGCCAAAAACATGATGGAAATTACATCAGCATGAAGGGAGGATCTACCCATGACGTCACAATGTTTACAAAACAAATTACCGTAACAGCCGATGAGAGAGATATCAAAAATAAACATAGTGTGTGTTATCCATCAAGTGCATAAATCACATATAATAAAAAAAGAGAAAACAGAACAAAACTCACAGCCATATGAGAAGATAAGAGAAGAAAAAAGACCGAAAGGTTCTTGTGTGGAATCAAACCCACAAAAATGAAAAAGTGATGTGTGTCCAATATTTGTAGTCTCTCTGCCAGGTGTGCTATATGTCAGGGCATATTAAATTAAAGTATTATTGAGCTCTAAATTCTCAAAAAGATTTTTGTAATCTCAATTATATAGAATATTTTTAAATATTTTTTAAGATTTTCAAATAATAATCCAATTATTCCAATGACATCTTTACACCAACTACATATATTTGTATGGTTGATATCATTTAAGGAAAATTGAACTATTATGTTGTAAGGGTTTTAGAACACAAAGTAGCAATACTACTTAATGTGTCAATCATTTGAATTGATGAATTAACAGTAGTAATGTGTGTATCAGCCAGTTTGTGTCAGCCCACCAATCAAGATGCCCTTACGCCTGGTGGGACCTACTCTAACTAAATCCGAATTGATATAATTTAGATTATTTTTTATGGCTGGATTTTTCTTAGTTTTTTTGAGGATTGTGATGTAAATAATAAAATTTTGTAAATTGATACAGAAGGAGTTACCAGCTACAGACTTGCAGCAATATCCATGCAATAACAAAAAAACTTGTAGTCAACCTACGGTAAATGGAGTTAACATAGCTACAGCAGGTGCATAAGATGCATCCACTAACTAACCACAGGTGACTGCAGTTGATGTGGATGACACTGCCGCAACTATGTTGTCTGCACAAACCACATGTTAAGTACAAATTACATATATGCAATTATGAAAATTACAGCAAGTATGTTGTTGGTGAGTCCTTCATGATCAATTATTATCATTTAGTATATTCCTCAACAAAGTGAAAAAATCTAAGAAAAATGTCGTGGTAGAATCTAATTAATAATTTATGTTTGTCCCTATCTATCTAAACATGTGGAACACACCTTGCTAATGAGATGTGTGTGAACAGCCGTCCCACCCGTCTCTTAGCTGTTCACAAAAACCTCTCCCTTTAAAGAATAAGAATCAAATCTCTCAGCACGTAGAGTACTGGAGCTTAAAATAGTGGTTTCTATCACCCTGTGACAAAATCAGAATGATACACATCTCCAATGAAATCTGAAATGTGTTTTTCCACAAATATTGTATAAACTATGTACATAAAAAACAGAAAATGTAAATACTAAACTAATTTTTTTTTTTTTTTTTTTTAAATAGAAAAGGTAAAAAAATAAAATAGGCAAAAGTTCATCCCAAAATATTCCGATAGACAATATTTTTGGTGAAGACTTTCTCACTGTTAGGCACCAATTTGCCTTGAATGCATGAATCCACCACTTTCACCTTCACATTGCATCGTCTCTTCACACGTGAGAAAGCCACATATAATTGTCCATGACCAAAAACAGGTTCTGGCAAATAAATCCCCACTTTCTCCAATGTTTGGCCTTGGGATTTATTTATGGTCATGGCAAAGGCAGGCTTCACGGGAAATTGCCGACGTCTTAGTTTGAAAGGCAATCCAGTCTCAGATGGACAGAGATCAATTCTTGGAATGAAGACTACATTTCCTTCATCCGAGCCAGAAATTACTTTTGCTTGTATCAAGTTGTCAAACAAAGCAATAACAATCATGCGAGTCCCGTTGCAAAGTCCTTTTCTGCTGTTAAAATTACGCAAAAGCATTATAATTGTACCAACTTTTAATTTGAGGAGATGAGAAGGCATTCCTGTTGGTGTTAGAGAATTTAGAAATTCCACGGGATATTGTTCGGGATTTTCCGTCTCATCTGGATCAATGGAATCATGGCTCATATATTCAATGTATTCTCCAGGAATACAATCCATAACTTTTGAATTGATCAAATCCACAGCGTCATTTTTGGGACAAAGAATGGCATGTGATGCAGCATTCTGAATACTTTCGTCATTATTCACATCAATGACAATGTTTTCACCAAATATATCCAAGATTAAAGAGCCAGTGCAGATCATGTCTTGCGGGATCTCAATGACATCATCACCAAGGTTGTAATCATTGGACAATTCTCCATTTCCCAATTGAATTAACCAATTGCTATATTCCGAATCAATGGAGCGCATGTTGTTAATGAGCGGCAATTGATTGAAAAGCTGCCATTGTCGTGAATATTTAATGCAGCTCTCTACGATGTCTGTCCTTGTTCCATGAGAGATGATAGGAAGACACTGCCGAAAGTCTCCTCCCAGAACAATGACTTTCCCTCCAAAGGGTAATTTATTTTTCTTGGAGACATTAGTTGTCATGACATCCCGTAATAATTGATCAATTACATGCAAAGCGTATTTTGACAACATAGTAGACTCATCGATGATGAAGAGTTTGGTAGTCTTCAAATGTTGGGCCGCATCAGTATCATTTTTGATTCTTGAAACGGATGTCTCATTAATTGGTATTGGTATGCCATACAGTGAATGGATAGTTCTTCCTCCTTGCAATAGATTAGCAGCAATCCCTGTACTGGCTGCAGGTGAGACAACTTCTCCTTCTCCTCTCAGTTCATGAATCAATAGATGATAGAGATATGTTTTCCCACTTCCACCTGGACCGTCAAGGAAAAAGCACTTTGGCTTATCACTTGTATCCTCTAAAGCTTGATGGATTGCAGTATAGGCCAAACGTTGTTGATCATTTAAGGTAACTTTCATTTCACGTGCTCTTACTAACTCTTCTTCTTTGTTGTATTGAGGACGAATGTGTGGTTTTCTTTTTGGGCGTGGCAGATTAAAATCAATAAAATGTTTAGCATGAAATTTGAAAACATGTTCAACATCAGTCATGGCATATCCTTCACAATGCTCACAATCATCAGTGTCGGGGTGGTAGGCATGGCAGTAATCTTGAACAAAGTGTTGTTTAAATTCTTGCCACAACTCCAGGGGATGATTAGGAGGACCAAAGACACATATATATGCAAACATGTCACGGAGCTGTGCAGGCATATTGAGAACACAGGCATCCAATAAAGTTTTTCTCCAAACAGTGTCATCGAAGAGCAATCCAAGGGCTAATGCCGCCTCTTTAAACGTTGGGTATGTGACTTCTTTAACAGTCTTAAGGTTGTCAAAACTTGTAGCTCCTTTAACATGGAGTAACAACAGCCTTAAAAAATACCGTTCTTGTTCTTGAATACTAACAGTGTAAAGTCTACCAATGACTGAAGCACCTCCTCTCCTTCTAACTTCCCATGCACCTTCTTTCCAAACATAATGCTCAGGAATTTGACGATATAAGTACTCCCGAGCATTGGGATCATTCTCATTGAGGGCAAAGTAGGCCATGAGTGTTGATTGTCTGTCCATTGAATAACTGATGTTGTCCGCAGAATCACCCTCGTGAAAAAAAAGTGATTGTGAATGAGGCAGATGTACTGCAAGACGAATAATGCTGTGAGATTGTCTATGCATTGGGAAAGCAAAGATTCGCCAAGCTGCCTCTGGTGCACTGACATATCTGGAATCCATGAATTTATGAGTTTCATCGTGCCTGATGTTGGTTTCACAAATTTCCACATTGGCTTTGTCATGACCTTTGTACACATATTTGAAGAGGTATTTTACGCTCTGAATGGAAGCACATACTTCCACATTGATATGGCACTTATATTTTAATAGAAGGAAAGGGTTATATGGAACCACCCAAGAATTATCAATCATCTTGGAATGCTGTGGAAAAGAAGGTCCTTCGTTTCTTTGATAACTTGGATATGCATCCTCAGGTATAACAGTTTTTGTTTGAAACTTTTTGGGAAAAGCTTTTTTACACTTTCCATTCTCCATACATGGAGAATTGGGATTGTGTTGTCCACAGGGGCCATGGATCATGTGTTGCATGACAATTTGATGGAGCACAGGGTAATGTGATGGATCAGGAATTTCAGCCCAAACAGTATTGTCCACTTCCACCTCAGTTCTTAGTTTTGAGTTGGCATCCAGAATAATTAGAATGTGAGCATGTGGTAGGCCTCGCTTTTGAAATTCTATCACATGAACCATAGCACAAACCTTACCAAATAATCCACAATTAATATCTTTCAAAAGGGCTTCAAGTTTAATCCTGAATACACGGGCCACTAAATCCGGGCGATGTTCAGCACGCTGCCATGGGTGTAAATTGTTTGCAATTTCACTCCATTTTGGATTACAGGTCATCGTTATAAAAAGATCTGGTCTTCCAAATTTAGTTACAATCGCCATGGCATCTTGATACCTCTGCTGCATGTTTCGGGGACTTCCCTCAAAGGAAGATGGTAAAATTACCGTCTTGCCAATGGGGATTCCTTTTTCTACGGATTTTCTCAGCAAATGTTCTTGAAGGAGACAATAATCCTCCACCTTCAAATCCTTCTGGTGTTGTCGTATAAAATTTAAACGATTGGCCTCGATCTTAACATAGGCATCCACCAAGTACTGCTGTGTCAGCTTACCTCCATTAAGGACAGGATTGAATTCTGTCCGTACTGACAGCAAATAACAGTAATACTGCAGCTGTGTCACCCTGCGAAGATGTTGGCCTTGCTGCTTGAGTGCTTCATGCCACCCTTGCTCTCCATGAGGGAAAAACAATGGATACAGTAATGCATCCAAATTACTGTGTAAAATACTTATTTGCTGTGTTTTGGGGGCCAACGGATTATTTGGGTCTGGTTTTAGATGTATTAAAATGTCTCTATTAAATGGTGGCTCTCCATCAGCATTTTCAAAGACGACAGCGACTTCATGGACAGTAGGGTTGTTATACCGTCTTGGGTCTTGCTCTCTGTCTTGTTTAATTGCCATGATGATATTAGGCATATTTGTGCCATGTTCCAATGCTTTCTGTTCTTCCTCTTCCTCCACTTGCCGTAACATTTTGTAAGCTGAAACAAAGGGATTAATACCTTCCAATTGCTCAGCAATAATTCTCATCAAGGCTGGATTACACTTGAGATTTTCTGGAGACTGTAGGCGTTGTTCAGTAGCAGTAGCACTATCCAAAATATACAGCTGTGCATATGCTGGAACTTGACCTTCAGCGGGGTGGAGAGTTCCAGTTCTATGGTAAATTTGGCCGTGAATCCTGAAACAATAAGGACCGTGTCCAGGTGGTTGAGAAACACTTGCACCCATGGAAGCAAATGCAAAGGAACTATTAATGCTCCTGATATTCTCCATGAGATTTTTACTATATGGGCTATCTCCTTTCAGTAAAGTAGTGAAGAGCTCAGGGTACTGAGGTAATGGTACCTTAACTTTGCCCTTGTGACAACAAAGGGAGAACTGTCCATCAGATGGCCTTTCAGCCTCAAAATGTTGTGCTTCACAATGTTCACATAACACATTCATGGGCCCACAGGTATGTTCTAAAATACCGGTATCGTCATCAGTAAAGCCAATAGGGATTGATGACGTAGGTGAAGTGAGCAACCGATGACCTTTTTTGTAGATGCCTACATAAATAAGGCGTGGCTGTGTAGAACTGTCAACACATTCAAGAAAAGAAGTAGTGACTGGAGACTTCTTACAGAGGATTTTTTTTTGGCGTAGTTGACGCTGTAAGGCAGCCAAATGGGCCAAATGGCGTTGTTTTGAGGTAGGTGACATAATTTGTAAACGTTTGACTTTAGCCAATTGATGTCTTCTCATGGCAGAAGCAATCTTGTCTGTTCTTGTTTTAGAAGAACATTTGCCCTTCACTTTACCCGTGCCAGATGTTGAAGGCAGTTGAGTTTCAAAAAGTGTTGGAGACACAGATATGGACACCATATCAGAGGTAGATGGTTTTCCTTGCAGCTTCACCTTTTGTTGTTTACGGCCAGATGTTGTAGGCAGTTGAGTTTCAGAAAGTGTTGGAGACCCAGATATGGACGCCATATCAGAGGTAAATGGTTCTCCTTGCACCTTCACCTGTTGTTTTTTGCGTCTTTTGCATTCCGCATCAGCTTTTTTTGCCAACCGACTGCTTCTTTCTTCAGCAGACTCCTTTGCAATTCTTTTATTCAAATCCTCCGTGAGCTTAAGCAAACGGAGACGTCTTGTTTCCGGATCTTCCTGCGCACGCTTCTTGCGCTGGCGTGCAGCATTCTTAGCTCTAACAAAGCTTTTTTGTTTGTCAGAGCTCATATTGAGCACAGTACAGAAAAATGTATGCAATAATAGCTACAGTATATTATTTAAGGAAGCAATCAATATACATTCTGCATAGCAATATAGTCAAAGTAGTAATATTTATATTGATAATTTTTATTATATACAATATATTTTTATATATAAATTATATCATAAAAATATATAAAAAAAATATATTATATATATTATTAACTTAAATAAATTATGTATATTATATATTACAATTTATTATGTGTATATATATATATATATATATATTTATATAATAGAGATATATATATATACTAATCATATACATAATATGACATATATATCTCTCTATATATATATTAATCTATATCTATATATCTATATATCTCTCTCTCTCTATATATATATATATATATATATATATAATTATGAATATATCAATAAATAATCGATTATATTGGCCCAAAAAGATATCTTTAACTGATATTGTAGGGATGAGGTTCCAGCACTGGTTTTCCGACATCCTTCCACAGGATCACCAAGGCAGGAATGATTTGTGAGGAAAAGTTAAAGGAAACACTATAAAATGGCGGATTAAACATATTATTAATCACTAAAATAGCGGCAGGGGGGAGTATAGTGATTGGTAAGCAAAAAGCTACGTTTTTTTTTGCGGCCGCACTTGCCGCAAGTGCAAAACCGCACTTGCTGCACCTGTCGCAAGTCCCCCTATACTTTCTATGGGGATTCCCGCAACCGCACCGCAAGTGTAATGCTTTTATGCGGCAAACGCGGCAGATGCGGTTTTTCACAGCATCTACCGCAAATTAGCAGGGGTGTGCGAACATATGGGGGGGGGTGATGACATATCGGGGGTGTATGTTGACAGGGCTTGGAGTTGTATGCTGACAGTGGCAAGAGGTCGCAAGAAAAAAATTAAGATCAAAAAAAGTCACCAAAGAAGTTAATGAAGTAAGGAGCATTATTTACATATAGATGACAATCGATGTTAAAAGAATTATAAACAGATAATATAGATTTAATATTCATGCACTGCCATAATTTCAGACAAAAATTTAATATAAGGCTGAAAAAGATGTATATAATTGTGTAACATATAGATCAATAATTTATTTAATACCAATATATGCAAAATATTTTTATATATAAATAATATCATAAAAATATATCAAAAAAATATATTATATATATTATTAAGTTAAATAAATTATGTATATTATATATTACAATTTATTACAATGTGTATATATATATATATAGATTAATATACAATATATATATATATACTAATCATATACATATATATAATATGACATCTCTATATATATATATATATATATATATATATATTTATCTATATAATGTGTATATATCTATATATATATATATATATATAGAGAGAGAGAGAGAGAGAGAGATTAATATACAATATATATATATACTAATCATATACATATATATAATATGACATGTATATATATATATATATAGATATATATTAATCTATATCTATATATCTATATCTATATATCTATATATATATATATCTATATCAATATATATATATAATTATGAATATATCAATAAATAATCGATTATATTGTGCCAAAAAGATATATATATAGATTAATCCCATAACCATTACCGCAACCGCGCCGCATTGCGAGTCGCTGGCTGAGTGCGAGCACTTGCGGCGCGATTGCGGTAATACCCATAGGGATTACCGCAATCGCGCCGCATTGCGAGTCGCTGGCTAAGTGCGAGCACTTGCGGCGCGGTTGCGGTAATCCCCATAAGGATTACCGCAACCGCGCCGCATTGCGAGTCGCTGGCTGAGTGGGAGCACTTGCGGCGCGGTTGCGGTAATACCCATAGGGATTACCGCAACCGCGCCGCATTGCGAGTCGCTGGCTAAGTGCGAGCACTTGCGGCGCGGTTGCGGTAATCCCCATAAGGATTACCGCAACCGCGCCGCATTGCGAGTCGCTGGCTGAGTGGGAGCACTTGCGGCGCGGTTGCGGTAATACCCATAAGGATTACCGCAACCGCGCCGCAAGTGCAAGTTGCGGCGCGGTTGCGGTAATCCCCATAGAAAGTATAGGGGGACTTGCGGCAGGTGCGGCAAGTGCGGATTTGCCGCACCTGCCGCAAGTCCCCCTATACTTTGTATGGGGATTACCGCAACCGCGCCGCAAGTGCGGCAGATGCGGTTTTTTCACCGCATCTGCCGCGACTGCTGTTAAACCACAGCTTGACTCGGGATTACCGCTTCTGGCAGTGAATGTTAACCCCGAGTCAGGCTCGGGAATACCACTACAAAGGTTAAATAAATTATGTATATTATATATAACAATTTATTATAATGTGTATATATATATACATATATACATATATATATATATATATATATATATATATATATATATATATTAATATACAATATATATATATATAGATTACTCTACAATATATATATATATATATATATATATATATATATATATTAATATACAATATATGTATATATATATAAATAATATAGATTAATATACAATATATATATATATATATAGATTAATATACAATATCTATATATATATATAGATTAATATAGAATATATGTATATATATATATATATAAATATACAATATATATATATATATATAGATTAATATACAATATCTATATATATATATATAATAGATTAATATACAATATATATATATATATATAGATTAATATACAATATATATCTATACATAGATTAATATACAATATCTATATATATAGATTAATATACAAAATATATATATATATATAAATTAATATACAATATATCTATATATATAGATTAATATATCAATATATATCTATATCTATATATATATCTCTATATTTCTCTATATATACCGTATATACTCGTGTATAAGCCGACCCGTGTATAAGCCGACCCCCCTACTTTTGCCCCCAAAATCTGGAAAAACCTATTGACTCGTGTATAAGCCGAGGGTGGACCTCAGCAGAGGTATACAGCCCCCAGCAGTGTGGTATACAGGCCCCCCCAGTGGTATACAGGCCTCCCCAGTGGTAGTATACAGCAGCCCCAGTGGTAGTATACAGCAGCCCCAGTGGTCGTATACAGCAGCAGCCCCAGTGCTGTATACAGCAGCAGCCCCAGTTGTATATACAGCCCCAGTGGTAGTATACAGGCAGCCCCAGTAGTATATACAGCCCCAGTGGTAGTATACAGGCAGCCCCAGTAGTATATACAGCAACCCCAGTGGTATACAGCAGCCTCCTCAGTGGTATATACAGAACCCACCAGTATATACAGCAGCCCCAGTGGTATATACAGAAGCCCCAGTGGTATATACAGCAGCCCCAGTGGTATATACAGCAGCCCCAGTGGTATACAGGCCTCAGCAGTATATACAGCAGCCCCCAGGGGTTATACAGCACCCCCCAGGGGTTATACAGCACCCCCCAGGGGTTATACAGCGGCCCCCAGGGGGTACCCAGCAGCCCCCTGGGGGTACCAACAGCCCCCTGGGGGTACCAACAGCCCCCAGGGGGTACCCAGCAGCCCCCTGGGGGTACCAACAGCCCCCTGGGGGTACCAACAGCCCCCTGGGGGTACCAACAGCCCCCTGGGGGTACCAACAGCCCCCTGGGGGTACCAACAGCCCCCAGGGGGTACCCAGCAGCCCCCTGGGGGTACCAACAGCCCCCTGGGGTACCAACAGTCCCATGGGGTACCCAGCAGCCCCCTGGGGGTACCAACAGCCCCCAGGGGGTACTAACAGCCCCCAGGGGGTACCCAGCAGACCCCTGGGGGTACCAACAGCCCCCAGGGGGTACCCAGCAGCCCCCTGGGGGTACCAACAGCCCCCTGGGGTACCCAGCAGCCCCCAGGGGGTACCCAGCAGCCCCCTGGGGGTACCAACAGCCCCCAGGGGGTACCAACAGCCCCCAGGGGGTACCCAGCAGCCCCCTGGGGTACCAACAGCCCCCTGGGGGTACCAAGCAGCCCCCTGGGGGTACCAAGCAGCCCCCAGGGGGTACCCAGCAGCCCCCTGGGGGTACCAACAGCCCCCAAATGCTGGCACTCGGCCCCCTTGTAAGGCTTCCCCCCCGCTGCTTATACATTACCATTCCGGTGTTCTGATCCGCGCCGCTCCTCGCTGCTTCTTCATGCTCCATCCTCGCTGACTGCATCCGGGATCTCCATTCTCCGGCCGTCGCGCGATGACGTCATATCGCTGCGACAGCCGGAGATCCCCGGATGCAGCCAGCGAGGATGGAGCATGAAGAAGCATCGAGGAGCGGCGCGGATCAGAACACCGGAATGGTAATGTATAAGCAGCGATGGGGGGGGGCCTTACAAGGGGGGGTGAGTGCCAGCTTTTGGGGGGAATATATGAACTGCTTCCCCCTGCCGCTGATTGACAGGGGGAAGCAGTGCATATATAATGAGCGGCCCCACGTGATGGGGCCGCTTATACAGCAGCCTCCCCCCGCCTCCTCCAGCCTCCACAGCCCCGGCCCCACAGCCCCCACCACAGCACAATACCGTAGTGATCGTGTATAAGCCGACGGGGAGACTTTTCAGCCCAAATTTTGGGCTGAAAAACTCGGCTTATACACGAGTATATACGGTATATAATTATGAATATATCAATATAATTCTAATATTAATAATCGATTAATAATAATAATTAATGTTAACACTAATAATGATAATATTAATAATTAATAATAATTAATAATCAATTATATTGGGCAAAAAAGATATCTTAGCTGATCTTGAAGAGATGAGGTTCCAGCACTGGTTTTCCGACGTCCGTCCCACAGGATCACCAAGGCATAATCGATTAATAATAATAATTAATATTAACACTAATAATAATAATATTAATAATTAATAATAAATCGGTTATATTGGCCCAAAAAGATGTCTTGTAGGGATGAGGTTCCAGCACTGGTTTTCCGACGTCCGTCCCACAGGATCACCAAGGCAGGAATGATTTGTGAGGAAAAGTTAAATTAAACACTATAAAATTGCGGGGGGAGTATAGTGATTGGTAGGCAAAGGGGAGTATAGTGATTGGTAGGCAAAAAGTGTTGCCACCCAGCAACAGCGCAGTCAGCCGCGGGTTTTTTTGCGGGCAAATCTGCCGCAAGTGCAAAACCGCACTTGCCGCAGCTGTAAAACCGCACTTGCCGCACCTGCCGCAAGTCCCCCTATACTTTCTATGGCAATTACCGCAACCGCGCCGCAAGTGCGGCAGATGCGGTTTTTTCACCGCATCTGCCGCGACTGCTGTTAAACCACAGCTTGACTCGGGATTACCGCTTCTGGCAGTGAATGTTAACCCCGAGTCAGGCTCGGGAATACCACTACAAAGGTTAAATAAATTATGTATATTATATATAACAATTTATTATAATGTGTTATTATATATATATATATATATATATATATATATATATACTAGCTGTGAGCCCGATGCAAATGCATCGGGATTCTAGAACGTGCATTAATTTGATTATAGTAGTTATAGCTGTTAGCCTGATGCAAATGCATCGGGTATCTAAAATATGTTTATTGTTTGTTTAAAGATTTTTAAATAATAATCGCATCATCAATAGCAATAATATAAGCCATAGCATTATTATTAGCAGTAATAGCAGTATTAATAGCATTATTAGCAGTATTATGAGCATTAATAACAGTATTAATAGCATTAATAGCATTATTATTAGCATTAATAGCATTATTAATAGCATTATTAGCATTAATAATAGCATTAATAACATTATTGATAGCATTAATAGCATTATTATTAGCATTAATAGCATTAATAATAGCATTATTAGCATTAATAATAGCATTAATAACATTATTAATAGCATTAATAGCATTATTATTAGCATTAATAGCATTATTAATAGCATTAATAGGATAAATATTAGCATTAATAGCATTAATAGCCTAATTAATAGCATTAATAGCATTATTAATAGCATTAATAGCATTATTATTAGCATTAATAGCATTAATAATGGCATTATTAGCATTAATAATAGCATTAATAACATTATTAATAGCATTAATAGCATTATTATTAGCATTAATAGCATTAATAATGCCATTAATAGGATAAATATTAGCATTAATAGCATTAATAGCATAATTAATAGCATTAATAGCATTATTAATAGCATTAATAGCATTAATAGGATAAATATTAGCATTAATAGCATTAATAGGATAAATATTAGCATTAATAGCAGAATTAATAGCATTAATAGCATTATTAATAGCATTAATAGCATTATTATTAGCATTAATAGCATTAATAATAGCATTATTAGCATTAATAATAGCATTAATAACATTATTAATAGCATTATTATTAGCAGTAATAGAATTAATAGCATTATTATTAGCATTAATAGCATTAATAATACCATGAATAGGATAAATATTAGCATTAATAGCATTAATAGCATAATTAATAGCATTAATAGCATTATTAATAGCATTAATAGCATTATTATTAGCATTAATAGCATTAATAGGATAAATATTAGCATTAATAGCATTATTAATAGTATTAATAGCATTAATAGGATAAATATTAGCATTAATAGCAGAATTAATAGCATTAATAGCATTATTATTAGCATTAATAGCATTATTAATAGCATTATTAGCATTAATAATAGCATTAATAACATTATTAATAGCATTAATAGCATTATTATTAGCATTAATAGCATTAATAATAGCATTAATAACATTATTAATAGCATTAATAGCATTATTATTAGCATTAATAGCATTAATAATAGCATTATTAGCATTAATAATAGCATTAATAACATTATTATTAGCATTAATAGCATAATTATTAGCATTAATAGCATTATTTTTAGCAGTAATATTATTATTATTAGCATTATTTTTTTAATTATTATTTTTTATTTAATTATTTATTATTTTTTATTTATTTTTTTATTATATTTTAATTATTTTTTTTATTATTAAATTTATTATTTAGGCTGAGACCCAATTCTCTTTCAGGTCTGCTAAAATGGCTGATATAATTAGCATATATTTAATTTTTTTATTATTATTTTTATTGAATTATTTATTATTTTTAATTTATTTTTTTATTATTTTTTTATTAATTTTAAAGTATTTTTTTTATTTTTTAATTAATTTATGTTTTTAAGTGAGAGTGAGACACAGTTCTCATTCAGGTCCGCATTTTTTTTTTTTTCTATTATTATTATTTTTATTAAATTATTTAATATTTTTTAATTATTTTTAAATTATTTTTAAATTATTTTTTATATTATTTAATTTATTTATTTTTTTAAGTGAGAGTGAGACAGAGTTCTCATTCAGGTCCGCATTTTTTTTTTTTTTTTATTATTATTTTTTATTTAATTATTTAATATTTTTTAATTATTTTTTTATTATTTTTAAATTATTTTTAAATTATTTTTTTTATTATTTAATTTATTTTTTTTTTTAAGTGAGAGTGAGACACAGTTCTCATTCAGGTCCGCATTTTTTTTTTTTTATTATTATTTTTATTTAATTATTTAATATTTTTTAATTATTTTTTTATTATTTTTAAATTATTTTTAAATTATTTTTTATATTATTTAATTTATTTATTTTTTTAAGTGAGAGTGAGACAGAGTTCTCATTCAGGTCCGCATTTTTTTTTTTTTTATTATTATTTTTATTTAATTATTTAATATTTTTTAATTATTTTTTTATTATTTTTAAATTATTTTTAAATTATTTTTTTTATTATTTAATTTATTTATTTTTTTAAGTTAGAGTGAGACACAGTTCTCATTCAGGTCCGCCTTATTTTTTCCCCATTGACATACATTACCGGTGTGTCGGCGAATTTATGGCCGCCCACCTGGTTCTATTTGTCGGCCCTAAAATCGCGGACACACCGCTAATGCATCTCTATGGGCAGTCAGCCCGATTTCGGATTGAACGACGACCAATCAGAATTTGAGTTGACGGCCCATAGACATGCATTAGCGGTGTGTCCGCGATTTTAGGGCCGACAAATAGAACCAGGTGGGCGGCCATAAAATCGCCGACACACCGGTAATGTATGTCAATGGGGAAAAAAAAAGGCGGACCTGAATGAGAACTGCGTCTCAGTTTTGAGGGGCTCTTCTGATTGGCTGAGGGCAGTATACAGCGACCAATCAGAAGAGGGCCTCAGATCTCATTGAGGTAGAATGGGGGATTTTTCTTCCATTCTATCTTAATGAGAAGGAAGAGGACGTCGGAGGTGGAAGATCCCCGGGGCCGGACGAAGAGGCGGAGATGGCGGAAAGAAGAGAGAAGACCCCCGGGGCCGGAGGAAGAGGACGGCCTGGCCGGACGGAGGAGTTGAGGATCGGACGGACGATCAGATGACTTGAAGGGATGTAAGTGATCGACGGGGGCGTTAGGTTAGGGGACAGCGGGGGCTTCGGGTGTAGGGCCTTAGGTGACAGCGGCGTTAGGTTAGGGGACGGCGGGGGCTTAGGGGATAGGCGGCGGGGCTTAGGGGGTATCGGCGGGGGCCTAGGATGCTACGGGCTTAGGGGGTAGGGGCTTAGGGGCTGCTGCGGGGCTTAGGGCCTTAGGGGCGGCGGTGGCTTAGGAGGTAAACGGCGGGGGCTTAGGATGCTGCGGGTCGGGGGTTAGGTGGTCGCGGCTTAGGGGATAGGGGCTTAGGGGGTATCGGCGGGGGCTTAGGATGCTGCGGGTCGGGGGTTAGGTGGTCGGGGCTGCTGCGGGGCTTAGGGGGTAGGGGCTTAGGGGCGGCGGTGGCTTAGGGGGTAGACGGCGGGGCTTAGGGGGTATCGGCGAAGGGTTAGGATGCTGCGGGTCGGGGGTTAGGTGGTCGGGGCTTAGCGGGTGGCGACTTAGGGGTAGGGGCGGTGCAGGTGTTCGGGGCTTAGCGGGTGGCGACTTAGGGGTAGGGGCGGCGCACTGAGGGCGGCGGTGGCTTAGGGGGTAGACGGCGGGGCTTAGGGAGTATCGGCGGGGGGTTAGGATGCTGCGGGTCGGGGGTTAGGTGGTCGGGGCTTAGTGGGTGGCGACTTAGGGGTAGGGTTGGCGCAGGTGGTCGGGGCTTAGCGGGTGGCGACTTAGGGGTAGGGGCGGTGCACTGAGGGCGGCGGTGGCTTAGGGGGTAGACCGCTATGGTATACTACAGTGCCATGGGCATACGCCTGTCAGGTGTAAAGCGTATGGCCATGGGACTGTAGTATACCATAGCGGTGTACACTACAGCGCCGGGCGGCGGGGCTTAGGGGGTATCGGCGGGGGGTTAGGATGCTGCGGGTCGGGGGTTAGGTGGTCGGGCTTAGCGGGTGGCGACTTAGGGGTAGGGGCGGCGCACTGAGGGGGTGGCTAAGAGCATGGGGCTGTGGTGTACACCGCTATGGTATACTACAGTCCCATGGCCATACGCCTGTCAGGTGTAAAGCGTATGGCCATGGGACTGTAGTATACCATAGCGGTGTACACTACAGCGCCATGCTCTTAGCCAGCCCTGGCTTTGTTAGCGAAGCGACTCGCAATGCCCGCTTCGCGGGCATTGCTTCGCAAGACTGCAACGACTCGCAATGCCCGCTTTGCGGGCATTGCTTCGGGAGTCGCCGTGGCCGCTACGCGGCCACGGGGAGAGTCCAGGAGAGGCAGCTCGCTCGCGCTAACAAAGCCACCGGAAGTTGCGCCGCTCCGACGGAAGTCGCTACGGCAATTATATATATTATATATATATATATACAATATATATATATAGATTACTCTACAATATATATATATATATATATATATATATATAGATTAATATACAATATATGTATATATATATAAATAATATAGATTAAAATACAATATATATATATATATATATATATTAATATACAATATATATATATATATATATAGATTAATATAGAATATATGTATATATATATATATTAATATACAATATATATATATATATATAGATTAATATACAATATCTATAATATATATATAGATTAATATAGAATATATATATATATATATATAGATTAATATACAATATATATCTATACATAGATTAATATACAATATCTATATATATAGATTAATATACAAAATATATATATATATATAAATTAATATACAATATATCTATATATATAGATTAATATATCAATATATATCTATATCTATATATATATATATCTCTATATTTCTCTATATATATATAATTATGAATATATCAATATAATTCTAATATTAATAATCGATTAATAATAATAATTAATGTTAACACTAATAATGATAATATTAATAATTAATAATAATTAATAATCAATTATATTGGGCAAAAAAGATATCTTAGCTGATCTTGAAGAGATGAGGTTCCAGCACTGGTTTTCCGACGTCCGTCCCACAGGATCACCAAGGCATAATCGATTAATAATAATAATTAATATTAACACTAATAATAATAATATTAATAATTAATAATAATTAATCGATTATATTGGCCCAAAAAGATGTCTTGTAGGGATGAGGTTCCAGCACTGGTTTTCCGACGTCCGTCCCACAGGATCACCAAGGCAGGAATGATTTGTGAGGAAAAGTTAAATGAAACACTATAAAATTGCGGGGGGGGGGGGGGAGTATAGTGATTGGTAGGCAAAGGGGAGTATAGTGATTGGTAGGCAAAAAGTGTTGCCACCCAGCAACAGCGCAGTCAGCCGCGGGTTTTTTCGCGGGCAAATCTGCCGCAAGTGCAAAACCGCACTTGCCGCAGCTGTAAAAACCGCACTTGCCGCACCTGCCGCAAGTCCCCCTATACTTTCTATGGCAATTACCGCAACCGCGCCGCAAGTGCGGCAGATGCGGTTTTTTCACCGCATCTGCCGCGACTGCTGTTAAACCACAGCTTGACTCGGGATTACCGCTTCTGGCAGTGAATGTTAACCCCGAGTCAGGCTCGGGAATACCACTACAAAGGTTAAATAAATTATGTATATTATATATAACAATTTATTATAATGTGTATATATATATAATATATATATATATATATATATATATATTAATATACAATATATATATATAAGATTACTCTACAATATATATATAGATTAATATACAATATATGTATATATATATAAATAATATAGATTAATATACAATATATATATATAGATTAATATACAATATCTATATATATATATAGATTAATATACAATATATATATATATATATAGATTAATTTTACCTTGCAAAATATCGCAACAGATTAAACTGTGTCGATATTTTTGTAGTGAATCAGCACAACCAATATTTTATGGCAAAAATTACTTTATTAATTAAAATTAAAAATAATTCATATAAAAATTATTAACATATACAACATGTCCTAAGCGGGAACACAGTCCCTATCATGCACAAAGTACTTGGGTGGGCTACAAAAACAGCACAAAAAGTAGCAGCAAATTACTAACAGGGGAACAGAAATAATATATTCACAGCACCAACACACTTATATTAAAATGGTCACAAAATGATCATAGGTTAAATACTAGGGTGTTCAAATTACCTGGTGCCTAAATGAACTCCTTTGGACCCCTGACTGCCACCGTGCTCCTGCCTCAATCCCACAGCCAGCCAATATATAGATTAATATACAATATATATCTATACATAGATTAATATACAATATCTATATATATAGATTAATATACAAAATATATATATATATATAAATTAATATACAATATATCTATATATATAGATTAATATATCAATATATATCTATATCTATATATATATATCTCTATATTTCTCTATATATATATAATTATGAATATATCAATATAATTCTAATATTAATAATCGATTAATAATAATAATTAATGTTAACACTAATAATGATAATAGTGATTGGTAGGCAAAGGGGAGTATAGTGATTGGTAGGCAAAATGGGTTGCCACCCAGCAACAGCGCAATCAGCCACGGGTTTTTTCGCGGGCAAACATGCCGCAAGTGCAAAACCGCACTTGCCGCACATGCAAAACCGCACTTGCCGCACCTGCCGCAAGTCCCCCTATACTTTCTATGGAGATTACCGCAACCGCGCCGCAAGTGTAACCGCATCTGCCTCGTTCGCCGCATAAGCATTACACTTGCGGCGCGATTGCGGTAATCCCCATAGAAAGTATAGGGGGACTTGCGGCAGGTGCGGCGACTGAGGTAGCGACTCGCAATGGCCTCGCGGCCATTGCTCGCGCTACACAGCGACTCTCAATGGATCCCCATTGAAAGTATAGAGAGACTTGCGGCAGGTGCGGTGGCTGAGGTAGCGACTCGCAATGGCCTCGCGGCCATTGCTCGCGCTACCTCAGCGGTACATCGCTAATTTTGTGGCCGAGCCTCTGGTTCTATTTTCGGCCAGCGACTCGCAATGGCCGCTTCGCGGCCATTGCTCGCACGTGGTGACGTCACAGTGTGACATAGCCACGCCGTTTTCGGGGGCCGACACGAAAATGCCTACGGCAATTATAGAGTAGATATATCCTGAAAGTGTATAAAAAAATGAAGGGAAGGGGGTCTAAGATGTGCTCAAATAGTGATCCTAAATGAAGAGAATAACTATATTGGTATCATTTAAATATATATACAGAGCAGAAGGAAAAATGAAAAAAAAGGGAAAATAGGACTCGATCTAGGAGAATCGAGGTGATAAATCAATATGTGTTGTGCTAAATTGTGATTAAAAAGTGTCTCAAAAGAGTCGAAAGTGTCAATAAGAGGTCAATGGTGACAATTGTCTATTTCTTTTATTAATTTACAGGTATCAACTTTATGGAAGAAGAGAACAATGAAGGATAAAAAAAAAAGGGAGTTCCCACGTCAAAGAAAAAGATACAAATATATATGGATAAAAATTGTATGAAAAAAAATATGTATACATATAGAAATATAATGTGAAAAAAATTCTTGCAGCACACAGCTACTACCAATGATGTACAAATGCTACAAGCTATATGTGTTTGAGGAAAAAGTTTAAAAACTTACGTTTTTTTCAAAAAACTCAAAAATTCTAATTTTTTATTTCTGAAGTTCTTGGTACATACATTGGCCAATGTCTGCTTGCTCATCAACTGCGACAAAGTGACTTCAGGTCTGATGAGTCCTACTCTGATATCCTATCCTCCTTGTCCACCCCCCACTTCTCAGTGGGCAGACTCCATCTAGACCAGTGATGGCTAACCTATGGCACGCGTGCCAGGGAGGGCACGCAGAGCCGTCTCCGCTGGCAAGCGGCCTCGCCTCTGCACTGACACTTTGAACTTCCGGCGCTATGGTGCCGGCAGTTCAAAGCCGTGTCGGATCAGAGCGGGGAGACATTTCTCCTCCGTCTGATACTCCCTCCTTGCAGCGCCCGCCCACCCGGTGTCACGTGACACTCTCAGTGCGGGAGAAGACAGAAGATGTAAGAAGAGGAACCTGCAGCAGTGAAAGCAGGAGCAGGAAGGTGAGTATGAACTTTTTTTTTTAAAACATACTTAACAACCAGAATGGAGCAATGCTATTACTATCCAAGCACCAAGATTCAGGCCCCGGCCCCAGACCATCAATGCACTGCCCTCAATGACTAGTTCACACTTTTAATCAAGTTTTGGATGCTCACTTACATGCAGGGATTGCTGACAATGCTCTGCACTGCACAGATCTGTGACCTCGGCAGCTCCTCCAGCACACTGGTCTCCCTGACCCCAGCTTTGGCCAAGGATTCCTCCATCCTTCTGCAGAGACTGCACTGAATCATTGAGAGGAGCGGCACTTCTGTAGCAGAAGGTCGGCAGGGCCAAATGTATGTGTGTGTGTGTGTGGGGGGGGGGAGGAATATGGAACACAAGACAGTCGGCCCTGAGGAAAGAGGAGAAAAGTGCCTGCTCTCCTCATTTGTTGCCACTGCTACTCTTACAGGAGCCTTCTCCTTCTGTAATGTCACCACTACCTCAGCAGTCAGGAGGAGGGAGAGAGAAGGAGTCTGACAGGAGACTCCTGTGCTTGTAGCCATCCTCTACTGAAGACTCCAACTTCAGGCCTCCCCCTCTCCAACCACTGCGTACCTTGAAATGATGAGGAAAGTGAGTATATATGTGTTCATACCTATATTATGTATGATGGTATGTGTGTGATGTGCTTGTGTGTGAGGGTGATGCATGTGATGTATGAAAGTGATGCATGTGGTGTGTGAGGATGATGAGTGTGGTGTGTGAGGATCATGCGTTTGGTGTGTGAGGGTGATGCATGTGTGAGAGGGTGTTGCATGTGTGAGTTATGCGTGTGGTGTGTGAGGGTAATGCATGTGGTGTGTGAGGGTGATGCATGTGTGAGAGTGATGCGTGTGGTGCGTGAGGGTGATGCCTGTGATGTGTGGGGGTGATGCGTGTGGTGTGTGTTGATGATCTTAAGCCTGGATGTGTCTGTGTGTGTATATATGATGGTGTACTTGAGTGAGTGTGATGTAGCATGGTTCGCCTGGGTTTGTGCGTGATGTATGTTTGATGGTATGCATGATTCTGTGTGTGCTTTATGTGTGACAGTCACCTGGATGTGTCTGTGTGATGGTGCTTTTCTGACCCTAGCAACGCCACTGCTGAAGACAGAATGGGGCAATAATACCTGAGGACAGGATGGGGCAATACTACCTGAGAACAGGATGGGACAATACTACCTGAGGACAGGATGGGCCAATACTACCAGAGCATAAGGATGGGGCAACACTACCTGAAGACAAGGATGGGGCAATACTAACTGAAGACAAGGATGAGGCAATACTACCTGAAGACAAGGATGGAGCAATATTACCTGAGAACAGGATGGGGCAATACTAACTGGGAACAGGATGGGGCAATACTACTTGAGGACAGGGTGGGGCAATACTACTTGAGGACAGGATGGGGCAAAACTACCTGAGGTCAGGATTGGGCAATACTACCTGAGGACAGGATGGGGCAATACTAGCTGAGGACAAGTATGTTGCTTATAACTGCAAGGGGTCAATGATGGGGCATATTGGTACAGGATGGGGCATATAAATGCAAATGGACAAGGATGGGGCATAATACTGCAAGGGGACAAGGATGGGGCAAATTACTGCAGGATGGGACAAATTACTGCAAGAGGACAATGATGGGGCATATTACTGCAAGGGGACAAGGATGGGGCATATTACTGAATGATGGGACATATTACTGCAAGGGGACAATGATGGGACACATTACTACCTGATGGGGCAGGATGTGGCATTACTACATGATGGGAGCAGGGTGGGGCATATTACTACAAGGGGACAAGGATGGGGTATTACTGCAAGGGGACAAGTAGAGGGCATTACTGCAAGGTGACAAGTGTGAGGCATTAATCAAGGGGACAAGGAGGAGACATTACTACAGGATGGGGGCCAGGATGGGGACATTACTGCTAGGAGAGGGTGAGGATGGGATACATAACTAAAAACTATAAAAAGAGTGTCAGGATGGAGCACATTACTGCAAGGAGAGGGTCAGGATGGAGCACATAATGTGCTCCATCCTGACCCTCTCCCTGCATTTATGTGCTCCATCCTGACACTCTCCAGTGTGAAATTGGCTTACATTCCATGGTTTTAAATCTAATATTCTGCATTTTTTTCCATACAGATCAATCCACCTCCTGGGTCTGGAAAGGGCAGTCAGAGCGGCTCAGCTTCAATGTGCACTCAGCACACATCAGCTTGATGACCACTGCTGAAAAGAAGACAAGACTGCAAAAGTAAGTTTAAAATCAAATATTTGTTAAAATAATAGAATTCATCATCAGGGTCTCAGGATTGCAAGTTCTGTACAGGGAAGAGAATCTGCTGACCCTCCCCCTGTGCTGTGTTTGTGACGGCTACTGCTGTTACTTACGTTAAATTACCCTGTTGGCACTTTGCCATAAATAATTAGGTTTTGGGTTGCAGTTTGGGCACTCGGCCTTGGAAAGGTTCGCCATCACTGATCTAGACCCTCGATCACCTGTAGGTTAATGAGGGTGCACATTGCAGCAAGGAGCCTGCAACTCCATATAATAAACAACAAGAAAAAACTGCACAGCACTCAAAGACAAATGTGAACTGGTGCTAGCAAAGACGCAGGGTCATATAATGTGAAAATGCTAGCACCAGTTCACATTTGTCTTTGAGTTCTGTGCAGTTTTTTCTTGTTGTTTATTATATGGAGTTGCAGGCTCCTTGCTGCAATGTGCACCCTCATTAACCTATAGGTGATCGAGGGTCTAGATGGAGTCTGCCCACTGAGAAGTGGGGGGGTGGACAAGAAGGATAGGGATATCAGAGTAGGAATCATCATGCCTGAAGTCACTTTGTCGCAGTTGATGAGCAAGCAGACATTGGCCAATGTATTGTACCAAGAACTTCAGAAATAAAAAATTAGAATTTTTTAGTTTTTTGAAAAAAACGTAAGTTTTTAAACTTTTTCCTCAAACACATATAGCTTGTAGCATTTGTACATCATTGGTAGTAGCTGTGTGCTGCAAGAATTTTTTCACATTATATGACCCTGCGTCTTTGCTAGCACCAGTTCACATTTGTCTTTGAGTGCTGTGCAGTTTTTTCTTGTTGTACATATAGAAATATATATGTTTAAAAATAAATAAATAAATTATTTTATTACGGTACTTTGTTTAAAAAAATCTCATTAAATAAATGAATTTATCTATAAAAATGGGTGAAAATCAATTATTACATAGTAGAACGAAGAATAAATAATTGAGACGGAACTATTAAAAACAGGACATTTCAAATACTAAAAAGGGGATTTAAAAAAGAGCAAAAACAGGGTATCTATTAAGTTGAAAACAATATATATACATATATATTCGGTTTAGGAACAAACAATTCCTATTCATTGGGGATATCAACTATGGACTCAAGTATCACAGAGGATTAGAACTAGTATTAGATAGTCAAAAATTCATTAGACATGTCACAAACATGCTGTTAAACCCATCAGCTATAAGAGCGGTTGTTAAAATCTATGAAAGAATATACATCTTTAATTACATACAAAAGTTAGAAATTCTTGTGGGGAAACACTTAGGTTATGTGGAGCTACAATTAGAATACAGCGCAAGCCAGATCGACACAAGAAAAAAAGTCTATCCAGTTATAATTGTCAGCGCACGCCTGCGATTGAGAGGACAGGCGATGAGCGTGCCAGTGCTACAGTGTTGCTAGTTCTAAAGCAGTGGCACGCTTCAGTAATTAAGGTGACGTGTGCCAGAAGTCAGGCAAAGCGCGTGTCAGTGCTACAGTGTTTCTAGTTCTAAAGCAGCAGCACGCTTCAGTAATTAAGGTGACGTGTGCCAGAAGTCAGGCAAAGCGCGTGTCAGTGATACAGTGTTGCTAGTTGTAAAGCTGCGGCACGCTTCAGCAATTAAGGTGACGTGAGCAGTTCAGGCAGAATTTAAGCGGGTGCCAGATAAGAACTCTTTTGAAGTGGTGAAAAGAGTTAGTAGGTGCAGAAGAATACGTGTGTATTATTGCATTAGTGAAAATAAATACTTAACATGCTCAAAAAGAATAACAGGGGTGTATAAGTTATTATATGGGAATATATGAAAGAAAATAAAAAATAAAACTGAGGAGAACCTTTCCTGTAGAGATTGTAGAAGACAAGGATTAGGCATGTATTCTATATCAGCTAAAATAGCTTAGTGATAAGACATATATATACCTCCACACACCAGAGGGGATGAAGGATATGCAGAACAATAACTCTAACAAAATGGGACTTTTACTAATAAAAAACAAGATAACACCAGTCATATCAAAAGATTTAGAGATGGCACTAATCACTGGATGGATGTAGCAGAGTTGTGCTACAGATATTCACAAAAACATCAAAAACCGGGCTGAAAACACCAAACTGACATTCCAGTGTATATGTACAGTCTTCCAAATAATCAAGTCTATATAAAAGGACATTTTACTGGAAAAAAAACAAACTTCAAAATTAAGAGATTATTTCTGACACCAAATTAAGCCCACTCGGTTTAAGGGTACCTAGTTTATGCATCCAATATTTTTCCTTTTTATTAAGAGCACCAGTTCTATTATTAATATGAGATGCTATATGATCGATTGCCGTGACTCTTAGTTTAGTGAAGTCTCTGTTGTGAAAAGTATCAAAGTGACTTGAAACCCCATGTAATTTGAAACCGTTTTTGATGTTCAATCTATGCTTATTTAATCTGTGATGTAATTCCTGTGTCGTCCGCCCTATATATTGCTTCCCACATGGGCATTCTAGCAAATATATCACAAAAGTTGATTTACAGTTTAGATCAAATTGGATCACAAATGTTACTCCAGTCATTTTAGAAGTGAAATTTTTAGTAATTTGTATATGTTTACAGCATAAGCATCGTTTTCTGCCACAATTAAAAGACCCTTTAGGGGAAGACTGTGTCATTGTCTTATTATTAAGTGGATTCTTTAATCTGCTAGGCGCCAGTATACTTTTGATTGTTGGTGCTCTCCTATATGTAATTCCTGGTCTATTAGGTAGGAATTTTCCCAGTATTGGATCACCAAGCAATAATGGCCAGTATTTTACAAGTATTTCTTTAATTTGTTTGTGTATTTGGTTATATGTGGTGATGAAATTAAAAGTGAATTCATTAGGTTTTACAATTTTATCATTTTTCTTCTTTAAAAAATCACCCTGGGCAGAGTTTGCACTTATATCAATCGCATTGTTAATCAATTTATCCAGATATTTCCTCACTGTGAACCTTTGTCTGAGAATTTCTGTTTGTTCAAAAAACGATACATCTTCAGTGCAGTTTTTCCTTATCCTTTTAAATTGGTTAGTCAGAATGTTTCTGATCCACTTGTTATAGTGTCCACTTGTGAAATGGACATAGCTGTTCTTGCCTACTTTTTTAAAAAAACGTTTTAGTCATAATCTGAAGGTTTTTCTGATATAAGGTCAAATCCAAAAAATCAATACAGTTTTGATCAATATGGGGTTCAAAATTCAAACCCCATAAATTATCTTGTATTCCTCTCAAAAATTTATTGATGTCATGATGATGAGTGTCCCATATTATGAAAATATCGTTGATGTATCTTTTATACATCACTAGTCCCTTAGTGTGCTGATTATTATATATATGAATGCTCTCAAATAACCCCATGAATAAATTTGCGTATGAACACGTAACCTTCGACCCCATGGCTGTGCCTCTGATCTGGTGGTAAAAATCACCCAGAAACGTGAAGTAATTATTATTTAAAATGAAATTGAGACCCTGCAAGATGAATTCTTTTTACTTTTAGGTACCCTCTCATCAGTGCAAAGATAGTAATCCACACACATTAGACCTATATTATGTTCGATGTTTGTATAAAGAGATGATACATCTAATGTCATAAAACAATACGAGTCTTTCTATTTTATATTCCTGACCAAATTAATGAGTTCTGTTGAGTCTTTAAGATAGCTCTCTAATGAAAAAACGTGAAACTGTAATATTTTGTCGAAATATGTAGCCAAATTGCTGGTGAGTGAATCTATTCCCGATATGATGGGCCTGCCAGGTGGTGTCTTGAGATTTTTGTGTACTTTTGGAAGGTGGTACATAAAGGGGATAGTCGGGCTCCTGCAACATAAAAACTTTTTTTCATTGTAATTAATAATTCCGTCTTCAAAAGCTTGTTTGATCATATTGTTGTAGATTTTTATCAAATTTGGAAATGGATCTGATTTGATCTTTTCATAATAATTATGGTCGGACAGAATGTTATACGCCTCTTTTGTGTAATCTTCATAATTTTGCACAACTATACCTCCCCCCTTGTCTGCACTCCTTATAACAATCTTTCTGTTTTGCTGAAGATCATGAAGAGCCATTTTCTCTTCATAGGACAAATTATTTTTCATGTTACCGTATATACTCGTGTATAAGCCGAGTTTTTCAGCCCAAAATTTGGGCTGAAAAGTCCCCCCCTCGGCTTATACACGGGTCTATACGGTAGACCCGTGTGGTGGGGGCTGTGTGGTGGGGGCTGTGGAGGCTGGAGGAGGCGGGGGGGGGCTGCTGTATGAGCGGCCCCGTCACGTGGGGCCGCTCATTAAATATGCACTGCATCCCCCTGTCAATCAGCGCAGGGGGAAGCAGTGCATATGGCCCCCCCAAAAGCTGGCACTGTCCCCCCTTGTAAGGGCTCCCCCCGGTGCTTATACATTACCATCCCGGTGTTCTGATCGGCGCCGCTCCTCGGTGCTGCGTCGCCGTCTTCATCCTCCCGTCCGCGCTCGCTGCATCCATCCGGGTTCTCCGGCGGTCGCAGCGATATGACGTCATCGCGCGACCGCCGGAGATCCTGGATGCAGCCAGCGCGGGAGGATGAAGACGGCGACGCAGCACCGAGGAGCGGCGCCGATCAGAACACCGGGATGGTAATGTATAAGTAGCGGGAGGGGGAGGCCTTACAAAGGGGGACAGTGCCAGCTGTTGGGGGCTGTTGGTACCCCCAGGGGGCTGCTGGGTACCCCCTGGGGGCTGCTGGGTACCCCAGGGGGCTGTTGGTACCCCCTGGGGGCTGTTGGTACCCCCAGGGGGCTGCTGGTACCCCCAGGGGGCTGCTGGGTACCCCCTGGGGGCTGTTGGTCCCCCTGGGGGTTGTTGGTCCCCCCTGGGGGCTGTTGGTACCCCAGGGGGCTGTTGGTACCCCCAGGGGGCTGCTGGGTACCCCCTGGGGGCTGTTGGTACCCCCTGGGGGCTGTTGGTACCCCCTGGGGGCTGTTGGTACCCCCTGGGGGCTGCTGGGTACCCCCTGGGGGCTGTTGGTACCCCCTGGGGGCTGTTGGTACCCCCAGGGGGCTGCTGGTACCCCCTGGGGGCTGTTGGTACCCCCTGGGGGCTGTTGGTACCCCCAGGGGGCTGCTGGGTACCCCCTGGGGGCTGCTATATGTACCCCTGGGGGCCTGCTGTATACCACTGGGGCTGCTGTATACTACCACTGGGGCTGCTGGGGCTCCTGTATACTACCACTGGGGCTGCTGGGGCTCCTGTATACTACCACTGGGGCTGCTGTATACTACCACTGGGGCTGCTGTATACTACCACTGGGGCTGCTGGGGCTCCTGTATACTACCACTGGGGCTGCTGGGGCTCCTGTATACTACCACTGGGGCTGCTGGGGCTCCTGTATACTACCACTGGGGCTGCTGGAGCTCCTGTATACTACCACTGGGGCTGCTGTATACTACCACTGGGGCTGCTGGGGCTCCTGTATACTACCACTGGGGCTGCTGGGGCTCCTGTATACTACCACTGGGGCTGCTGGGGCTCCTGTATACTACCACTGGGGCTGCTGGGGCTCCTGTATACTACCACTGGGGCTGCTGGGGCTCCTGTATACTACCACTGGGGCTGCTGTATACTACCACTGGGGCTGCTGGGGCTCCTGTATACTACCACTGGGGCTGCTGGGGAATCTGTATACTACCACTGGGGCTGCTGGGGCTCCTGTATACTACCACTGGGGCTGCTGGGGAATCTGTATACTACCACTGGGGCTGCTGGGGGAATCTGTATACTACCACTGGGGCTGCTGTATACTACCACTGGGGGGCCTGTATACCACACTGCTGGGAGCTGTATAACTGTGCTGGGGTCCACCCTCGGCTTATACACGAGTCAATAGGTTTTTCCAGATTTTTGGGGCAAAAGTAGGGGGGTCGGCTTATACACGGGTCGGCTTATACACGAGTATATACGGTACTTTTAACTTTATCTAGGGAGTCAAGATCCCTTAAGATTAAATCCTGAAATGTCTCTAATAAATGTCCTCTGCTCTCAACTGGGTAAAAACTGCTCGTATTTTTTAAATCAGGGGGGAGAAAATTATCCATTGAAGTCATGTCCTGTGCATCAGTATTATGTAGACAAAAATGTCTTTTCAGGATAAGTTTACGTATAAATTTATGTGCATCAACAAAAAGGTCAAAATTATTCGGTTCCGACGTGGGACAAAAAGAGAGTCCCCTGTTCAATAATGTGATTTCTGCTTTAGACAAAACATGGTTAGACAAATTGATAATGTTACTATCCTCAATCTTTTCAGGATCTAAATTGCAAATTTCACCCTTCCTTTTTTCTTTGTTTTTTCTTTTACTTCTCCCACCTCGTCTATTTTTCTTTTTCCCAACAGTGGGCTGAAGAAATTTGTAATTTGATTCTGGTGATTTGCGGTGCATAAAAAAGGAACTAAACCAGTATTGTCATTACTTGAATTGTCAATAATGATTTTCTTATGTGATGCTATATCAGGTGTATTCTCCAAAGATGTAATGGGGATTATTTGTTCAGTAATATTCTCATTATCTGTTTTACTCTTACCATTTCTATTGAGCCTTTTTGGTGTGTCAATTTCAATGAGATCATTTTCAACATATTGGGTGTCATTTGATATTACTCTGTTATTGTTATGCAAAATTATGGGTTTTAAAGGTCTTTCTCTATTAATACGGTTTATTTGTTCCCTAATTTTCATAAGATGTTCTTCTTGAGATCTCATGTCTTTTTTATGCTCAAAATTACAGCAAGATTCGGGAATCATATCTTGTTTATTAGTGTGATGTATTAGTGCTTTAGTTATCACTATGTTTTTAATGCTATTGATTCCTCCATTATTCGTATTCATATTATCATTAACTATGGGACTGTTAGTACTAGTTACCGGTAGATTTAACATTTTTTTCTTCTCAAATTCAATAGCACTCGCCTGTCCTCTCAATCGCAGGCGTGCGCTGACAATTATAACTGGATAGATTTTTTTTCTTGTGTCGATCTGGCTTGCGCTGCATTCCAATTGTAGCTCCACATAACCTACGGTAATTATTTCCCCACAAGAATTTCTAACTTTTGTATGTAATTAAAGATGTATATTCTTTCATAGATTTTAACAACCGCTCTTATAGCTGATGGGTTTAACAGCATGTTTGTGACATGTCTAATGAATTTTTGACTATCTAATACTAGTTCTAATCCTCTGTGATACTTGAGTCCATAGTTGATATCCCCAATGAATAGGAATTTTTTGTTCCTAAACCGAATATATATGTATATATATTGTTTTCAACTAAATAGATACCCTGTTTTTGCTCTTTTTTAAATCCCCTTTTTAGTATTTGAAATGTCCTGTTTTTAATAGTTCCTTCTCAATTATTTATTCTTCGTTCTACTATGTAATAATTGATTTTCACCCATTTTTATAGATAAATTCATTTTATTTAATGAGATTTTTTTAAACAAAGTAATAAAATAATTTATTTATATATTTTTAAACATATATATTTCTATTTGTATATATATATATTTTTTTTCATACAATTTTTATCCATATATATTTGTATCTTTTTCTTTGACGTGGGAACTCCCTCTTTTTTTTTTTTATCCTTCATTGTTCTCTTCTTCCATAAAGTTGATAACTGTAAATGAATAAAAGAAATAGACAATTGTCACCATTGACCTCTTATTGACACTTTCGACTCTTTTGAGACACTTTTTAATCACAGACAATTTAGCACAACACATATATGATTGATTTCTGCACATATTGATTTATCACCTCGATTCTCCTAGATCAAGTCCTATTTTCCCTTTTTTTTTCATTTTTCCTTCTGCTCTGTATATATATTTAAATGATACCAATATAGTTATTCTCTTCATTTAGGATCACCATTTGAGCACATCTTAGACCCCCTTCCCTTCATTTTTTATACACTTTCAGGATATATTCTATATAATTGAGATTACAAAAATCTTTTTGAGAATTTAGAGCTCAATAATACTTTGATTTAATATGCCCTGACATATAGCACACCTGGCAGAGAGACTACAAATATTGGATACACATCACTTTTTCATTTTTGTGGGTTTGATTCCACTCAAGAACCTTTCCATCTTTTTTCTTCTCTTATCTTCTCATATGGCTGTGAGTTTTGTTCTGTTTTCTCTTTTTTTATTATATGTGATTCATGCACTTGATGGATAACACACACTATGTTTATTTTTTGATATCTCTCTCATCGGCTGTCACGGCAATTTGTCTTGTAAACATTGTGAGGTCATGGGTAGATCCTCCCTTCTTGCTGATGTAAATTCCATCATGTTTTTGGCGCTTTTTTTCTTATAAAAGTGTAATTGTTCAGTGTAATAGTGATGTTCCCTTAGGAAGGAGCTCGGGAGGAGGCTCCGAAACGCGTCAGAAAATAAAGGCTGTAGCTGAACCAGACATTCCTGTGTCTGTGTTTCTTTGGTCTCGGAGCAGCAGCGCGGACATTGAGGCACTTTGTCCAAGATAGATGCAAAGTGAGCACTTTGAACCCCCAGGCGCATCACAAATTGATCCGTAAGAATAAAAAAATAAAATTTTTGTGGAAAAAAAAATTACTTTTAAATTTTTACGGATCAATTTGTGAAGCACCTTGAGCAAAGTGCTCAATATGCATCTAGATATGTTCCTTGAGGGGTCTCGTTTACAAAATGGGGTCACTTGTGGGGGAGCACCAATGTTTAGGCACACAGGGGCTCTCCAAATGTGACATGGTGTCCGCTAACAATTTGAAAGGAAAATCAGCTCAAATTGTTAGCGGACACCATGTTGCATTTGGAGAGCCCCTGTGTGCCTAAACATTGGAGCTCCCCCACAAGTGACCCCATTTTGGAAAATAGACCCCCCCAAAGAACTTATCTAGATGGGTGTCGAGCAATTTGAACCCCCAGGTGCTTCACAAATTAATCTGTAAAATTGAAAAAGTAGTTTTTTTTCACAAAAAAAATTCTTTTAGCCTCAATTTTTTAATTTTCACATGGACAACAGGATAAAATGCATCCTAAAATTTGTCGGGCAATTTCTCCTGAGTACACCGATACCTCATATGTGGTCATAAATCGCTGTTTGGGCGCACGGCAGGGCTCAGAAGTAAAGGTGCTCCATTTGACTTTTTGAATGGAAAATTTGCTCCAAAAGTTAAATTGCGCTCCTTCCTTTCTGAGCCCTGTCGTGCGTCCAAACAGTGGTTTATGACCACATATGAGGTATCGGTGTACTCAAGAGAAATTTCCCAACAAATTTTAGGGTCCATTTTATCCTGTTGCCCATGTGAAAATAAAAGAATTGAGACTAAAAGAACATTTTTGTTGGAAAAATTAAAATGTCCATTTTTTCCTTCCATGTTGCTTTAGTTCCTGTGAAGCACCTGAAGGGTTAATAATTTTCTTGAATGTAGTTTTGAGTAGCTTGAGAGGTGCAGTTTTTGGAATGGTGTCACTTTTGGGTGTTTTCTGTCATGTAGGCCCCTCAAATGTGATGTGGTCACTAAAAAAATGGTTTTTTAAATTTTACTAGAAAAATGAGAAATTGCTGATGAAATGTGAACCCTTATAACTTTCTACCCCAAAAAATTTTTTTATTCCAAAATTGTACTGATATTAAGTAGATATGTGGGAAATGTTATTTATTAACTATTTTGTGTCGCATAACTCTCTGGTTTAACAGAATGAAAATTAAAAATTTGAAAATTGCAAAATTTTCAAAATTTTTGCCAAATTTTTTATTTTTTCACAAATAAACGCAAAAATTGTCAACCTAAATTTACTACTAACATGAAGCCCAATATGTCATGAAAAAACATCTCAGAATCGCTAGGATCCGTTGAAGCGTTCCAGAGTTATTACCTCAGCCAAGGTCTTTAGGGTCAAAATAGGCTGGGTCATGAAGGGGTTAAAGTTGTTTAGACCAGATATCCACCCATCTCCTAAGTGAATCTGCGCTCCTACTGAGTAACCCTTTCTTTATTGCAAAACTCTCTCACCCTCTGGGTGTGTAGTTACCGGAGCTGCGGTTTGCGGAGAAATCCTCAACAGAGGACGGTGTGGAGCCATAGGTGACGTAGGAGCCATGTGACGCGTGGATCATCTGATTCCACCCCACATGACGCGGAACCAGAGGAGCAGCGTCGATCAGTGCGGGCATCAGGAGAACCTGGTGGAAGCTCTTACTGAGGTTGTGTGGAGGCGGCACAACCGGCACAGGTGAGAGTCCCCCCGCACACCCCTCTAAACCACCCCAAAATAGCATACCGGGACTTCGCTATGGGAGCGCTTCCTGTTACTTTTCTTTCATTGCATTCTGTGCCGTATACTGACGGTAAACAGACCCCCAGACAATGAGACTGGTGTTGGAGGTCAGAACCTCCCAGCACACTGGCTGGAAGGATCTCCCCTGGGAGGGCGACTTGTCCTTCAACCACCAGCGGAGAGATTGTTTGGTCATAGCGGATAGGCAAAACGTCCTGTCCAGAGTGAATGGATTCCCATCCCAGGCCTTGAGTAGAGCCCTTTGGAGAGGTCGGAGATGAAATTGGGCAAAGTGTACTACCTCCATTGTTGCCACCATCTTGCTAAGGACTCTCATCCCGAACCGGAGGGAGTGAGGCGACGGGGGCGAAGGAGGGTACGAACCCCTTGTTGCAGAGCATGTGATTTGTCCCGAGGGCGAATCACCAATCCGTGGTAGGTGTTGAAAGTCATCCCCAGGAAGATAATTGATTGACTTGGAACTGAAGAAGATTTCTGCAGGTTCACTAGCCATCCTAGTCGTCTGAGGGTATCCATAGTGATATGAACGCTGTCCTCGCATGCGCGGAAAGAAAGCGCCTTGACCAGGAGGTCGTCCAAATAAGGGACAACAACTATTCCTTGGGAGTGAAATATGGTCATGACAGCGGCCATGACCTGGGTGAACACTCTTAGAGCAATGGCGAGCCCGTATGGCAGAGCAACAAACTGAAAATTGTTATCGTTGATGGCAAAATGTAGGAATCTAGGGTGACCCTGGGCAATTGGAAAGTGAAGGTAAGTTTCCTGGATATCTATGGAGGCGAGGAACTCCAATCCCTCCATGGACGTGATGATAAGACCGGAGCGATTCCATACGGAAGTGTCAGATGCGGACAAACTTGTTGAGGTGCTTTAAGTCTAGTATGGGTCGCACGGATCCATCCTTTTTGGGGACCACGAATAGATTTGAATAGAAACCGTTGAACCATTCGTGTTCTGGAACTGGGATGATGACTCCCCGCTGAAGTAACGAGTCTATAGCCTTGAGAAAGGCCCGGGCACTTGACGGGGATCTGGGGGGGAAGTGATGAGAAGAAATGTTTGGGAGGTAGAGAGGTAAACTCTATTTTGTAACCGGAAGACACCAACTCTCTGATCCAGTTGTCTTCTGTGGTAGCGATTAAAGAAAAAATTCCCAAATAAAACAGGGAGCCCATTGGAAATGAACCCCTGATAGCACTCTGCCATTAGGGACTCCATCTTTAATTAAAAAAATCCTCTTCCGTCCGACGCAGTCCAAAACGCGATGTCCTCTCTGCTACATCCCCTGTGCATAGATATAGATGTCTATGCACAGGGAATGAGCAGACTGAGAACAATCTCAGCTCTGCTACATCAGGCAGCAGGCGGGCTCTAGGATCCTGGAGCTGCGGCAGCCAGCACAGAGGAGACTCTTATCTGTGCGAGTTTCCCAGCGATTACTTGCAGAGTAAACGAGTCCAATGCAAATCAATGGCAGAGACTCTGACAAAACTAGGATTGCTTCAGGCTGAAGCTTCCGAGACACATCTGTGATTTGTAAATCGCACACTACTCGCTATTACTCGCTTCCCCACTCATTAACATTGGACTCGCTAGACTCGCAACGAGTAGCGAGTCCCGGGCTCGGACTCGCTAGAGTTAAGCGATTCCGAGTAATTTAGGATTCGCCCATCACTAGCTGTCAGTTGTTCTGGAGGATCCCTTATACTACTTCTATCGGCATTTGATCCAAAGGGACAATATCTGCAACATATGAAGATATGAAGACATCGTATGAAGATTTTATATTGTAAATTATTGTGTATTGGTATATATTTTTCTAATATGGTGCCTTTTAAAGTTGGTGCATTTCTAATTTCCTTTATATTATGGTGCTGGTGTCGCGCTCCTTCTGCCCCCTGCACACTCTATGCGGCCTGTTTCCCTGGTGACGCGTCCTGGGTGAATGGGCCGCGCTGTGCGAGGTGGGCGGGGTTGAGCGTCGTCACAATGACAGCGCTATATGCATGGTCTGACAGCGGAGTGACGCGCTGGACCGCCTCGTGATGATGCGGGTGCGGGCGGCGCGTCACTTCCTGTCACCTGACCACGAGCGCCACTTCCGGATTGCGGTGGCACGGTCTTAGTTGAAGTATAAGAGGGGGACCTCTGGCAGCACTCAGATACCTCCCCCTGACGAAGCTATTTTGTAGGGGGCTCCTTGCTATCCCCATCTGCCCTCCAAACATGTTTACAACAAAATAAATTTATATTAATTTTTGGCTATATCCTCTGGTTTGTTTTGCTTCGTTTATATTTCTGTGGTAGTGAGCCAGACGTGCTGAAAAAGGGAAAGTTGGCCACCTACCTGAGAGGTGTTTTCCACGGGGAACAGGGAATCAGGACCTATGGGACCTGGATCCCTTGGTCTTGGGCTGCCATGATCTGGACTGCCCGGAGGAGTAGGGCTTTTGTGAGGATTGTGGGCCCTTATCTCTTCGTGGTAAGCGGTTGCTGGCCTGAGACAGATGAGATGTCGACCAGCCAAACGAGTTCCGAAAGGAGCAGAAATGCGTTTGCTGACGGCATGCAGGGAATCGTCTTGGTTTAGGCTGGGGAAGAGAGGTGGCCCTGTGGCATCTGAAATTAGTTTGTCCAGTTTCTCTCCGAAGAGATGGCTGCTAAAGTATAGGAGACTAGTGAACGACTTCTTAGAGGCAGAATATGCCTTCCACTCACAAAGCCAGAGTGCCCTGCGGATGGTGATGGCTTGGGATGCGGCAAGTGTGGAGCAGTTGGCCGCGTCAAGGCATGCATGCATAAGGTATTCCCCAGCAACGAATATTTGGGCTGCTAGATCTAACAATTCAGGGGAAGACTCAGCCTCGCGCAGAGCAGCATGTAGGGTGCCTGCACAAGTCATTGTTGCCTTGGCCACTCAGACCGATGCAAATGAAGGGGATAGGGTGGCCACTGTCGCCTCAAAAACTGAACGTGCAAGTTGTTCAATCTGACGGTCGGTTTGATCCTTAATGGAAGAACCGTCTGGCAGAGAGAGTAAGGTTTTGGTAGAAAGACGGGAGTTTGGGGGATCCACCTGTGGGGATTCTGCCCAGTCCTGTGTTAGAGCCTGAGGCAAAGGATAAAGGGTATCCATAGCTTTGTGGTTACCGAATTTTTTTATCCGGATGTGTTCCATGCTTTTGTAGGATTTCCTGGAATTTTGGGTGGTCAGAAAAAAATTTATTTGGGCATTTTAGCTGCTTAAACGAGATGGCATGGTCTGTAGTTTCAGAGGGGAATCCTGTACATCAATCGATTGATTAACCGCCATGATGAGATCCTGAATCATGGCCGGAGTGTCCCAGATATCTTGGTCTAGGGAGGTGTCTGTGTCAGGGTCAGAGTCAAGGTCATAAAACCTGTCTCCTGAGTGAGAAAGGCAATCACTGTCTCTGTAAGCTGAAGCTTGAGAGCTTTGTGACAAAGTGGGAGATACACTACTATGAGTTCTCTTACGTCCTGATTCTTAGGCTAACTGCAGGGCACCCTGATTACTGGACATGGGAAGTCGGGGCCTCAATTAGCTTGCGGGTCCCGTAAACGTGACGGGGCCGGCACTGAAGTCCCGAAAGGGACGTGCCGGGCCCAGAAAGGTAGCAGGACTTGGTTGGCCGCTATTGAGGACCTAGTTAGACCGGTATGGGCTATGTTCCTTTTTAACTGCGGTTTGCCATGCGGTAATGTACCTTGAGATCCTTGTGTCCGTGCTGGGATCCAGCGGCCATGTGCATAAGGTGTGCTACAACCCAGATACACTCCTATGAGTTCTCTTACGTCCTGATTCTGAGGCTAACTGCAGGGCACCCTGATTACTGGACCTGGGTAGTACAGAGTCCTGTTCTGTGGTATCAGTAGAGGAAAGCTCCTTGATGGATTGAGACATAGATTGCGAGAGGGCAACAGCCCAGTCGTGGGTATTAGAGGTGCTGCCCATAGTAGGGTCAATAGTACCTTGAGATCCTTGTGGCGGTGTCCGTGCTGGGATACAGCGGCCATGTGCATAAAGTGTGCTACAACCCAGGGGCCGGAGGCGGCTGGGGAGACTGAGAATTGTCATAACATGTGCCATCTGCTGCAACTCAGGCACCCGCTGTGGGAGCTGAGGAGAGTGGCAAGCAGTCCATAGAGATCGGAACCTATAGGAACCGTCGCCATGGACATTATCCCTTGTGGCAGGAGGGGGTACGTGGAGGTAACACCCCGTGTTCCCACCTGTTGTAGTTTGTGGGAAATCAGTACCCTAGGGTACCGTCGCCCATGTTGTTGTTAAAGTCTTCTTAGGAAAAAACTTCCGAGTTTAGGTGATAATAAAAAGAGTGGCCTGGAGACCACGTGTGCCTCCTAAGGACACTAAGCAAAAACTGGTTAGGTATGCACTAGCCAGGGTGTATATACTGCAGGGGAGGAGCTTTTTCTGTATATCTTTTAGATTCAGTTTAGTGGATAGAAGCATAACACCCACGGTTCTGTGTCCCCCAATGAGGCGATGGAGAAATTATTAGCTTTGAATTTTGGAATTTTGTTGTCAGTAGTAGAATAAAAGAACAATGTACATTTTACTCAAAAATACCTATAAAGAGAAAAATCTGAGAAACTGAAAATTTTGCAATGGTTTCTTAATTTTTGTCAGAGCTTTATGTTTAGAAAGATTGTCTCTCTTGCAGGGTTTTGGACAACAACAATGTAATTACTGGATTTGGGCCAGAGAGAAATGAGATATGTGGAGTGTATTACACAGGTGACATTCACTGGTACAGCTATCAAGAAAAGACCTGAGCATGGCAATGCCCATGTTCCAATATGTGTAAGGGCCCTTTCACATCAGCGTTTTTTGAAATTTGCGGCAGATGCGGTGAAAAAAACGCATCTGCCGCTATTACCGCATACCGGCTCCACTTGCGGCGCGGTTGCGGTAAACGCCATGAAAAGTATAGACGTACTTGCGGCAGGTGCGGCAAGTGCGGTTTTGCACTTGCGGCAGGTGCGGCAGCGAAAAAAACCGCGATCAGCAAAACCGCACTTGCCGCACCTGCCGCAAGTACGCCTATACTTTGCATGGCGTTTACCGCAACCGCGCCGCAAGTGGAGCCGGTATGCGGTAATTGCGGCAGATGCGGTTTTTTCACCGCATCTGCCGCAAATTTAAAAAAACGCTGATGTGAAAGGGCCCTAAGGCTGCGGACCTAATGAAGTCTGTGCAGTGTATTACTCCAGTCTCTCAGGCCTGCAAGAAATGTCCTGAAATTGGACCCTACCAGACCCATAAAATATGGGTTCAACTTTTTCATAACATTTAAGGGAAGCAACAGTTTGAATCTTCTAGGGAAAAAACAATACTCTTATTTATGACCCAGCACAACCAGTAATGTTTTATTTTTTTATAGTAACGAACATTCTACATTGCTACGGAATGTATATGCCCTATCAAAACAACAGTTTGGGAAACCCCAGGAATGTTCTTCTGCCAGCAACAGACATTTTAGTATTTGCAAATCACTATCCCTCAGAATATATATGAAGAGATGTTTAGATACTCCTTTTTCAGTCGGTTGGAAAGTTGTACTACTTCAGATAAATCATTCATGATCTTCAGTGGACTCAACCTAGCCTGTGCGTATATAGATTATTCCAACTCAAAACTCATTTCAGATCAGGCCAACACCCAACTCTTCAACAATAAAATACAACCAGGCGTTAATCCAAGCTCTGTACTGTGTTCTAATATGTGTAAAGGTACTGTTACACGCAAAGATATCATGAGAGATACCGCTGAAACGTCACGGGTTTGGAGTCGCTCAAATTACATCGTTAGTACATCGATGCATGTAACACCGAGATATGGCTGCGATAAATCTTTGGATCGCTGATCTCAGATTTGAGAACATGTTCTTAAATCAAGTGATCTGTGATCAGCTAACCTGCTGCATCGTTCAGTGTGACACCGCGATAACGATGTGGATAAAGATTTCAGCCATTGACCACAATGAGCAGGGAACGATTGCTCAGTTGTGCGAACAATCTCTGCTTGCAACATCACAGGGTCATTGTTCACGATATCTAGCTGTGTGACATCTCGCCAACGATGTCTACACGATGTCCTGAGTGACCGCGCGCCCCCGAGATCTTTAGAGATCTTCCAGCGATATCTCTGCGTGTAACAGTACCTTAAGTGCGAAGTCCTTAGGAGGTCTGTGGAGCGTATTACCCCAGTGATTGGCAATGGTCCAAAGCTCAGGTAAACAGCCCAGCGCAGCAATGGCTGTGTTCCAATATGTGTAAGGCTGCAACTGCAAGAGGTCTGTAGGGCATATTGCCCCAGTCTCTCAGGTCTGCAAGAAATGTCCTGAAATGGACCCCTAAGGCCAAGTTCACACGTTGAGTATTTGATGAGTTTTTTTACCTCAGGATTTGTAGACAAAAGCAGGAGTGGAGCAATCAGAGGAAAAGTCTAATAGAAACACCTGCACCACTTCTGTATTTAATTATCCACTACTGAATTTGGCTACAAATCCTGAGGTCAAAAACTCACCAAATACTCAGCATGTGCATGTGGCCTAACATGCAAAAACTAGTAATGGCGGTCTGATTAGGAGTGCTCTAAGGATCAAGCTGACATATAAGATGTTTTAATAAATGGTAAACCTTTTATTAATTTCTTAGCTCCCCTCACAGCTCCACTACGCGTTTCAACTGTATAGAACAGTCTTCATCAGGTGGTGTAAGGGGGTACACTGAACATTGGCATTATATAGATAGCAGTTACTCATGATTGGTCTTTTGTTAAACAATGCTTTGCTTCCAAGTGGCTGGTTCACAATTATTCAGTTAACCCTTCCTTTATCCAACAAAGAACAATCTCCTGTTCACCTCCCCCTGCGGCCACCTACCCACGCCACTTAGACGTTTTTGTTTTGCATGTGGCCTAACAGACCTAGATTCTATTTTCTAAATTTTCATATCATTAAAGGGAAGCGACAGTTTAGGGAAAGAGACAGTAGTGTCATCTAGGCCCCTGGAATACCCCTGGATTGGTATAGTTGGAACAGATCTCATGGATCATCTGGTCCAATCTCCCTGCTTAAAGTAGGATTCACTAAATCATCCTGGACAGATATCTGTCCAGTGCCTGTATGAAGATTCCATTGAAGGGAAACTCACCACCTCTCATGGCAACCTGTTCCGTGTCTCCTCCCATTCAGTTACATCCTATTGCTTCTAGTGTTTAATTGTGCGAATGTGAATAAAGCTGATTACTCTACAGTGTGACAGCCATTGAGATATATGTAGACAACTATTAAGTCTCATTTAAGTCGTAGTCTTTTTTGCAAGCTAAACATTTCGAAATCCTTTAACCATTCCTCAAAGAACATGGTTTGCAAACCGATCACTGTTTTGGTCGCTCTTCTTTGGAATCTCTCTAGTTTTTTTTAAATGTGGTGCCCAGAAGTAGACACAGTATTTCAGATGAGGTCTGACCAAAGAGGAGTATAGGGCAATAATTACTTCAAGTGATCTAGATTGTATGCTTCTGTTAATACATCTCAGAATTGTTTGCCTTTTTTGCTGCTGCATCACACTTTGGACTTGTGTTCAGTCTATAATCTATTAGTATACCCAATACGTTTTCACACATGCTGTTGCTTAGCCCTATTCCTCCCATTCACTATATGTTATTTTTAAACCCAGGAATGTGCTTCTGCCTTCAATTGACACTTTAAATTGCTGTGGAATATGTATGCCCTATCTAAGAAACAGTTTGGGACAACCCAGGAATGTTATTCTGCCAGTAACAAACATTTTAGTATTTACTTATCACTATCTCCCAGGCTATCTATGGAGAAGAGATGTTTAGATACCCCTATTTCAGTTGGTTGGAAAGTTGTACGATTTCAGATCAATCATTCATGAACGTCATTCAACCTAGGCATATGCAAATTTTTCCAAGTTAAGATGCATTGCGGATCAGACCAACGCCCAACTCTGCAACTAAGAAATCCAGCTAAGCTTTAACCCGAACTCCGTACCATATTCCAATATGTTTAAGGGTACCTTTACACGCGGCAACTATTCTAGGAATTTCACTGGCAACTTACTGGTTGTACTGAAATCATGGAGACATTGTTCTATCTTGTTGCTGTGTACAAATGGAACAATGTCTCCATGATTTCACTGCAACCAGTAAGTTGCCAGTGAAATTCCTAGAAAAGTTGCCGCGTGTAAAGGTACCTTAAGGCTGCGACCTTAAGAGGTCTGTAGAGCATATTACCCCAATCTCTCAGGGTCTGCAAGTAATGTCCTGAAAATGGACCCCTAGCATACCCACATTTTTTTTTCTACATTTACAGAACATTAAATGGAAGCAACGATTTAACGAAAGAGACAGTAGTGTCATCTAGGCCCCTGGACAACACAGGAATGCTCTTCTGCCATCATCTGACATTGCAAGTTGATACAGAGTACGGTATGTATGCAAGTTGATACGGAGTATGTATACCCCATCTAAGCAACAGTTTGGGACAACCAAGAAATGTTTTTCTGCCAGCAACAGACATTTTAGTATTTGCTCATCACTATTCCTCAGGCTATATATGAAGAAGAAATGTTTAACCCCTTAAGGACCGAATCAATTTGCAGCTTAATGACCAGACCGTTTTTTGCAATTCTGACCAGTGTTCTTTAGGAGGCAATAACTATGGAACGCTTCAACGGATCCCAGCGATTCTGAGATTGTTTTTTCGTGACATATTGGGCTTCATGTTGGTAGTAAATTTAGGTCGATAATTTTTGTGTTTATTTGTGAAATTTATTTGGAAAACATTTTTGAAAATTTTGCAATTTTTAAATTTTTAATTTTTATTCTGTTAAACCAGAGAGTTATGTGACACAAAATAGTTGATAAATAACATTTCCCACATGTGTACTTAACATTAGCATAATTTTGTAAAAAAAAAATTCTTGGTAGGAAGTTATAAGTGTTCAAAGTTCATCAGCAATTTCTCATTTTTCCAGCAAAGTTAAAAAAAAACATTTTTTTAGTGACCACATCAAATTTGAAGTCCCTTTAAGGGCATACATGACAGAAAACACCCAAAAGTGACACCATTCCAAAAACTGCACCCTCAAGCTACTCAAAACTACATTCAATTCAAGAAGATTATTAACCCTTCTGGTGCTTCACAGGAGCTAAAGCAATGTGGAAGGAAAAAATGGACATTTTAATTTTTCCAACAAAAATGTTCTTTTAGGCTTAATTTTTTCATGTTCTCATGGGAAACAGTATAAAATGCATCCTAAAATTTGTTGGGCAATTTCTCCTGAGTACACCGATACCTCATATGTGATGATAAACCACTTTTTGGGCGCATGGCGGGGCTCAGAAGGGAAGGAGCGCAAATTGACTTTTTGAGCTAATTTTCCATTCAAAAAGTCAAATGGCGCTGCTTCTCTTCCGGGCCCTGCCGTGAGCCCAAACAGTGCTTTATGACCACATATGGGGTATCTGTGTACTCAGGAGAAATTGCCCAACAAATTTTAGGATCCATTTTATCCTGTTGCCCATGTAAAAATGAAAAAATTGAGCCTAAAAGAACATTTTTGTTGGAAAAATTAAAATGTCCATTTTTTCCTTCCACATTACTTTTACACGCGCGATCGGTAGCAACCGAACGTGCGCGTGCACGTTTTTGACCGTTGCCGCAATTGCGTCATCAACCTAAGGGAACGTGGTTCCCCGGAAGTTGAAACAGATCCTGCGGGAAACATCTGGTTGAATCCCGACGCCCCTTCACACGCTGCAATCACTAAGGAAATGTGGGCGTACATGTTCAGCGCCGCAAGAACATAAGCGTGACAGAGTTGTGTATTCTTCGCCCCAAACACTCTGATTAGACAAGCAATAGCGTCATTATTGGCCAGCCTGCGCAGGAAGGCTGGCTAATACATGACACCATTGCAATTGTGTAGTGTGAATGGACAGTTCTTTAAATATGGCGCCCAGTGAAGGGATAGCCAATGGAAACACAGTAGCCACCACCAATCATCGCTGATGGGGCGCGGTATCCAGCACGCTGTGGCACGCCTCTGGAAAATCACTAGGCGACGCAGATTCCATCCCTATCGCCAGTTCACACGCCAAAACCAGGGCAATTCACCTTCAGGGTTGCCTCTGGTTTTAGAACAATGCTCTGAAACCACAACCGGGAGCAACTTCGAAAATCACCATCGGGTTCCACAATTACACGCCGCAACATCGTAGCAATTTCAAGGCAACCGTGACGGAAATCCCGATTGCATCTCAGTTGCTACACCGCAGTTGCGGCGTGTAACGGTACCTTAAGAGGTCTGGGCAGTGTATTACCCCAGTTATGGGTGATGGTACAGAGCTCAGCTAAATGGTCCAACGTGGCAATGGCCGTGTTCCAATGTATGTAAGGCTGTGGCCTCATGAGGTTTGTAGGTGTGTTACCCCAGGCTCTCAAGCCTGAAAGAAATGTCCTAAAAATGTTTTTGATCAGATAGTTTTTATTGAAATTTATAAATCATACAAAAATAAAACATTGATACATGGACCGTATTTGCAATAAGTATATAAAAAGATCAAAAGCGAATCATGTATAACAACCTCATCTCCCCAGCTCCCACCCCTCCCTCCCCCCCTTCAGGTCTGATAGGAATGTCCAGCAAAGTCATTTTACCTAAGCTTTAAACAGGGAGATAGGACCTTATGAGCCATCCCACCTATTATAAAAAATTCAGTTCATATCTCATAGCCCATCCATCGGCAAGTCATGTATTGCAATCCAACCCCCCAAAGTCTATCAAAGACCCCGGGCCTTCCCCTTTTCATATAAATATATTTTTCTCTAAACGATATATAGTTTAGTCTAGTAATATACTCTTGTCTGGTAGGTGCTTTTTCTGAAATCCATGCTGAGGCAATTAGTTTCCTGGCAGCATATAATATTCTAGCAACTGCAAGTTGGTGAAATTCATCTCCATGCACATTTTCCACACAACCCAGGATGCATACCACAGGATCTCTAGGGACCTCCTGCCCTGTAGTCATATGAATGAGATTGAGAACTATGATCCAAAATGCTTGTAGACAGGGGCATGTCCACAACATATGTAGGATATCCGCCTCTCCCAATGAACACTTGGGGCAGCATGAGTCCTGTCTCAATCCCACATCACATAACCATTTAGTAGTTCTATACACCCTATAGATACACCAGAGGTCCCCAACTCCAGGCCTCAAGGCCCGCCACCAGTGCAGGTTTTCAGGATCTCCTCAGTATTGCACAGGAGTTGGAATGATGATCACATTAACTCCTGTGCAATACTAAGGAAATCCTGAAAACCTGCACCGTTGGCGGGCCTTGAGGCCTGGAGTTGGGGACCTCTGCCCTATACAATACGTAGATCTGTGTAAATCATCTGGGTTCGCTAAGAGACAGCCTAGGAATCATCTGAAGGATATGATCCTATTGCTCCCCTGAAATCGGGCCTAATTGTTGCTCCCATTTCGCCTGAGCTCCTATTGGATGTTTTGACAGAACCACAGTTGAAAGACCATTGTATACAGATGAAATCAGACCTCTAGTTGATGGCACACCAAGAATGTTAACTACCCAATCCTGTTGAATAATGATAGGAAAATTTCTGCTCTGAATAGTATAGGCATGCCGTAATTGTAAATATTGGTAGAACATACAATGTTGCAAAGGGAATTCCCGCCTTAGTTCTTCAAAGGACTTGAAAGAGTCTTTCCCCAATAATTGCGAGAGCCACCATATAACAATCCTCCTCCACTGTGCGAACCCCTTCAATGACAGCATTGCCGGCAAGTTGCTGTTATCCCATATAGGAGAATATTTTGTAAAGGCCGTAATATTTCTTATCTGTTTAACCTTATCCCAAACCTTCGACATAAGGGCTATAGTTGGGAATCTAAAAGCTAGAGGGAGGAACCTCCCGGCCTCCAAATTGGTCAATACTGAGCCCTGACCCACCAAATACCTAAGGACAGTTTTTCCCCCTCCCTCCAGTTTATTCCCATCATTTTCTATTCCCCCCACCAGGTGTTGGCATTGGGATGAAAAGAAATACAGCCATGGATTGGGAAGCGCCAGACCCAGGGGCGGACTGGCCCGGTGGGAGATCGGGAGATCCCCCGGGGGGCCCCGACATTTTTGGGGCCACGCCCACTAAGCCCCGCCCCCATACCCCCCTTGGCGCTGTAGGGGGGTACCCGGACGCAAAGGGGGGGCCCATTGGTCCCCTGAGCGCCCCCACATGTCATACTAGGGGGCCCCTGACCACTGCCCCCACACGCTATCCTCGGGGCCCACTTACTGCTGCCTCCCCCCTCTCCCCATTACCGGCGGGCAGTCGCGCTGATCTGCCTGTCATGTGGGCTGTAGCCGGCGCAGCTCTATTTCCTGTATCGCCGGCTGCAGCTACATGACAGGCTATGGCTGCGATCAGCGCGACTGTTTGCCGGTAATGGAGAGTGGGGGGACGCAGCACTAAGGGGGCCCCGAGGATAGCGTGTGGGGGCAGCACTAAGGGAGGCAGCAGTAAGGGGGCCCTGAGGATAGCGTTTGGGGGCCCCCTTGTATGACATGTGGGGTGCCAATTAGTGTGGGGGCAGCTCTCATGGGCCCCCCCCCCCAGGATGAGTGTGGGGGCGGCTCTCATGGGCCTCCCCCAGGATGAGTGTGGGGGCAGCTCTCAGGGGCCCCTGAGGCTGAGGTGTGGGGGCAGCACTCAGGAGCCCCTGAAGCTGAGGTGGGGGGCAGCACTCAGGGGCCCCAAAGAGCCCCTTGGTGGTGCTGGACCCCCCTGGTGGTGCTGAGCCCCCCTGGTGGGCCCCCCTGGTGGTGCTGGGCCCCCCTGGTGCTGCCGGACCCCCTGGTGCTGCCCGGGCCCCCTGGTGGTGCCTGGTGCTGCCCGGGCCACCTAGTAGTGCCTGGTGCTGCCCGGGCCCCCTGGTGGTGCCTGGTGCTGCCAGGCCCCCCTGTTGGTGCTGCCGGCCCCCCCTGGTGGTGCCGGGCCCCCCTGGTGGTGCCTGGTGCTGCCGGGCCCCCCTGGTGGTGCCTGGTGCTGCCGGGCCCCCAGGGTGCCTGGTGCTGCCGGGCCCCCCTGGTGGTGCTGGGCCCCCCTGGTGGTGCCTGGTGCTGTCGGGCCCCCAGGGTACCTGGTGCTGCCAGGCCCCCATAGTGCTGGGCCCCCTGGTGCTGCAGGGCCCCCTGGTGGTGCCTGGTGCTGCCGTGCCCCCTGGTGGTGCCTGGTGCTGCCGGGCCCCCTGGTGGTGCCTGGTGCTGCCGGGCCCCCTGGTGGTGACTGGTGCTGCCGGGCCCCCAGGGTGCCGGGCTCTGTGGTGCCTGATGGTGCCGGGCCTCTGGTGGTGCCTGGTGCTGCCAGGCCCCTGGTGGTGCCTAGTTCTGCCGGGTGCCAGAGACTGGGAGCTTCAGAGGACTAAGCTGCCGGGTACCTGGTGCCAGAAACCGGCAGCCGCAGAGGAAGAAGCTGCCGGGTGCCTGGTGCCGGAGACTGGCAGCTGCAGAGGAAGAAGCTGCCTGGTGCTAGTGAGCGGGAGACTGGGAGCCGCAGAGGAAGAAGCTGCCAGGCAGGGCCGGTTTTAGGCAAAGTGGGGCCCTAGGCAAAAGGTTAAAGTGGGCCCTAAATGCTCAGGCCACTTTCACATCTAACGCTTTGCTGCATTTTGCTCAATTTGCATTGCCATGCGTTTTTACCGCAAAAACGCATCAAAACGCATGCGTTTTTGTTCCCATTGATTTTAATGGAAACACATGCAAAAACGCATGTAAAAACGCATGTGCGTTTTCAAAAACAGAAAACGCATGTGTATTTGCCAACGCTGCCCAAAACATCGGGGAAGACGTTTTGTGCTGCGTTCGCAAAAATGCATGCGTTTTGCGTTTTTGAAAACGCACATGCGTTTTGCATGCGTTTTTACATGCGTTCCCATTGAAATCAATGGGGGAAAAGACGCTAGCGTTTTTAATGCGTTTTTAGCGGTAAAAAACGGCTAGAAAGGCAAATTTAGGAAAACGCACACCAACCTTAGATGTGGAACAGGCCGTAGTTATATGGTAAGAGTGACTTCATAAGTTGATTATCTAGGTCAGAATAAGAACATACTGAACATCATTTTTATTTCAATCATAAAAAAAAACAAAACAGAAATTTGTAAAAAGAAAAAATATTTTTTTTTTATTTTCCGAGACCCATGATGTTTTAATTTTTGAAGATACATAGATATGTGAGGGCTTACTTTATGTGCCCTGAGCTGACATTTTTACTGATACCATTTTGAGTCAGATACAACATTTTGATCGCCTTTTATTGCATTTTATTGTAACAACGTGGTGGCCTAAAAAACATAATTCTGGCATTTTTATTTTTTTCCCCTTACGCCATTTACCAATTGGATTAATTTACTACATATATTGATAGCTTAGATTCTTACGAACGCAGCGATACCAAATATGTGTATTTTTACATTTTTTTCACAGTTTTATTGCTATTTTCAGTTCAGCTCCTTTGGGGGCCCCTAAGAGAGTGGGGGCCCTAGGCAACTGCCCAGTCTGCCCCCCCCCTAACGCCGGCCCTGCTGCCAGGATCAGGAGTGTGCAGTCAGGTAAGGCGCTGTTACAGCCGAAGATAGCAGCTGGGGGGACAGAGTGGAATGGATTAATGGTGGATGGATGGGGCGGCCTGAAAGAGGGGGCAGAATGGGATGAATGGGGGGGCGGCATGGAAAAGGGGGAGAACAGGATGGATGGATGGGGAGAAGGTACATGGATGGTTTGGTGAATGGGGGAAAAGGTACATGAATGGATGGGGGAACAGAGGGAGAAGGAACATGGATGGATAGAGAGGAGAAGCTACATTGAACATGGGGGGAGAAGCTACATGTATTACCTATACACACACACACTGATACTATATACAGAGTTCATGCGTATAATGTCAATGGTGATCATTGCATTACCTGTACTTTGACACTATATACTGAACTCCTGTGTATAATGTCACTGGTGATGACTGTATTACCTGTACAATGACCTAATATACAGAGCTTTTTTACATTTCTGTTAATTTAATATTATATGTGGTGGACCGTGGCATTATGTGCGTTGGTCATGACATGACGGTATTTGTCCCCTGGTTTAAATAACACCGGACTTTGAGGAATAGCGCTTCCTTAAGAGGCACGATAATTTCTTCCAAAAGCTCTTTAATTCATATAAAGGTCAATAATTCCATATATTGCAGTACAGTACAACGCATTTCGACTTACATACAAGTCTTCCTCAGGTACATGTGATAATATCATAAGAAATAGATGTGTGCTCTCTTATAGGATTCTCATTCTCATTACAACTGAGCTTGAGATGTTGGGAGGTTGGTCACCGCCCCAATCTGTAATTGTGGTAATTAATCCACAATTAATGTGAAGTTGTTCCTCCCCTGGGCTCAGTGGAGTGGTTATTCATGAGCCCAAGGAGCGATATCGAAAGCGGGAGGAAAAAACCAAAGCAAGCAAGGCGAACATGAAATTCCTTATTTTAAAGCTTAAAAGTTGTGTCTATCGTCCATGCACACGGATGCTCTACTGTGAACATCCGCGTGCAGGACGTATGGACATCACGTGCCGGAGGCACGGATGTATGAATGAGCCACTATACTGCATTATTCACAAAAAGTAAACAGAAAAGAAATGTTTTTCATACAAAAACATTTTTCTATAAAATAATTTTTACATAAAATTTGAGGGGTTATAAAAACTTCAGAAAAATTATAAAAGAGAATGTTTACATAAAATTAGCAATCACTACAAAAAACAATATAATATGATATAGAAGGGAGCTCCAGTGTGGTTAATTTTTCTATTCCAAAAATCATATATACTCAATCTTATCAGATATACATTCCACAGGGGTAATATTGATCTCAAATTTCCCTCTGTGGTGTATGGAAAGGTGCCGTGACAGACTGTGTGTTTGTAATTTCATTTTGGCGTTATGTCGGTGCCCACTCAATCTCTGGTGTAGTCTTTGTGTCGTACGTCCGACATATTGTAGTCCGCAATTGCAATTTATCACGTAAATTACAAACTCAGTCTGACAAGTGAGATTTTGTTGTATGGGGAACTTTTCCCCTGTGCTGTGTGAGATGATTTCAGTAGATCCGTGTGCAATACAGGTGCAGCACTGACACTGTTTTTTCCCACACCTATATACACCCAAATTTTGGAAAGGTTTTTTACAATTCACGTCTGGTTGTAACATTTTTAGATGGCTGGGAGCAATCATATTGCGAATATTGCGAAATTGTGAATTACAACTAGACGTGAATTGTAAAAAACCTTTCCAAAATTTGGGCACCTTTCCATACACCACGGAGGGAAATTTGAGATCAATATTACCCCTGTGGAATGTATATCTGATTGTAATACAAACAGAATACAAACGTTAAATAGAAAGGAATCCTTCTGGATGTATCGCCTTCGCAGCCTACATCCAGATGGACTCAATGATAAGATTGAGTATATATGATTTTTGGAATAGAAAAATCAACCACACTGGAGCTCCCTCCTATATCATATTATATTGGTTTTTGTAGTGATTGCTAATTTTATGTAAACATTCTCTTTTATAATTTTTCTGAAGTTTCTATAACCCCTCATGCTGATAGTGAAGTTTTATGAAAATTTTTTTTATAGAAAAATTATTTTATAGTTTTATATGAAAACTATTTATTTTCTGTTTGTTTTTTATTTGTAAATGATGCAGTATAGTGGCTCATTCACATATCCGTGCCTCTGGCGCGTGACGTCCATACGTCCTGCACGCGGATGCTCACATCAGAGCATTCGTATACACGGACGATGGACACAACTTTTAAGTTTTAAAATAAGGAATTTCATGTTTGCCTTGTTTTGAATCTGATCCTCTCGCTTCCGATGCCGCTCATTGGGCTCATGAATAACCACCTCACTGAGCCCAGGAGAGGAAAAACGTCAAACTAATTGTGGACTATTTACCACAATTATTGATTGGGGCAGTGACCAACTTCCCAACATCTCAAGCTGACAGTGAAATTTTATGTAAAAATTCTTTTATAGAAAAATGTTTTTATATGAAAAACATTTCTTTTCTGTTTACTTTTTGTGAATAATGCAGTATAGTGGCTCATTCACACATCCGTGCCTCCAGCACGTGACGTCCATACGTCCTGCACGCGGATGTTCACAGTAGAGCATCCGTGTGCATGGACGATAGACACAACTTTTAAGCTTTAAAATAAGGAATTTCATGTTTGCCTTGCTTGCTTTGGTTTTGTTCCTCCCACTTTCGATGCCGCTCATTGGGCTCATGAATAACCACTCCACTGAGCCCAGGGAAGGAACAACTTCACATTAATTGTGGATTAATTACCACAATTACATATTGGGGCGGTGACCAACCTCCCAACATCTCAAGCTCAGTTGTAATGAGAATCCTATAAGAGAGCACACATCTATTTCTTATGATATTATCACATGTACCTGAGGAAGACTTGTATGTAAGTCGAAACGTGTTGTACTGTACTGCAATATCTGGAATTATTGACTTTTATGTAATATGAATTAAAGAGCTTTTGGAAGAAATTATTGTGCCTCTTAAGGAAGCGCTATTCCTCAAAGTCCGGTGTTATTTAAACCATATACTGACGAACCAGGCTCCCTTGAGAAGACCTGATCCCTCCGGAGAGGAAGGCTGCAAGCCTAAGAGAAAACCTTATACTATATGAACAAAAGACACCAAAAAGGTGAGCATTTTTTAAACATTACCACCTAGACCAAGATAAAATACCGTATATACTCGTGTATAAGACGACCCGTGTATAAGCCGACCCCCCTACTTTTGACCCCAAAACCTGGGAAAACCTATTGACTCGTGTATAAGCCAAAGGTGGACCCCAGCACAGGTATACAGCCCCCAGCAGTGTGGTATACAGGCCTCCCCAGTGGTAGTATACAGCATCCCCCCCAGTGGAAGTATACAGCAGCCTCCCCAGTGGTAGTATACAGCATCCCCCCCAGTGGTATATACAGCAGCCTCCCCAGTGGTAGTATACAGCATCCCCCCCAGTGGTATATACAGCATCCCTAAAGGTATAAACGGCAGGCCCCAGAGGCATATACAGCAGGCCCCAGAGGCATATACAGCAGGCCCCAGAGGCATATACAGCAGGCCCCAGGGGCATATACAGCAGGCCCCAGGGTATATACAGCAGGCCCCAGGGTATATACAGCAGGCCCCAGGGTATATACAGCAGACCCCAGGGTATATACAGCAGGCCCCAGAGGTATACAGCAGGCCCCAGAGTATATACAGCAGGCCCCAGAGGTATACAGCAGGCCCCAGAGTATATACAGCAGGCCCCAGAGTATATACAGCAGGCCCCAGAGTATATACAGCAGGCCCCAGAGGTATACAGCAGGCCCCAGAGGTATACAGCAGGCCCCAGGGTATATACAGCAGGCCCCAGAGGTATACAGCAGGCCCCAGGGTATATACAGCAGGCCCCAGAGGTATACAGCAGGCCCCAGAGGTATACAGCAGGCCCCAGGGTATATACAGCAGGCCCCAGGGTATATACAGCAGGCCCCAGGGGTATACAGCAGGCCCCAGGAGTATACAGCAGGCCCCAGAGGTATACAGCAGGCCCCAGAGGTATACAGCAGGCCCCAGAAGTATACAGCTGGCCCCAGGGGTATACAGCTGGCCCCAGGGGTATACAGCTGGCCCCAGGGGTATACAGCAGGCCCCAGAGGTATACAGCTGGCCCCAGGGGTATACAGCTGGCCCCAGGGGTATACAGCTGGCCCCAGGGGTATACAGCTGGCCCCAGGGGTATACAGCAGGCCCCAGAGGTATACAGCAGGCCCCAGAGGTATACAGCTGGCCCCAGGGGTATACAGCAGGCCCCAGAGGCATATACAGCAGGCCCCAGAGGCATATACAGCAAGCCCCAGAGGCATATACAGCAGGCCCCAGAGGCATATACAGCAGGCCCCAGGGGCATATACAGCAGGCCCCAGGGTATATACAGCAGGCCCCAGGGTATATACAGCAGACCCCAGGGTATATACAGCAGGCCCCAGAGGTATACAGCAGGCCCCAGAGGTATACAGCTGGCCCCAGGGGTATACAGCAGGCCCCAGAGGTATACAGCATCCCCCCAGTGGAAGTATACAGCAGCCTCCCCAGTGGTAGTATACAGCATCCCCCCCAGTGGTATATACAGCAGCCTCCCCAGTGGTAGTATACAGCATCCCCCCCAGTGGTATATACAGCATCCCTAAAGGTATAAACAGCAGGCCCCAGAGGCATATACAGCAGGCCCCAGAGGCATATACAGCAGGCCCCAGAGGCATATACAGCAGGCCCCAGAGGCATATACAGCAGGCCCCAGGGGCATATACAGCAGGCCCCAGGGTATATACAGCAGGCCCCAGGGTATATACAGCAGACCCCAGGGTATATACAGCAGGCCCCAGAGGTATACAGCAGGCCCCAGAGTATATACAGCAGGCCCCAGAGGTATACAGCAGGCCCCAGAGTATATACAGCAGGCCCCAGAGTATATACAGCAGGCCCCAGAGGTATACAGCAGGCCCCAGAGGTATACAGCAGGCCCCAGGGTATATACAGCAGGCCCCAGAGGTATACAGCAGGCCCCAGGGTATATACAGCAGGCCCCAGAGGTATACAGCAGGCCCCAGAGGTATACAGCAGGCCCCAGGGTATATACAGCAGGCCCCAGGGTATATACAGCAGGCCCCAGGGGTATACAGCAGGCCCCAGGAGTATACAGCAGGCCCCAGAGGTATACAGCAGGCCCCAGAGGTATACAGCAGGCCCCAGAGGTATACAGCTGGCCCCAGGGGTATACAGCTGGCCCCAGGGGTATACAGCTGGCCCCAGGGGTATAAAGCTGGCCCCAGGGTATACAGCTGGCCCCAGGGTATACAGCTGGCCCCAGGGGTATACAGCTGGCCCTAAGGTGTATACAGGCAGCCCCGCAGTGGCACTAGCCCCCCCATCATGGAAAGAGCCCCCCACACTGTGCAGAGCCCCCCCCCGCTGCATTAACTTACCATCCAGCGTCTTCATCCCCGCGGGCTGTCGCGTCCTTCCTCCCGTGCTGTCTTCCCGGTCTCATGTGACCCGGCGGTCGCTGTGGAATGACGTCAGCGCGCCGGGTCACGTGAGACCGGGATGACAGCGCGCAGGACCCGCGGCGAAGACACTGGATGGTAAAGCATCGGGGGGGGGGCTCTGCCAAGTGTGGGGGCTCTTTCCATGATGGGGGGGCTAGTGCCACTGGGGGGCTGCCTGTATACACTGGGGGGGCTGTATGCACGGCTCCCCCTGCCGCTGTGATGGGCGGGGGGAGCCGTGCATATCTAATGAGCGGCCCCACGTGACGGGCCGCTCAGTCATCAGCCTCCCCCCGCCTCCTCCAGCCTCCCCAGCACTCGGACACAGCCCCCACACATATATTACCGTATTGACCCGTGTATAAGCCGAGGGGGTGACTTTTCAGCCCAATTTTTGGGCTGAAAAACTCGGCTTATACACGAGTATATACGGTAACCTCTACACTTAGATCTGCGCCTGCTCTTTTTCCCCATTATCCCCCTTTTAGAGATTAACTGGTATTTGTCCCCTGTATATGGAATTATTTGGTCACTATGTGGTGGTAATATGAGGTCTCATGGTGTGGCAGTATTTATACCTTGTATGTGGTAGTATTTGATCACTTTGTGGTGGTATTATGTGCTTTCGGCATGGTGTGGCGGTATTTGTTTGTTATGTGGCATTATTTAGGCGCTATGTTGTGGTAGTATGTGATCTGGTCAAGGTGTGGTGGTATTTCTGACTTTTATCTGGTAATATTGGTCTTGGTAGAGTGGATTTTGGTCGGTCATTTGTTTTATCCGATATCAATAAGTGGAAACTATTTTATTTTCAATAGATATTAAATACTTAGATGTTTAACCCCTCCCTGTCCTGTGACACAGCGGCAGAGATGCAGAGGTTTGCCAGAGAAAGACAGTTGAGCATTTGGTGACTTTAGTATTTATAAGACAAATCCAGGATTACCTATGCTTGCTTTACTCCTGGTTTTGTCTTAGGCCGGCTTCACACCATGTTTTTACCCCTGTCAGGCTATGTCCGGTAGTTTACAGGAGGCATCGGACACAGCCTGACAGGTCCGGACAAATAGAAGCGGAGGGTTAATATGCCCTCCGGTCCTGTTTGTAGCCAGATTCTGCAGAGCGCAGCTTCAGGAGCTGTCCCCTACTGAAATGGTGCTGAACATCTTCACCGGGGGCAGCTACTGGTGCTGAAGTTCAGAGGAGCTCACGCTGAACTGCAGCAGCCGGTGTACGGGAACCTGACAGACTGTCAGGTCCGGCACGATCCGGCGCCCCATAGACTCTCATGTTAGGGGGTGCCGGATCATGTTAGGGGGTGCTGGATCGTGCTGGAACCGGGAGAATCTGGTAGGATCTGTTTTGCTTAAATTTTTCGCCCCGGGCACACAAATGTGCAAGCTCCGTTTTTGTGTCCAGGGCAAAAATCTTTGCAGCCTGATGCTGCCAGACAGGGACAAAACCTAATGGCAAATAGCTGCCATCCGGCCCTGTCCAGCACCGTAGGGCTACATTATGTCAAAATCGGGTCCGGAGCTGTCTGATTCACATCGGACAGCCCCGGACCTGATCACAACATGGTGTGAAGTCGGCCTTACAAATACTGAGGTACAAAAGTCACCAAATACTCAAAGTGCCACATTCTTCTGATGGTGTGGATTCCACCAATAAATAAGTGATCGCATTCCTAACCTGTGCACAGGGGCGGACTGGCCCAGGTTGCAGGGAGGCATTCGCCCCCCAGGCCGGTGATTTAGTCCTAGTTTAGAGCCGCCCCCTCAGTGAGAGCGGCTGCACGGGACCCGAGACACAGCAGGCAGGAAACGGGCGTCAGCGTGGAGGCTAAATATGACCCGGGATTGGCGCGGCGGCAGCAGGCAGCTGGCAGGCTAGTGAAGCAGCGCCAGCAACCATATGCTCTTCAGTTGGCCTCTGCAGTGGTAGCACCATCCCCCCGCTCTTCAGTTGGCCACCGGCTAGAAAAAGTCAACTACCCCCCAGGGCAAGATCTGCCAGCCAGCCCCTGCCTGTGCATCGCTGATAACTTGTTTTCACCAAAAAATCCAAATTAATGCAAACTACAGTTATGATACATTAATTAGAAACAACCACAGTTCTTGCATCCAGTACATTATGGTTGGTTATACCATACCATAAATAATGTATCACCATGTATATGTTAGTTCTGGAACCTATCAAGACATATAATCAAGCATGACCGATCGCACAAATTCTTTATCAAGGTTATCCCCTAGGGGAAAAAAAACGATCCAATGGTCATTTATATGAAAATATTAATTTTTATTAGTCACAGATTACTCGGTACAGGGGGTGAGAGTGAGGTAGAAAAATCAGCAATGATACCACTTAGTTTAGCAATATTATATCCAATGTATACTTCCAATAATGACATAGATACTCCGTTAACCATTGGTCAAAAGTACACATGATTCCATTCAGGGTAAGGAACCAATTCTATTTTTGATTGTAATCTAACAAGAATCTCTTGTATATTTAATATGCAGTATATATTACATATTAGATGTCAAAAATAATATGGTATGTTAGGTCTATTTCACATATAATTCAGAGCAGAAATAAATAAAGTCAGGATTGGCATATCTTTGTAGCGCTCTGCATATGTAACTCATACATGTTCTCATATTAGTCTGGTTGCAATTTATCACCATATAATATATACTCCAATATCAGTTTCCTTTGATAACATCTCATGCACTCAGCAATTTATACTGTTTTTACTGAAAACTGAGAGGGGATTTATTAAGAACCACAACCATGAGAACAGCATGTGTGTCACATGCAGTCACCATTTAGAATGTCCTTGTAAGGCCTATATATGCTTAGTTGATTTAAGGTAAATAAAGCACTGCAAAAAGGAGCATAACACCTGTGCCTGCAGCATTGTTCAGCCTCTCATTGTATCAGGAGAGGACATCCATTGCTGCTATCCTTAAATAGATATTATCTCAATCAATGTGTTAATAGACCACCCACCCGGGGTTTCTAGTACTCCAATATGCTCTGCACATAAATAGGAATCAAGAGAGATCAAACAATAGTTACATTAAGGCTCAATACCTGATTAGATTAGTGCTGGTATCATGCATGTGCCCTTATGCGCATTTCGGATTTCTCCTTCGTCTGAGGGCTTAGTGAGTGAGGGGAGGGGGAGGTTTAAAAGAGAGCGTGAACCAATCAGCATGCAGCGCCTATTGCTATGACGGCGGACGCTTACACCCAAATCTCTGGGCCGGCCGCGTTCATCACCGACGTCATGGAGAGGCGTGCCAGCAGGTCATGTGACCCGCAGCACGTTCTCCATAGAGACGCCGACAGACGAGCGGGACGGCACCATTAGGGAAGCGACCGCACAGCAACAAGCTGCTGCACAAGATATATCAAACCACCATGTGATCGATCATAAGGGGGCCATACAAACAAGATATGGTAAATCATAATACAAGTACATGTCCATATCACTTGTCTATTGCATATGGATTACTGGCCATGTTCTTTGACAGTATATATCGTTACATCTAATCACATTATATACCTGCTTTTGATGTATCACATGCTGGCAATTATTTTATTGGGAATTACACCATAATCCCATATATATATACACATGACCACATTGTATTAGTAAACACATCTCATGGCACCATCAAGGGTCATATAATGACTCAGAATAGATCAAATATTAATGCCAGTCATATTACAGTGGTCACCCTGCACACATAGAAGAACAATTGCAGAAATATATACAGACATGGGATATTTCAAAAAATTACCACTATCATGTACAATATTATGCACACGATAGGATAATAGATAACTCCTTATCATATTCATATCAGGATATATATCCCCTCAAAAAAAACTCCCATATATCCGTAACTATATTTTCCCTACTAAAAGCAGATATACACAGTGACCAGATATATTACATCACATAAAATTGCATTCAATACATATGATCAGTTGAATCCTCCATATGACGACATCAATAGTGTAGATATTCTCTTATTTCAATAATCGTATATTGGATGGTCACATATAGTCATATTCAATCGACATCATGGTTGTCACGCTGCAAAAAGTGAAAATTAAAAACAATGAATATACAAAAAGATAAAAACCAAGTATACCCTAAATCAATATTAGACTTCACAGATATGGGACATAACTTATGGTTTCATTGAGGCCTGCGGGTTGGACTGTCTTAAGTGTCCAAATCCAACGAGTTTCCAGTTGGGCTAGTTTGACTGTGGCATTCCCACCCCGTATCCCTAAATCCACCATCTCAATACCACGTACCATGAATTCCCTCCCATTGCAATGATGATATTTTTTAAAATGCCTTGGGATGGTCTTCAACAGGGTATCATCCTCAACCTCTTTGGCTGCCTCAATCCCTAGTATGTGTTCCCTAACCCGTACTTTCAGTTGCCGGCTAGTCAACCCTATATAGATCTTTTTGCAGGGGCATACTCCGTAGTATACGACCCATTTGGATTCACAAGTAATACGTTGTTTAATCTTATATGATTTGGATCCGGTTGAATCAACAAATGATCCACTACGCTCTATGTTAGGGCAAGCAACACACTTACCGCAGGGAAACAGCCAATTGAGGGTGGAAATTTATCCAAAAATGTTTTTTTGGTATATCCATCATAGTGGCTTCTAATGAGATAGTCCTTTAGATTCTTACCACGTCTGATGGCCATCAGTGGTTGAGGTGGTAGGATTTTTGCCAGAGTTGGGTCTGCCTGTAGGATATGCCAAGATCTTTCTAGGGCTTTACGTATCATGCCATATCCACTATTGTAGCCTGTAATAAATCTAACTGGAGTAGTGGATTCACGATTCACACTTGAATATAGCAATTGATTTCGTGATGCATGTTTCGCCCTATTATATGCTCGCTTAATCAATCTATTGCTATATCCACGCTCTTTGAATCTCCTCCTAAGATCAACAGCCTGTCTCTCAAAGTCATCAATATGGGAACACATCCTTCTTAGTCGGAGGAACTGACCCATGGGCACAGACCCTATCATGTACTTAGGATGCGCTGATGTGGCATGTAACAGGCTATTGGTGGAGGTCGGTTTGCGGTACAGGGAGGTCTGTAGTACACCTTCCTGGTCACATTTAATAGCTACATCCAGGAATTCTATCCTTGTATCTGAGTATGAATATGTCAGATGTATATTGATGTTATTGGAGTTTAGATATTTCATGAATGGTTCAAGTTCTTTCACCTCATCCTGCCATATAAAAAAGACATCGTCAATATATCGCGTCCAAAAAGGGACGCGGTCCGCAGGAATACCACCATCAGTCAAGAAGAGGTCCCTCTCCCACAGCCCCAGGAACAGGTTTGCATAGGCCGGTGCAAATGATGCACCCATAGCCGTTCCCTGGAGCTGCAGGTAGAAGGACCCCTTAAAAGTAAAAAAGTTGTGAGTCAAGGAAAACTCCAATATACATAAGACAAATTCCACTAGATCAATTGGTAGGTGTGAACTACCGAGGAAAAACCTAACTGCCCGCAATCCGTCGGCATGTTTGATATTTGTGTATAGGGACTCTACATCCCCACACACCATTACCGCACCCCCACCTAAGGAGATTCCATCTATCTTCTTCAGGAAATCTACGGTATCCCTCGTATATGATGGCAGTGATTCTACAACGGGCTGGAGCATTGAGTCCACCCACCTATTTATATTTTCCAGGAAGTTGTTATTTCCGGAAATGATCGGTCCTCCCGGGTGGAACCGTCTGGCACTTATGAATTTTTGGTAATAAGTACAGTGTAGATATTGACGGTTCCACAATACGTAGTGCTGAAGCCAGCTGACTGGTGACAACACCCCCATCCACTGCCGCATCAAGTATTTTATTAAGTTCATCAATGTATTTGGAGAGAGGGTTAAAGGTCAATTTTTTATAACAGATTTTATTGCGTAATTGTCTAAACACCTCTTCCTCATACATTGATTTCGGCCATATTACAATGTTGCCACCTTTGTCAGCCGGCTTCAGCACCACGTCCGGGAGACTTTTCAACTCATTTAACCGTTTTCTCTCACTGCCCGTCAAGTTATCCATACCACCATATCGAGGGATTTTTTCGAGATCACTTGATACAACCTGTACAAATAGGTCAATGTTGGCACACAGAGAAAGAGGAGGGAATTTTTTCGAATGTGGTTTGATATTAGACGGTATCTTACCTCTCTCCGTTACTTTGTGCTCCAGAGAGAGATCATCCAGTGTAGTTAATACCGCTTGTTCTTCCTCTGTGGGGAAGACAGAATGCACAGACGGTTCCACCCGGGAGACCGATCATTTCCGGAAATAACAACTTCCTGGAAAATATAAATAGGTGGGTGGACTCAATGCTCCAGCCCTTTGTAGAATCACTGCCATCATATACGAGGGATACCGTAGATTTCCTGAAGAAGATAGATGGAATCTCCTTAGGTGGGGGTGCGGTAATGGTGTGTGGGGATGTAGAGTCCCTATACACAAATATCAAACATGCCGACGGATTGCGGGCAGTTAGGTTTTTCCTCGGTAGTCCACACCTACCAATTGATCTAGTGGAATTTGTCTTATGTATATTGGAGTTTTCCTTGACTCACAACTTTTTTACTTTTAAGGGGTCCTTCTACCTGCAGCTCCAGGGAACGGCTATGGGTGCATCATTTGCACCGGCCTATGCAAACCTGTTCCTGGGGCTGTGGGAGAGGGACCTCTTCTTGACTGATGGTGGTATTCCTGCGGACCGCGTCCCTTTTTGGACGCGATATATTGACGATGTCTTTTTTATATGGCAGGATGAGGTGAAAGAACTTGAACCATTCATGAAATATCTAAACTCCAATAACATCAATATACATCTGACATATTCATACTCAGATACAAGGATAGAATTCCTGGATGTAGCTATTAAATGTGACCAGGAAGGTGTACTACAGACCTCCCTGTACCGCAAACCGACCTCCACCAATAGCCTGTTACATGCCACATCAGCGCATCCTAAGTACATGATAGGGTCTGTGCCCATGGGTCAGTTCCTCCGACTAAGAAGGATGTGTTCCCATATTGATGACTTTGAGAGACAGGCTGTTGATCTTAGGAGGAGATTCAAAGAGCGTGGATATAGCAATAGATTGATTAAGCGAGCATATAATAGGGCGAAACATGCATCACGAAATCAATTGCTATATTCAAGTGTGAATCGTGAATCCACTACTCCAGTTAGATTTATTACAGGCTACAATAGTGGATATGGCATGATACGTAAAGCCCTAGAAAGATCTTGGCATATCCTACAGGCAGACCCAACTCTGGCAAAAATCCTACCACCTCAACCACTGATGGCCATCAGACGTGGTAAGAATCTAAAGGACTATCTCATTAGAAGCCACTATGATGGATATACCAAAAAAACATTTTTGGATAAATTTCCACCCTCAATTGGCTGTTTCCCCTGCGGTAAGTGTGTTGCTTGCCCTAACATAGAGCGTAGTGGATCATTTGTTGATTCAACCGGATCCAAATCATATAAGATTAAACAACGTATTACTTGTGAATCCAAATGGGTCGTATACTACGGAGTATGCCCCTGCAAAAAGATCTATATAGGGTTGACTAGCCGGCAACTGAAAGTACGGGTTAGGGAACACATACTAGGGATTGAGGCAGCCAAAGAGGTTGAGGATGATACCCTGTTGAAGACCATCCCAAGGCATTTTAAAAAATATCATCATTGCAATGGGAGGGAATTCATGGTACGTGGTATTGAGATGGTGGATTTAGGGATACGGGGTGGGAATGCCACAGTCAAACTAGCCCAACTGGAAACTCGTTGGATTTGGACACTTAAGACAGTCCAACCCGCAGGCCTCAATGAAACCATAAGTTATGTCCCATATCTGTGAAGTCTAATATTGATTTAGGGTATACTTGGTTTTTATCTTTTTGTATATTCATTGTTTTTCATTTTCACTTTTTGCAGCGTGACAACCATGATGTCGATTGAATATGACTATATGTGACCATCCAATATACGATTATTGAAATAAGAGAATATCTACACTATTGATGTCGTCATATGGAGGATTCAACTGATCATATGTATTGAATGCAATTTTATGTGATGTAATATATCTGGTCACTGTGTATATCTGCTTTTAGTAGGGAAAATATAGTTACGGATATATGGGAGTTTTTTTGAGGGATATATATCCTGATATGAATATGATAAGGAGTTATCTATTATCCTATCGTGTGCATAATATTGTACATGATAGTGGTAATTTTTTGAAATATCCCATGTCTGTATATATTTCTGCAATTGTTCTTCTATGTGTGCAGGGTGACCACTGTAATATGACTGGCATTAATATTTGATCTATTCTGAGTCATTATATGACCCTTGATGGTGCCATGAGATGTGTTTACTAATACAATGTGGTCATGTGTATATATATATGGGATTATGGTGTAATTCCCAATAAAATAATTGCCAGCATGTGATACATCAAAAGCAGGTATATAATGTGATTAGATGTAACGATATATACTGTCAAAGAACATGGCCAGTAATCCATATGCAATAGACAAGTGATATGGACATGTACTTGTATTATGATTTACCATATCTTGTTTGTATGGCCCCCTTATGATCGATCACATGGTGGTTTGATATATCTTGTGCAGCAGCTTGTTGCTGTGCGGTCGCTTCCCTAATGGTGCCGTCCCGCTCATCTGTCGGCGTCTCTATGGAGAACGTGCTGCGGGTCACATGACCTGCTGGCACGCCTCTCCATGACGTCGGTGATGAACGCGGCCGGCCCAGAGATTTGGGTGTAAGCGTCCGCCGTCATAGCAATAGGCGCTGCATGCTGATTGGTTCACGCTCTCTTTTAAACCTCCCCCTCCCCTCACTCACTAAGCCCTCAGACGAAGGAGAAATCCGAAATGCGCATAAGGGCGCATGCATGATACCAGCACTAATCTAATCAGGTATTGAGCCTTAATGTAACTATTGTTTGATCTCTCTTGATTCCTATTTATGTGCAGAGCATATTGGAGTACTAGAAACCCCGGGTGGGTGGTCTATTAACACATTGATTGAGATAATATCTATTTAAGGATAGCAGCAATGGATGTCCTCTCCTGATACAATGAGAGGCTGAACAATGCTGCAGGCACAGGTGTTATGCTCCTTTTTGCAGTGCTTTATTTACCTTAAATCAACTAAGCATATATAGGCCTTACAAGGACATTCTAAATGGTGACTGCATGTGACACACATGCTGTTCTCATGGTTGTGGTTCTTAATAAATCCCCTCTCAGTTTTCAGTAAAAACAGTATAAATTGCTGAGTGCATGAGATGTTATCAAAGGAAACTGATATTGGAGTATATATTATATGGTGATAAATTGCAACCAGACTAATATGAGAACATGTATGAGTTACATATGCAGAGCGCTACAAAGATATGCCAATCCTGACTTTATTTATTTCTGCTCTGAATTATATGTGAAATAGACCTAACATACCATATTATTTTTGACATCTAATATGTAATATATACTGCATATTAAATATACAAGAGATTCTTGTTAGATTACAATCAAAAATAGAATTGGTTCCTTACCCTGAATGGAATCGTGTACTTTTGACCAATGGTTAACGGAGTATCTATGTCATTATTGGAAGTATACATTGGATATAATATTGCTAAACTAAGTGGTATCATTGCTGATTTTTCTACCTCACTCTCACCCCCTGTACCGAGTAATCTGTGACTAATAAAAATTAATATTTTCATATAAATGACCATTGGATCGTTTTTTTTCCCCCTAGGGGATAACCTTGATAAAGTTATGATACATTGCAGTAATGTTGAGCACACAGTGGTGTGCAGGAGCCGCCTGTGTTTTACAGTCCACGCTGTCCACGCTACACTATAATAGGTATAACGCATAACAGGTATTTGCATATAGCTGAAGAATGGGTGGGCCCGGGTGGGTGGGCCCGGGTGGGTGGGCCCCTGGAGTCAATTTTCCTGGTGGGCCCCAGACACCCCAGTCCGGCGCTGGCCAGACCCCCTTAATCTTTAGGCTTTTGAAAGTACTCCAATTTAATTCTGGCGTCACCCCTCAGTAATATCAATTCCCTGAAAATAGCATTTATTCTGTGGAATCTGCTCAGGGGTAACCAAACTGGGGAATTGTGGAGGACGTATAAAAGCTGCGGCATAATCACCATTTTTAATAAATTCACTCTTCCCACCACCGATAAATGCAACTTGGCCCAGGCTCTGATTTTCTGTTTTATCCTCATCACCAGCGGGGACAGATTCAAGTTCTCATATTCTTCCAGGTCAGTGGATATCATTAACCCCAAGTATTTAAAATTCGTCACTACTGGTACTTGTAAATGTATATCCACACCCGGATCCAGAGGGAGCACAGCAGATTTATCCCAGTTTATGACCAGCCCCGAGACTTTTCCAAAATCGTCAAGAAGCGTCATAGTATTGTTCAAGGAGTCATCAGGGTCTGCCAAAGACAGAAGCAAATCATCTGCGTATAACGCCACTTTTTCCTCAGATGGTCCATATCTAAAGCCCACAATACCCGAATCGCGTCGTATAGCCGATGCCAAAGGCTCAATTGCCAAGGCAAACAGGAGCGGGGACAAAGGGTAGCCTTGCCTCGTGCTTCTGTGTAGATAGAAAGGATCAGACATTGAGCCATTTGCCCTTATCCTGGCTTGTGGGTTCCTGTATAGAAGTCCTATCCAGCCTATAAAGCCTGGACCAAAGCCCACACATTCAAGCACAGCCCATAAATAGTTCCATTCGACATTGTCAAAGGCCTTAGCGGCATCCAGAGACAGGACCAACCTCCGCCCCGCGTTATCCGCCCGCACCTGCATATTTAAATACAGACGTCTGATATTGAGGGCTGTTGATTTTCTGGGCATGAAACCTGTCTGGTCAGGGTGTATCAAACACTCAATTACCCTTGATAATCGATTAGCCAAAACCTTGGCCAATAATTTAGTATACACCGTAAGAAGGGATATAGGTCTATACGACGCCGGCAATGTTGGATCTTTATCTTTCTTTAATATTAATACAATGGTGGCTTCTCTCATGGATGGTGGGAGGGTGCCCGATACCAGACTTTCATTATACATGTCTAATAGTGTCGGAAGCAATAATTTCTTATATTTTTCTATATATCTCAGCCGGCATCCCATCAAACCCGGTGCCTTACCATTAGGCATGGAACTTAGGGCTTCATCTAACTCTTCCAGGCTTATAGGTTTATCAAGGCTATGCTTAGCAGTATTAGTTAGTTTAGGAAGGTCTGCAGACTCCAAAAAACTAGTTATATCTTCCACTGTGGCCATAGTATGTGACGAATAAAGGTCATCATAGAACACCCTCAAGATATATAATATTTCCGGTGTGTCACTCGCCACTTTTCCCTTAGAGTCCTGAAGCTGAGCTATAAAAGAGGATCCCCTCTGAGCCGAAGCAATTACCGAAAGCAAATGACCCACACTTTCCACTTCTTGATATGACTGTACAGATTTAAATAATCTCTTTTGAGCTGCCTCCTGCATAGTTAGCTTTGTCATGGCTTGCTGAGCCTGTTTGTCGCCTCTTGGTGGACAGAGTGAGGTCTAATGCCGCAGCCTTTTCCGCCTCCCCAAGCTCCTGTATGGCACGCTTAGAGTGCGCCCTAGTTTTCGTCTTTGCCTTCGATATTTCCCGTATACACATGCCCCAATATCCCAAATGGTGTGCAGTTACCTCCCGATTTAAGTGTCTCACGACTCCCCTTATCCCAATGTGAATCCTGTATGTTATTAAAATCACCCACCAACAAGTAAGGGACATGTGGAAAGTCTTTTAAAAGGTGAAGAATCTGGTGCACAGGCCTACTGCTATACGGCGGGGGAATATACATGGATATAATTACCATTTGCACATTATGTATACTACAATGTAAGAAGACAAACCGTCCCTCAGGATCTGTAATTACTTTATGGCATGTAAACTGAATCCCAGAGCATATCAGTATGCTTACTCCCCTAGAGCATTCAGAATATGTAGAATGGAATCCCTCCTGCACCCAGCGCTTTTCCAATAAATTTATGGTATCAGAGGTATGTTGAGTCTCCTGGAGACATATTATTGCCGGTTTCTGAGCCACGAGAAAGGTGAATATTGCCTGCCTTTTCACCGGAGCCTTTAAGCCCCTAATGTTCCAACCAAGTAGTTTGATAGATCCCATTTTCCAGGTGTATTGCAATCAAGACTCGAGGCCGTTCCATCCTATCATATCCACAACCCATTATTGCATAAATAGTGACATCCCCACCAGACCTGCATCCTCTCACCCTCCCCCCCCCCCATTTTACCCAAAAGAACAAACAAAAATATTAACTGTAAGGACGACAACATTGTCCTTTCCTCACTCTGTGTATCAGGCGCTTCAATGCCCTCATGCTCCCCGTATATTTCAGGATAGCACCCCGCAGCATGGCACAAACACCCAGGTCTGCCCCCTCCAATACCCATATAAAGCTATAACAAGATATTGTAAACTTATTTCTCAAATCAGACAATGCAGAAAAAAGAAAAAGAAAAAAAGAGAGCTGGATCTCAGGATCGCAAACTTCTTGCGACCAAGGCGAGAAAGAAAAACGCATCTTAGTAGCCAGACAGCCCAGTCGGATCCCTCTCATCCATGCTCCTGCTCCTTTAACTCTTTCCTCAGCTGCCTTTCGTTCAAATCCATCCAGTTCATTGAGTCCTTTGAGTCCGGAAAAAAATGAGTTTTGTCTCTCGCCTCAATCCTCAATTTCGCCGGAAAAATCATGGAGTATTTGACTTCAAGTGATCTCAGTCTCTTATAGACCTCGCGGAATGTGGCACGCTGTCTTTGGATTATTAAGGAGTAGTCTGGATAGAGCAAAACTCTGGAGCCATCAATGGCTAAATCCGGATGATCTTTCAAGTAGCGGAGTATATTGTCTCTGTCTCTGTAATGCAGCATCTTCACTAAGACCATTCGTGGTTGATTCCCAGGGGAGGGGGGTGAGCAGGGACCCTATGTGCGTGTTCCACTGCATATAGGTGCGTTCAATTGCCTGCCCCTATCTTGTCTTTAATCCACGCTTCAAAGAACTTGGTGGGATTTTTTCCCCTCATATCTTTCGGGGACTCCCACTATGCGTACGTTATTGCGGCGTGACCTGTTTTCCAAGTCAGTTTTAGCCCATATCGCAGCATTATCTCTTTAGACTCAGTCTGAAATTTCGCAGACGTGGTCAGTGTGTTTTCAGCAGCACTAACTCTTTTTTCCAGATCACCAGTGCGCTCCTTAACCCTATACAGGTGGTGCTTCACTGCTTGCATTGACTCTTGCATATGTCCAAGCTGGGTCAGCACAGTAGATATAGCTGAGCCACACTGTATGACTGCCACTAAAACGTCCTTTATAGTGGGATCTGCTGGGATTTGCATTTGTAGTTTTTGCATCTGCTTGCAATTCTGTTCCACTAATTCTCCCCAGCTTGTCCCAGTCTCCTGCTGCTTCATGGCTTCAGTCTCCTCCTCCCCCTCCTCTCCAGCCTCCTGGTCGCCATGTGTACCTTCACTCCTGTCCTCCTCGTCAGTCTCCTGTGCAGCCTCTCTTTCCACCTCCTCCACTCTGGCATATTGTTTTAGCCGGGCCGCCACTGCTCTGTTTCTGGCCGCACTCTCCTCTGCAGCCTCTGCCACAGAGCGCTCCTCAGCCGCGGCGCCATCTTAGATAACCCTCTCCGCCTCTCCTGTGACTCGGCGGTGGCCACCTTTAACCATGGCTACGGCTCTAAATGAACGGTTTCGCTCACTCCCGTCGGCTCCCTCATCTTCTCCGTTGCACACAGGCGGATTTCAGCCGTGCTGCGGGGATTCAGCTGCTTGTATACCCGGTTGTGTGCGGGAGCTCAGCGGTCCTGCTGCCTCTCTCACATGCCGCTAGACCACGCCCCCCAATGGCCTAAAAATTAACGTCTAGCAGATGTCATATGGCATTTGGCTCAAAGTTCGCAGAGTGTCATGGCGGCATCTGGCATTGTTGACTCTACAAACTCTTGACATTCCACACTATGGTTTCTCTGATGCTTCTGAATTGCACAGGCTGGCTCGGGCTTCGACCAGCTGTGTTCTCATTAGTGATCGGGCCAGCAAAAATTAATTTCTGCTAGCCTCCTGATTACCTCCTAGGATCACATATTCTGGGAGACCTGTAACCGTTGCTCCCCGCCTTTTTAAGATGGAGGAATCTGTCTTCCCATGCCAACTATAGCTCTTGCAATACCAGACCTTGTGCTGTTTTAATCAAGTTTCTGGTGAAATTTTGAGTGCTGTTTGATGTGGTGAAAATCTTCTTGTCATCTGGTTATTTCCTTCCTGCTCTTTATTTCCTCCTGTGCACGTATTGTTTTATACCCCTGTGTGTATAGCTGTAAGTCTTTGTTTTCCCAGTTGTTCTATTTGTGTTGGCGTTTTACAACTCCTGTCCCAGCCCTTCCCTGTGGTATTAAATAAGGGCTGGCCAGACGCAGGGCATGGGTGGTGGACCACACATCTTCACCTTATGAGGTATCTCTGGGATAAGCGACAGCTAGAGCCCCCTAGCTTGAGGGCAGGGCCAGCGTCAGCATTTGGCGCACCTGGACACGTACCAGGGTCTGTGCTGATGGGGGCCCCGCATGACATCTGGGACACTGGCCGTGCGGGGCAGTGCACCGCAGCTCCGGCATTCATTATTGCCTGTGCCTGCTCAATCTTACCTCTAGGGAGGACCCATCCTACCACTGCTGCCACCTGTGATGTCCCTTCCTCTCATTTGCCATACACCGTGGAATGCAGGCTGGCGCCGCATCTCTTCTGAATGCATGGCTTCAACACTTGTGTTCCACTGTACACAGGTGGAGACAGCGCAATGGAGAGATCACATGAAGGGAGAAGGCATCACACAGGTAGAAGAGTGCACAGAGGGGAGAGAGACCACACACAGGGGATAGATGGCCAAAAGGAGAGAATACGGGGGACACAACTCAAAGAGAGTACACGAGGGAAGAAGACTGCACATGGAGAGACAGCATGTAGAAGGAAGAGAAACAGCACTCAGGGGCGAAACAGCTCAAAAGAGAGAGTACGAAGGGAGAACGCAACACATGGGGAGAGAGGAAGCACAGGGGAAGAACGCCCAAGAGGAGATAGAGACAGCACATGTGGGGAGACAGCGCAAAGGGGTAGAAGTGCAGAAAGAGAGAAGAAACAGCACACAGGGAGAAAGAGACAGCACAGGGGGAGAGAAGAGCACACAGGGCAAGACAGCTCAAAGGAAAAAGCAGACAAGGGGAGAAGAGAGCACATAGGAAGAGAGTGCTTAGGGGGAGAAAGAGAACACACAGGGGGAAAGAGACAGCACAAAAGGGGGAGACAGCACACAGGACAAGAGTGAACAGGGTGAAGAGAGATAGCACACAGGGAAAGAAGAGCAGCACAGGGGGAATACAGCCCAAAAAAGAGCACATGAGAGGGAAGACAGTACATGGACAGAAAGTGCATAGGGGAGAGAGACAGCACACAGGGGAAGAAGAGCATACATAGGGAAAAACACAGCTCACAGGAGGAGACATCTCAAAAGAGAGAGTAAACAAGGGGGAGAGACAGCTCAAAAGAGAAAGCACATGAGGAGAGAAGACAGCAAATGGGGAGAGAGTGCAAGAGAGGAAAAAAGCACATGGGGGAAAGACAGCGCAAAGGGGCAGAAGTGCAGACAGGAAGGAAAGACGGCACACGGGGGGGGGGGGGAGAGAGACAGCTCACAGGGGAAAAAGAGCGCACGGGGAGAGAGACAGCAGATGGTGGGAGAGAAGAGCATATGGGAGAAGCAGCACACGAGGGTTAGAGAACATAATGGGGAGAGAGACTGCACAAGAAGGAATTAGAATATTATATATTTACATACAGTGCCTTGTGAAAGTATTTGGCCCCCTTGAACTTTTCTACCTTTTGCCACATTTCAGGCTTCAAGCAAAGATATAAATTCTATTTTTTTTGTGAAGAATCAACAACAAGTGGGACACAATCGTGAAATGGAACGAAATTTATTGGATATTTTAAACTTTTTTAACAAATAAAAAAACTGAAAAGTGGGGTGTGCAATATTATTCGGGCCCTTTACTTTCAGTGCAGCAAACTCACTCCAGAAGTTCACTGAGGATCTCTGAATGATTCAAAGTTGTCCTAAATGACTGGTAATGAGAAATAGGAACGACTGGTGTGTAATCAAGTCTCCATATCAATGCACCTGATCTGTGATAGTCTCAGGGTTCTGTTTCAAGTGCAGAGAGCATCATGAAGACCAAGGAACACACCAGGCAGATCTGAGAGACTGTTGTGGCGAAGTTTAAAGCCGGATTTGGATACAAAAAGATTTCCCAAGTTTTAAACATCTCAAGGAGCACTGTGCAAGCGATCATATTGAAATGGAAGGAGTATAAGACCACTTCAAATCTACTAAGACCTGGCCGTCCCTCTAAACTTTCATCTCGAACAAGGAGAAGACTGATCAGAGATGCAGCCAAAAGGCCCATGATCTATCTGGATGAACTGCAGAGATCTACAGCGGAGGTGGGAGAGCCTGTCTATAAGACAACAATCAGTCGTACACTGCACAAATCTGGCCTTTATAGAAGAGTGACAAGAAGAAAGCCATCTCTCAAGGATATCCATAAAAAGTCTTGTTTGAAGTTTGCCACAAGCTACCTGGGAGACATATCAAACATGTTGAATAAGGTGCTCTGATCAGATGAAACCAAACTCGAACTTTTTGGCCACAATGCAAAACGATATGTTTGGCGTAAAAGCAACACAGCTCATCACCCTCAAAACACCCTCTCCACTGTCAAACATGGTGGTGGCAGCATCATAGTTTGGATCTACTTTTCTTCAGCAGGGACAGGGAAGATGGTTAAAATTGATGGGAAGATGAACAGAGCCAAATACAGGACCATTCTGGAAGAAAACCTGCTGAAGTCTGCAAAAGACCTGAGACAGGGACGACAATTTATCTTCCAACAAGACAATGATCCCAAGCATAAAGTAAAATCTACAATGCAATGGTTCAAAAATAAACGTATCCAGGTGTTAGAATGGCCAAGTCAAAGTCCAGACCTGAATCCAATCGAGAATCTGTGGAAAGATTTGAAAACTGTCATTCACAAACGCTCTGCATCCAACCTCACTGAGCTCCAGCTGTTTTGCAAGGAAGAATGGGCAAGGATTTCAGTCTCTCGATGTGCAAAACTGAGGGAGACATACCCCAAGCTACTTGCAGCTCTAATCGCGGCAAAATGTGGCGCTACAAAGTATTCAAGGGGGCGAATAATATTGCACGTCCCACTTCTCAGTTTTTTGTTAAAGTTTAAAATATCCATTAAATTTTGTTCCACTTCACGATTGTGTCCTTCTTGTTGTTGATTCTTTATGTTTGAAGCCTGAAATGTGGCAAATGGTTGAAAAGTTCAAGGGGGCCAAATGCTTTCACAAGGCACTGTATATAGCCTGCAGCTTCTATCATATAATTGTGAATTGTGGCATGTGTTAAAGGGGCTCGCCGAGACTTTCACTCAAGGACCTTCCTGCACAAATTGTGTCATTTGTTTACTGGAGAACCCATGACATAATAAAATAGAACTCTTACTGAACACTGTCTAGGGACCTGTATTTTGGCAATAACTACTAGTAGTCCAGAGCCTTTCTAAGAGTTTGGTGGTGTATTCTCTAAGAAGGGTCGTTAGGAGCTGCCATTTCACAGACCTTATAACTGCACCATAAGGTTGAAGCCATGATTTAACTTGCCCAACTGCAGAATGTATAATCTGTCTGGTCCCAAAAGACAAGCTCTCAAGGAATATATAAGAGTTTGCATAATTGCCACATTAGGCCATAATTGTACCCTGTGGCTGCATTTATTTTTTGTCAGGAAGAAAGATGGTGGATTATATCAATGTCTAGATTTCCGTGAGTCAATCCAGATTCCGTTTCGTGATACGTATTCCATGCCACTCATTCTCGAGGCAATCACTTTTTCTCAGGGAGACCAGTCCAAGAAAATACTGCGGGCAGCCGGCTAAAGCGCTCAACACAGTGAATTCCTAGGAGCTTTGCCCCCTGGGAATTAGGAATATGTAAATAGAGTCCGTGGAGCCTCATTTAGGAGTCTCATGGCTAGGTCGTTCCCTGGAGGGATATCTGGCTAGTCCTGTGTTTGAGACTCATAAATGAAGCTACACGGACTCTATTTGCATATGCCACTCATTTTGGAACTATAATCAGATTGCCAGTGCAAAATGGTTCACCAAAGTCGATCTCAGGGAGGCTTATAATCTGATTTGGATAGAACAGGGGGATGAGTGGAAGACAGCATTCAATATGCCAGAGGGTCACTTTGAAAATCTGGTGATACCATTTGGCCTGACCAATGCACCTGCGGTTTTTCAGCACTTTATTAATGATGTCTTTGCTTACCTATTCGGAAGATTTGTTATAGTTTACTTAGATAACATTCTCATTTATTCTAAGGGTGCCATTACACACAGCGATGTTCCAGCGATCCTGACAACGACCAGGATCGCTGGAACATCGCTGTGTGGTCGGTGGTGAGCTGTCAAACAGGTAGATCTCCTCAGCAACCAGGGAGCCGACCTCCACATCGCTGGGTAAGCGGGAGGACACTGGTAACCATGATAAACAGCAGGTATCTAGGCAGCGCGCGCGCTGCCTAGATACCCGCTGTTTATCATAGTTACCAGCGTCCTCCCACTTAGCACAGTCTGTAAGCGGGAGAACCGCTGTTTATCATGGTTACCAGCGTCCTCCTGCTTAGCGCTGGTAACCATGATAAACACCAGGTATCTAGGCAGCGAGTGCTGCTTAGTTACCCGGTGTTTGCCATGGTTACCAGCCTGTCGGGTCACTGATCGCTGGTCTCTCGCTGTCACACGAGGCGATGCATGCTGAACAGCGGGAGACCAAGGACCAAAAAATGGTCCTGAAGGCTGTGCAGCGATCAGCAACCTCACAGCAGGTCACATTTGAAACAGGTTTTGCAAGTTCTCAGAGAGAACAAATTGTATGGAAAATTAGATAACTGTATTCGCCAGTCAGAAACTTCTGTTTTTGGACTATATTATTTCCGCCTCAGGTTTTCGGATGGAATCCTCTAAGCTATAGGCTATACTAAAATAAGACCGTCCTGAGAACCTTAAGGCGCTGCAACATTTCTTGGGATTTGCTAATTATTACATGAAGTTTATTAAAAAAATTTCTGTCATTGCAACTTCTCTGACTGACATGACGAAAAAAGGTGTGGACTTTCTTAACTGGTCTGAGGATGCTTTATATGTATTTGACTGTCTTAAAAAATGCTTTGCGTAAGCACCTGTATTAATTAATACAGCTTTTTTGTAACTTATCATCTAGGGTCTAAAAACACCACTAAGGAGGATGCATTATCCAGGAATTTTCTGGGGGAAGCTTGTGAGGAACCTGTACCCATCCCTCAGAAGTGGTTTGTGGTGGCAGCGCTCAGTACTGAATCTGAGATTGTGAAGACTCAGAATGAGGCATCTTCTGGGGTCCCAGCTAACAAGTTGTTTGTTACCCTGAATCTTTGCCTTAGGGTTCTGGGGAACATCATAATTTCGACTTGGCTGATCACCATGGAGTGAAAGGTACTCTGGATCTCCTATTGCTTAATTTTTTGTGGCCAAAATACAAAAGGATGTAGTGTTCTATGTGTCTGCATGTGCCACCTGTGCACGCTCTAATGGTACCTTTACACGCCGCCACAGGAAGGTAGAAACCGCCAGGCATCGGACACAATTGTGCCTGTTGCCATGAAATCACTGTAATTCAGGGAGTTCCTTCCTGTGTCTAGCAGTTCCTTTGGATACCTGTTTCTGAGCCGTGCTCAAACAGGAAGGAACAATTCCTATGGTGGCGGCGTGTAATCGGGGCACAGGAAGGTATTTGCGTGGCCTAGCGAATTCCCAGGTGCGTGCCATGGCGTCATGGATGCCACGCCCCATCAGCGATCATTGGTGTAAGCTCCTGCGTTACGATTGGTTGTCCCTTCACAGGGCGCCATATTTAAAGAGCTATCCATTCACAGTCCAGTCAATTGCAATGGCGTCATGTATTAGCCAGCCTTCCTGCGCAGGCTGGCCATCCTGCGCAGGCTGGCCAATCATGATGCTTTTGCGGTGTCCAATCACCGTACGAGCGTCATGTAATACACAACTCTGTCATGCCTATGTACTTGAGGCGCGAAATATGTATGCCCATATTCCTTTGTGGTAGCGGCGTGTAAACCAGGGAAGGTACTCCACAGGAGGTAACCGTCGGCACTTCCGTGGAACAAAAATACCTTCAGTGGAGCACGTTGTGGTGGCGTGTATATGTGGCATCGGCGATCAGTATCCATCATTAAAAATGCGCACGTGCGGTGCCTACCGGTTGCTGCACACTGTGGCGGCGTGTAAAGGTACCATAAGGCATTGCACTCTCACCCATCTGGTTGACTGCAGCCATTGAGTGTCCCTAGCAAGCCTTGGATGGACATCTCAATGGACTTTATTATGGATATCAATCATGTAAGAAACAAACCAGGGCACTGCGAGGAGACGTAGGATACTGCACGTACATAAATCCTATATTGGATAGTGTGGACACATCCTCGGACTGTTTTTTTCCTGTATACGGATATAATAAACAGAAGATCCCAGCTACGGTGAGTGCCGCATATATTTTTGCTTCTTTAATTGCTTATTATGGATATTCCTTCCCCTGGTGGTAATGCAGTTATTTTTGTAGTGATGGATAATTTTTCAAAAATTACACATTTAATCACCTTACCATCTTTACCCAATGGTAAAACTCAAGCTCATGTATTTATACGTGAGATCGTCAGACTCCATGGTGTGCTATCTGATATTGTGTCTGATAGAGGAACTCAACTTCTGGAGGGCTTTTTTTGCTCTTGCTTAGGGATTAAACTGTTGAACTAGTCTGCATTCCATTCACAGTCTAATGGACAAATGGAGTGCATGAATCCGAATTTGAAGCAGTATTTGCGCTTTGTCTCTGACAATCAGAAGGAGTGGACCTCCTTTCTTCCTCTTGCAGTTTGCCATCAATAATTTTTACCATGAATACTCTGGCATATCCCCTTTCTTTTGTGTCTATGTTCACCATCCAAAATTCTGTACATTTCTGGGGGGAGGGGGGCATTTGTTCGGGATATCTGAGGAGGACCAATTTGGCTCAACATGTCAGCTACATGGGAACGGGTTCAGCGACACTTGCATAACATGGGCTCTAAGTATAAATATGTGGCTGACCGTGTGCTTGGTCTAGTCCTGTGTATGGGTGATCTGGTGTGGTTGTCCACAAGAAACAATAAGATAAAAAAAAAAAAAAAAAAAGAGAAGAGAAAAAAATGTTTTACAGTCCCAGCACTCCTAGACTATAATGTTGAGCTGCCTGTTACACTTGTATAACTCCCTATATACAGTTAGGGCCAGAAATATTTGGACAGTGACACAAGTTTTGTTATTTTAGCTGTTTACAAAAACATGTTCAGAAATACAATTATATATATATAATATGGGCTGAAAGTGCACACTCCCAGCTGCAATATGAGAGTTTCCACATCCAAATTGGAGAAAGGGTTTAGGAATCATAGCTCTGTAATGCATAGCCTCCTCTTTTTCAAGGGACCAAAAGTAATTGGACAATGGACTCTAAGGGCTGCAATTAACTCTGAAGGCGTCTCCCTCGTTAACCTGTAATCAATGAAGTAGTTAAAAGGTCAGGGGTGGATTCCAGGTGTGTGGTTTTGCATTTGGAAGCTGTTGCTGTGACCAGACAACATGCGGTCAAAGGAACTCTCAATTGAGGTGAAGCAGAACATCTTGAAGCTGAAAAAAAAGAAAAAATCCATCAGAGAGATAGCAGACATGCTTGGAGTAGCAAAATCAACAGTTGGGTATATTCTGAGAAAAAGGAATTGACTGGTGAGCTTGGGAACTCAAAAAGGCCTGGGCGTCCACGGATGACAACAGTGGTGGATGATCGCCGCATACTTTATTTGGTGAAGAAGAACCCGTTCACAACATCAACTGAAGTCCAGAACACTCTCAGTGAAGTAGGTGTATCTGTCTCTAAGTCAACAGTAAAGAGAAGACTCCATGACAGTGAATACAAAGGGTTCACATCTAGATGCAAACCATTCATCAATTCCAAAAATAGACAGGCCAGAGTTAAATTTGCTGAAAAACACCTCAAGAAGCCAGCTCAGTTCTGGAAAAGTATTCTATGGACAGATGAGACAAAGATCAACCTGTACCAGAATGATGGGAAGAAAAAAGTTTGGAGAAGAAAGGGAACGGCACATGATCCAAGGCACACCACATCCTCAGGCCCAGATTCAGCCAAATGCTGCAAAGTTGATTGGACGGCGCTTCATAGTACAGATGGACAATGACCCCAAGCATACAGCCAAAGGTACCCAGGAGTTCATGAGTGCAAAAAAGTGGAACATTCTGCAATGGCCAAGTCAATCACCAGATCTTAACCCAATTGAGCATGCATTTCACTTGCTCAAATCCAGACTTAAGACGGAAAGACCCACAAACAAGCAAGACCTGAAGGCTGCGGCTGTAAAGGCCTGGCAAAGCATTAAGAAGGAGGAAACCCAGCGTTTGGTGATGTCCATGGGTTCCAGACTTAAGGCAGTGATTGCCTCCAAAGGATTCGCAACAAAATATTGAAAATAAAAATATTTTGTTTGGGTTATGTTTATTTGTCCAATTACTTTTGACCTCCTAAAATGTGGAGTGTTTGTAAAGAAATGTGTACAATTCCTATATTTTCTATCAGATATTTTTGTTCAACCCTTCAAATTAAACGTTACAATCTGCACTTGAATTCTGTTGTAGACAGGGCACATTTGCCTTAGGATGCTTTTATTAATGTTGTGAGCTTCTACTAAATAAAGTTCGGAATACTGGTTTCAGGTGCCGGCATCTTCATTCATTACATGGTTTCTGACTCAGGCGGTGGCCGGCCGCCGCTGCGCACCTAACCCGGATTGTGACTGAAGGAGGGGTGAGCTCTATCCATTCCCCTTCCCTATCAAACCTAGGTAATTATCAAAACATATTTTATGATACCTTCTGCATTCACTTTCTTGTGTTATACTTTTTTTTATGATAACTGTAATGCTCAAATATAAGTAACTCTCTGCCGAATTTGACACTACACCCCCTGTATCTCCAGTAGGTGGGGGAATGTTTGTGAGCACAATAACTCATTCATTTGAATTGATTCCTTGGCTTTCCACCTAACCAACATGTGAGGTTAGGTTGTTATATGCAACTTCACCAAAGGGGTGAGCCGAGTCCAGATAGTTAGGTCAAGTAGGGGCCATATCTGGAAAAACTTGCATTTCCCTTTGTTTTAGGGTTGCCACTGATCTAAGCACCAGTGTCCTGGACTTATAAAATTATTATTATCTTACATAGGAGAAAGTCTAAATGTTTGTGTACAGCTTGTCACACAGAGCACTTGTGCTCCGTTTTTGATGATCCATTTTTCGTGCAGTTTCTGCACCAAAACAGATTCTCTTTTTGCAAAAAAGCATCACAAACGCATCTTCTGTTTATGTTGCTTTTTTTGCTCCATTTTCGGAGGACACAGACTGACAGAAAAACACACACACACTTTATTACTCTCCCCAGCAATCCCACGGCAAACCCCAGCGATGTCTTCTTTCCGGGCAAAGGCAGTACCTGTGAGTAGTATGAGTACTGGCAAGACCTGCCCATGAGACTCTCAGGTTGAGTCACATGGGCAGGTCCTAAAATTAGAGTGAATCTGGCACACAACATGAAATCAAGAATTATTATCATTTATTTATATAGCACCATTAATTCCATGGTGCTGTACATGAGAAGGGGTTACATACAAAATTATAGATAGTTTATGGTAAACAAATTAACAATGACAGACTGGTACAGAGGGGAGAGGGCCCTGCCCTTGCAGGCTTACAGTCTACAAGACTGAAAGTCAATATGGTAGGAAAACCATCAAATCTTTTAAATTTGAAGATTAAGGATATGTGCAAAATTCCCCAATGTTTCGGCATACAATACAGCCTTTTTCAAGGGTAAATTTATCTATTATATAAATGCCGGAGGGATTTGTGACGTGACATCCGTCACTTTGTCCCAACGTCCGGTCACTGGGCAGAGCTACACCCGCTCAGGGTGAGCTAAGATGGCGGCCGTAAGCGGGAGCGGGACTCATAGAGCCCGCTACGCTTACGGCCGCCCCTAACACACACACACACACACAACACACACACCACACACACAACACACACACACATACACAGTCGCCTATACTTACCACCTCTCCTCCGTCTTCTCCGCCGCCGACATGTCGCCGCCCCTGGCAGAACTGGATCCAATATGGCGTCCGGGAAGTCTCGCGAGACTTCCTGGATGCCATATTGGATCCAGAGCTCCAGGGGCGGCGACATGTCGCCAGAACAGAGGACTCAGGAAGACGCAGGCGGCAGGGAAGAAGCAGGGACGGTGGTAAGTATATCGTGTGTGTGTGTTTGTGTCCGTCCGCCCCACTCTGCCCACCGCTGACCACTCTGCCCACCGCTGACCACTCTGCCCACCGCTGACAACCCTGCCCACCGCTGACCACCCTGCCCACACAGCGCCGCTGCGCTGACCACCCTGCCCACACAGCGCCGCTGCGCTGACCACCCTGCCCACACAGCGCCGCTGCGCTGACCACTCTGCCCACACAGCGCCGCTGCGCTGACCACCCTGCCCACACAGCGCCGCTGCGCTGACCACCCTGCCCACACAGCGCCGCTGCGCTGACCACCCTGCCCACACAGCGCCGCTGCGCTGACCACCCTGCCCACACAGCGCCGCTGCGCTGACCACCCTGCCCACACAGCGCCGCTGCGCTGACCACCCTGCCCACACAGCGCCGCTGCGCTGACCACTCTGCCCACACAGCGCCGCTGCGCTGACCACCCTGCCCACACAGCGCCGCTGCGCTGACCACCCTGCCCACACAGCGCCGCTGCGCTGACCACCCTGCCCACACAGCGCCGCTGCGCTGACCACCCTGCCCACACAGCGCCGCTGCGCTGACCACTCTGCCCACACAGCGCTACTGCACTGACCACCCTGCCCACCGCACTCGCTGCTAACCACTGAGCTACCGCGCAGTGCTAACCACTGAGCTACCGCGCAGTGCTAACCACTGAGCTACCGCGCAGTGCTAACCACTGAGCCACCGCGCAGTGCTAACCACTTAGCCACCGCGCAGTGCTAACCACTGAGCCACCGCGCAGTGCTAACCACTGAGCCACCGCGCAGTGCTAACCACTGAGCCACTGTATACTCTGCTAACCACTGAGCCACTGTATACTCTGCTAACCACTGAGCTGCCTTACAGTGCTCCATCCTACCTCACCCTGCCGCTTTATCCTCCATCCTCCTCCTCCCACCGCTCTGTGCTCCATCCTCCCCCTGCCTGTGCTGCTCCATCCTCCCCCACCCCACCGCTTCGTCCTCTGTCCTCCCCTCCCCGCCACTCTGTCCTCCCCCTTCCTGTGCCGATCTATCCTCCCCCACCCCACTGCTTCCTCCTCCTTCCTTTATCCTCCTCCCCCCCCCTTCCCCGCCACTCCATCCTCCGGCCTCCCCCTGCCTGGGCTGCTCTGGCCTCCCCCTGCCTGGGCTGCTCTGGCCTCCTTCCTTTGCCCTCCTCACCTCCGCCGCTCTGTCCTCCTCACCTCCGCCGCTCTGTCCTCCTCACCTCCGCCGCTCTGTCCTCCTCACCTCCGCCGCTCTGTCCTCCTCACCTCCGCCGCTCTGTCCTCCTCACCTCCGCCGCTCTGTCCTCCTCACCTCCGCCGCTCTTTCCTCCCCACCTCCGCCGCTCTGTCCTCCCCACCTCCGCCGCTCTGTCCTCCCCACCTCCGCCACTCTATCCTCTGTCCTCCCCCTGCCGCTCTGTCCTCCCCCTGCCGCTCTGTCCTCCCCCTGCCGCTCTGTCCTCCCCACCTCCGCCACTGTATCCTCTGTCCTCCCCCTGCCGCTCTGTCCTCCCCCTGCCGCTCTGTCCTCCCCCTGCCGCTCTGTCCTCCCCACCTCCGCCACTCTATCCTCTGTCCTCCCCCTGCCGCTCTGTCCTCCCCCTGCCGCTCTGTCCTCCTCACCTCAACCACTCTATCCTCTGTCCTCCCCTGCCGCTCTGTCCTCCCCCTGCAGAGGAAGGTGTCAGGAGGGCACCGAAACGCGTTGGAGGTAAAAAAGGAGTTCTTTTTGAAGCATCACCTACCCGTGTGTTCCTTTGGAATGAGTGGATTTGTCAGCGCGGACTGTGATACACCTTTTCTTCCCTGTAATTTAAATGTCCCGGAAACACCCGCTGTTTGCGATCTTGTAAGTTACTAAACATTTCATCTTAGGGCCCTTTCACACTTGCGGTTTTTTCCTGATTTGGAAGATCAGGCAAAATCCGATTCGTACAGTATTTTGCCCATTCACTTTAATTTTGTCAGGTAGAATGTTATTGCTTCATGTTTTCTCCTGAAGTCATTAAAGAGAATGTGCAAAAAAATGAATCCTGTAAGAAACGGGTGTTTTCCTGATCTTCCAAATCAGGAAAAAACCGCAAGTGTGAAAGGCCCCTTAGACAGATTTCTATTCTTTTGGAGATTCCACCTCTATAGTTGTTCTTATGAGCTTCAATAACCTGCCAATGTCTTCAGCCGGAAAATATGGATGTCCCCCGTCCTCTTCTGAAGAGGATGGGTCAGACGAATCAGAGCAGACATGTTGCCCCCTCTCAGATTAATCCTTCCTCCTGGGAACTACCACCTGACCCCTGTGGCTGGGAACCTGTCGCAATAGCAGCAGTTGTAGCAGGAGCAGGTGCAGAGACCCCATAAAAGCACATATCATTACACAGTGTTTTTCACCTCCCCTTGAATAAAGGTTTTAATGTCCTGAAAGAGGTTTGGAGTCTCCTCTACAATATTACGCTCTATACATGCATAATAAAGCATTTTCAAACAACCTTTGAGAAGTTCTTTCTTGCACATAATACAGACCTTGGTTTAGGCCTTTTCTGTACATTTTTTGGCCTACAACAAGAGAGACAGAACAGGGCATCAATAAAAAACCTCACGGTTTTGAAGATTAGGATGGGGTCAGCACCACCTTGCAGCGTCTCCCATACAGCCTGGGGAGATTTCACCGCTGCCTGCAAGCTTTCAGCCCTTGGCTATGGAGGATGATGAGGAGGGTCCTCCCTGCTGCACCGCTCTGCACGCTCTGGTGCTCACTCCCAAAAGTCCGATACGTCACATCCAGTTTTGTATTATAGGAGAAGAAAAAGAAGTCGCACTCAGAGCTTCTATAAACAGCGGTTCTTTATTGTGCTTCAGTGCACACAGCAGGTGGTGGCATGCGGGTGGGAGGACGGGGGGCACGACGTTTCGCGCCGTATAAGGCGCTTCAGCAGGTTAGTCCTCCTAGGAGGACTAACCTGCTGAAGCGCCTTATACGGCGCGAAACGTCGTGCCCCCGTCCTCCCACCCGCATGCCACCACCTGCTGTGTGCACTGAAGCACAATAAAGAACCGCTGTTTATAGAAGCTCTGAGTGCGACTTCTTTTTCTTCTCCTATAATACAAAACTCAATAAAAAACCTGCCTTGTAACAAAGCACTCACCCATCCAGATGCAAGTAAAGTACCACGCTTTGGGAGGCCCTGGGCTCATTCACACCGGACATGCCCTGGTCCGACATCGCAGAGACGCTTGCACCCCTAGTTGGGCTTGTCTCCAGAGGGAAAAGTCGGTAAAAGTACCATTGCCCATGGCCAGCAACCCGAAATCGGAAGTGCGCCGCTCCCTTTGTGGGCGTGTGACGTCATCAGGCCGTGACCAGAAATAGCCACACAGGAAGCGTGCACGCTCAATGAGTCGTGGCTTACCGCTGCACGCCGCACCAGCTGTTTCCGTCTCCCACAGGGAGCGGCCAGCTGGAATGCCTCTCCAGGACTCACTGAAGGGGGATCCACATAAGAGATCCTGCAGGCTCCAGCCCACACCCTGACCCCGGCGGAATAAAGGGAACATGGATGCCTACTGCCAGCACACGTCCCCCGGATCACAGGTATCTTTACTGGGTGTTCCTGCCTAGGAACAGGAAACCACACTGAAGGGCTCGAGAGAGGGGCCACCCCTTTTATCTTCAGTAAGGTTTCCTGTTCCGGGGCGGATTCTCCTCTCTCATGTCACGGTGCTGTCAAGGAGACGAGGGAAAGATCCCTTGTCTCCGCCGTGCCGCCGCTACCTCACACTGTCAATACTATACCCGCAGGTCCTTCCGACGCCCTGAAGGAAAACATTGCTGGGGCTCGCTGTGGGATCTCCGGGAAGGATAAGTAATGGAGCGTTAGTGATGTGGAAAGCACAGCAGAAAAACAGCACTAATTGATGCTAATTATTTTTTGGATGCACTTTCTGCACCACTAATGCAGCAGTCAAAAAACGCAAACGTATGCACAGCAAATTGGAAATACCATTAATTTTGCTGGTAGATGCAGTGACCGATCCATTTTTAGCGCAGTTTAAAAAAAAAAATGCAGCACCAAAAACAGGTCAAAAACATCCAGTATGAGCATCGCCTTATTGTAATGGGAATATGAGAAGACAGGGCAAAGCAATGAAGAATGATTGCTTATCTTGAATAAGAAAAATTGCAAATGTTGATGAGAAGTGAAGAAGTAGAGTGTTAGTTACTGGGAGATATGCAAAGATGGGGCATTTCTACTCTATAATTGCCGTAGGCAAAATCGTGTCGGCCCCCGAAAACGCCGTGGCTATGTCACACTGTGACGTCACCACGCGCGAGCAATGGCCGCGAAGCGGCCATTGCGAGTCGCTGTCCGAAAATAGAACCAGAGGCTCGGCTACATAGTTAGCGATTTACCGCTGAGGTAGCGCGAGCAATGGCCGCGAGGCCATTGCGAGTCGCTACGTAAGCCGCCGCAAGTCCCCTTATACTTTGAATGGGGATCCATGCGAGTCGCTGTGTAGTGCGAGCAATGGCCGCGAGGCCATTGCGAGTCGCTATCACAGCAAATCTCACTCATCATCATCATCATCATCATCATCATCATCATCATCCCCCCGCACAGACACCCCCCCCCCCTCAATGGCCGCACAGACCCCCCCCTCCTCCAATGGCCGCACAGACCCCCCCCCTCTCAATGGCCGCACAGACACCCCCCCAATGGCGCACAGACACCCCCCCAATGGCCGCACAGACACCCCCAACCCCCCCACCCCTCAATGGCCGCACAGACCCCCCCCCCCCTCAATGGCCGCACAGACCCCCCCCCAATGGCCGCACAGACCCCCTCCCCAATGGCCGCACAGACCCCCCCCCCCTCAATGCCGCACAGACCCCCCCCTCAATGGCCGCACTGACCCCCCCCCCCTCAATTGCCGCACTGACCCCCCCCCCTCAATGGCCGCACAGACCCCCCCCCCCTCAATGGCCGCACAGACCCCCCCCCCCCTCAATGGCCGCACAGCCCCCCCCCCCTCAATGTCCCAAAGTCAGCTGTGACCGCCTGGCCCTTGGACACTGGCTCCCATCACTTACCCACTGAGGACGGATCACTTCCAGCACCTCTTCACATGGCAGTGCTCTGAACTTCTGAATCGTCCTCTCCTCACTCAGACACCTGGCAGGTTCCTATCCAGCCTACTCACTCCCAGCTGCAACCCAGTGAGTCAATCAGCACATCTTCACTCACACACAGACCTGACATGTGATTAACCCCCTGTGCACCATTCAGGTTTAGCCCAGCAAAGCACTCATCCCCACAGGTTCAGCCGCTCATTAGGCTCATGAATGTATCGGATCTTCAGCACTCACACTCAGCTGTTTTACTCAGCGAGTCGCTGGCCAAAAATAGAACCAGAGGCTCGGCCACAAACTTAGCGATTTACCGCTGAGGTAGCGCGAGCAATGGCCGCGAGGCCATTGCGAGTTGCTACCTCAGCCGCCGCACCTGCCGCAAGTACCCCTATACTTTCTATGGGGATTACCGCAACCGCGCCGCAAGTGTAACGGTTGCGGCGCGGTTGCGGTAATCCCCATAGAAAGTATAGGGGGACTTGCGGCTGGTGCAGCAAGTGCGGTTTTTTAACTTTAATAATAATAAAAATACTAAAAAAATAAATAAATAAATAATATAAATAATACACAATAAAATAAAACATAATAATAAAAAACAACAAAAAAATCTACTCTATAATTGCCGTAGGCATTTTCGTGTCGGCCCCCGAAAACGCCGTGGCTATGTCACACTGTGACGTCACCACGCGCGAGCAATGGCCGCGAAGCGGCCATTGCGAGTCACTGGCCGAAAATAGAACCAGAGGCTCGGCTACAAAGTTAGCGATTTACCGCTCAGGCAGCGACTCGCAATGGTCGCGGCCATTGCGAGTCGCTGCCTGAGCGGTAAATCGCTAACTTTGTGGCCGAGCCTCTGGTTCTATTTTCGGCCAGCACTCAGCCCCAATAAGTATTGAACACCCCCCAAAAAGTATTGAACACACCCCAATAAGTATTGAACGCGTCACAATAAGTATTGAACGCGCCCCAAAAAGTATTGAACGCGTCCCAATAAGTATTGAACACACCCCAATAAGTATTGAACGCGCCCCAAAAAGTATTGAACGCACCCCAATAAGTATTGAACGCGCCCCAAAAAGTATTGAACGCGTCCCAATAAGTATTGAACACACCCCAATAAGTATTGAACGCGCCCAAAAAGTATTGAACGCACCCCAATAAGTATTGAACACCCCCCAAAAAGTATTGAACACACCCCAATAAGTATTGAACGCGTCACAATAAGTATTGAACGCGCCCCAAAAAGTATTGAACGCGTCCCAATAAGTATTGAACACACCCCAATAAGTATTGAACGCGTCCCAATAAGTATTGAACACACCCCAATAAGTATTGAACGCGCCCCAAAAAGTATTGAACGCACCCCAATAAGTATTGAACGCGCCCCAAAAAGTATTGAACGCGCCCCAAAAAGTATTGAACACACCCCAATAAGTATTGAACGCCCCCCAAAAAGTATTGAACACGCCCCAAAAAGCATTGAACGCGCCCCAAAAAGCATTGAACGCGCCCCAATAAGTATTGAACGCGCCCCAAAAAGTATTGAACGCGCCCCAAAAAGTATTGAACGCGTCCCAATAAGTATTGAACACACCCCAATAAGTATTGAACGCGCCCCAAAAAGTATTGAACGCACCCCAATAAGTATTGAACACCCCCCAAAAAGTATTGAACACACCCCAATAAGTATTGAACGCGTCACAATAAGTATTGAATGCGCCCCAAAAAGTATTGAACGCGTCCCAATAAGTATTGAACACACCCCAATAAGTATTGAACGCGCCCCAAAAAGTATTGAACGCGCCCCAAAAAGTATTGAACGCGTCCCAATAAGTATTGAACACACCCCAATAAGTATTGAACGCGCCCCAAAAAGTATTGAACGCACCCCAATAAGTATTGAACGCGCCCCAAAAAGTATTGAACGCGCCACAAAAAGTATTGAACGCGTCCCAATAAGTATTGAACACACCCCAATAAGTATTGAACGCGCCCCAAAAAGTATTGAACGCACCCCAATAAGTATTGAACGTGCCCCAAAAAGTATTGAACGCGCCCCAAAAAGTATTGAACACACCCCAATAAGTATTGAACGCCCCCCAAAAAGTATTGAACACGCCCCAAAAAGCATTGAACGCGCCCCAAAAAGCATTGAACGCGCCCCAATAAGTATTGAACGCGCCCCAAAAAGCATAAACGCGCCCCAATAAGTATTGGACCCCCCCAAAAAGTATTGGACCCCCCAAAAAAAGTATTGGACTCCCCCAAAAAGTAGCTATAACTACTATAATCAAATTAATGCACGTTCTAGAATCCCGATGCATTTGCATCGGGCTCACAGCTAGTATTATATAATTGTCTAAGGCTTTTTCGCGTGTGTCTGTCGCCGAAATCGCGCGCCAGACACAGGCCGCTCATTGGCGCCTGCCTGAGGTGAGCGCCAATGAGCGCAGGCTATGCAAATTGGCGCAAGAATTCAAAGTTTGAATTTTGCGCCAATTTGCAGCCGGCGACAGTGGCCAAGTGTCAGGCTGAAGCCCGGGGACAGCGGCGCTGTTTGTTTGCCTGGCCATAAAGGAAACCCGCCGCCCCCACCTCGCCTCTCCCCTCATCTCCCACTGTTCTCACCCGTCTGTACACAGGGCGAGCTGTGTGACGTCACATCAGCCCGCCCTGTGTACAGATGGGTGAGAACAGTGGGAAGCGAGGGGGATACTGCCCCCCGCCTCCCACCCCACCCGAATCCATACTGTCCCCCCTCGGCTCCCGCTGTTCTTACCCGTCACTGCGGTCATGTGACAGGGTGGGCTGATGTGACATCACACAGCCCGCCCTGTCACATGACAACTAGAGAAGACGCCGGGTGAGAACAGCGGGAGGGATCCTGCCCCCCTCGCTCCATACTGCCCCGCTTGCTCTCTCCTGCCCCAGACCCCTCCACCCTGTCCCGCTCACTCCATCCTGCCCCCCTGGCTCCATCCTGCCCCAGAAACCCCCACCTCCATCCTGCCCCGCTCGCTCCATCTTGTCCCCCTGGCTCTATCCTGCCCTGCTTGCTCCCTCCTGCCCCCCCGCCACCATCCTGCTCCTCTGGCTCCATCCTGCCCCGCTTGCCACTATCCTGCCCCGCTTGCCACTATCCTGCCCCGCTTGCCACTGTCCTGCCCCGCTTGCCACTGTCCTGCCCCGCTTGCCACTGTCCTGCCCCGCTCGCCACTGTCCTGCCCCGCTCGCCACTGTCCTGCCCCGCTCGCCACTGTCCTGCCCCGCTCGCCACTGTCCTGCCCCACTCGCCACTGTCCTGCCCCACTCGCCACTGTCCTGCCCCGCTCGCCACTGTCCTGCCCCGCTCGCCACTATACTGCCCCACTCGCTCCATCCTGCCCTACTCGCACCATCCTGCTCCTCCGACTCCATCCTACCCTGCTCGCTCCATCCTGCCACCCCCGCCACCATCCTGCCCCCCTCCCCGCCACCATCCTGCCCTGCTCGCTCCATCCTGCCCCCCGGCTCCATCTTGCCCCCCGGCAGTTAGCGGTCATCCTGCCCCACTGTCTCCATGCCCTGCTGCCTCCATCCTGTCCTCCTCCCCTGGCTCCATCCTGCCCCCCCGCATCCATCCTGCCCTCTCACTCAATCCTGCCCCCCACCTCCATCCTACCCTGCTCGCTCCATCCTGCCCCCCCGCCACCATCCTGCCCCCCCCGCCACCATCCCTGCCTGCTCGCTCCATCCTGCCCCCCCCCCCGGCTCCATCTTGCCCCCGGCAGTTAGCGGTCATCCTGCCCCACTGTCTCCATGCCCTGCCGCCTCCATCCTGTTCCTCCTCCCTGGCTCCATCCTGCCCCCCGCATCCATCCTGCCCCCCCGGCTCCATCCTGCCCCCCTGCTCCATCCTGCCCCCGGCAGTTAGCAGTCATGTGACGATCAGCTGATCGGTTTCCAGGCAATGATGGGTCCTAAAGGCCTGTAGGACCTAGAAGACGGAGGTGGAGTGAGCCGGCGGACAGGTGAATATCCTCACTGAGGATTTGTTTACTTTTACTGTGGAGGAGCAGGAGGCCGTGGGGAGCGGAGTATTGCCATATACATAGTGCTGCTATACATGTACTGTAATGTACCGCCATATACTATAGTGCTGCTATACATGTGCTGTAATGTACCGCCATATACTATAGTGCTGCTATACATGTGCTATAATATACTGTAATATATGCCATATACTATAGTGCTGCTATACATGTACTGTAATGTACCGCCATATACCATAGTGCTGCTATACATGTGCTGTAATGTATCGCCATACACCATAGTGCTGCTATACATGTGCTGTAATGTACCGCCATATACTATAGAGCTGCTATACATATAATGTACCACCATATACCATAGTGCTGCTATACATGTACTGTAATGTACCGCCATATACTATAGTGCTGCTATACATGTGCTGTAATGTACCACCATATACCATAGCGCTGCTATATATATATATATATATATATATATATATATATATGTGTATATATATATAGTTCACTCATGTTGACTTAACAAGTTCTGTCAGTCACAGTATGTCTACTACATACATATTCTAGAATACCCGATGCATTAGAATCGGGCCACCATCTAGTAGGTGTAAGTATATATCCATTAAGGAGGGAAGGCCGATTTAGATGGAAAATTAAATGTAAGTAGTGATAGAATGTTAATCCCAAGGAGAATGTGGGTAGCGAATATGTAAGAGTAGGAGGTTCGGTAGAATCGGTAAGGGGAAAGAAAAGGGTAAACATAAGAGTCTCATCATATATTGCTTTGGTATACCAGTTACGTACTTCAATAATTACAAATTTTTGACACAGGTGCAGGCAAGTTAAATAGTGTTGCATAAGTAAATAAGTATATCTAACTGTAAGGTAGTAAATTGCCTCCTAATAATGTCCCTTACCCTCCCTAACCAATGCCACAAAGAACAAACATTTGTTTAACAAGCATGTTAAAGGGAACCAACCACCCCAAATGACCCTCCCGGACTATTAATATGGGTCCCTACACCCAGCACACAGATTTGCTGCAAGGTTTTTTGCTAAAAAAAACAGTTTTGAAGAAGTGAAGAAAGAGCTTTGTGAAGTTTAAAACATAACGACGAGTGGGCGTTACTTAGCTGCTTCTAAAGCCGAGATTCAGCTGCCAGTCTTCTTCCTGTCCTCTTAGCTGGAGTAAAGTCCAGCCCTTTTTTGAATGTCCCAGGCTGGTGCAGGCTGGTCCACGGGATATCATGCCCGTGCACACGTCATCAGCTAGAGCCGGGTCACGAGCGCTGCAGCCAATCGCTGCAGCCTGGTGTAATGAACAGCTGATCGCCGGATGTCAGAGCGCGCGCGCGCGCTCGTGACCCGGCTCTAGCTGATGACGTGTGCACGGGCATGATATCCCGTGCACCAGCCTGCACCAGCCTGGGACGTTCAAAAAAGGGCTGGGCTTTACTCCAGCTAAGAGGACAGGAAGAAGACTGGCAGCTGAATCTCGGCTTTAGAAGCAGCTAAGTAACGCCCACTCATCGTTATGTTTTAAACTTGACAAAGCTCTTTCTTCTCTTCTTCAAAACTGTATTTTTAGCAAAAAACCTTGCAGCAAATCTGTGTGCTGGGTGTAGGGACCCATATTAATAGTCCGGGAGGGCCATTTGGGGTGGTTGGTTCCCTTTAAATTTGTTTTGCCTAGTGAAATTATAATCAAAATGCATATCTAACTGTAAAGGTAGTAAAGTGTCTCAAGTGGCACCTCCTAATAGCGTTCTAGATAATACCACAAAAAAAAAAAAAAAAATATATATATATATATATATATATATATATATATATATAATATATATATATATATATATATATATATATATATAGCTAGCCCTGAGGTAGAATTTACATTTTAGGCATACCTTATATATTAACAGTCACAGAAGGGTCCCACCCGGAGCATCCAAGGCGAAAGGGAAGGAAAAGTTAAAAACTGAAAAATACAACAGTGATTAAATAAACTAAATTACTTACCGGTAATTGTGTTTTATGGAGTCCACGAAAGCACCTGCTTGAGAGAGGAGATCCACCCATGGGACAGGAAACCTACGGTCAACAAGGGGCTGTTCCCCTCGCCTCCTTAGCTGGATTACAGAGAATGAGAGGAACCGCAAAAATGAAGACAATCTCCATAATATTTAATCAATGTACATATATACAACCACCAAAGAGTGAATCACGTACACCTACACTTTTTTTTCTGAACAGATCTATGTGCATTCCAAGGGAGGGATGTGAGTAGGTGCTGTCGTGGACTCCATAAAACACAATTACTGGTAAATAATTTAGTCTTTTTTTTTTCTCGCCACGACAGCACCCATTTAAGAGATTTTCAGAGAAAATATCACCTGGGAGGGACCACAGTATTGAAGACAAATCTCTCGAAAACCAAATCAAAGGATGATGATAAATCAAGTCTATAGTGCTTGTAAAAGGTAGATGGTGAAAACTATGTTGCTGCCTTACATATCAGATTGATCAAGATGTCCGCTTTCTCAGCCCAGTAGGATGCCATGGCCTGTGCTGAATGGGTCCTCACTCCATCCAGCTGAGTAGGCCAGACAAATTGCATCTCTGATCCATCATGATAAAGTGATCTTTGTGACTCTAAACCTCTTCCTGTGGCCTTGAAAGGACACAAACACAGCCCCCTGACTGCCGGGCCCCCTCCATTTCCCCGGAGTTCAGCTTCCTCCCAGTGATGACGTGGGGAGGAGGAGGACTCCCTCTCTTGGAGGGGTCCACCCACCTGCTTAAAAAGCCGCTGCCCAACAGCATCCGGCACTCTCTTTTGGACCCGGACCTGTTTCCCACCCTCCCTCCCTGTTTTTTGTATTATGAGGTTGTTTGTAAAGTCGCAGTGGCGGAAAAGGGGTAGCTATCCGGTGGTAAGAAACCCGCAACGGAAGGCCGAAGGCGGTAATTCTTCCCGAACCCTAGTTTGGTGGGCAGTTTGCCCGTTTAAAAGAGCTGCGACCCTGTTTATGCCAATGTGTGGTAAAAAGATGAGAGCGTTACCTCTCCAAAATAAAGTTGGTTAAAGGAAATATTGGTGTCGCGTCATTACTGGGGGGCCGGGTTTCTTGGTTGGTTCTCGCAGTCTTGGGTGTAGAAGGGTTAGCAAGAAAGGAGGAAAGAAAAATCTCCTGACTCCTGTGAAATTTGGCAATGACTTTAGGAAGGTAGGAAGTGTCTGGTTTTAGCACTATCCTATTAGGAAAAAAACAAAAGAAAAGGAGGATCTATAGAAAGAGCTTGTATGTCACTAACTCCTCTAGATGATGTTAATGCAACCAACAGATCAGTTTTTAATGATTTTAGGCATTTTAGAGAAGCAGATTCTAAAGGTTCAGGAGGATCTGTCAGGGCATCAAGGAAAAGGTTCAAGTTCCAATGAGGTAAACGAGCTTTGTGTACAGGGTCGCTACGCTCACATGCTGTGATAAACTGTGTAACCCATCTATCACCAGCAATATTGTAACTATATAAGGCTCCTAAGGTTGATAACTGAACCCTCAAGGTGTTAGCTCCCAACCACTCTGCAGAAACTCAAGGATTGCAGAAATTGGTACTTCATTAGAGAAGGGGGCAGTATGTAACTCAAGGAATTTTCTCCACAACGTACTGTATATCTTTGTTGTGGATTCCTTTCTACTTTGGGAGGTTGCTAATCAGGTTGTCAGAAAAACTCCTTAGCCTCAAAAGCTGCCTGTCATGTTCCACACCATCAAGAGGAGACCCCTCACTTGAGGATGACGGAATAGACCCTGCGAGAGCAGGCCCAGATGTAATGGGAGGATCCAAGGGTCGGATATAGACATGGCTCCGAGCCATAAAAGCCAAGGTCTCTTGGGTCAGAAAGGAGCGATGAGGATCACCCTTGCTCCTTCCTCCCTGATGACTAATTTAAGCACAATCATTGGAGGAAATGCATAGGCCAGATGGAACTTCAAAGGGGACTGGAGGGAGTTGATCATCTCTGGCTGGTCTGCCCTGTTCATGGAGGTAAACCTCTTGACTTGTCTGTTCACTCTGGTAGTGAACAGGTCTATCTCTGGAAGCCCCCACAAGTCCATGTCAACTGAGGAAGTCCATTTTGAGATTGTCCTCTCCCCTGATGTTAAGAGCTGAGAGGGACAAGAGATGGGATTCAGCCAGATCAAGGATTTCCACTGTAGTAGACATCAGAGTCTTCGATTGAGTTACGCCTTGCCGATTTATATATGCGACTGATGTGGTATTGCCTGATAGAATCCTGACATGAGACCCTTCCCGAAGCCGTGGAAGAAAGTTATGTAACGCAATCCGGTGTAAACCTGAAAGCCCCAGACCCGATTTTCACATTATGGAGCCCTATGGGGCCGGATGGCAGCTATGTGCCATCCGGGTTCCATCTGTCCAGGAGGATCTGGGTGAATTCGGATTTTTCTTCCAGACACAAAAATGTTGCTTGCAACATTTTTTGTGTCCGGGGCGAAAATCTGCCAAAATCGGATCCTCCCTAACATAGGAGTCTAAGGCGCCGGATCGCCCCACTCCGACAAAACCATCGGATCTGGGAACCGGACGCCGGCAGATGAAGTTTAGAAGTGGATGCTGCTAAACGTCAGCACCATCAGCTGTCCCCTGCAGAGATTTCAGGACTGCGGCTAGCTCCCCGCTAGCCGCTATCTTAATATTGCAGCAGCTGCTGCTGCGAAAATAGGCATTCGGCTGTAAACCGGACCGGAGGGTATATTTGCCCTCCCGTTCAGTTTGCAAATCCGGTCCAGGGCTGTCTGACTCACATCGCACAGCCCCGGACCGGATCACACCGTGGTGTGAAGCTGGCCTAACTCTTAAGTTTAAGGAGTTATCTACATCTTCTACGTTCCACTGCTCCTGGGCCAGGTCATCTCTCAAATGAGCACCCATCCATCGGGACTAGCATCAATAGTAACTATCCTAGAAGGTGTCACTACCCAATGAACCCCATGAGAAAGAGGATCCTAGTCTACGCACCAGTACAGGGAGTTTATTACTTCTGAAGACAGTTATTCTGTCACTGAGGTGACCCTGCAGTCAATCTTCTGCACAGAAGATTTCTTGCTGCCGACCTCTGGTATGGAATTGAGCCCATTGAATCGCTGGAATACAGGATGTTAGGGACCCCAGAAGGGACATAACCCTCATATGTCTCTGAGTGATGCTATCAATCGCCTTCCTATATCAATCGCCTTCCTAACTATGCTCACCATAATCAGAATCTTTTTCCCCAGGAGGAGACACCTTTGACTTACTGAATCTAGGTGTAGACTCAGGAAGGACTGAAGAGTCACTGGAACCAATCTTGACTTGTCCAGGTTGATTATCCAGCCCAAAGCCTGCAAGGACAAAATTTTGTTACCAAGGTGATTCCTACATTGTGAGGCAGAGTTCCCTACTATCAAAAAAATCATTCAGGTACGGAATAACAAGCGTGTCCTGCAGACGTAAGTAAGCCATAACCTCCAATACCAAATGGCATCGCTGTGAATTGGAAATGTTGGACATGACCTCCTATGATGATTGCCACTCTGAGGTACTGTTGGAACTCGACATGTATAGCCAGATGGTAGTAGGCATCCTTCAGGTCTAGGACAGTCATGAAGCATCTGGGAAATAAAAGTTTAATAGACGATTTTATAGACTCCATCTTGAAGGTGTGAAATCGAAGGAAGGTATTCAATCTCTTCAAATTAATGATGGTTCTATAAGAACCATCTGGCTTGGAGACCAGGAACAAATGGGAATACAATCCCCTTCCTTCCTGGTTCCCCAGAACTTCTATAAAGACATGTTTAGACAACAGTCTCAGGACCTCGGACTCAAGAGCCTGTTATGTGCAGAGGATTTGAGAGAGGTCACTATAAAGGAATCCGGGGGAATCTGACAAAAATCCAGCTTCAACCCAGATGATACGAGGGTCAGGATTAAATGTAATCTCCCCCCATTTGTGGCTGAAGAATTTTTAACTGCCACCCACAGGAGGATCAGGGTTAACGGAATTTGTTTCCGCTCTTGGAAACTAAGAAGGGCACCTTTTTGTTTAGACTCCTTAATTTCCCAATGGTCTTGCTCTCTATAGGACTTCTTTTTACCGAATGGCCGCTTCTTGATGGCCCTTCTGTAGGATGGAACAAATTAGTTAGGGAACTCCTTTCTCTCTCCAGCCTTGGTGAGGATTTCATCAAGCACCTTGCCAAACAAGTACTCACCCTGGCATGGAATTGCGCACATCTTAGATTTTGAGTCACCCTTTGGCACCCTGAAAAATGCCCACAGGACAATTGCCCACACCGAAAATTGCCAATTGAAGCATCACAAAGTTTCAGATATGATATTTGAGGTGCAGGTGAGGATGTTCACATGATATGTGATCAACTTGTGATTTACAGTTGACCTAGTGCAAAAATGCTGAAGATATCTGGTTTGTTGCAGTCTAGTAATTAAAAGCAATAGATAGATCCAGTGTGCTCTCATCTCTCACTGATTCTGCTTTACTCCTCCCACCAGCCCAAAACAGCAGCACAAGCAGAACCGAACCAGCAACAATGTGATCCAGAGGAGCTATCACTGCTATTTGTACTCACAAAAGTATGACTGGATTATCTGTGTATTTACATGGGACTGCAGGTCTTTAATAAACTGTTCTTAATAAGCTTGTGGGCAATTTTCACTGACATTCTTCTGTCTTGCAGAGCAACTCACCTATACATGCAGGGCCGGACTGGGACTAAAAAAACAGCCCTGGAAAACAAATCCCACCAGCCCACATACTATATCACCCATCAGCCCCGATTAGTGAAATGTGCTTTCATGTTGTCGTGGCCTCATCACTTTCTTAAAGGAGTTATCTGAAGAGCCACATGTGAATGGTGGAGCAGAGGGGAATCAATCGCAGCTCCATTTACATGGTGCTCTTCAAAGATACATTTCTCAGGATTGTGGGGTCCCAGCGGTCAGATCCACTGCGTAGAGAAAGTCATCACCTATACAGAAGAGAAATGATGACGCCCATATTGGGGATAATCAATTTAAACAACATTTTAATGCTGAAAATCCCAAAGTCCAATACCAACTCTCAGTATTCAGGACAGCAGAAGTGGTACTGTGCAGTGTATATATACAGAATAATACAGATACTGAGGATTACACCCAGTATACAGGACAGAAGTGGTACTGTGCAGTGTATATATACAGAATAATATAGATACTGAGGATTACACCCAGTATACAGGACAGGAGAAGTGGTACTGTGCAGTGTATATATACAGAATAATACATATACTAAGGATTACACCCAGAGAAAAACAAGATGCCAGCACAACCGGAAATTGCAAAAAAATATATATGTGTATCTACACCTGTTTATGCCATGCTGCACAAAAATAGAGACATTTAGCAGGAGATTGCAGCACTGAATCTCCTGAGCTACTCCTCCAAACGTCAAGGAATGTCTCATTTGGAGTAGGCCTAACTCTACGTATTTTTATAATTCTGATGTGTCCTATAGACAGGATAATACATTGCAAAGAGGACCATTTAAAGCAAACACTCATCCATACTTGTCAGACATGGCTTCCCATGCTGCCAGGAGGTCCAGTGGATGAAGAGCAACTGAGGCTCAGACACCTGCAGCTTGCACGACAGGTGTCTGGACTATTTCACAGTTTAACCCCCACCAGACCATCCCAACCTTATGGGTAAAGCATGTCAGGTCTGGGTGAATGAAGCTGATATAAAAAAACCTCAAGGCTGGAGGAGGCAGCTGCAAGGGAGGCTATGTCTGACAAGTATGGGTGAGTGTTTGCTTTGAATGGTCCTCTTTACAATGTATTATGCTGTCTATAGGACACATAAGAATTATAAAAATATCGTAGAGTTAGGACTACTCCAATTGAGACATTCCTTGACGTTTGGAGGAGTAGCTCAGGAGATTCAATGCTGCAATCTCCTGCTAAATGTCTCTATTTTTGTGCAGTATGGCATAAACAGGTGTAGATACACATATATATTTTTTTGCAATTTCCGGTTGTGCTGGCATCTTGTTTTTCTAAGGATTACACCCAGTATACAGGACAGGAGAAGTGGTACTGTGCAGTGTATATATACAGAATAATATAGATACTGAGGATTACACCCAGTATACAGGACAGGAGAAGTGGTACTGTGCAGTGTATATATACAGAATAATATAGATACTGAGGATTACACCCAGTATACAGGACAGGAGAAGTGGTACTGTGCAGTGTATATATACAGAATAATATAGATACTGAGGATTACACCCAGTATACAGGACAGGAGAAGTGGTACTGTGCAGTGTATATATACACACACATCCATATGTAGACATACACATTATATATACACGCATACATTGTTTACACATACACATCCACATGTACACACATACATTAAACATACATTATATATACACACACATCATTATGTAAACACACGGTATATACACACACACACACACAGTATTTGTATATATATATACACACACACATCAATTTGTACACACACACACACATCTATTTTAGATATATATATATATTCATATGTATACACATATTCATATTGTGAGGCACCGCCGGCATGATCCTCATGGCCGGGGTACATCACATGTAGGATCAGAGGATGATCCTGTGCACACTGGCCGGTTTTCCTGTGATGATAATACTGTGTGAACCAACCTGAACACAATGAGGTGTCATGAGCCTAATGAGCGGCAGTGAGAGTGAGAGGAGATCGAGGAGTCCATGAGGAATAGGATGTAATGAGTGAGTGCTGACAACCCGGAACACAGGGGGTTAACCTGAGCTGTGTGGAAGCTGATGATTAGCAGCTGAGGGGGTGTGTCCATGTGGGAGTGGCTGGCACGATAAGGGCCGGCCACCTGAGTGATTGAGAGAGATTCTGGAGGCTGATAGATTCATTCATTCTGGAGGCTGAGATTGATCCTGGAAGCTGAATGATTCAGATGGAAGCTGAGACCAGCCTGAGTGCAGAGCAGTCCAAGGCTCTGTGTGCATGACATGATGGGAGCATGCTAGCTCCATGCCGGTGCCGAGGTCCGTGGTCGTGTCCGCACCTAGAGGGGGAAGCCATGGTTGACCCGTGGACACTAGACCGGGCGTGGGGTGAAACACGCCCGGGAAAGGAGCCTGTGGGGATGCCTGGTGGAACCTGTGACCCAGGTAGCGAGACCCGGATCCGTGCCCGGTAAGAAAGCAGTTCCAGAGCGATAGTGTGAACTGTGCACCTGGTGTGCGTAAATCATGTTAGGCGAGTATAGACCGCCCTTGGGACCGACTCAGTGGAGTCCGTTAAAGGTCCTGATGAACCGGAATGTATGTAGCCCGTGGAGGCAACTGTATGTAGTGTGCCAGGCGGGCATAGACCGCCTTTGGGTCCAAGTCAGGGTACTCAGTTAAGGGACCCGATGAACTATGTGTATGAGGGCGTAAGTAATGGCCCTGAATGAGAGATGATGACCTATGTAAGACCCATGTATAATAATGTGGAGAGACAGTGACCCAGCGAGTATGGATGATGTTGGAGGCGTTCCGTCCTTGGGACGAGAGGGAGGCTTGCCCTGCTGCTTGCAGAGGGTACCCGTCCCTCAACCACGACCTCTAAGGGGGTGAGTGTGCCTGTGGTGCCAGAGACAGGGGTAAGAGGGCTCCAGTAGGTAACGGATGTAGAGGTTCCCGTGACCTATGGTTTGCCAATCCCTGTAATGGGCCATGGAGGGGCCACAGTCCATGGATGTGGGCTGTGAGCAGGTGTGTGATCCATGGACGTTTGAATGATGGATCACATACGGTATGTAAGGACCCGGTCAGGCAGGATTCCTGACTACGGGTGAGTGTTGAGTCATCATGCTGGGGGACTAAAGCCAGGCGGCAGGTACCGCCATTGGGACCCACAGGGCCCGTTGAGGCGTATGTAACGAAGGTCAGAAGCAGGGGTTAGAAGGGCTCCCGTACAGGGTAACGCGTGGTTAGGCCGGAGGCCGCAGCCCCGGGTTACTAGGGTTTGCCAATCCCTGTTATGAACCCGGAAGGGTCATCATCGTAATGTAACTTATGTATAGTGTACGTAGGCCGGAGGCCGTAGCCACCCGGGAGCTGTTAGTAGAGCTCCAATGGGGACAGCGATGGTTACAGGTCCCGGGTTACTATAAAACGTTATGTGCAATATAAGTGTTATGTGATGTTAAATGTAAATGTATGGTGTATTTATGTAAAGTGTTGTTAATCAATGTGATATGTGTGAAACATGCTACCCGGGTTATGTGATTAATATGTGAAAATAAACGGGTAGACATTGGTTAACTTAAAAACACGTGTTCTTGTCGTTTTGCAAGCGGGTTCCCCGGTTGCTACCTCACATATGGTGGAGAATGCGGGCAAGGTTGCCCGGTGAGGAATGCACCCCAGTTACAAAGGGGGGTTGGTACAGCCGAGGGCTGTGGTGCCGGAGCACCTTATATGGACAATTCTGTTGATGCACTTTAAAATGGACTTGGTTGCTATGGGCAACTGCACGACGCACCCTAGCCTCTTGCCGGTGACCTGGCGAGGTCACGAAGACGTCGTACTCAAAGTATCGGGCGGCCCTAGGGGTCCCGAAGTCAAAGTCGGCGTGATCAAGGTTCCGGTGGCCCGAGGGGTCACGAAGTTGCCAAGACAACGCCACATCCGGATTCTATGAACTGTGTTTGCCCCTGCTGGTTTAAGCAAGGAGGGGGGAGGTTGGACAGGAGTCACAGGTATACAAACCGGGAGCAGTGCCACAAGGTGTTGTGTGGTGGCCCGGCTCCTATGGCAGTGTGTTCATCCCCCACTGGTCTGAACAAGGAGGGGGGAGGTTAGGACACGGTTTACCGGTGTCCTAGGTGTACAAGCCGGCAGTGTGTGTGACCCTTATTCACAAGCCAGGAGCGACGCTGTCACCCGACTTGTCAGGGCCGTGTGTTTAACCCCTACCCACGGGTGTAAACAAGGAGGGGGGTATGTGAGGCACCGCCGGCATGATCCTCATGGCCGGGGTACATCACATGTAGGATCAGAGGATGATCCTGTGCACACTGGCCGGTTTTCCTGTGATGATAATACTGTGTGAACCAACCTGAACACAATGAGGTGTCATGAGCCTAATGAGCGGCAGTGAGAGTGAGAGGAGATCGAGGAGTCCATGAGGAATAGGATGTAATGAGTGAGTGCTGACAACCCGGAACACAGGGGGTTAACCTGAGCTGTGTGGAAGCTGATGATTAGCAGCTGAGGGGGTGTGTCCATGTGGGAGTGGCTGGCACGATAAGGGCCGGCCACCTGAGTGATTGAGAGAGATTCTGGAGGCTGATAGATTCATTCATTCTGGAGGCTGAGATTGATCCTGGAAGCTGAATGATTCAGATGGAAGCTGAGACCAGCCTGAGTGCAGAGCAGTCCAAGGCTCTGTGTGCATGACATGATGGGAGCATGCTAGCTCCATGCCGGTGCCGAGGTCCGTGGTCGTGTCCGCACCTAGAGGGGGAAGCCATGGTTGACCCGTGGACACTAGACCGGGCGTGGGGTGAAACACGCCCGGGAAAGGAGCCTGTGGGGATGCCTGGTGGAACCTGTGACCCAGGTAGCGAGACCCGGATCCGTGCCCGGTAAGAAAGCAGTTCCAGAGCGATAGTGTGAACTGTGCACCTGGTGTGCGTAAATCATGTTAGGCGAGTATAGACCGCCCTTGGGACCGACTCAGTGGAGTCCGTTAAAGGTCCTGATGAACCGGAATGTATGTAGCCCGTGGAGGCAACTGTATGTAGTGTGCCAGGCGGGCATAGACCGCCTTTGGGTCCAAGTCAGGGTACTCAGTTAAGGGACCCGATGAACTATGTGTATGAGGGCGTAAGTAATGGCCCTGAATGAGAGATGATGACCTATGTAAGACCCATGTATAATAATGTGGAGAGACAGTGACCCAGCGAGTATGGATGATGTTGGAGGCGTTCCGTCCTTGGGACGAGAGGGAGGCTTGCCCTGCTGCTTGCAGAGGGTACCCGTCCCTCAACCACGACCTCTAAGGGGGTGAGTGTGCCTGTGTGCCAGAGACAGGGGTAAGAGGGCTCCAGTAGGTAACGGATGTAGAGGTTCCCGTGACCTATGGTTTGCCAATCCCTGTAATGGGCCATGGAGGGGCCACAGTCCATGGATGTGGGCTGTGAGCAGGTGTGTGATCCATGGACGTTTGAATGATGGATCACATACGGTATGTAAGGACCCGGTCAGGCAGGATTCCTGACTACGGGTGAGTGTTGAGTCATCATGCTGGGGGACTAAAGCCAGGCGGCAGGTACCGCCATTGGGACCCACAGGGCCCGTTGAGGCGTATGTAACGAAGGTCAGAAGCAGGGGTTAGAAGGGCTCCCGTACAGGGTAACGCGTGGTTAGGCCGGAGGCCGCAGCCCCGGGTTACTAGGGTTTGCCAATCCCTGTTATGAACCCGGAAGGGTCATCATCGTAATGTAACTTATGTATAGTGTACGTAGGCCGGAGGCCGTAGCCACCCGGGAGCTGTTAGTAGAGCTCCAATGGGGACAGCGATGGTTACAGGTCCCGGGTTACTATAAAACGTTATGTGCAATATAAGTGTTATGTGATGTTAAATGTAAATGTATGGTGTATTTATGTAAAGTGTTGTTAATCAATGTGATATGTGTGAAACATGCTACCCGGGTTATGTGATTAATATGTGAAAATAAACGGGTAGACATTGGTTAACTTAAAAACACGTGTTCTTGTCGTTTTGCAAGCGGGTTCCCCGGTTGCTACCTCACATATGGTGGAGAATGCGGGCAAGGTTGCCCGGTGAGGAATGCACCCCAGTTACAAAGGGGGGTTGGTACAGCCGAGGGCTGTGGTGCCGGAGCACCTTATATGGACAATTCTGTTGATGCACTTTAAAATGGACTTGGTTGCTATGGGCAACTGCACGACGCACCCTAGCCTCTTGCCGGTGACCTGGCGAGGTCACGAAGACGTCGTACTCAAAGTATCGGGCGGCCCTAGGGGTCCCGAAGTCAAAGTCGGCGTGATCAAGGTTCCGGTGGCCCGAGGGGTCACGAAGTTGCCAAGACAACGCCACATCCGGATTCTATGAACTGTGTTTGCCCCTGCTGGTTTAAGCAAGGAGGGGGGAGGTTGGACAGGAGTCACAGGTATACAAACCGGGAGCAGTGCCACAAGGTGTTGTGTGGTGGCCCGGCTCCTATGGCAGTGTGTTCATCCCCCACTGGTCTGAACAAGGAGGGGGGAGGTTAGGACACGGTTTACCGGTGTCCTAGGTGTACAAGCCGGCAGTGTGTGTGACCCTTATTCACAAGCCAGGAGCGACGCTGTCACCCGACTTGTCAGGGCCGTGTGTTTAACCCCTACCCACGGGTGTAAACAAGGAGGGGGGTATGTGAGGCACCGCCGGCATGATCCTCATGGCCGGGGTACATCACATGTAGGATCAGAGGATGATCCTGTGCACACTGGCCGGTTTTCCTGTGATGATAATACTGTGTGAACCAACCTGAACACAATGAGGTGTCATGAGCCTAATGAGCGGCAGTGAGAGTGAGAGGAGATCGAGGAGTCCATGAGGAATAGGATGTAATGAGTGAGTGCTGACAACCCGGAACACAGGGGGTTAACCTGAGCTGTGTGGAAGCTGATGATTAGCAGCTGAGGGGGTGTGTCCATGTGGGAGTGGCTGGCACGATAAGGGCCGGCCACCTGAGTGATTGAGAGAGATTCTGGAGGCTGATAGATTCATTCATTCTGGAGGCTGAGATTGATCCTGGAAGCTGAATGATTCAGATGGAAGCTGAGACCAGCCTGAGTGCAGAGCAGTCCAAGGCTCTGTGTGCATGACATGATGGGAGCATGCTAGCTCCATGCCGGTGCCGAGGTCCGTGGTCGTGTCCGCACCTAGAGGGGGAAGCCATGGTTGACCCGTGGACACTAGACCGGGCGTGGGGTGAAACACGCCCGGGAAAGGAGCCTGTGGGGATGCCTGGTGGAACCTGTGACCCAGGTAGCGAGACCCGGATCCGTGCCCGGTAAGAAAGCAGTTCCAGAGCGATAGTGTGAACTGTGCACCTGGTGTGCGTAAATCATGTTAGGCGAGTATAGACCGCCCTTGGGACCGACTCAGTGGAGTCCGTTAAAGGTCCTGATGAACCGGAATGTATGTAGCCCGTGGAGGCAACTGTATGTAGTGTGCCAGGCGGGCATAGACCGCCTTTGGGTCCAAGTCAGGGTACTCAGTTAAGGGACCCGATGAACTATGTGTATGAGGGCGTAAGTAATGGCCCTGAATGAGAGATGATGACCTATGTAAGACCCATGTATAATAATGTGGAGAGACAGTGACCCAGCGAGTATGGATGATGTTGGAGGCGTTCCGTCCTTGGGACGAGAGGGAGGCTTGCCCTGCTGCTTGCAGAGGGTACCCGTCCCTCAACCACGACCTCTAAGGGGGTGAGTGTGCCTGTGGTGCCAGAGACAGGGGTAAGAGGGCTCCAGTAGGTAACGGATGTAGAGGTTCCCGTGACCTATGGTTTGCCAATCCCTGTAATGGGCCATGGAGGGGCCACAGTCCATGGATGTGGGCTGTGAGCAGGTGTGTGATCCATGGACGTTTGAATGATGGATCACATACGGTATGTAAGGACCCGGTCAGGCAGGATTCCTGACTACGGGTGAGTGTTGAGTCATCATGCTGGGGGACTAAAGCCAGGCGGCAGGTACCGCCATTGGGACCCACAGGGCCCGTTGAGGCGTATGTAACGAAGGTCAGAAGCAGGGGTTAGAAGGGCTCCCGTACAGGGTAACGCGTGGTTAGGCCGGAGGCCGCAGCCCCGGGTTACTAGGGTTTGCCAATCCCTGTTATGAACCCGGAAGGGTCATCATCGTAATGTAACTTATGTATAGTGTACGTAGGCCGGAGGCCGTAGCCACCCGGGAGCTGTTAGTAGAGCTCCAATGGGGACAGCGATGGTTACAGGTCCCGGGTTACTATAAAACGTTATGTGCAATATAAGTGTTATGTGATGTTAAATGTAAATGTATGGTGTATTTATGTAAAGTGTTGTTAATCAATGTGATATGTGTGAAACATGCTACCCGGGTTATGTGATTAATATGTGAAAATAAACGGGTAGACATTGGTTAACTTAAAAACACGTGTTCTTGTCGTTTTGCAAGCGGGTTCCCCGGTTGCTACCTCACAATATGTACACACACAGTGTGTGTATATATACATATATATAGGCTGGAAGAAGGGAGAATTGTCCCGAAACGGTGCCATGTACACCTGAAGGCCCAATAAAGGCAATAGGTAAAAAAGCGAAGGAGTGCTGCAGTCGTTTGTTGAATATATATACATATATATACATACACACACATCCGTATGTACACACATCTACAGTATATACACACACACATTATTATACATAAAGAAGGAGGGAGACACAGGGTGTTATCAGTGCTGTTCTGCTGCCCAAGTCACAGTTATCTATCCAGTACATTTCTCTGCGGCAGCTGCTTGAGATTCCACAGATCGGGCGTCTCGCAGTGAAAGTTGAATCAGTTGCCATAAATCCTTTGTGCCTCAGACGGAGACCGCAGCCACAAGACAGAATCCTGACATCAAACTGTGCAGAAACCTTCTGCCCAGGAGGCAAAATATCCCCTCTTACCGCCCAGGATGAAGGAGCTCAGCCCGCGCAGGAGATGTAGTCGGCCAGGAAGGAGAGGCACGGGAAAGAGCCCTGCACCAGCCGACAGTGTAGGAAATGCACGGCCCCGCGCTCCCGGTCAGCAGGTTGTACAGCAGGGTCAGGAAGCAGGGAGGCATCCTGCAGCTGGAGCCGCTGAGGAGTGGAGGAGCTGTCATACTCCTCCTCAAAGAAGCGGCTGCAGAAACAAAACCGGAAGGAAGCTCCCCGCCGCCGGAAACACCTCTGCGGCTACTGTACAGCTCCCTGGCTGTGCCCGGCCGGCGGCCGCATAAAGGCTTAAATGGGCCGCAGGCGACCTCTTAAAGGTAAAGCGTGGCCGCAACGGCCCAATTTCCCTTCAGCCCACTGGGAAAACTCCCGATATGCCCTATGGCCAGTCCGGGCCTGTACACATGTATACTATCCCCATGTCCTTCTATACTATCCCCAGTCCTGCAGAGCATCTACCGAAACCTTTAATTCTGCAGAGTGGGCCATTTATATGGATGCACCTAAATAAAATGGGAGTGGTTGGTGATATCAACTTCCTGTTTGTGGCACATTAGTATATGGGAGGGGGAAAACTATTCCAGATGAGTGGTGACCATGACGGCCATTTTGAAGTCGGCCATTTTAGATCCAACTTTATTTTTTTCAATGGGAAGAGGGTCATGTGACACATCAAACTTACTGAGAATTTCATAAGAAAAACAATTGTGTGCTTGGTTTTAACTTAACTTTATTATTTCATGAGTTATTAAAAAGTTTATGATCACTTATAAAATGTGTTCAAAGTGATGCTCATTGTGTTGGATTGTCAATACAACCCTCTTCTCCCACTCTTGACACACTGATAGCAACACCACAGAAGAAATGCTAACACAGACTTCCTGATAGCACAGGCTTCCAGTATCCTTTGTTTGAGATGCTGCACATCTCGTATATTCACAGCATAGACAATTGTCTTCAGATGAGTGATGAGGCAAAGATTTTTGTGAATGGTGAAGCTAACAAACAAAACCACGGCTATAGAGGTCTGACACTAAACCACAGTGGATAGATCCCTTCAAGACTGTTGGAGCACAAAAATTGATGGTATGGTGTGGTATATGGGGTACAAAGATAGTCGGGCCATTCTTCATCAATAGAAACCGCAATGCCACTGGATATCTGAAATTGCTACATGATTCAGATATCCAGTGGCACTTGTAAATAACTCATGAAAGAATAAAATTATGTTAAAACCAAGCACACCATTGTTTTTCTTATGAAATTCCCAATACGTTTGGTGTGTCACATGACCCTCTTCCCAATGAAAAAAATAAAGTTGGATCCAAAATGGCCAACTTTAAAATGGCCGCCATGGTCACCACCCATCTGGAAAAGTTTTCCCCTCCCATATACTAATGTGCCACAAACAGGAAGTTGATACCACGCAATCGCACCACCAGCTCAAAGATGTGTCAGAGAGAAGGAGACATTTCTCTTCGCTCCGACACTGTCTCCTAGTCCCGCCCGCCCAGTGTCATGTGACCGCGGTCATGTGACGTGCTCAGCATCACGTGACTGCACTCAGCGCGAGAAAAACTAAAGCGACTAAGTGAGAAGCGAAAGTCGGCAGTGGAAACAGGACTAGGAAGGTGAGTATGAGTTTGGTTTTTTTTTTGTTTTTTTTTTTATAGCTATAACTACAGCTATAAAATTAGGAGGGTGCATTACAAAGATGGGGGCATTACAAGGAAGGGGCATTACAAGGAGGGGCATTTACTACAAGGATGGTGGCACTCCAAGGAGGGGGGCATTACAAGGAGGGACATTTACTACAAGGATGGTGGCACTACAAGGATGGGGGCATTTACTACAAGGATGGGGGCATTGCAATGGCGCCAGCAGTTCAAAGATGTGTTGGAGCGGAGGAGACATTTTTCCTCACTCCAACACTGTCTCCTAGCCCCGCCCGCCCAGCGTCATGTGACCGCGGTCATGTGATGTGCTCAGTGTCACGTGACTGCGCTCATCATGGGAAAAACAAAAGCAGCTAAGAGAGGAGAGAGAGCCGGCAGTGGAAACAGGACTAGGAAGGTGAGTATAAGGGTTATTTTTTTTTTTAAAGCTATAACTACAGCTATAAAATTAGGAGGGGCATTACAAGGATGAGGGCATTACAAGGAGGGGGAATTACGAGGGGGCATTTACTACAAGGATGGTGGCACTACAAGGATGGTGGCATTTAATACAAGGATGGGGGCATTCACTACAAGGATGGGACACTTACTACAAGGAAGGGGGCATTTACTACAAGGAAGGGGGCATTTAATGCAAGGATGGCGGCAGTTACTGGAAGGATGGGGGCATTACAAAGAAGGGGCATTTACTACAAAAATGGGGACATTAGAAGGAGGGGGCATTTAGTACAATGATGGGGGCATTACAAGGAGGCGGCATTTCAAGCAAGGGGCATTTACTTCATGGAGGGGGCATTAAAAGGAGAGGGCATGATTGGTTATTTATTGCAAGGAGGAGGCATGATGGGGCATTTATTACAAGGAGGGGCATGATGGAGCATTACTACAAGGAGGGGGTATGATGGGGCATTACTAAAAGAAGGGGCATAATGGGGCATTTCTGCAAGGAGGGGGCATGATGGGGCATTACTATAAAGAGGGGGCAGGATAGGGCATTTCGGCAAGGATGGAACATGATGGGGCATTACTACAAGAAGAGGGCATGATGAGGCATTACTACAAAGAGACGGCATGAAGGGGCATTTATGCAAGGAGGGGGCATGATGGGGCATTTCTTCAAAGAGGGGGCATGATGGGGTATTACTACAAGGAGGAGGCATGATGGGCCATTACTGAATGTGGACAAGGATGGGACATTACTATAAGAAGACAAGGATGGGGATGTTACTACAATAAAGGGGGCTGAATGGAGACATTACTGCCAGGAGAGGGTCAGGATAGAGCAAATAACTACAAGGAGAGGGTCAGGATGGAGCACATAGCTACAGGGAGAGGGTCAGGATGGAGCACATAACTACAAGGAAAAGGTCAGGATGGAGCACATAACTGTAAGGAGAGAGTCAGGATGGAGACATTACTTCAAGGAGAGGGTCAGGATGGCGCGCACAACTACAAGTAGAGGGCCAGGATGGAGACATTACTACAAGGAAAGGTTCAGGATGGACCATGTACTTACAAGGAGAGGGTCATGATGGACCACGTACCTACAAGGAGAGGGTCAAGATGGACCACGTTCCTACACGGAGAGGGTCAGGATGGAGACATTACTACAAGGAGGGGGTCAGGATGGACCATGTAACTGCAAGGAAAGGGTCAGGACAGAGCACATAGCTACAAGGAGAGGGTCAGGATGGAGCACATAGCTACAAGGAGAGGGTCAAGATGGAGCACATAGCTACAAAGAGGGTCAGGATGGAGCATATAGCTATAAGGAGATGATCAGGATGGAGCACATAGCTACAAGGAAAGGGTCAGGATCGAGCACATAGCTACAAGGAGAGGGTCAGGATGGAGCACATAGCTACAAGGAGAGGGTCAGATGGAGCACATAGCTACAAGGAGAGAGTCAGCTTGGAGCACATAGCTACAAGGAGAGTCAGGATGGAGCACATAGCTACAAGGAAAGGGTCAGGATGGAGCACATTACTACAAGGAGAGGGTCAGGATGGAGCACATAGCTACAAGGAGAGGGTCAGATGGAGCACATAGCTACAAGGAGAGAGTCAGCTTGGAGCACATAGCTACAAGGAGAGTCAGGATGGAGAACATAGCTACAAGGACAGGGTCAGGATGGAGCACATAGCTACAAGGAAAGGGTCAGGATGGAGCACATAGCTACAAGGAGAGAGTCAGGATTGAGCACACAGCTAAAAGTAGAGGGTCAGGATGGAGCACATAGCTACAAAGAGAGAGTCAGGATAGAGCACATAGCTACAAGGAGAGGGTCAGATGGAGCACATAGCTACAAGGAGAGGGTCAGGATGGAGCACATAGCTACAAGGAGAGGGAAAGGATGGAGCACATAGCTACAAGGAAAGGGTCAGGATGGAGCACATAGCTACAAAGAGGGACAGGATGGAGCACATAGCTACAAAGAGGGTCAGGATGGAGCACATAGCTACAACGAAAGGGTCAGGATGGAGCACATAGCTGCAAAGACCATCAAATGGAGCACATAGCTACAAGGAGAGGGTCAGAATGGAGCACAAAACTAAAAGAGGGTCACGTGAAGCACATAACTAAAAGAAGAGGGTCAGGATGGAGCACATAACTAAAAGAAGAGAGTCAGGTTGGTGCACATAGCTAAAGGAGAGGGGCTAGGATGTAGACAACGGTACAAGATAGGGAACAGGATTACAGTGTGGAAAATCTATCTATCTCTAATATTCTTCTATTTTTTTTTGTTCATACAGATCAATCCACCTGCTGTGTCTGGAAAGGGTAGTGGGAGCAGCTCAGCTTCAATGTGAAGTTAAGGCCCCATTACACGCTACGATGTCCCAGCGATCCCACCAACGATGTGGATCACTGGGACATCGTTATCGGATCGTTGGTGAGTTGTCAAACAGGCAAACTCACCAGCGATCAGGACCAGTGAGAACGCTGGTAACCTAGATAAACAGTGAGTAACTAAGCAGAGCGCTGCGCTTAGTTACCCGATGTTTACCCTGGTTACCAGCTCCCAGCGCTTGCTGTGCGGCGCTGGGAGATCGTTCATTGTTGGTCTCCTGCTGTCACACACGCCAATGCTGGCCGCCCAGTGGGAGACCAACGATAAATTTATGGTCCAGGTCATTTACCAACAATGAACGACCTCATCGTTAGTAGTTGGTAATTGTGACACGCAACAATGTTGTTTCGACATCGCTGCAACGTCACCAAACCGGTGACTGTGCAACGATATCGTTAACGATATTGTAGTGTGTGATGGGGCCTTATGTTCACATAAGCTGGATGACCACTGCTGAAGAGAAGACTGCAAAGGTAAGTCTAAAATTAATTAATTGTTAAAATAATACAACTTATCATCAGGGTGTCAGGACTACAAGCGCTGTACAGGCAAGAGAGTTGTCAGCTGCTGCTCTCCCCTTGTGCAGCTCTTGTAACGGCCACTGCTGTCATTTAGAGTAAATTGCCCTATTGTCACTTCGTTATAAAGAATTAGGTTTGAGGTTGGAGATTGGGCACTCGGTCTCGTAAAGGTTCGCCATCACTGCTGTAAATTATTCTCCTGCCCTGCAGAGCATCTCACCTAAAATTTTATATTATTCTTCTGCCTTGCAGAGCATCTCACCTATACCTTTATACTATCCCTGATCTGCAGAGCTTCTCATCTATACCTTTATACGATCCCTGTTCTGCAGAGCGTCTCACCTATACCTCTATACTATCCCTGTTCTGCAGAGCATCTCACCCATGCCTTTATACTATCCCCCTGTCCTATTCTAACCTATAATTCTATATTATTCTCTTGCTCTACAAAGCATCTCGCCCATACATCTATACTATCTCCGTCTTGCAGAGCATCTAAGTTATAATTCTAAACTGTTTTCCTGTGGGCATTCATGTATGTGGGCAATTTTCTGTGGGCATTTTTCACATATCAGGTGAAATTCTAACCTTGCACCTCAAATATCATAAATCTGAAACTTTGTGATGCTGCTTTCTGTGTGGGCAATATTCCGTGTGGGCATTTTTCTGGTCACCCAGTGCTCCCCCCACCATATACAGTGCCGCCCCCCCCATACACATTGCTGCTCGGTGCCCCCCCCCATACACAGTGCTGCTCGGTGCCCCCCCCACCATACACAGTGCTACTCGGTGCCCCCCCCACCATACACAGTGCTGCCCCCTCCACCATGCATACAGCTGCTCCGTGTTGCCTACACCATACTGCCCCTCCTGCAACATAGACAGTGCTGCTCGGTGCCCCCTTCACCACGCACGGTACTGCCCCCTACCATGGTTGAGTCTAGAGAATACAGGCTCCTTGCAGGTCCTGACTACAGCCCATGCAGTCTGGCACCTTTATTACTGAGGATGCTAGAGAATACAGGCTCCTTGCAGGTCCTGACTGCAGCCTATACAGTCTAGCACCTTTATTACTGAGGATGCTAGAGAATACAGGCTCCTTGCAGGTCCTGACTGCAGCCTATACAGTCTAGCACCTTTATTACTGAGGATGGTAGAGAATACGGGCTCCTTGCAGGTCCTGACTGCAGCCTATACAGTCTAGCACCTTTATTACTGAGGATGCTAGAGAATACAGGCTCCTTGCAGGTCCTGACTGCAGCCTATACAGTCTAGCACCTTTATTACTGAGGATGCTAGAGAATACGGGCTCCTTGCAGGTCCTGACTGCAGCCTATACAGTCTAGCACCTTTATTACTGAGGATGCTAGAGAATACGGGCTCCTTGCAGGTCCTGACTGCAGCCTATACAGTCTAGCACCTTTATTACTGAGGATGCTAGAGAATACAGGCTCCTTGCAGGTCCTGACTGCAGCCTATACAGTCTAGCACCTTTATTACTGAGGATGCTAGAGAATACGGGCTCCTTGCAGGTCCTGACTGCAGCCTATACAGTCTAGCACCTTTATTACTGAGGATGCTAGAGAATACAGGCTCCTTGCAGGTCCTGACTGCAGCCTATACAGTCTAGCACCTTTATTACTGAGGATGCTAGAGAATACGGGCTCCTTGCAGGTCCTGACTGCAGCCTATACAGTCTAGCACCTTTATTACTGAGGATGCTAAAGAATACAGGCTCCTTGCAGGTCCTGACTGCAGCCCATACAGTCTAGCACCTTTATTAGGTCGTGTTTTGTAGGGTGAGCTTGTCCCGCAAAAGCTGGAGTAGGTCATCAAAGGCAGAACGACACAAATTTCTCAGGATATCTACAAAAAAAATGTTACAATCATTTACATCTGTCCAAAATAACAGGTATAACAATCACATACAATTATAATAGCATAGATGAAATTATTTTTATGTATTGATGGTACCTTCGTAAACCCTGGTATATCTGGTAGAAGTGACCCTTGGTTTCCCTGCTCTGGAGGAGGGGATGCACCCACATTCTTGGTGTTTCCTGCACCTGTGTAAAAGGAAAGCGAGCGAAAAAAGAAGCATAGAACGCAGCGTGATACATACTACGCCCCACAATGAAACATCAAAGGCCCCTGTGACCTCATCATTTTGGCATAACACATCGACTTAGGGGGTGACTACACAAAACTGCTGCATCTGCCAACTACCATACAACCAGGGCCACACTTGTGTCAACCACCATGCTTGGGTATGTGGCTTGACGTAGAGGAGCAGCAGTTGCTGATGAGTAAAGTACTAAAAGAAGGCACCCCCTGACAATAAAACATGGCGCTTCTCTGGTACAAAAAATTAATAGATGCTGTCTTTTTTTCAGGGAAACCGGGTATATAGATTTGAAATATAATATTATATATATATAGAGAAGACTATATATATAATATATTACAGCACGGGAAGAATCAGGCGGATGAAATACATGTTTCTGGGTATTTAAGAGATAGAGACCAAAGATGTTTTTGTGACCCAGATTGAATTACCTGAATGACCACACACAGGTTTGCAGTACAAAGAGTTTTTATTAAATTACTGGTGGTACACAAAACAGGCAACAGTGGGAAGGTAAAAAGGACAGTGTGGACAAGGGAGGTGAGAGGAAGGCAAGAGAGGCAGAGGATAAGTACCCTCACCCTGGGAGCTAAGAGGAGATGCCTGTACCCTGAAGGAGCATGCCAAAGTAGCATGTAGTATGATGATAACCGCTATTTTAGGGGAACAATAAGGCAACCCAATAAAACTTACCCATGGGAAGAAGTAGAGGGGTCCAGTGCCCTCCTGCCTTCACTCAAAGGCCCCAGGGGTCTCAGAATACAGGTTTTCCCTTCCTTTAGTGTCATTGATGAAGATTTTAAATATAACTGGGAATCCCTGGCGACTGATTGTTCTCTTGGGTTTATGGACTTATTGATAGAGTCTAACAGTAAGGCGATTGAGGAAATTGAAAAAGAGATTGAGACTGTTAGAGTTAAACTGGCGGACGAGCTATCACCAGAAGCACTTGGTCAAATTAATAACAACATTGAGAAAGAATTTTCCAAGTAGGAAAAGGAGATAGTTGCCGCAAAAACTAAGAAATATCAAAGGGATGTAGCAGACTTTAAGAACAACCGTGTATATCGGTGGAGAAATAAAAAGAGACCAGGAAGGCCAGATGTTCCTAAACAACCCGACGACAACGTACCAGAAATAGTCACTGCCTCATCACTATCCTCGTTAGATGAGGAACCGTCAGACTCCGGGGTGGTCCCAAAACCACAAACTAGGGCTGAAGCTGCTAAAGTTGGCAAAGATGCAAGTAAACGAATACCGGTTTCCCCGAAACAACCCAACAAGAAAGGCAAGGGTGGGAATTTAGAGGTAATTAACCTCTCAAAACATAATCTTACACCAGCCCAATGTGAGGTTCTTAAATTAGGGTTAACGTTTGTACCTAATCAGAACTTTGACTGTTTTACAGTGATTAAAGACCTCCATCTGTTCCTGAGGAAACTGGTTTTACGTAGACTTCATGCCAAGAATAACAGTGATAATGTTGCCCTCTCTGAGGTGGAAGCAGAGGCCATCGGATGTTTGGAGGAGTTGGAGGATGGCTTAACACCGGCTGCCGCAGGTACGTTCCCCAAATGCATCTACCCCAGATCCACCACGTTCCCCCTTTTTCACTCTGCCCACAGATAGAGATTTTTAACAAACTGGTCTGTCAAGATTTGAGAACTCTTAATATACGACCAAAAAGGGACAACTTGTCCCATGTACAAAGACAGGCCCTGAAACAAATTGGTGAATTGAGGGGTATTGTTATTAAACCGGCAGACAAGGGGGGGAACGTGGTGGTCTGGCCGGTGGAGATGTATGAGCGGGAGGCGATGCGACAGCTGAGAAATCGTGACTATTATGAACTACTATCCTCCAACCCCTGTCAGAGTTTTTCGTTGGATCTCAGGTCCATCTTAGAGCGAGCACTGGAGCAAGGCATTATCCCCAAGAAAGTGATGGAGGGACTCCTAGTCGATGAACCAGTAATACCCACTTTTTATTTACTACCTAAAATACACAAGAATCCAGAGAACCCCCCGGGACGTCCGATTGTCTCTGGCATAGGAGGGCTATGTGATACGGCATGTAAATTCATTGAATACTACTTACACCCTTTGGTCGAGACCCTGCCCTCTTATGTCAGAGACACCTCGGACGTCCTGCGGAGACTTGATGGTGTGTTCCTGGATAAAGGGGTGTTGCTGGTGGCAATCGACGTGGAGTCCCTCTACACTTGTATTGGACATGCTGACGGTCTAGTGGCAGTTGATTATTATCTTGGGATGGCAAATTGGGATCTTTCCCTAAAGAGTCTTATCTTAGAACTTCTGGAGTTTGTGTTAAGCCATAATTTTTTCGTTTTCGGGGACCGGTTCTATCTCCAGCGGCGTGGCACGGCCATGGGGGCGGCCTGCGCCCCGTCGTATGCCAACCTCTTCCTGGGTCACTGGGAGGCGGGGGTGTTCGGCGGGGGGCAGGCCTTAGCCCCCCATGCGCTGTGCTGGCTCCACTATATTGACGACATTCTGGTCGTCTGGAGTGGAGCCGTCCCCGAGCTCGATGAATTTATTTCATCCCTTAACTCTAACAGCCTTAATATAAAGTTGACATATAAATGGGCGGTTGACGAGATAGACTTTTTGGACATAAAAGTCAAGGTTCGGGATAGTGGTGAAGTCACTACTGATCTATACAGAAAAGACACGGCCGTAAACTCTCTCTTACATGCTGCTTCTTCGCATACACCTTCTACCATCAGGGCCATCCCCGTGGGCCAATTTCTTAGGCTACGACGGGTGTGTTCTGATGGGGGGGTGTTTGACGAACGGGCAGCTGAGATGAGAGATAGATTTATGGATCGTGGGTATAGCAGGAGAAGTATTAAAGCAGGTTATCAACGGGCTAAGAAAACACTACGCCGTGACCTGCTAGCTAATAAACCCACCGATGTATCTAAAAAAGATAATGCCCCTGTCCTGAGATTTATAACAACCTATTGTAATCAGTGGCCGGAAGTCAGGGGTATTCTTGCACGCCATTGGAGTGTCCTAAAGACTGATCAGTCTTTGGCCCCACTTATCCCTGATAGACCTTTGATGACAGCAAGGAGGGGCAGGAGCCTCAGGGATAGGTTGGTACATAGCCACTATATTAGAAAACCGCTTGCCCCGTTTAATACGGGACGCCCACTTATGGGCTGCTATCCCTGTGGCTCCTGCCTCTCCTGTAGAAACAGCATCTTTCGCACCAAAAAGTTTGGGAATTATGACGGTAGCAGAGAATTCGATATCAGGAAGTATATTACCTGCAGCACCACCTGTGTTGTGTATCATGCCACGTGTGGTTGTGGCCTCATTTATGTGGGCCTCACCACCCGTGAGTTTAGGCGACGCATAAGGGAACACGAGAGAGATATTATTGCGGCAGCAGACGTTGAGGACGTCACAACCCTCCGTACAATCCCCCGACACTTTAAAAACTTTCATGAGTGTAATCCTGAGACTCTTCGAGTCTGTGGTATAGATAAATTAAATCTAGGGATTCGTGGGGGAGATGCGAGTAAAGAACTCGCGAAACTCGAGTGCAGATGGATTGTGACTTTAGGCACAATGGCACCTGCTGGTCTCAACGAAAAATTAAGCTTTGCCCCCTTTCTCTAGTCCCCTATTTAAACAACTCTATACACGCACAGTTGGTGCATGTGTTGGTGGTTCTGTTTTTGGTTTTATATACAACCCCTTTCCTGTAGATATCTCTGGTTATAAAATCCGGTACTTTTTCGTCCCAAATATATCACTCGTCCGTGAAGTGTGCCCTGTGACTGTCAACGCCCAGGGTCTGATCGTTGCCGCCCATTTTTTGATTTTAATTTTAATCTCAATTTTAATATTAATTCTAATATTGATACTGTATTTACAACCTTCCGCCATGTAGGGACTGATATACTCTGCATTTTGATTTGCCAGCTGAGAGATCTCCATGGCTATCTGTTCCTCAATTGAGGCAAGTCAGCTTTTTAACTTTGCTCTTTTTCACTTTGTCTATTTTAGTATTGCACCTTTTTTCCTGTGCTGGCCTATGTGTGACTGACTGACAGCTTTAATCTGGATGTAATTGGTGAAGCATTCTGGCCTGGGAGATACCGATAACCACCATGGAGAGTTGATTGACACAGAGTTGATACGGAAGAGGAGTGTGGGGTTGTTCTTCATGGACATTCTAGATTTGATTATGTTTCTTTACTGTTTATTTATGTTTCCATGTCGATTCCCCCTGCATGTGTGTTTATTCTCTAGTGCGAATTTTGTTATCATTGGCGCACTCACACCCCCCGCTCTGTGTCTGGTATCCTTCCCTCCTCCCTTTTCTCTCAGCCCCCGGCCGTTTACTTCCAATACTCCTCCTGTCAGTGCCCCCATTGATAGATGAAGAAGGGCAAGAAAGAGCTCTTCTTGCCCTTCTCCAAAATGGCGGCGAGCAGCGCGCGCATGCGCACTGAACCGCCGGAAGCTCACGGTGACGGGGACCTCCAAATTGGTTGCGCCCGGATATGACGTCATGGGAAGTTTTCTTCCCGACCGTGGCGCACCCGGGAGAGCCCTCCCCGCTGTTTTGCTTCCGCCGGAAAGGTGCGTAATGCAGCCAAACAAGCTGCAGCTGTTACTCGTGTTCCCCCCTATATAGGCCAGCCGATCAGAGCACCCTGCACCACCTGCCCCTTGAGAAAGCCGACGCGAAACAGGGGCCTTTGAGTGAAGGCAAGAGGGCACTGGACCCCTCTACTTCTTCCCATGGGTAAGTTTTATTGGGTTGCCTTATTGTTCCCCTAAAATAGCGGTTATCATCATACTACATGCTACTTTGGCATGCTCCTTCAGGGTACAGGCATCTCCTCTTAGCTCCCAGGGTGAGGGTACTTATCCTCTGCCTCTCTTGCCTTCCTCTCACCTCCCTTGTCCACACTGTCCTTTTTACCTTCCCACTGTTGCCTGTTTTGTGTACCACCAGTAATTTAATAAAAACTCTTTGTACTGCAAACCTGTGTGTGGTCATTCAGGTAATTCAATCTGGGTCACAAAAACATCTTTGGTCTCTATCTCTTAAATGCTTCAAAACTGATGTGTGCTCAGTATCATGATTGTTCCTGGTCTTTTATACCATTATATACATGTTTCTGGGTAGCCACATACATATTTCTTACCTCATTCTCCTCCTCTTCCTCACATTGTAGCCAGTGGAGTATGGTTAGCAGCAAGAGCTGTTTGTATGGCCTCCGCAGGCGCAAACGACGTATGGGTGGCATGGTAGACAGCACTCTGATGGCCGTATGTACACGACAGGCTCGAGATGATTGCTCTCCAAAATTTTTTTTTTTTTCGGATTGTGTGACAGGAAAAGATGCGAGAATGTAGTTTTTTTTTTTTTTGTGTTTACATCAACTTTATGTCCAAACTCAGAGCTTACAAGTGCACAAAAAACAGTCTTAAAAACGCCAAGAAAACCGCCGGAGAATCGCCGAGAAAAACGCTGTATAAACGCTAATAAACCGCACACAAAACGTTAAAAAAACGCTAAAAAAACGATGGACACTGCAGAGGTCAGGAATTCAGCTCCTGAAATTCTACACCGGTTTTCTGACGGTCTGCAATGATGCAGAACCGTCCAATGTGCACATACCCTTAATATCTGACTTAGCCAGCAGGGTATGCCGGCCAAAACGCCGTAACACATCAACAGCCACATCAAAGGAAGTGTAGGATACTGAGCAATCAGAGGAACTCACTTGATCATTTAACGACTCACCCAAAGGGTAGGAGAGATGGTGAATTACTCTGATTGACCGAGAATCTTTCTTCGATACCGCTCCCAGGGGGGACACCCGAAAATTCGAGAAGGGTGGCTCCACAAACGGCCCAACTACACGATCCAATGCCAATTCCTTTGAAATGTGTCCTTTAACTTTCACGTAAAATCTCCTAACCGTCGACAAATTTCCAGAATTACAACAACCTTCCCCCGAAAACGAGGGGACAAAAAACTCATACAAAAACCCATTATGAATGAGCTCTGCCTTCCGACGGCCTGGATAATGTTCCAGCCCGGGGCCATATTTTGGAGCTTCACCGGGGTCCGAGCTTTTAAAAACTGACTCCTTCCTACCAGCCTGCTGCTGTTGAGCAAGCTGATTGGCTTTTTTACAGCACTTGGAAGAGGGATGACTCCCCCCGCAAAAGGAACAGTCATGGCGAAACCGACAGTTCGCCTGCCACTTACAAACTGAATCGTTAAATGCAAAACAGAAACCCTTTTTCAACGGCAAACTGCTCTGCTGCCTAACGACGGCCGTTCTATGAGGAAGCATAAGGTTTAGCCAAAGGCCAATATCCTTAGCTAAATTAGTATGCACAGCCATTTTTTGACGGAATGACTCATCATAGCTGAGCCATGCCGTGCCGCCAAAGCTTTTGTAAGCCTCCAAAACCGTATCCAGATGGTGAAATAAGTGAGGATGCTTTTCTCCTAAAACTGCAGCAAAAATGTTGAAGGCTTGTAACCACATATGGAAAGACTTGTAAGACTTCTTTTTGTCATCAGCCTCTGCATCTCTTTTTTCCAACCTAGACTCATAATCCTTGCCACCAGGCAATAGAGAAAAGATGTCAATATATTCTCTATTCCAGATCTTGTCCTTGATGGTCTGACTTAAGTGAAACCCCAGAGGCGAGATATCACAAGTAATCGCCTCCCTATAGAGGGATTCAGCCACCCCTGAAGATCTAGCAGGAGGAATAAAAGTCTGACCATCAACAGTCCCTTTAACCTCTGCCACTATCTTATTTACAATTTCCTGCATGAAAGCAGCAGAGGCACAGTCAGATGAAAAGACAGGAAGAGGAATATTCTCACCATCAGTAGCTGAAGCGTCCATAGGATGATCCCTGGAAGAGCTGGGCAGCTGGAGGGCCATGAATCCGCAATATCCCTCCTGGGGAAGATCCTGAGGCAGCCAGGCACTAGATGGATCAGGGGCCTCAGATCCACGAATGGAGGAACCAGTATGCTCTCCTGTCCGGGGGCCAGCAATAGCACTGCCCGGCCTCGTGACAGCCGAGATCTCCTGAGAAGACATCAGAGGACTCGGCAAATGCGACATCGACCGTGCTCCCATCACCTCATCTCTCCGGACTGGAACCAGTCTGTCAGTCGTAGCAGTCCCCTGCAAGGGGTGTGAAATCACCCTTCCATTATGGGATAAGGAACGGGAATCACCTCGGGTCCCACTGCTAGGCCACGAAAGAGCCCCGGAGGAGCGAACTTCAGATGGGGAGCTCCCGGTCACACTCTTACGCCGGCGAGGAGCCGGGGTGGCTAGTGAATATGCTTCTCTCGGCCGCCTCATCCTCGGCTCACCTCTCCCCTCTGCAGGCACCGTTACCTCCAGCACTTGGGCAGAGGCAGGCACAGGAGCCTACAAAGCAGCAGTCACAGCAGAAGAAGTGGGTCCCACAGCAGGCTGTGATAAACAGTTCCTCAGCCATTCCTCACCACCTTCTTCCCTCACCCGCGCCAGTAACTGGTACAACAGGGCATCCATATTCTTGGCTTGCCACAGCAAATAATGCTTGTTTTCTGTCAGAAATTTGTTTATATAAAGGTACCGTCACAGAGGGACATATCGCCGGCGATGTTGCCGGGGATCGCGGGAGCGCGCATCCCTGACAACATCGCCGGTGAGCTGTCAGACGGAGCAACTTACCGGCGATGTCGCCGGCTAGTTGCCGCGGCTATCGCTTGCTGGGTTGCCCAGCAACCCAGCGAGCGATAACTCGCAATGTTGTACATAGGAGGAATCGCCCGCAACATTGCTGGTTGCCGCGTTTCACAGGGCGATCAGGCAGGATCGCCTGAGCAACATCGCCAGATTTCCCAACATTATTGGGAAACCTGGTGATGTGACTCAGGCGATTCATCGCCTGATTATCGCCCTGTCACACGCGGCAATTCGCCGGCGATGTCGCCGCAACCTGGCCACGCCCCTCAGTTGCCGGCAACATCGCCGGCGATATGTCCCTGTGTGACGGTACCTTAAGGGTTATTCCTGCCCAAAGCATCCACCAATCAAGAGCTGCTACTAAGCTTCCTCATAAAGCTCCACCATCTCATTGGCTATTCCAGTAGCTATGGTAACAACAGAAATGCCAGATACCTATAGAAATAACTATATATAAAGCTTAACCTGGCACTCTACTTAAACCACGACAGCCTTTTTTCGGCCCGCGACCAGACCCATCGAAACATCCAGCCCCCCCACGGGGAGATGCAACCGACAACGAGGAAGGAAACAACGCGTACGGAGAGGGGGGCGCAGACGAAGGACCACCGAAGGACCAGAGAATACAGACACGCTCCCAGGTGAGACCAATCTCATTTTCAACATCTCCTCGTACTTTCTCTCACCTTCAGAGACAAGGGTCCTTCAGAGGGGACTCTCGTTCTGCCCCACCCCTGCATTCAATGCTTTTCAGGTCCAACAGGAACTTAACCGTTTTTACAGAACAATAAGGCTGAAAGCTCATTTCAGCAATGATAAGAGGACACCGAGCGTACCACTTCCAACTACCAGTGAAGATACTTCGAACTCTCTTTGTCTTAAGGACCTGGGTCTCCGCTTGAAGAGTAATTTCCAACCACCAAAGAGCTCGCACCCAGCTGAAACGTATATTTCTCTTGTTTCTAGATCTGTTAACAATTGTGTCAAAAACATAAACCAAGGTGATTTCCATCTCAAACATAATTTAAGTAAGGAAGAAACAATGGCCCTCAATAGTCTGAAAAACAATAAACAAATAATTATAAAACCAGCCGACAAGGGGGGTGCCATTGTCATTCTAGATAGAAAATACTACATAGAGGAAATACAGGGTCAACTCGCAGATCTAGACACATATGAACCCATAGGCCACGATCCCACCTACAACATCAGGAGAAAGATAGAGAATCTAACCAATAAATACCTTTCCACGGGCACCATAGACAAAAAATTGGCAGAGTACCTTCACAACCAACATCCTATCACACCTGTGATATATACTTTACCAAAAATTCATAAGAATCTTGAATATCCCCCAGGCCGACCAATAGTCGCCTCTACTGATTCTATTCTATCTCCTCTTTCAATCACCCTTGAGAAGGTCTTAACTCCCCTGGTCCCGACCATCAGATCCTTCCTGAAAGACACCACCGATTTTCTCAGCAGGATACGCACACTCGAAACCATCCCACCTGACAGTCTGTTGGTTACCCTTGACGTCAACAGCTTGTACACCAGCATAGACCACCAGCTAGGTGTCGAAGCTGTTGACTGGTTTCTCACGGCAAAGAACCCCATAGATGTTTCCCAGAAAAACTTCTGCCTTGAGACTCTTGAACTCGTTCTGAAGAATAACTTTTTCATGTTTCAGGACCAGTTCTATATACAGAGACGCGGTACAGCAATGGGGGCGAACGTCGCGCCCCCGTACGCAAACATCTACATGTCCAAGTTTGAACAAGATCATATCTATACCAATAGTCTGTACAAAGAACACGCAATCTTGTGGCTGAGATTTATCGACGACATATTCTGTATCTGGACAGGTGACACTACTACACTGACTACTTTCCTCAACGAGATCAATCACAAAGAAAAAAATCTTACATTTACTATACACTATGACCACGAGAAGATAAACTTTCTCGACACAACGATCCACAAGGATCCTCAGTGACATATTTACGAAGCCCACCGACAGGAACAGCCTGCTCCATTGGACGAGCTGTCATCCTAGACATGTGAAAGAGTCCCTTCCAAACTCCCAACACCACAGAGTATCCCGTATTGTCAGTAATGAGACCACCAAAGACCTAAGACATGGGGAGATGACGAACAAATTTCTACAGCGGGGCTACCCAAAGGAGGTCTGCACAAAACCACCAGATCCCAACAGAGTGAGGACACCAGTTGATGACCGACTCAAATTCATTAATACCTTCCATCCATTTTCACCACTCATAAAAAAATCAATAATGGAACACTGGCCTCTCCTCCGAACCTCATTTCCTGATGTGCCCGAATTTAAAAATCCTCCTTTGGTATGCTATAAACGAGCTAACAATATCAAAAACCACCTAGTCAAAGCCAATATCGGACCAAAAATCCCCAAACCAAGACAGGGTACCCTGGGGTCCATAAGGAATGGTACGTTTCCATGTCTTCACTGTGCACAATGCACAAATGTCACAAGGGGAGAATCATTTACCCATCCCAGGTCTGGTAAAAGATACAACATAGACGGTTTTTTACACATGTGATTCCTCGTTTGTGATCTATCTAATAAAGTGTCCATGCGGTCTCGGCTATGTTGGGGAGACCACCCAGCATATCCGGGACCGCATAAGTAAGCATAAATCCACCATTCGTCGGAAAAACACTCTGTTGCCGGTACCAGCCCATTTCATAGAACATGGCCATTCTGTTAGTCAACTCAAATTCCAGGTGATTGAGCAGGTCCCCCCATCGAGACGAGGGGGCAACCGTATTCACAGGCTAAAGGAGAGAGAATCCTATTGGATTTATCACCTCAACACCTTATCACCCTATGGTTTGAACCGAGAATTTGAATTATACTATTAATTCCCCCTCCACTACTATGAACTGGGTTAAGGGAGAACTCCAACTCAAGGTATTGATTGTATTATTTTTGGTTAATGGTGTCATATCACCAGTGCCCTTCGGGGAGTCGTTTAACACACATTGTGTGACGACTCTCCTACTAAGGCCATTTAATCTAATATTGTATATAAATATTAAATATACTTTCTATGTTAGTAATTTAGTTTTCTCTTTACAGAAAGGAAGCTGAGAAACTTTCCAGATCACCACTGCATGGAATCACATAAGCATTTCTCCCGCACCAATCGTTCACAGCTGTTTGAGACTGTTTATTTGCACTGTTTACATCCTTATCATGCATTTCCAGTCATGTGACCAGCTTCAGTAGTCACTAGGGACGCTTCTGTGGTGTTTTACACTCATTTCTATGGCACTTCCTGTCCTCCCGGCCTGAGCATGCTCACTGCGAACATCAGGACACTAATGACCTTCCCAAGATGGCGCCGCCAGTGATGCACTTCCTGTGCTCATTTACACACCACTATAAGAAGCAGCCACACACTACACACAGTGCTCCTGCCATCACCCCTCCAGCATGACTGCATGATGCACAAAACTTCAACACAAGGTACAGCTCGAACCTCTGTCATTCTGTTACATTGCTATTATGCTACATTCTCTCTGCTGCAGTGTTAACTCCTTGAGCCTTCACCCTTGACTCCCTTCCTTTCCAGGACAGGAGCCATAAACTGCCTTTCTGCTAACCATGTGGTATGTACCTGTTAATATAGCCTAATAAGCCCACTCCATAGAAATAGCTCACTAATATGCTCTCCCCACATAGATGGACCTTGATGTATGGACCCCCATACGCTCAGCCAGACCAGGTCTGTATATCCACTAATTTGGATCTCGGACTGCATTCCCTATTAAACAGAGGTATCTATAGTCCTCAAACGAAAACATTCCCCTAGTTATTTTCTGGCTTAACTGTATAACACTTTCAACTCCATAGGCCTCCATGGGCAACATACACCCATCTAACTGAGCTAAAAAGTGGAGTAACACTCCCACTACTGCATACAAGGTACTTTCCCTAAACCTTTATTACCACTACTATTCATAGATAGAAACTCTGCTGGTTTAACTACTTCTATTCCGTTTCCCACGTTCTCTCTTCCTTTTTTCTCTACTCTTTCTACTCTATCCTTTACCCTACTACCCACCCACGTTCCTAAAATCACTGACCACCACATCACAATCACCCCACACCAGCCTCACCGCCACAATTTCTCTAGATCTGATACACCTACATCTTATCACCACTCAACACATCATATCTTGGGAAGTCCTCGCACCCCACCACAGAACACTAGTCACTATAGAGCAACACCAAAGATAAACACCACAAATTGTGTCTGATACCTGTTTTTTATTTCTATTGTATATATTGTACAGAATCACTTGATGAAGGCTCTTGCATGAGCCGAAACGTTTGATGATTGATGAACTTTCACAAACTCCACAAATAAAAAACACCAAAAGGATCAACCCTCTCTTGCTTTTTTAAGTAGAGTGCCAGGTTAAGCTTTATATATAGTTATTCCTTCTTCCCTGGGCACCTACGCTAGCGGTTTGAGCCAGACTTGTCCTATATACCTGTAGAAATAAGACTTATAAACACAGTGTTAACCCTTTGTAATCACATAACACAAAACATTGGTTCCATGTTGCCATGAAACCCCCGGCTAAGGTGCCGGTGCTTCAACAGTCTAGCTGCTTCACTACTGAAGATGCTAGAGAATACAGGCTCCTTGCATGTCCTGTCTGCAGCCTATACACTCTAGCTGCTTCACTAATCAAGACACTAGAGAATACAGGCTCCTTGCAGGTATATATTATTGACTGCATTAGAATGTATGTGCTCCTTGCAGGTCCTGACTGCAGCCCATACAGTCTAGCTGCTTCACTAATCAAGACACTAGAGAATACAGGCTCCTTGCAGGTCCTGACTGCAGCCTATACAGAGAATACAGGCTCCTTGCAGGTATATATTAGTGACTACTGCAGCCCATACAGTCTAGCTGCTTCACTAACGAAGACGCTAGAGAATACAGGCTCCTTGCAGGTATATATTAGTGGCTACATCAGTTTCTACAGGCTCCTTGCAGGTCCTGACTGCAGCCTATACAGTCTAGCTGCTTCACTAATGAAGACGGTAGAGAATACATGCTCCTTGCAGGTATATATTAGTGGCAACATCAGAATGTATGGGCTCCTTCCAGGATCTGACTGCAGCCCATACAGTCTAGCTGCTTCACTAACAAAGACGTTAGAGAATACAGGCTCCTTGCAGGTCCTGACTGCAGCCCATACAGTAGAGAATACAGGCTCCTTCCAGGTCCTGACTGCAGCCCATACAGTATAGCTGCTTCACTAATGAAGACGCTAGAAAATACAGGCTCCTTCCAGGTATATATTAGGCGGCCGTCACACGGAACGATTTCTTGCCCGATATCGTTTAAGCGATCTCCTTTTTGATCGCTTAAGCGATATCGGGCAAGAAATCGTTGCATGTAATCAAACGATTTACGATGTTAAATCGCTTGATCGTGACATCGCTGATCTGAGGTCCGGTTCTCAGATCTAGCGATGAGCGATTTGACGATCTGTCTCATCGTGGTGTATAACACCACGATGAGCGATTTCCCAGCGCAGAGTCTATGCTGGGAGATGGTAACTATGGTACACGTCGGGTAACTAAGCGACGCGCGGCGCCTAGTTACCCGATGTGTACCATAGTTACCAGCGAGATCGCGGCTCCACATCGCTGGTGAGTCTGTCTGTGTGACATCTCACCAGCGATGTGAGCGATATTGTAAGCGATTGCGCGTGCACGTGATCGCTTACAATATCGCTATCGATATCTCAGCGTGTGACGGCCGCCTTAGTGGCTACATCAGTTTCTACAGGCTCCTTGCAGTTCCTGACTGCAGCCCATACAGTCTAGCAGCTTCACTACTGAAGATGCTAGAGAATACAGGCTCCTTGCATGTCCTGACTGCAGCCTATACAGCGAATACAGGCTCCTTCCAGGTCCTGACTGCAGCCCATACAGTATAGCTGCTTCACTAATGAAGACGCTAGAGAATACAGGCTCCTTCCAGGTATATATTAGTGGCTACATCAGAATGTACAGGCTCCTTGCAGGTCCTGACTGCAGCCCATACAGTCTAGCAGCTTCACTACTGAAGATGCTAGAGAATACAGGCTCCTTGCATGTCCTGACTGCAGCCTATACAGAGAATACAGGCTCCTTGCAGGTATATATTAGTGGCTACATCAGAATGTACAGGCTCCTTGCAGGTCCTGACTGCAGCCCATACTGTCTAGCAGCTTCACTACTGAAGACGCTAGAAAATACAGGCTCCTTCCAGGTCCTGACTGCAGCCCATATGTCAGGCCCACTGGGACGGGGGTACTCGGTACCGGACCGGGTCTGCTGCTGGGGAAGTCGCGGGTGGTCCTAGTCCGGTCCGTGTCCCGGGCTCATCAATAAAAGGGGGATATTTACAGGGGATTGTCAGTCGTGACGCCACCCACTATATGCGGCCAGTGATGGGGCCGCCGCTGCTGCAGAACCTCCGGGGATGATGGAATAGCAGTTGGTGGAATAGTTCCAGTGGGTAGAACTGTGTTCCCCGGGGCAGTGAGGGTTAAGTCTATTGCGGAATGCTCAGTACACTTACTGTGCAGACGCTGCAGGGATCTCTCCTCAATGCTGGTGCTGACAGGCTGTGCTGTGGCTCTGCAGGTGGAGGGCTTTCTGTTATCCTGTATGGAGATAATCACTTTCATGCAGAGACACAAGGGAGGCAATCTCAGGGTTTTCCGTGTTTACTCTCAGTTCTTCAGACAGTTCACAAATCAGTTACAGTTCTTACAAAGTTCAGTACAAGTACACGGGCACACTCTCCCTCTCTCCGGGTTCCCTTTACTCTGCAGCCAGGCCTCTATCTCTCTGTGACCCCTCACACAGTCTCTGTGTCCTTTCCGGGCTGTTTACGTTCTCTGCTTTACTTCGTTATGTGCGACATCGGACAGTATGGCAGTGACTCGGGCCCCTGTGGGTCCTCCTGTTTGTCACTGAGCTGCCTGTCCTTTGGGGTAGGGACCCTAACGTGTAGCTGTTTTCCCCGTCATGTTGTTTGGGAAATCCGGGTAAACTACGGTCCCCTCTAGAGCCGACGCTCTACTCAGCCCAGCCTCCAGCAGTCCTCAGGTGTGAGGCTCTACCAGGCTCTTTCTCTCTGCGTCTCTCGGTATCATAGGAGGGCTACTCCACCTGCAGTCGGTAGCTTCAGCTGCATTCCTAGGGTCCGGGTATCACCGTCCCTCTCTCTCTCCTCACACTCCTGGTGGTATTGGCTTCGGACGTGCTTTCTCTCTTTTCCGGCTCGCACTGGCTCGGTACAGATTCTGCGCTCCTACACCGTACACTCTCAGGACATGTGAGTCTTTCTGTCTGCTCAGCTTCACTCAGCCTTCTGCTGTTCTCTGGCCTGTGCTACTCAGCTTCTGGTCTTTGCTGTTCAGCTCACTATGGCCTACTCTTGATCTTTACAGCTCGGCACCCTGGGCCTACTGAACTCCTTCCTCCTCCCCCTTCCTATTTCTACTGTCAAGTCACCGGACTACATGTGTGCCCAACCCACTCCTCCAAATCCACCACCCCTCAATTGCCTAGAGTCTTCCAATCGTAGGGCTGGATGCTACCACCTACTGCACATGGGTTGTGTGGGCTGTGAGGGTGTTGATGTGCAACAATTGTCCTACCTGCCTGGCTGCAGTTCCCTTTTGTGGCCTCATGGACGCAGGGGCGCCACACTCTCCCGGAGTTAACTAGCGCGTCCCCGCGCTGCCCGTCATGGATCCCCCTGAAAACATTTTTATTTTATAACAACAATAAACATTAAGCATTCTTGGTTTCTTCCCATCCGGGAGGTTCGATTCTTCTTAAACGTTACTTTAACTATCAACAAGTGCATGGGTATATTTACGTCATTACCCCTTCTGGACCTCTACGTGGTCTAATGCTACAACGCATTCACTTTCTTTATTCTATAAAGCACACATTATAACTCTACTTTGTATCAAAAGTATAAAAACATTCTTACTTCTAAAAGTGCAAAAAGTTTCAAAAAGCTTCAAAGTGCAAAGTTCACAATTCAAAACAGTTAAAGTCTCATGCACTACATCTCATGTGCACACTGGTCTTAAAACCAAAGGGAAGCACACTAAGGTGCTCAACTATATACAATTCAACGTTCGTACCAGCTCATTGTTCGTGGTAGCCAATATCAATAAAACATAAAAGATAAACAGGGGAATGCTAGCATTCATTCAGGTTTGGGATGGGAGCAATAAGGAAAACACCTCATTCACACTTACAAGTCTTCTTCTTGTCTTCTTGATGCAGGACCCGTGTTCATTCTTTCTTGCCTTGCTTCCACGGTAACATCTTCGATGGTCTTCTTCTTGGATAAACCTCCAGGTTCTGTAACGCAGTTATCAGCAAGTAGCTTTCTGGGGTCTGGGTTATAGCATCCTTCTTTGGTGCAACAGTCTCTAGGATGGTAACAGGATCAGTGTTCACTGCCACATCCGTGTAGCTCGTTATTTCAGGATCATCGTTTAACTCAGGATACTCCAATGCTGGCATGTCATCCTCTTCCACGGGGTCTAAGCACAGTCTTTTTACTTTACTGCTGTATGGGCCACGCTCACCTTCTACAATGTGGTATGACACCCATTCTCCTACTTCCACTTGTCTGTCTGGATGGTCTGATGGTAACTGCTCTTCCACCTCTCTTTTGTTTATGAAAATGTCACATCTGGTACCAGGCTCACATGTAAATGCGAATCCTCTGTCTTCTATGACCTTCACTATTTTGCCCTCGTGCCATGGGGATCTTTGTACCTCCTTATCTCTGCGGGCGATATTTTTGGCCTCTTTTCCACGGGCTATCATCACCTGTTTCTGTACCTGCCGCTCTATCTCCTCTTTCTCCCACTTTCGTACACATCTACGGATGTACTCCTCCCGGGTGATCAGCTCTGCAGGGCCTACTTCACTGCCGGGATCTCCTAAGAAGCCCATTAAGTCCTCACAGTCTTTATCTCGCTCCCACCAGCAGCGGTGCTGCTCCCCTCTCACCTCTGTAGTAGTCGGTGGTGGTGTCAGGGGCTGCGGCAACGCCAGGTATCCCTCCGGTAGAGCTCCTAGTGGGTTGGCTTCTTTCTGGGCAGTACGCGGTGCAGCTTGTGGGGTAGTCACATCCACCAGGATCGCGGTGCGGCACTCGGCTTCGCTCTCTGCACGCTCACGTGGCACTCCAACCCAGCCGGGTTGTATAGACAAAGTCTCGTAGCTTCGGCAGTTTTTGACATTAATCTGGATCTGGGTCCGATGCTCCTCCTGGGCCCGTGTCATCTGCTGGGGTAGCAGCCGCAGCACACCCCTCCGGGTGTCTTGGACGTGGGGATACTCTCTGCCGCCTTCCGCCATCTCGTCTGGGTCACACAAGTTCTTTCCCTTGCCAGGTTCCTCCACCGGGTTACTCCGTGGGCCCTCCGGGATCACTCGTGGTCTTCCAGGCGCAGCGTTCTTCTCGGCATCCTCCGCTTCTGTCCTCATGTGCTGCAATGGCGACTGCTTCTCTTCCGGTTGCTTGTTCCACCCCCTCCTGATGACGATTTCCTTCTTGGTTCCTGCTAGCTTCTCATGGGTAGGAGGGTCTAGGGGCGGAGGCTCTTTTTTGAGAGTGACAGCTGGCTCTCCCGGAGTTAAGGGGAGCCAGGGCGGGTCCTTCTCTTCGCGCCTTGGACCGGGCCGGCTCACGATGGGAGTTTCGGTTACGCCTCCTCTGCACATGGCGTTAGCCTCCCCTGGCCGCCATTAAGGTCAGATTTTGGCGGGAAAGTCCAGAACACGTTTTTTAGGCCCACGGGGTCCAATTCTTTTGGACCAGGTAGATCCTGTTCGTGACGCCAGGTTGTCGGGCCCACTGGGACGGGGGTACTCGGTACCGGACCGGCCAGCTACTGGGGAAGTCACGGGTGGTCGTAGTCCGGTTCGTGTCCCGAGCTCGGCAATAAAAGGGGGATATTTACAGGGGTTGTCAGTCGTGACGCCACCCACTATATGCGGCCAGTGATGGGGCCGCCGCTGCTGCAGAACCTCCAGGGATGATGGAATAGCAGCCTAGATGGAATAGTTCCAGTGGGTAGAACTGTGTTCCCCGGGGCAGTAAGGGTTAAGTCTATTGCGGAATGCTCAGTACACTTACTGTGCAGACGCTGCAGGGATCTCTCCTCAATGCTGGTGCTGACAGGCTGTGCTGTGACTCTGCAGGTGGAGGATTTTCTGTAATCCTGTATGGAGAGAATCACTTTCATGCAGAGACACAAGGGAGGCAATCTCAGGGTTTTCCGTGTTTACTCTCAGTTCTTCAGACAGTTCACAAATCAGTTACAGTTCTTACAAAGTTCAGTACAAGTACACGGGCACACTCTCCCTCTCTCCGGGTTCCCTTTACTCTGCAGCCAGGCCTCTCTCTCTCTGTGACCCCTCACACAGTCTCTGTGTCCTTTCCGGACTGTTTACGTTCTCTTCTTTACTTCGTTATGTGCGACACTGGACAGTATGGCGGTGACTCGGGCCCCTGTGGGTCCTCCTTTTTGTCACTGAGCTGCCTGTCCTTTGGGGTAGGAACCCTAACGTGTAGCTGTGGTCCCCCATCGTGTTGTTTGGGGATTCCGGGTAAACTACGGTCCCCTCTAGAGCCGACACTCTACTCAGCCCAGCCTCCAGCAGTCCTCAGCTGTGAGGCTCTACCAGGCTCTTTCTCTCTGCGTCTCTCGGTATCATAGGAGGGCTACTCCACCTGCAGTCGGTAGCTTCAGCTGCATTCCTAGGGTCCGGGTATCACCGTCCCTTTCTCTCTCCTCACACTCCTGGTGGTATTGGCTTCGGACGTGCTCTCTCTCTCCTCTGGCTCGCACTGGCTCGGTACAGATTCTGCGCTCCTACACCGTACACTCTCAGGACATGTGAGTCTTTCTGTCTGCTCAGCTTCACTCAGCCTTCTGCTGTTCTCTGGCCTGTGCTCCTCAGCTTCTGGTCTTTGCTGTTCAGCTCACTATGGCCTACTCTTGATCTTTACAGCTCGGCACCCTGGGCCTACTGAACTCCTTCCTCCTCCCCCTTCCTATTTCTACTGTCAAGTCACCTGACTACATGTGTGCCCAACCCATTCCTCCAAATCCACCACCCCTCAATTGCCTACTGCACGTGGGTTGTGTGGGCTGTGAGGGTGTTGATGTGCAACAATTGTCCTACCTGCCTGGCTGCAGTTCCCTTTTGTGGCCTCCTGGACGCAGGGACGCCACACATACAGTAGCAAATATAGGCTCCTTCCAGGTCCTGACTGCAGCCCATACAGAGAATACAGGTTCCTTGCAGGTATATATTAGTGGCAACATCAGAATGTACAGGCTCCTTGGAGGTCCTGACTGCAGCCCATACAGTCTAGCAGCTTCACTACTGAAGATGCTAGAGAATGCAGGCTCCTTGCAGGTCCTGACTGCAGCCTATACATTCTAGCTGCTTCACTAATGAAGACGCTAGAGAATACAGGCTCCTTGCAGGTCCTGAATGCAGCCCATACAGTAGCGAATACAGGCTCCTTCCAGGTCCTGACTGTAGCCCATACACTCTAGCTGCTTCACTAAGGAAGACGCTAGAAAATACAGGCTCCTTCCAGGTATATATTAGTGGCTACATCAGAATGTAAGGGCTCCTTACAGGTCTTTACTGCAGGCCATGCAGTCTAGATGGTTCACCACTGAAGACGCTAGAGAATACATGCTCCTTACAGGTGTATATTAGTGGCTACATCAGAATGTATGGACTCCTTCCAGGTCCTTACTGCAGGCCATATAGTCTAGCTGGTTCACCACTGAAGACACTACACAGTGGAGGCTGCTACCTGGTACATATTAGTGACTACATCTGGATGTATGAGCTCCTTCCAGGCAGTGCGTAACGATCGGGCTCATAAAGGTCATGACCAGGCCCGACGACCTCTGACCCCAGCACCTGCTTCACATGGATGTGTGTCACTGTAGATGCACATCTATGTCACTGCACGGCAGTCTGCCCAGGCCACTGCCAAGGCAGTCCCATGGCCGCCGGATGACTGGCACTGTACCTTTAATTGCAGGTGGAAAAGGTAGTCGTTCTGCGGCCCAGTGTGCAGCACCGTGATGAGGTCATCACACTGCGGCATGCGGAAATGGCAAGAGTACAGTCCATGTAGGAGCTGGAGAATCTACCCTATTTCCTCAAAATAAGACATACCCTGAAAATAAGACATACTAAGGGGGTTTGCATAGCTGCTAAATATAAGTATCAATATGGCTGCGGTATGAGAGGCACGTGTGCCACAGGGCTCCTACCATCACGCCCTAATCTCTATCATCCCACAAGTATAGCACCTCTCATCATCTCTATCGTAGCCCTATCCCGTTGGGGCACCACTGAGGCACACATAGCTGTGCCCCTTTTCCTCTGGGTAGTTCATGAGGCCACTGAAGACGACTCTGCAGGTACCGTCCTGCCCTCCCACCTTAAGGCTGCCAGCCTACATCTATCCCTGACAGAGGCCCATCCACCAACCTCTGGGCCGAGAAGTCACTGTACCCCCCTGGTGAGCACCGTCCGAACCTGACGAGCCCCTTCCCAGCCGTAACTGTGTCGGCGTTGACGGCCGCAAGTGGGTCCCCCGCTTCTCGCTGCCCGGCCTTCGCTTCCAGTCTGCTCCCCGGCCTGGCTTGGCAGTCCCGTTCCTCTTCAGCAATGGCCCGCTCCGGCTGTACCTCCATCCTGACCCGTCCACTTATACTGCTACCTCTGCATCCCGGAGCTTCTCAGCTCTGGCCACGACCCCTCCTATCTCCTACATCCCTCTCCTGCACCAAAGACACAGGCCCAGGGAAGCACCTTACAGTACAAGCCGGTGGGCTTGCCACGCACCAGCACCAGCCCCTGCCGAATGCCTGCACCAGCTGCACAACGCCAACGGCCTACACCCTGGCATTGATTCATCCCCTGCTGCATCTGCTCTCCAGCTGTATCTGATCCCTGGCCACACCTGATCCCCCGCTATACCAGACCCCTGGCTGCATCTGATCCCTAGCTGCACCTGACCCCTGGCGGCATCTGATCTCTAGCTGCATCTGATCCCCGGCTGCATCTGTTCCCTTCCTGCATGTGATCCCCGGCTGCATCTGAACCTTGGCTGCATCTGATCCCTGGCTGCACTTGCGCATGCAGTCCTGACTTTGTACGACTTCATCACCATTACACATCCTTCCACTGCATCTAATCCCGACTACATCAGACCCCTGTCTGCATCTCATCCCCTGCCATACCTCATCCCTATGTGTTATACACTTGGTCCTGACTTGACACGACTTCATCGCTACCACACATCTCTTCACTGCATCTGATCCCTGGCAGCATCTGCTCCCCTGGCTGCTTCTCACCCCTGCTGCACCTCATCACTACGTGCTGCAGTACTTAGTTACGTGCTGCAGTACATAGTTACTGCCAACTATGTTTCCTCTTCGTTTCACCCTCACCCCTGTACTACTTCATTTCATACTAACTCCATTTATCCCTCCACCCAGTAATGAAGTAATACTCTCTCCCTCTATTCTGCCCAGCCACCTCACCTCCTCCACCGAACTATTTCTTCAGATACAACATACAATCCTTTGTCTCCAAACATGGACGTACCTCTCCTGCCCCCATCATCTGACCCTCTCCCTGTTTCTCCTACTTGCTGGTGACATATCTCCAAATCCTGTACCCCTCATTACATCTCCACAGTCACTTCTAACCCATACCCACGCTCCAACTCTAACCTCCAAACCCTTAATAACCTTATACCCATTCGTCCAGCCCCAGCTCCCCGGTCCCTCTACCTGGAGCACTATGGAACACTCACTCCATCTGCAACAAACTCTCTTACATCCACAACCTCTTCACCACTAACAATCTCTCATTCATCGGTATAACTGAAACTTGGCTCGCCACCTCTGATACAGCCTTCCCAGCTGCACTTTCCTATGGTGGACTCAGTCTCTCTCATACCCCCAACAAGCATGGTGGAGGGATGGGCTTGCTCCTGTCTGACAATTGCTCCTTTACCCCAATCCCACTGCCACTCTCTGCTACTCTCCCCTCTTTCGAGGTACACTCTGTCTTGTCTACTCCTCCTGCAAACTTCAGTTAGCTGTTATCTACTGCCCTCCCCAGGATCATTCTCCACTTTTCTTGACCACTTCACCACCTGGCTACTCTACTTCCTCTCTGCAGACATCCCCACTACCATCATGGGTGACTTCAACATCCACATTGACACTCCCCACCCTGCTGCCTCTAAACTTCTATCACTCACTGCATCCTTTTTGGCCCTCTCAATGGTCCTCCTCTGCCACTCATAAAGATGGCCACACACTCAACCTCATATTCACCCGCCTATGTTCCTTCACTAACCTCTCCAACTCACTCCTCTCCCTGTCCGACCACAATCTACTAACTTTCTCTTCCCTCTCCTTTCCTGATACACTACCCCCACTCCACAAACCCACTCATCCTTGCAGAAATCTCAACCATATTGATCTACACTCATTCTCAGAATCCCTTCTCCCACTCCTTACATGACGCAGATGCTGCTGCCGCCCTATATAACACCACAGTAACTTCTGCACTCAACTTGGCTGCCCCCATCACATTCAACAAACGTCACACAAACAGGCAGCCCTGGCACACCAGCCTCACAAAAGACCTGAGACGGGCTTCCAGGGTTGCTGAGCAGAGATGAAGAAATCCCATTCCGCCAAGCACTTCGCCATGTATGAGCAGTCTCTCACCAGCTTCAAGTCTGCACCCACCGCCACAAAACAAATCTACTTCTCATCTCTTATAACCTTCCTGTTTCACAATCCTAAACAGCTATTCAAAACTCTCAATTTTATACTCCGTCCCCCTGCACCTCCTCCCTCTCCTCTCATATCTGTGGACGACTGCGCAACTTTCTTCAAACAGAAGATCAACAACATCAGAAATAGCTTTGACACGCTGGTGCCCCACCCCCTCCACACAACTGCACAGCCCTCTCCTTCTAAAGACAGCTTTTCCGCCATGACAGAAGCACAACTCTCCTCCCTTCTGTTAAGATCCCACCTCACCACCAGCGCCCTTGACCAGCTCCCATCCCACCTCATTCCCAACCTCACCACTGTCTTCATCCCAACCCTAACCCATCTCTTCAACCTATCACTTACTATCGGTGTTTTCCCCTCATCCTTCAAACACGCCTTGATCATACCCATCCGTAAAAAGCCCTCCCTCAACCCAGCATCTGTTTCTAGCTATCACCCTATAACACTTCTCCCCTTTGCCTCTAAACTTCTGGAACATTTCCAGCTTGAACTGTCCTCCCACCTCTCCTCTTGCTCCCTCTTTGACCCCTTACAGTGTGGCTTCCAACCGCATCAATCCACCGAAGAAGCCCTAACTAAGGTTACCAATGACCTATTAACCACCAACAGCAAGCGACACTACTCAGTCCTCCTCCTCCTAGACCTATTGTCCGCTTTCAACACCATGGACCATTCCCTCCTGTTATTCTAGAATCTCTTGGTATCACTGGCTCGGCCCTCTCCTGGATCTCTTCATAATTAACAGACCGGACATTCAGCGTCACCCTCTCCACCTCTTCACCTTACCCCCTTTCTGTCGGTGTCCCCCAAGGCTTGGTTCTCGGTCCCCTACTTTTCTCCAACTACACCAGGGGTCTCAAATTCCAGGCCTCGAGGTCCGCACACAGTCCAGATTTTCAGGATTTCAATAGCATTTGAGAGTTGGTAATCAAATTACCAACTGGCAAATTCTAAGAAAATCCTGAAAACCTGGACTGTGGGCAGCCCTCGAGGCCTGGAGTTTGAGAACCCTGATCTACACCATAGGCCTGGGACAGCTCATTGAGTCCCACGGTCTTCAGTTACACCTCTATGCTGACGACACACAGATCTATCTCTCTGGACCTGACATCACCTCCTTACTATCCAAAATTCCACAATGCCTGTCCGCTATCTCATACTTCTTTTCTACTCGCTTTCTAAAAGTGAACATGGACAAAACAGAATTCATCATCTTCCCCCCAACTCACTTTTCATCCGCAATGGACCTATCCATCAAGTCAATGGCTACTCACTATCCCTAGTCCCGCACGATCGGTGCCTCAGCATAATCCGTGACTCTGCCCTCTCCTTCAAGCCACATATCCAAGCCCTTGCCACCTCCTGCCGACTGCAACTCAAGAATGTTTCCAGGATCCGCACATTCCTCGACCACAACACTGCCAAAACACTTGCAAATGCCCTCATCATCCCCGCCTCGATTATTGTAACTTCCTGCTTACTGGCCTCCCCTCTAGCTCTCTGGCCCCATTCCAATCTATCCTAAACTCTGCTGCCCGACTTATCCACCTGTCTCCCCGCTATTCCCCAGTCTCTCCTCTCTGCCAAGCCCTACACTGGCTCCCCATCTCTTAGAGGAACCGGTTTAAAACCCTCACGCTGACATACAAAACTGTCCACAACTTGTCTCCTCTGTACATCTGTGAAATGGTCTCCCGTACCTACCCACACACAACCTACGATCATTTTAAGATCTCCTCCTCTACTCCCCTCTCATCTTTTCTTCCCACAACCGCCTACAGGACTTCTCCCGTGCTTCCGCTATACTCTGGAACTCCCTGCCTCAACATATCAGATTCTCGCCTACTATTAAAACCTTCAAACGAAACCTGAAGACCCATCTCTTCCAACAATCCTACAACCTGATGTGAGCCTCAGCCCACCAATCCACCCCACGACCTGCTCTGCCCTCTCCTACTGTTTCCCCACCCGTTCCTCGTAGGTTGTGAGCCCTCACGGGCAGGGCCACACTCCTTCTATACCTGTGTGCCTTATATTGTCCATATATTTTGCTCTTGTCTATCTTTCTCCTTTTCACATGTAAAGTGCCATGGAATGAATGGCACTATAATAATAAATATTAATAATATAAGGCATTGCCCAAAAATAAGTAATATCAAACTTTATTTTATTTTAGATATGCACGCCTAAGGGCATACAGATAGCTCTGCCACCTCCGCCATCTCTGCTGCCGCCGTATGTATTCCGGTGCTGAGCTCTCTCCACCGCCGTACAATTACGAAAAGCCGCTGGCCAATCAAATGCCAGCAGTCGACGGACAATCAGACGCCAGCGGCCTCCGGCGTCTGATTGTCCAACAGCTTCTTGTAATTGTACGGCAGTTTAGAGAGTTCAGTGCGGCGCCCGGTGGCCGTGAATGCATGCAGCGGCGGACAGTGGCAGAATCGGTGAGTGTGTGTGCTCTATGAGAATATTGGGGGCTGCAAGGGGATTATGGGGGCTGCAAAGGGATATTGAGGGCTGCAAGGAGATAATGGGGAACATGATAAAATAAGACATTCTCTGAAAATAAGGCATGGCGCATCTTTGGGAGCAAAAATTAATATAAGACACTGACTTATTTTTGGGGAAACAGGGTATATCCTGACAGTTCCTGGGGAGGGGGTATGGGGCAGTATGTCAAATTGTGTTTATAGGATTTAGAACATTACATGGGGCCCATACATCTGACCACCGCGTGCACAGGGTGGGCCCAGGACCAAATTTTGCAATAGGGTCCATCGGACTCTAGTTACGCCACTACCTCCAGATATATATTAGTGAGGATTTCTGAATGTATGGGATTCTGGTAGATCTTCATTGCAGACCTATGCATTCTAGGCCATTTACTTGGGAAGACACTAGAATGCAAAGCTTCCAACCGTCCAGTATTAAGTGGTCTCAGTCCAGCTATCCTGACACGTTAAGGTTTTGTCCACTCACTCTTTGACGCTCCAGCGCTCCTCCTACTCCTCTTGAATAATGTATGTAATCTTTCTGCACATATTCATAATAAAAAAATTTAAAATTCTCATCTCCCCAAGACTTAAACTTATTAACTCAATGTTCACAGGTAACTGCTGTAGCAATGAACCACAGCCCACACTGAATGATACACTGTAGGTACACAGAGATACGTTCTACATAGCAGTGTATCTTTAGATCCCTGTATTCTATAGGTGAAGAAAATATCAGATTTTTTTTTTTTGCATTTAAAATTAATAAATATAACAATTGAAATAATGTAATTTTTTAAACCCTTCATCACCAATTGCCTCTTTCACTTTCCTAACAATATTTTAAACAAATTTCACTTTCCTGAAAGCCATTTTTTTTTTAAAAAAAGGTTATACCTTCAATTGATCCCAGTGATACTGAGATTGTTCTTCATGCCTTATTGTACCTATATGTTAGTAGTAAATTAATGTTGATTTTTTTTTTAAATAAATATCAGAAATCTGTCGATAATTTTGAAACTTTTTTGCCTTTGATGCAGTTATATAATAACAATATCAAAATTTATAATATATTTGTAAATTTTGCAAAATTTACTAAAGCATTTTTCTTACAGACCACATCACATTTGAAGTGACTTTGAGACGTCTACATGACACAAAATACACAAAATAGACATCATTCCAAAATCTGCAACTTAGAAAGTGTTCCCAACCACATTCAAGAATCTTATTAACCCTTCACAGGAGCTTAATCAATGTGGAAGGAAAACACGAAAATATTTATTTTTTCGCAACAATGTTAATTTAGTCCTAAATTTAGATTTTTCTTAAGGGAAAATGAACCAGTTTATTCTGCAACTTATCCAGAGTACACTGATACCGTCTTTCCCGATAGTAAGACCCCCCCCCCCCGAAAGTAAGACAGGGTAGGGGGAACGGGGGGGTCTGCTAATATAAGGCCCCCTGCCGAAAGTAAGGCCGCCTGGGGGGGGGGGGGGCGCTGGGGAATATAAGGCCGGTACCTGTCCCTCGGTGTGTCCAGGCTCCTCCAGTGTCCTGCAGGTGCAGCCGTGCTGGAGCAGATGGGGTTAATCACAGCCTAACTTGCTGTGTGCCCTTGCTGAATTCTGCCCAGCCTGATGTCACAACAGCCCGGCTCGAGCTCTGATTGGCTCCCAGGAAGCAGCGGGCGCGACCAGATGACGTTGTGAGCTCTGATTGGCTCATCATCTGGCCGCGCCCGCTGGTTCCTGGGAGCCAATCAGAGCTCGAGCCGGGCTGTTGTGACGTCAGGCTGGGCAGAATTCAGCAGGGGCACACAGCAAGTTAGGCTGTGATTAACCCCATCTGCTCCAGCGCGGCTGCACCTGCAAGACACTGGAGGAGCCTGGACACACTGGGGGAGAGCGAGGACAGCGGGGAGCCGGTAAGAAGCAGTGTGTATGTGTGTGTGTGTATATGTGTGTGTGTGTGTGTGTTTGTGTATATGTGTATGTGTGAGTGTGTGTGTGTGTGTGTATGTGTATGTGTATATGTGTATGTGTGAGTGTATATGTGTGTGTGTGTTTGTAAGTGTATGGGTAGGTGGGTGTGTGTGGATGGGAGGCTCAAGTGGCTGGGGCTGCCAATATAAGACCCCCCCTCCCCCGAAAATAAGACTGGGTGCCACTTTTGGCGCCCAAAAAAATATAATACACGGTCTTATTTTCGGGGAAACACGGTACCTCATGTGTGGTGGAAAACAACCGTTTTGTTGCACAGTCGGCCAGGGAAGGAGCGCCATTAGACTTCTCAAATTGAGAATAGTCTGGAATTATGAACTAACACCATGTTGTGTTTGGAGAGCCCCTGATTTGTCTAAACATATGAAACCCTCCACAAGTGACCCCATTTTGGAAACTATATCTCACAAGGAACTTGTCTAGATGTGTGGTGAGCACCTTGGACCCCCAGGTGCTTCACACAATTTCAGAACGTTGAACTGTGAAAATAAAAAAATATATATTTTTCCTCGAATACTTTTTTTTAGCCCAAAATTTGGCAATTTCACTAGATGAACTATAGAATATGTGTCAATTTGTGGCACAATTTCACTTTAGTACATCGATACCCCATACATGTCGGAAAACTACTGCTTGGACACACAGAAGGGCTTGTAAAGGAAGGAAAGCCATTTGACTTTAGGAAGGCAAAAGAATTCGGAATAGTTAGTGGATGCCATGTCACATTTGGAGAGCCTCTTATATGTCTAAATAGTGGGAATCTCCCACAAGTGACCCCATTTTGGAAACTCCACCTCTTCAGTAATTCATCTAGGGGAGTAGTGAACATTTTAAACCCAAAATATATTTTTTTCACTAAATTGTTTCATTTTCAAAAGGGCTATTCTTGTGGTAGCGTTACACGCTACGATATCGCAAACGAGATTAAGAAAGTCACGTGAGCGTTATCGTTTCGACATCGTTAGTACGGTGTCACACGCAAGGATATTGTTAATGATTTTGAATTTGGCAATGCTCCAGCTACTACTAGAACAGCTTAGTGAACGATTTTACAAAGCGGCAGGTACAGGAGAATATTGAACAACATCGTTCAAAAAGGCGTCACACTGAAAGATGTTGCAGATGGAGAGAACGTTAATTGGACGATGAATGACGGATTTGAGCTCAGGATCTCACGTTTTTGAAGATTGGTCAAACGATTTTTTGATCAGATATCATACTTTACACCAGGGGTCTCAAACTCGCGGCCCGAGGGCCGCATGCGGCCCCTGGGGCTTCACTATGCGGCCCGCGGCACCTTGGACAACTTAATGATGCATTGCCCCAGTGCAGGGGGCCGCTGCAGTCCCCGCTGTGTGATGACTTCTGTCCGCAGCACTAACAAGCTCTGCCACTCAGCAAGATCAATGCAAGCTGCCAGCCAATGAGAGGCCCACAGCTGACGGCAGAATATGACGTCACCTGCAGGCCTCTGGCTGGTAGATTGCATTGATCTTGATGAGCAACAGAGCTTGTTTGGGCGGCGGCTGGAGGAAGTCTTAGCACAGCGGAGGCCGGAAGTCAGTACAGTGGGGACCGCGGCGGCCCCCTGCACTGGAGCGATGCATCATTAAAGTGAGAAAAGTGTGAGTGTGTGTGAGAAGGTGTGTGTGTGTGAGACTGAGTGTGTGAGTGAGGATGTGTGTATAAGAAAGTGTGTGCAAGTTTCAGTGTGTGTATGAGTGTGAGTGTAAGAGTGTGTATGAGGATGTGTGAGAGTGTGTTTGAGAGAGTGTGTGTGTGTGTGTGTGGGTTTGTGTGTGGGTTTGTGTGTGAGTGTGATAGAGTGTGTATTTGAGTGTGTAAGAAGGTAAAACAGGATGGGGGGGGCATCACTATAAAAGTAGATCAGGATGGGGGGCATCACTTTAAAAGTAGATCAAGATGGGGGACATCACTATAAAAGGGGATCAGGATGGGGGACATCACTATAAAAGGGGATCGGGATGGGACATCATCACTAAAGGGGATCAAGATGGGGGACATCACTACTAAAGGGGAACGGGAAGGGGGACATCTCTAGAAAAGGAGATCAGGAAGGGGGTCATCACTAGAAAAGGGGATCAGGATGGGGGACATCACTACAAAAGGAGATCAGTGTGGGGACATCACTACAAAAGGGGACCTTGATCGATGATGGATATCACTAGAAAAAGGGATCAGGATGGTGGACATCACTAGAAAAAGGGATCAGGATAGGGATCATCACTAGAAAAAGGGATCAGGATGGGGGACATCAGTAGAAAAGGACATTACTAAAGGATGGAGACATTACTACAAGAAAGGGATCAGGACTTGTACTTTACTACATTGAGCAAGAAATTCTGGTATTACTAAAAATATCATTTAGTCCTACAAGAGATGCGGCGCCCCCGCTATAAATGTTTTTCTATGTGCGGCCCACCAACCCAGCTGAGTTTGAGACCCCTGCTTTACACGCTACGACGCACTAACGATATAAAAACCGTGATGTTTTAACGATATCGTTAACTATATCATAGCGTGTAACGGTACCATTAGGAAATGGAACTTACAATTTATTACACAATTTCTCTAAAATTGTCCAATATCCTACATGTGGTTAGAAACTACTTTTCAGGAATGGTGCAAAGCTGACAAGTGAAGGTGCGCCAAATGGAATAGCAGATTTTGCTGGAACGGTCATGTCACTTTGGCAGAGCCCCTGAGGTGCCAGAACATCAGAACCCTCTATAAGTGACCCCGTTTTACAAACTACATTCATAGTGAGGATACTGACACCACACGTCTGAAAGAATGTTAAACCATTTTATGATGAATAATTGAATTTATCACTAAAATACTGATTTTGTTTTTTTTTTATAGATTCCTTTTTTCTAGGAGAAATTCCAAACCCCCCAATACCCTGTTTCCCCGAAAATAGGGCGTCCCCCTAAAGTAAGGCATGCTTGGGGGCGCCCTACCTCCTAATATAAGGCACACCCCGATTATAAGGCGTACCTCCTCAGCATGCCACCGATCACAATACCGGGGCATGCATATCACAGTCCAGGAGCGCAGCCGTGAATCACAGCTCTGGAGCTCTGTGCCATCTCCGCCCATGAGCTCTGGGCCAATCACAGCGCAGGAATCATGGGCCAGCTGACGTCAGTAGCCTCTGATTGTTCCTGGGCTGTGATTGGCCAGGGCTCCTGTGCTGTGATTGGCCCAGGGCTCCTGCGCTGAGATTGGCCCAAAGCTCCTGTGCTCTGATGGGCCCAGGGCTTCTGCACTGTGCACCACCAAAGCAGCACCGCAGAGGAAAGAAAGTTAAAAGAAGTACGGTAAGAAAGTGAAAGTGTGTGTTTGTGTGCGGTGTGTGTGTACACACATGGGAGCCTGCAGTGGGATACGGTACTGGGATGGGAGGCTGCTGCAGTGGGATACGGTACTGGGATGGGAGGCTGCTGCAGTGGGATACGGTACTGGGATGGGAGGCTGCTGCAGTGGGATACGGTACTGGGATGGGAGGCTGCTGCAGTGGGATACAGTACGGGGATAATGGGAGGCTGCTGTAGTGGGATACAGTACTGGGATGGGAGGCTGCTTTTCTGTCAATTTTTTTTGGCTAATATAAGATATCCCCCTGAAAATAAGACATGGTGCACCTTTCGGAGCAAAAATTAATATAAGACAATCTTATTTTTGGGGAAACACTGTAAATTTGTTATACAATTTCTACTGAATGTGGCAATATCCCACATACTGTACAGTACTGTTTGGCCACACTACATGGTTCTAATGTGGTTCCCCAAAAACAGCCCATGTACAGCCCTTTCAGGATATGTAAGTTTTATTGCCCCCTTGTATTGCTCTAAATCCTGGCTAATTTATATTCACCCTCATTCCCGACAAAGAATTCCACCCATCCCTCTAAGGGCCGCTTCACACTGCGGCGTGATCCGATCCGGGGCTGTCCGGGATGACCCTGACAGCCACGGACTGGATCAGCACACAGGACTGGAGGGTTAATATGCCCTCCGGTGCGGTGTGCTGCCGCACTCAGCTGAAGCCGCGGTCCTGAAACAGCGGCGTGCAGCCGCAGGTGTCCGGTTCCCAGATCCTCCTGGACCGGGGCAATCCGGCACCATAGGCACCCATATTAGGGAGCGCCGGATTGCCCCGGATATGGGAGGATCCAGTTTGGGGAGATTTTTGTCCTCGGATACAAAAATCGTGCATGCAGCATTTTTGTGTCCAGGTGACAAATCAGAGTCCTCCCAGATTCACCCGGACACATGGAAACCAGATGGCAGATAGCTGTTATCCGGGCCCATAGGCACACTATTCGGCAGAAATGTGATCCGGGCCTATCAGATTCTCATGGGATCGGCCCGGATCACAAAAAACGTGATGTGAAACCAGCCTAAGTCTTGCACGGACATACACTCTGACTGCTTGTATTACGGTATGGTCATCACTTTCTCATTGCAACCTTTGCTGACTCTCCTCAGCTGAGAGTGACAGCTGCATAGAAATGCACGCTCACTCTCAGGTCAGGAGAGTCACAGTGGATGGCTGTCAGAAAGTGCAAGCTAATGAATATTCATTCACTTGCCCACCCCACTTAAACCAGAACGACACCTGCTCTCTGCCTGCTGTTGATAAAGTATTGCATAGCAATGCACGACAGCACTCCGGAGCTGAGTGTGACACTGTTTTTTTTTATCCAGCTATCACCCTCAGATCAGAAGATTCATGGTGTGATGCGATCCTCGATCAATACAATAGACAGAGTGTGCTTGAATATACATTAGCTTAATTAGCCGGCACTTTCTCACCACGACCCACGGCTCTCCTGAGCAGAGGGTGACACAAATACACTTCGTCATTTCAGCTTAGAAGTGCTGCAGTGTATCACGATCCTCTATCACTACAGCAGGCAGAGTGTGGGTGTTGATCAGGGTTCAGAGGGGTGGGCAAGAAGGTGAATATTCATTAGCTTAATTTCCCATCACTTTTCTCACCATAATCCACAGCGGTTCTCCTGACTTGGGAGTGACAGCATGCATTTCTATGCAACTGTCACTCCTGGATCAGGAGAGCCACTGAGGATAATACAGTAGGCTTTGGTTGTCAAATATAAGACATCCTTTATAAGTAAGCCCTAGCACATAGTTCAGTGCAAAAAAATTACAAGCCACTTTCTTATTTTCAGGGAAACACTGTAGAAGGGAGCGTTGTTACTTTTGTGACAGATTTTTCTGGAATAGTTTGCAGAACCCCTGATGTACGTAAACCCTCCCTCAAATGACCCCTTATTAGAATTTACAACCCTCTGGTAATTCACGGTAGCGCCCAATAAATTGTACCCAGCTTGTGCTTCTGAAATCACATCCCAGTCAATTAATCAGACTTTCCTCAGTACGTTAATGTCAAACATGTGAATGGCAACTGTGAGCCATTGTGTGGCTCAGACGGGAGGATGGCATTGTGTGGCTCAGACGGGAGGTGGGCATTGTGTGGCTCAGACGGGAGGTGGGCATTGTGTGGCTCAGACGGGAGGTGGGTATTGTGTGGCTCAGACGGGAGGTGGGTATTGTGTGGCTCAGACGGGAGGTGGGTATCGTGTGGCTCAGACAGAGTTGGGTATTTTGATTTATGAGTGCAGATTTCGCTACACTTCTTTTCATGGGAGCCATGCCACTTTTCCAAAGCCTTTGTGCTACCAGTAATGTGGCAACCCCCTATATTTCAGTTAAAAGATGGCAGACCTAAGTGTGGTATTTTTTTTAAACATTTTTTTGGGTGAAGTTTAAGTTTTTATTGGTGGCATTTTCTGTTAGGCCAGTTTCACATCACGATTACTGACTGTCCGTGGGGATCCGTGTTTTGACAGGATCCCTGCAAATCGGATGACAAATAGCCATCCGTTTCCGATTTGATGCAAGATCTGTGTGGATCCTGTTCTCCCTGCATCTTCTCTGTCCGTCCTCTATCTCTGCTCCCCCTGTCCTCACCCCTATCCTCTCCCCTCCAGTATCTAAAAAATGTAAAAAAAAATTCTCCCAGAGGATACATTACCTTCCGCCGGCTCCATGCGACAGTCACTAATGTATCCTCTGGGAGGATTTTGTTTTATTTTTTAGATATCGGAGGGAAGAGGATAGGGAATAAGACGGGGGAGAGGATAGGGGGGAGCAGAGATAGAAGAGGGACAGACAGGGTGATGTACTGAGCACTGCCTCTGGGCAGGCTCAGTACATAATCACAGAGCCGACATCGGATCCGACTTAGAATCGGATCCAATGTCCATAGGCTCCCATTGTGTAGCCCTATGGGCCATCACGGATCCGTGGTGTTTGATTTTTGTCACGGACACCAAAATTGCAGCAGGCTGTGATTTTGGCTCCGTGACTAAATTGGAAGGCTACGGATTGTGCTTAAATCGGAAGGCAAAAAGGACACATCCGAGCACAAATCGCATCAGAGTGTATCCGTTTTGAAACGGATACACTCGGACGCCTCAAAATCGTGATGTGAAACTGGCCTTAGATAACATTTTGCATCAGTTCACATGTATTCAGTGCTCTAAGCTAAGCATGTCCTAAATATCTGAAACACATGGGTCGTATGAAACTCAAGGTGGATCCATTTACTAATGAGGCGACAGCTTTGCTCCAGACTCAAACCTGTGGTCAACTGCTCTTTTGTGCTTAAAAATAGGGACACTGTCGGATCATAAACCAGACACTATTCAGACAGAATCCCTTATGGAAAATGCCCTTTAATGAGGCAGAGGGAGACACTGGACAAAGTATTTCAAATGTTTACACATAATCCCTGGTGTAAGTGATCAGCGTTTAGCACAAGATGAGTGTGAGCCGAGCCTAAGATCTTTAGGAGGAAAAATAAATCAACAGCAGGTCAAGAATTGATTTTATTTATTTACTTATACTGTGCGGTATAGGTGATTAGACGGCTTTATTCTTGGATCGGTGCAATCACAGCAATATCAGATTTAGATCTTATTTTTATGTTTGGCTGCTATTACACAAACGAAGAAACGCCTGCCTGTTTGATTTGGTTCACATTTTGCATTAGCTTATTTTGAGAGCTCTGGTTTTTCTGTAAATGTGCCAAAATAGTCATGTAAGGGTTTTTTTTATGTGCGTGACGAGTTGTATTGGTAATATTTTCGGCCACGCATTTTTTTCATTACTTTCTGATTTTCAATAAGCACGTCACCCTCCCCCTCCATTTGATTCACATATTCTTCACCCACCTCCTCCTTCCTGTTTGTTTCACATATATCGCCACACACTCTTCCCCCATGTGCTGCTCTTACACTCCCCACCCTCTCTCCTTTTCAGTGATTACATTACGGAAAAGGAAGGGGGGGGCGGGGGAACAGTGTTTATAGCTACTGTATGGAGGGCTTTACACCATCCACCTCTGCAGGCACTGTCTAGTGACGTCAACTAACCTGATCACGTTGATGATGTCTCCCTGACCTGGAATGCGGGTAAAAGTGTGCTGCTTCCAGTGTACAGAGTGTCTGACACTTGTACAACTGATTGCAGGAAGCCAGCATGTGGCAGTTTCTCTGACCCACTGGCAGCTGATAACGTGTCAGAGAATAGCTGTCTCCTACAGTCATGGCCAAAAGTTTTCAGAATGATACAAATATTAATTTTAACAAAGTCTGCTGCTTCAGTTTTTCTAATGGCAATTTGCATATACTCCAGAATGTCATAAAGAGTGATCAGCTTAACAGCAATTACTTGCAAAGTCAATATTTGGTTAGAAAATGAAGTTTAACCCCCAAAATATATTTCAACATCATTGCAGTCCTGCCTTAAAAGGAGCAGCTAACATCGTTTTAGTGATTGTTCCATTAACACAGGTGTGAGTGTTGATGAGGATAGGGCTGGCGATCAGTCATAATTAAGTAAGAATGACACCACTGGACACTAAAAGGAGGCTGGTGCTTGGTATCATTATTTCTCTTCAGTTAACCATGGTTATCTCTAAAGAAACACGTGCAGCCATCTTTGCACTGCACAAAAATGGCCTAACAGGGAAGAGTATCGCAGCTAGAAAGATTGCACCTCAGACAACAATCTATCCATCATCAAGAACTTCAAGGAGAGAGCTTCCATTGTTGTCAAAAAGGCTCCAGGGCGCCCAAGAAAGACCAGCAAGCGCCAGGACCGTATCTTAAAACTGTTTCAGCTGCGGGATCGGACTACCAGCAGTGCCGAGCTTGCTCAGGAATGGCAGCAGGCTGGTGTGAGTGCTTCTGCACGCACTGTGAGGCAGAGACTCTTTGAGCAAGGCCTGGTTTCAAGGAGGGCAGCAAAGAAGCCACCTGTCTCCAGAAAAAACATCAGGGACTGACTGATATTCTGCAAAAGGTACAGGGGGTGGACTGCTGAGGACTGGGGTAACCCCAAAACACATTTCAACATCATTGCAGTCCAGCCTTAAAAGGAGCAGCTAACATCGTTTTAGGGATTGTTCCATTAATACAGGTGTGAGTGTTGATGAGGACAGGGCTGGCGAACACTCAGTCATGATTAAGTAAGAATGACACCACTGGACACTTTAAAAGGAGGCTGGTGCTTGGTATCATTGTTTCTCTTCAATTAACCATGGTTATCTCTAAAGAAACATGTGCAGCCATCATTGCACTCAGGCTCAGTCTGGGCCACCGGGTAACCGGTTAAAAGTAATGGTGGGCCCCCAGGCATTGTGGCCCCGCCCCCTTAGCCCCGCTCCCCAACGGGCCTGAACAGGTCCCCCTGGAGCAGCGGTGGAGAACGTCTGGCCGCCTCAGTGCACAGCGTTAGCTAGCAGCAGGTAACGCTGTGTACTGCGATACTATTGCTCCCTTGGCAACCCGACGTTTACCTTGCCAACCGGCTCCATTCAATGCTCCTGGATGTATGCTTTAGGACAGTGCACAGGAAACGCGGTCTGCAGTCGGGTTGCCAAGGGAGCAATAGTATCGCAGTGCACAGCGTTACCTGCTGCTAACGCTGTGCACTGAGGAAGACATGTCTAAGCTTAGTGGAGAACCTGCCTAACTGCTGCCTGTACTCTGCCTTTACTAGGGAACCTGCCTGACTACTGCCTGTACTGTCTATACTGGGGAACATGCCTGACTGCTGCCTGCCTGTACTGTACTGGGGAACCTGCTTGACTGCTACCTTTGCTGGGGAACCTGCCTGACTGCTGCCTGTGCTGGGGAACCTGCCAGACTGCTGCCTGTGCTGGGGAACCTGCCAGACTGCTGCCTGTGCTAGGGAACCTGCCTGACTGCTGCCTGTGCTGGGGAAAGTGCCTGCTGCCTGTGATACCTGACTGCTGCCTGTGGCTACTGCCTGTGCTGCCTGACTGCTGCCTGTGCTGCCTGACTGCTATGTGTACTGGCTACCTGCTGCCTCTGAGCACTGCCTGACTGCTGCCTGTCACTACTGCCTGTGCTGCCTATGCTTCCTGACTGTTGTGTGTGACTACTGCCTGTGCTAGCTGCCTGTGAATGCCACCTATACTGCCTGACTACTACCTGTGCGGCTTGACTACTACACGTGACTATTACCTGTGCTGCTTGACTACTACATGTGACTATTACCTGTGCTGCCTGACTGCTACATGTGATTACTGCCTGTGCTGCCTATGAATGCTGCCTAAACTGCTTGACTACTACATGTGACTACTACCTGTGCTGGCTGCCAGACTGCTGCCTATGACTACTGCCTGTGCTGCCTGACTGCTACATGTGACTACTGCCTGTGCTGGCTTCCAGACTGCTGCCTATAACTACTGCCTGTGCTGGCTCACTGCTACATGTGACTACTGCCTGTGCTGGCTGCCTGTGCTGCCTATGACTACTGCCTGTGCTGCCTGACTGCTACATGTGACTATTGAATGTGCTGGCTGGCTGACTGACTGCCTGTGACTGCTGCCTATGCTGCCTGACTGCTTCATGTGACTGTTGCCTATGCTACCTGATTGCTGACTGTGACCACTGCCTGATTGCTGCCTGTCACTACTGCCTGTGCTTTATGACTTGCTACATGTGACTGCTGCCTGACTGCCTGTGACTGCTACATGGGACTACTCTCTGTGCTGCTGCCTGATTGCTGCCTGTGACGGCTGCCTGTGACTACTGCCTGTGATGCCTGACTGCTACATGTGATTACTGCCTGTGCTGGCTGCCTGTGACTTCTTCCTGACTGATTCCTATGTTGCCTGTGCTGCCTGACTGCTACATGTGACTACTGTCTCTGCTAGCTAACTGCTGCCTGTGCTACCTGACTGCTACATGTGACTACTGCCTGTGCTGCCTGTGACTGCTGCCTGTGCTGCTTGACTTCTGCCAGTGACTGCTGCCTCTGCTGCCTGTCTGGGACTTATCTTCTCCTCCTTTTCCTCACTCTCTGCTCAGCTCCTCTGTTCACAACACCATGCAGGGCTGACGACAGATTTTTGTGGGCCCCGGGTGAAAGAGTCTCAGTGGGCCCCTTTAACACTCACACACAGCACTGCTACATGCCCAATACATGCACATACAGATACGCAAAGCTATGCTACATGAACTCTACATACCCAGGTCTGCTACATGTACAATACATGCACATACAAACACACACAAAGCTCTGTTACATGCACATACAAACACCCAGCTTTGCTCACATGTACAATACATGCAAATACAAACACACACAGGTTACATGCACATACAGATACACACAGCTTTGTTACATGCAAACACAGATACACAGCTCTGCTACTCGGACACTATATACTCAGCTCTGCTACATGTACAATACATGCACATGAAAACACACACATCTCTGTTACATGCACAATACATGCACATACAGATACACATACAGATATACGCATAGACATACACACACAGTATACACACACATACAGATATACAGATATACACACAGGCACAGATACCTACAGATATACACACATGTACAGATATACAGACACACAGATATACAGACATACATACAGATATTCACACACACATACAGATATTCACACACACATACAGATATACAGACACATACAGATATACAGACACATACAGACATACAGACACATACAGACATACAGACACATACAGATATACACACACATACAGATTATAATTGTACATTGCAGTTCTGCTGAGCGCAGAGTGATGTGCAGGAGCCGCCAATATAATGGGTATAACAGCTACCAGGTATTTACATATAGCTGAAGGGTGGGTGGGCTCCTGAAATCAATTTCCCTGGTGGGCCCCAGACACCCCAGTCCGACCCTGATTGCACTGCACAAAAATGGCCTAACAGGGAAGAGTATCGCAGCTAGAAAGATTGCAAACCAGTCAACAATCTATCGCATCATCAAGAACTTCAAGGAGAGAGCTTCCATTGTTGTCAAAAAGGCTCCAGGGCGCCCAAGAAAGACCTGCAAGCGCCAGGACCGTATCTTAAAACTGTTTCAGCTGCGGGATCGGACTACCAGCTGTGCCGAGCTTGCTCAGGAATGGCAGCAGGTTGGTGTGAGTGCTTCTGCACGCACTGTGAGGTGGAGACTCTTTGAGCAAGGCCTGGTTTCAAGGAGAGCAGCAAAGAAGCCACTTCTCTCCAGAAAAAACATCAGGGACCGACTGATATTCTGCAAAAGGTACAGGGAGTGGACTGCTGAGGACTGGGGTAAAGTCATTTTCTCTGATGAATCCCCTTTTCGATTGTTTGGGACATCTGGAAAACAGCTTATTCGGAGAAGAAGAGGTGAGTGCTACCACCAGTCTTGTCTCATGCCAACTGTAAAGCATCCTGAAACCATTCATGTGTGGGGTTGCTTCTCAGCCAAGGGAATTGGCTCACTCACAGTCTTGCCTAAAAACACAGCCATGAATAAAGAATGGTACCAGAATGTCCTCCAAGAGCAACTTCTCCCAACCGTCCAAGAGCAGTTTGGCGCCCAACAATGCCTTTTCCAGCATGATGGAGCACCTTGCCACAAAGCAAAGGTGATAACTAAATGGCTCAGGGAACAAAACATAGAGATTTTGGGTCCATGGCCTGGAAACTCCCCAGATCTTAATCCCATTGAGAACTTGTGGTCAATCATCAAGAGACGGGTGGACAAACAAAAACCAACAAATTCTGGCAAAATGCAAGCATTGATTATGCAAGAATGGACTGCTATCAGTCAGGATTTGGTCCAGAAGTTGATTGAGAGCAGCCAGGGAGAATTGCAGAGGTCCTGAAGAAGAAGGGTCAACATTGCAAATATTGACTTGCTGCATTAACTCATTCTAACTGTCAATATAACCTTTTGGTACTCATAATATGATTGCAACTATATTTCTGTATGTGATATAAACATCAGACAAACACAAATAAAAACCAGAGGGCAGCAGATCATGTGAAAATATAATTTTGGTATCATTCTCAAAACTTTTGGCCATGACTGTACAATGAGGATGGGGGGGAAGGCAACACATGCAGCCGTCGGGAAGATATCTCGGACGCTGCATCAAGAGGTCCAACGGTGCCCCCCTGCCTGCTGTTCCCAGGGCAGATGTCCCACCAGTGCCCCCCTATATACACCACCAATTATAGAAATGAAAATTCTGTCCATTGCTCTCAAACAGTTTTATTATAACAAATATATAAAATAATTGTAACAAAAAGGAGAAAGTTAGAAATATTTTTATACAAATGTAGAACAATCAACTTTACAATGAAAGCAAAATCCTTTTGGACCCAAGTCCCCTACGCTTCACTTATGAAAATTGTTGAAAAATCTGGTTTCTGTATTTATGATAAAATTCCTCATTTAATACATTGGAGAAGACACGAGCGCGGGTATATCCTCTGCAACTCAAGGACATTCAATCTTGTAGCCATGAGATATACCGGCATCAGGAAGGTAGTGTCCATTTGAGCCGTCCAGATAACACAGGAGGACAGATGTCCCAAGAGAAGAATATGTGAAATGACCAGAGCCCAGGAGGTGCCTGTGAGGATACCAGCAAGGTGACCTGGGGGCTGCAAAAAATAAAAAATCGGAGAAAGGCAGAAAAGGAGGAGGATGAGGGGGCAAGAAAGGCAGAAAAGGAGGAGGATGAGGGGGCAAGAAAGGCAGAAAAGGAGGAGGAGGGGGCAAGAAAGGCAGAAAAGGAGGAAAAGGAGGGGGCCAGAAAGGCAGATGAGGAGGAGGAGGGGGCCAGAAAGGCAGACGAGGAGGGGGAAAAAAGGAGGAGGAGGAGGCAAGAAAGGCAGACAAGGAAGATGGGGGGGCAAAAAAGGCAGAAAAGGAAGAGGAGCGAGAAAAAACGGAAAGGGAGGAGAAGAGGAGGAGGGGCGAGAAAGGCGGAAAAGGAGGAGGAGGGCGAGAAAGGCAGAAAAGGAGGAGGGGGAGGGGAAAGGCGGAAAAGGAGGAGGAGGGGGCAGATAAAGGCAGAAAAGGAGGAGGGAGCAGAGAAAGGCAGAAAAGGAGGAGGAGGGGGCGGAGAAAGGTGGAAAAGGAGAAGGACGGGGGCGCAGAAAGGCGGAAAAGGAAGAGGAGGGGGCGGAGAAAGGCGGAAAAGGAGGAGGAGGGGGTGGAGAAAGGCAGAAAAGGAGAAGGAGGGGGCGCAGAAGAGGCGGATAAAGGAAGAGGAGGGGGGCGCAGAAAGGCAGAAGAGGAGGAGGAGGGCGACGAGAAAGGCGGAAAAGGAGAAAGAGGATGAGGGGGGCGAGAAAGGCGGAAAAGGAGGAGGAGGGGGACGAGAAAGGCAGTAAAGGAGAGGAGGGGGGGGCGGAGAAAGGTGGAAAAGGAGGAGGAGGAGGGGGGCGAGAAAGGCAGAAAAGGAGGAGGAGGAGGGGGCAGAAAGGCAGAAAAGGAGGAGGAGGAGGGGGCAAGAAAGGCAGAAAAGGAGGAGGATGAGAAGGCAAGAAAGGCAGACAAAGAGGAGGAGGAGGCAAGAAAGGCAGAACAAGGAGGAGGAGGGGCAAAAAAGGCGGAAAAGGAGGAGGGGCAAGAAAGGCGGAAAAGGAGAAGGGGGCAAGAAAGGCAGAAAGGAGGGAGGGGGGGCGAGAAAGGTGGAAAGAAAGGTGGAGGGGGACGAGAAAGGCGAAAAGGAGGAGGAGGGGGGCGACAAAGGCAGAAAAGGAGGAGGAGGTGGAGAAAGGTGGAAAAGGAGGAGGAGGGGTGGAGAAAGGCGGAAAGGAAAGAGGGGGGCGGAGAAAGGCGGAAAAGGAGAAGGGGGCAGAGAAAGGTGGAAAAGGAGGAGGGGTGGAGAAAGGCGGAAAAGGAGGAGGAGGAGGGGGGCAGGAGAAAGGCGGAAAAGGAGGAGGAGGGGGGCAGAGAAAGGTGGAAAAGGAGGAGGAGGGGGCGGAGAAAAGGCGGAAAAGAAGGAGCGGGACAGAGAAAGGCGGAAAAGAAGGAGGAGGGGGCGGAGAAAGGTAGAAAAGGAAGAGGAGGGAGTGGAGAAGGGCGCAAAAGGAGGAGGAGGGGGAGAAGACGGAAAAGGAGGAGGGGGAGAAGGCAGAAAAGGAGGAGGAGGGGAGAAAGCTTGCCCAAAAGAAAACAAAAGGGCTAGTGACCTCAAGACAGCAAACCCTAGCAAGCTAAGAGGTAGAGAGAGGGAAGGGTTGTTTGAGTGATTATACTCATCTATCTGACATTATCAGGCTCCACAGTGTCACCTCTTCAGCAGCCTCACATGGATTGTAGAGACGAGCAGTGATGAAATGTACTACACAGGGAAGTGACCCTGCTGTAGATGGGGGAAATCCACAATAACGAGAACAGAAAAAAAAAATCATGCAGAAACACTTGATACAAGTCGTGCCTGACTCCTATGGAAACAAGACTAAAATTGATCCACATTGTCCGAGGACAGAACACGGCCCGAAACGTGGAGCCAACTTTTTTTATGCAATTCAAACTTCCTGGTGGCCGAGCGGAAACACAGAGTCCTGCGTCCCCAATACTATTAATAAGAAAAAACAGTTTTAAAGGGAACCTGTCACCACACAGGGCCTAAAAGCCACCTTCAGCAGCGCCTATGCAGCATTTAGTGAAGGAGTGAATGTGGCTCTTGTCCCCCTACCCAACCGGACACCAAAATAATCACTTTATGAGAAATTATTTTAGGTCCGGGCAGGGGCGTTGCTAGGGTCAAAAAACATCCGGGGCTCGGGCCCACTGAGCTGCATTTTTCGGAATAAATTTAAATAAGCGGCAGCTGCAAGGGTGGGATTCATATTTTTAACAGGTTCCCGCCTGTCCTTACCACTAGAGGTGGTTGAGGGTCCGGTGGGTCCTTCCTGTGAGCCCTTGTGGCCAGTGTGCCCCTGGCTGGCCCCCTGCACTGCTGCCTGTGCCCCTGTGGCACGTCTGTGGCCACTGGCCCCTATGTCCTGCCCCAGGTACCCCCTGTTCTTACCTCAATAAGGCAGGTCGGCAGGTGCCCGTTTCCTCCTGTGCGCTGTGCCTCTCCCCTGTGTCTGTCTCTTCCCTGTATGATGTCTCTCCCCCATGTGCGCTGTTTTCCCTCTCTGTGCCAGTCTCCCCCTTGTACACTGTCTCTCTCTCTGTCTGTTTCTGGGAGAGATGGCCATAGAGGAAAAAAGAGAGAAACATTAATTTGGTAGAGTCTGGAACCGAAATGAAAACAAAAACACACATTATCCGCAGCAAAAAAAAACCGCACAGTTGGCACAACAATTTTTCTCTTGCAGTGACAGCAGAGCCCACTGACAGCAGAACACAGTGACAGCAAAGAACACCAGACAGCAGAGCACAGACAGCAGAAGAGTCCTCCAGTCTACACCTGTGCTCAGTGCAATGCAGCAGCCAGTGCACAGAGCAGGGCTGGTGGGGTGGGATGCAATGCTCTGCAGCCCCTGCCCATCACATGCACACAACTGCAGCAGAATAGCTGAGCACTGGACACAATACATGATCTGCAGAGCAGTGGGCACTAGACATAAACAGCGCAGCCCTGGATACACAGCGCAGCCCCAGGCACACAGCGCAGCCCCGGGCACACAGCGCAGCCCCGGGCACACAGCGCAGCCCCGGGCACACAGCGCAGCTCCAGGCACACAGCGCAGCCCCGGGCACACAGCGCAGCCCCGGGCACACAGAGCAGCTCCAGGCGCACAGCCCCGGGCACACAGCGCAGCCCAGGGCACACAGCGCAGCCATGGGCACACAGCTCAGCCATGGGCACACAGTGCAACTCCAGGAACACAGAGCAGCTACGGGGTCCCCTCAGCTGTGGGCCCCTGGGCACTGTTTTTGTTCCTGACATAGGGACCAGGCTCCCTGTGTGCTGGGGGGGCCAGGCTCCCTGTGTGCTGGGGGGGCCAGGCTCCCTGTGTGCTGGGGGGGCCAGGCTCCCTATGTGCTGGGGGGGCCAGGCTCCCTATGTGCTGGGGGGGCCAGGCTCCCTATGTGCTGGGGGGGCCAGGCTCCCTGTGTGCTGGGGGGGCCAGGGTCCCTGTGTGCTGGAGGGGGCCAGGCTCCCTGTGTTCTGGGGGGCCAGGCTCCCTGTGTGCTGGGGGGCCAGGCTCCCTGTGTTCTGGGGGGGCCAGGCTCCCTGTGTTCTGGGGGGTCCAGGCTCCCTGTGTTCTGGGGGGCCAGGCTCCCTGTGTGCTGGGGGGCCAGGCTCCCTGTGTTTTGGGGGGCCCGCTCCCTGTGTGCTGGGGGGGCCAGGCTCCCTGTGTTCTGGGGGGGCCAGGCTCCCTGTGTTCTGGGGGGCCCGACTCCCTGTGTGCTGGGGGGACCAGGCTCCCTGTGTTCTGGGGGGCCCGCTCCCTGTGTGCTGGGGGGACCAGGCTCCCTGTGTTCTGGGGGGCCCGGCTCCCTGTGTGCTGGGGGGGCCAGGCTCCCTGTGTTCTGGGGGGGCCAGGCTCCCTGTGTTCTGGGGGGCCCGACTCCCTGTGTGCTGGGGGGACCAGGCTCCCTGTGTTCTGGGGGGCCCGGCTCCCTGTGTGCTGGGGGGGCCAGGCTCCCTGTGTTCTGGGGGGCCCGGCTCCCTGTGTGCTGGGGGGGGCCAGGCTCCCTGTGTTCTGGGGGGCCCGGCTCCCTGTGTGCTGGGGGGGCCAGGCTCCCTGTGTTCTGGGGGGCCCGGCTCCCTGTGTGCTGGGGGACCCTCTCTCCTCTCACTCCTAACCTGCATGCAGCTATTATGTGGCAGACGCGATCATCACTGAGCTGCTGGAGGAGAACTACAGGTCATAGACTTCAGCTGCAGGCTCAGTGCAGAAGGGCATGTGATTCACATGCCCATCTGCACTGAGCCTGGTCCTGACATCTATGATCTGTGGTCCTCCAGCAGCTCAGAGCGTCTGCCACATAGCTGCACACAGTGACAGGTTAGGAGTGAGAGAGAGGGCGGGGGCCGTAGCAGCACACAGGGGGGCTCCCGGGGGCCAACTATCAGGGGCACATTAACAGCGCCCACTGTCCCACAGCCATCGGAGGATGCAGGGCAGGAGACGCTGTCCTGCAGGCTGCAGCAGATCACCTCTGGGCCCCCCAGACAGCTGACGCCGGCGAGATTCGGGGCTCTATGCTTAAGAATCGGGGCTGCAGCCCCGATTCTTAATGCATAGCGACGTCCCTGGGTCCGGGAGGTATACTCGCCTCCCAGGACCTAAACACCTAGCTGCTGTTACCCCACCTCCGGGACCTTCCTACACTGTTCCTTGCAAGAGGCAGGGCTGTGGAGTCGGTAAATCAAACCACCGACTCCAACTCCGGACTCCTGAATTTTCATGGCTCCGACTCCGACATTCATGGCTCGTTTTTAAGTGATAAAATTATTGTAGGTCAATGGTAACATTACGCTATAATCATTATGACATAATAATCAAGATATTTAGATAGAACATAATAATAATTCAGAATAATATTCAGCACATTCTGCATTAAACTACTGGACCCAATTTATTATATACTAGATGGTGGCCCGATTCTAACGTATCGAGTATTCTACAGTCATGGCCAAAAGTTTTAAGAATGACACCAAAATTATATTTTCACATGATCTGCTGCCCTCTGGTTTTTATTTATGTTTGTCTGATGTTTATATCATATCTAATATATAAAGCTGAATGTGTGTATGTGTGTGTGTGTGTGTGTGTGTATGTGTGTGTGTATATCCGGGATTGGCATCTACACCGTCGCAACTACAGCTACAAAAATTTGCACAGTCACACGTCTGGACCCCGGGAGCGTCATAGGCTACGTTGTGAGGCGAAATTTTAACCCTGCGCGTTCCAGTACACCAAACAATTTTGCCCCTATCTACATAATGGGGAAAAAGTGAATGGAAAAGTGTTGGAGGAAAATCGACAGCTGTCAGCTATAGAGACAAAATTTTGCACAGTCACACGTCTGGACCCTGGGAGCGTCATAGGCTATATTGTGAGGCGAAATTTTAACCCCGCGCATTCCAATTCACCAAACAATTTTGCCCCTATCTATATAATGGGGAAAAAGTGACAGTTACCAGATGACAGTTGTGAATGAGAGGGGCTTAATGATAGCGCCAAAGACTAACAGCACATACCAGCATATAGTCACTAAGGTGGGGCCCCAACACGAGATATTCACCACACACAGGGACATGTATACACACCACACGCACACAAAGTGTAACAGCAAGTGTATAGTCGCTAAGGTGCAGCCCCAACATTGGATACTCACCACGCACCCGAACAAACACACACCACAAAGACACCCCCCCCCAAGGGGACACACACACACTCTATAGTGACACATGCACTCACCACACAGGGACACACACACACCACACAGACCCCCCCCACAGGGACACACACGCATAGCCACCCTATAGGGACACATGCACTCACCCCACAGGGACACACACACCACAAAGAGACACACACAACACAGAGACACACACACCCCACACAGACACCCCCCCCACAGGGACACACACACACATACACACCCTATAGGGACACATGCACTCACCTCACAGGGACACACACACCACAAAGAGACACACACAACACAGATACACACACACCACAGACCCCCACACAGGGGCACACACACATACACACCCTATAGGGGCACATGCACTTACCCCACAGGGACACACACACCACAAAGAGACACACACAACAGAGACACACACCACACAGACCCCATCCCACAGGGACACACACATACACACCCCAGGGACACACACACCACACAGACAGACACAGATGTGCACAAATCACCTCACACAACTCGCCTCATACGTGTGCTATCTTTATTTTCCAAACATAAACATCTGATTAAAAACAGCCAATGTGCAACACATGTGCCATATAGGGAATTAAGGCAGATGTCAGTCACATGAGCTGTCTATTATGTGTATGTGTGAGGTAACATATACTACCCGGCCAGGGGGAGGGTTTACTGTTGGCTGGAGATTTATTAGGCTGCCTATAGCAATCAATCACAGCTCAGCTTCTATTTTCCTACAGGTCATTAATATGACATATTCAAATTCTATTTTGTTATAGCTAACAGCAGTTATTTATTAACCCGGGCGTAGCCGGGTACTACAGCTAGTCTAATATATAAAGCTGAATGTGTGTATATGTGTGTGTATGTGTGTGTGTATATCCGGGATTGGCATCTACACCGTCGCAACTACAGCTACAAAAATTTGCACAGTCACACGTCTGGACCCCAAGAGCGTCATAGGCTATGTTGTGAGGCGAAATTTTAACCCCGCACATTCCAATTCACCAAACAATTTTGCCCCTATCTACATAATGGGGAAAAAGTGAATGGAAGAGTGTTGGAGGAAAATCGACAGCTGTCAGCTATAGCCACAAAATTTTGCACAGTCACACGTCTGGACCCCAGGACCGTCATAAGCAATGTTGTGAGGCGAAATTTTAATCCCGCGCATTCCAATTCACCAAACAATTTTGCCCCTATCTACATAATGGGGAAAAAGTGACAGTTACCAGTTGACAGTTGTGAATGAGAGGGGCTTAATGATAGCGCCAAAGACTAACTGCACATACCAGTCACTAAGGTGGGGCCCCAACATGAGATATTCACCACGCACGGGGATATGTATACACATCACACGCACATAAAGAGTAACAGCAAGTGTATAGTCGCTAATGCGCAGCCCCAACATTGGATACTCACCACGCACCCAAACAAACACACACACACACACACCACAAAGAGACACACACACCCTCCAGGGGACACACACACCCTATAGCAACACATGCACTCACCCCACAGGGACACACACACACCACAAAGAGACACACACACACCACAGACCCCCCCCACAAGGGACACATACACACCCTATAGCAACACATGCACTCACCCCACAGGGACACATACACCACAAAGAGACACACACACCACACAGACCCCCCCCACAGGGACACACACACATAGCCACCCTATAGAGACACATGCACTCACCCCACAGGGACACACACACACGACAAAGAAACACACACACACAGACCCCCCCCACAGGGACACACACACATACACACCCCACAGGGACACACACACACACCACAAAGAGACCCACACAACACAGATACCCACACACACACAGACCCCCCCACAGGGACACACACACATACACACCCTATAGGGACACATACACACACCCCAGGGACACACACACCACACAGACAGACACAGATGTGCACAAATCACCTCACACAACTCGCCTCATACGTGTGCTATCTTTAATTTCCAAACATAAACATCTGATTAAAAACAGCCAATGTGCAACACATGTGCCATATAGGGAATTAAGGCAGATATGAATCAGATGAGCTGTCTATTATGTGTATGTGTAGAAAAAAAGCCCAGGTTTAGATTCCGCGCAGACCACAAAGCAGGAAGGGTAGGTTACATGTCCGTTTATTGTGCCAACGCGTTTCACAGCAGGACCTGCTGCTTCCTCAGGGCAAACTGGCAAATTCTTTTTTTTTTTTCTAAACAACCGGATTTCTCCCTCACCAGGTGTCTGCAGCGACCAGGATAACAAGGCTCTTGCAGTTTGTTGTGACTCACACAACCCAAAAAGGTGAGTCACACTAATCGGGGGGCATTGAATTATCATCATAGATAAGACCCTATGTGCGCTCCCTTCTGTCTTTGTTTTATTATGTGTACCTGTGAGGTAACATATACTGCCCGGTTAGGGGGAGGGTTTACTGTTGGCTGGAGATTTATTAGGCTGCCTATAGCAATTAATCACAGCTCAGCTTCTATTTTCTTACAGGTCATTAATATGACATATTCAAATTCTATTTTGTTATAGCTAACATCAGTTATTTATTAACCCGGGCGTAGCCTGGTACTACACAGCTAGTACAGAAATATAATTGCAATCATATTATGAGTACCAAAAGGTTATACTGACAGTTAGAATGAGTTAATGCAGCAAGACAATATTTTCAGTGTTGACCCTTCTTCTTCAGGACCTCTGCAATTCTCCCTGGCTGCTCTCAATCAACTTCTGGACCAAATCCTGACTGATAGCAGTCCATTCTTGCATAATCAATGCTTGCATTTTGCCAGAATTTGTTGGATTTTGTTTGTCCACCCGTCTCTTGATGATTGACCACAAGTTCTCAATGGGATTAAGATCTGGGGAGTTTCCAGGCCATGGACCCAAAATCTCTGTTTTGTTCCCTGAGCCATTTAGTTATCACCTTTGCTTTATGGCAAGGTGCTCCATCATGCTGGAAAAGGCATTGTTGGGCGCCAAACTGCTCTTGGACGGTTGGGAGAAGTTGCTCTTGGAGGACATTCTGGTACCATTCTTTATTCATGGCTGTGTGTTTAGGCAAGACTGTGAGTGAGCCGATTCCTTTGGCTGAGAAGCAACCCCACACATAAATGGTTTCAGGATGCTTTACAGTTGGCATGAGACAAGACTGGTGGTAGCGCTCACTTCTTCTTCTCCGAATAAGCTGTTTTCCAGATGTCCCAAACAATCGAAAAGGGGATTCATCAGAGAAAATGACTTTACCCCAGTCCTCAGCAGTCCACCCCCTGTACCTTTTGCAGAATATCAGTCAGTCCCTGATGTTTTTTCTGGAGACAGGTGGCTTCTTTGCTGCCCTCCTTGAAACCAGGCCTTGCTCAAAGAGTCTCTGCCTCACAGTGCGTGCAGAAGCACTCACACCAGCCTGCTGCCATTCCTGAGCAAGCTCGGCACTGCTGGTAGTCCGATCCCGCAGCTGAAACAGTTTTAAGATACGGTCCTGGCGCTTGCTGGTCTTTCTTGGGCGCCCTGGAGCCTTTTTGACAACAATGGAAGCTCTCTCCTTGAAGTTCTTGATGATGGATAGATTGTTGTCTGAGGTGCAATCTTTCTAGCTGCGATACTCTTCCCTGTTAGGCCATTTTTGTGCAGTGCAATGATGGCTGCACGTGTTTCTTTAGAGATAACCATGGTTAACTGAAGAGAAATAATGATACCAAGCACCAGCCTCCTTTTAGTGTCCAGTGGTGTCATTCTTACTTAATTATGACTGATCGCCAGCCCTATCCTCATCAACACTCACACCTGTGTTAATGGAACAATCACTAAAACGATGTTAGCTGCTCCTTTTAAGGCAGGACTGCAATGATGTTGAAATATATTTTGGGGGTTAAACTTCATTTCCTAACCAAATATTGACTTTGCAAGTAATTGCTGTTAAGCTGATCACTCTTTATGACATTCTGGAGTATATGCAAATTGCCATTAAAAAAACTGAAGCAGTAGACTTTGTTAAAATTAATATTTGTATCATTGTCAAACCTTTTGGCCATGAATGTAGAATATAGAAATAGAGATTGCATGGGGAAGGCGGTGAGGGCTGAATTGGGAGAAACTTTGAGGAAGGAGTGGCGGGGAAAGGACGGCGTGGCAGGGGGAAGAACAGAGCAGCAGGGGGGAGGAGGATGGAGGACAGAGAAGGTAGTGGCGGGGTGTGGGAGGATGTAGCAGCACGGGCAGGGGGAGGAAGGCGCGGCAGGGGGAGGATGGAGCATAGAGCGGCAGGGGGGAGGAGGACGGAAGACGAAGCGGTGGGGTGGGGGAGGATGAAGCGGCGGGGTGGGGGAGGATGGAGCAGCACAGGCAGGGTGAGGACAGAGGATGGAATAACAGAGGGGAGGAGGACAAAGGAAGGAGGAGGAAGCGGTGGGGTGGGGGAGGATGGAGCAGCACAGGCAGAGGGAGGACTGAGCGGCAGGGGGAGGATGAAGCACAGAGCGGTGGGGGGTGGAGGACAGGATGAAGCAGCGGGTTGGGGGAGAACAGAGCAGCACAAACAGGGGGAGGACAGAGGATAGAGTGGCGGAGGTGAGGAGGACAAAGGTAGGAGGAGGAAGCGGTGGGGTGGGGGAGGATGGAGTGGCACAGGCAGGGGGAGGATGGAGCGGCAGGGGGAGGACGAAGCACTGAGCGGCGGGAGGGAGGAGGATGTAGGATGAAGCGGCGGGGTGGGGGAGGACGGAGTAGCACAGGCAGGGGGAGGACGGAGGATGGAGTGGCGGAGGTGAGGAGGACAAAGGAAGGAGGAGGAAGCGGTGGGGGAGGATGGAGCGGCACAGGCAGGGGAAGAATGGAGCGGCAGGGGGAGGACTGAGCGGCAGGGGTGGGGCAGGCCAGAGCAGCACAGGTAGGGGGAGGACGGAGGATGGAGTGGCAGGGGGGAGGAGGATAAAGGAAGGAGGAAGCGGTGTGGGGGGAGGATGGAGCCGCACAGGAAGGGGGAGGACAGAGCAGCAGGGGGAGGACGGAGCACAGAGCGGTGGGAGGAGGATGAAGGACAAAGCGGCGGGGTGAGGGAGGATGGAGCACTGTAAGGCAGCTCAGTGGTTAGCAGAGTATACAGGGGCTCAGTGGTTAGCAGAGTATATGGTGGCTCAGTGGTTAGCACTGCACGGTGGCTCAGTGGTTAGCACTGCGCGGTGGCTCAGTGGTTAGCACTGCGCGGTGGCTCAGTGGTTAGCACTGCGCGGTGGCTCAGTGGTTAGCACTGCGCGGTGGCTCAGTGGTTAGCACTGCGCGGTGGCTCAGTGGTTAGCACTGCGCGGTGGCTCAGTGGTTAGCACTGCGCGGTGGCTCAGTGGTTAGCAGTGAGTGCGGCGGGCAGGGTGGTCAGCGCAGCATCGCAGCGGGCAGGGTGGTCAGCACAGCAGCGCGGCGGGCAGGGTGGTCAGCGCAGCAGCGCGGCGGGCAGGGTGGTCAGTGCAGCAGCGCGGCGGGCAGGGTGGTCAGCGCAGCAGCGCTGTGTGAGCAGAGTGGTCAGCGCAGCAGCGCTGTGTGGGCAGAGTGGTCAGCGCAGCAGTGCTGTGTGGGCAGAGTGGTCAGCGCAGCAGCGCTGTGTGGGCAGAGTGGTCAGTGGTGGGCAGAGGGGTCAGCGCATCAGTGCTGTGTGAGCAGAGTGGTCAGTGCAGCAACGCTGTGTGGGCAGAGGGGTCAGTGGTGGGCAGAGGGGTCAGTGGTGAGCAGAGGGGTCAGTGGTGGGCAGAGGGTCAGTGCATCAGCGCTGTGTGGGCATAGTGGTCAGCGCAGCAGCGCTGTGTGGGCAGAGTGTTCAGCGCAGTAGCGCTGTGTGGGCAGGGTGGTCAGTGGTGGGCAGAGTGGTCAGTGGTGGGCAGAGTGGTCAGCGCAGCAGCGCTGTGTGGGCAGAGTGGTCAGCGCAGCAGCGCTGTGTGGGCAGAGTGGTCAGCGCAGCAGCGCTGTGTGGGCAGTGGGCAGCGCAGCAGCGCTGTGTGGGCAGAGTGGTCAGCGGAGCAGCACTGTGTGGGCAGAGTGGTCAGTGCAGCAGCGCTGTGTGGGCAGAGGGGTCAGTGGTGGGCAGAGGGGTCAGCGCATCAGCGCTGTGTGGGCAGAGTGGTCAGCACAGCAGTGCTGTGTGGGCAGAGTGGTCAGCACAGCAGTGCTGTGTGGGCAGAGTGGTCAGCGCAGCAGCGCTGTGTGGGCAGAGTGGTCAGTGGTGGGCAGAGTGGTCAGGGCATCAGTGCTGTGTGGGCAGAGTGGTCAGCGCAGCAGCCTGTGTGGGCAGAGTGGTCAGCGCATCAGCGCTGTGTGGGCAGAGGGGTCAGTGGTGTGGCAGAGGGGTCAGTGGTGGGCAGAGTGGTCAGCGCAGCAGCGCTGTGTGGGCAGAGTGGTCAGCGCAGCAGCGCTGTGTGGGCAGAGTGGTCAGCACAGCAGCGCTGTGTGGGCAGAGTGGTCAGCGCAGCAGCGCTGTGTGGGCAGAGTGGTCAGCGCAGCAGCGCTGTGTGGGCAGAGGGGTCTGTGGTTGGCAGAGGGGTCTGTGGTGGGCAGAGTGGTCAGCGCATCAGCACTGTGTGGGCAGAGTGGTCAGCGCAGCAGCGCTGTGTGGGCAGAGTGGTCAGCGCAGCAGCGCTGTGTGGTCGGAGTGGTCAGGGCAGCAGCGCTGTGTGGGCAGAGTGGTCAGGGCAGCAGCGCTGTGTCGGCAAAGTGGTCAGAGCAGCAGCGCTGTGTGGTCAGAGTGGTCAGCGCAGCAGCGCTGTGTGGTCAGAGTGGTCAGCGCAGCAGCGCTGTGTGGTCAGAGTGGTCAGCGCAGCAGCGCTGTGTGGTCAGAGTGGTCAGAGGCAGCCAGCGCTGTGTGGGCAGAGTGGTCAGCGCAGGAGCGCTGTGTGGGCAGAGTGGTCAGCGCAGCAGCGCTGTGTGGGCAGAGTGGTCAGCACAGCAGCGCTGTGTGGGCAGAGTGGTCAGCGCAGCAGCGCTGTGTGGGCAGAGTGGTCAGCGCAGCAGCGCTGTGTGGGCAGAGTGGTCAGCGCAGCAGCGCTGTGTGGGCAGAGTGGTCAGCGCAGCAGCGCTGTGTGGGCAGAGTGGTCAGCGCAGCAGCGCTGTGTGGGCAGAGTGGTCAGCGCAGCAGCGCTGTGTGGGCAGAGTGGTCAGCGCAGCAGCGCTGTGTGGGCAGAGTGGTCAGCGCATCAGCGCTGTGTAGGCAGAGTGGTCAGCGTAGCAGCGCTGTGTGGGCAGGGTGGTCAGCACAGCAGCGCTGTGTGGGCAGAGTGGTCAGTGGTGGGCAGAGGGGTCAGCACTTCAGCACTGTGTGTGGCAGAGTGGTCAGTTCATCAGCGCTGTGTTGGCAGAGTGGTCAGCGCAGCAGCGCTGTGTGGGCAGAGTGGTCAGCGCAGCAGCGCTGTGTGGGCAAAGTGTTCAGCGCAGCAGCGCTGTGTGGGCAGAGTGTTTAGTGCAGCAGCGCTGTGTGGGCAGAGTGGTCAGCGCAGTAGCGCTGTGTGGGCAGAGTGGTCAGCGCAGCAGCGCTGTGTGGGCAGAGTGGTCAGCGCAGCAGCGCTGTGTGGGCAGAGTGGTCAGCGCAGCAGCGCTGTGTGGGCAGAGTGGTCAGCGCAGCAGCGCTGTGTGGGCAGAGTGGTCAGCGCAGCAGCGCTGTGCGGGCAGAGTGGTCAGTGGTTGGCAGAGTGGTCAGCGCAGCAGCGCAGTGTGGGCAGAGTGGTCAGCGCAGCAGCGCTGTGTGGGCAGAGTGGTCAGCGCAGCAGCGCTGTGTGGGCAGAGTGGTCAGCGCAGCAGCGCTGTGTGGGCAGAGTGGTCAGAGGTGGGCGGACGGGGACACACACACACTCACTCCGCTATACTCACCACTGTCCCTGTGTCTTCCCTGGCTTCTGAGTCCTCCGTTCTGCCGACATGTCGCCGCCCCCGGAGGATTGGATCCAATATGGCGTCCAGGAACTCTCGCGAGACTTCCCGGATGCCATATTGGATCCAGTCCTCCGGGGGGGGGGCGGCGACATGTCAGCGGAATGAACTGAGGATCCAGGCGGCGGGGAAGACGCAGGGCCGGTGGTAATTATAGCGGAGTGTGTGTGTGATGACTGTGTGTGTATTAGTGTGTGTGCGGGCGGCCATATTAGAACACCCACAGTGGGTGTAGAGGCTACTTCAGCCAGGATGTGACGTACCATACTGTTACATCATGACGGAAGTAGCCTTATGGTACCTTTACACGCCGCCACAGGAAGGTAGAAACCGCCAGGCATCGGACACAATTGTGCCTTTTGCCTTGAAAAGACCGCGAAGTGGCGGCGTGTAATTCAGGAAGTTCCTTCCTGTGTCTTTGGACACCTGTGTTTGAGCCGTGCTCAAAAACAGGCAGGCATAATCCCTATGATGGCGGTGTGTAATCGGGGCACAGGCAAGGTTTTTTGCGTGGCCTAGGGGAAACCCAGGGGCGTTCCACAGCGTCATGGTTACCACGCCCCATCAGCTATCATTGGTGGGGGCTAATGTGTAACCATTGGCTGTCCCTGCACGGGGCGCCATATTTAACGAGCTGACCAGTCACACTACACATTTGCAATAGCGTCATGTATTAGCCAGCCTTCCTGTGCCGGCCGGCCAATCATGAGGTTATTGCATTGTCCAATCACCGTACGAGCGTCACGTAATACACAACTCTGTCACGCCTATGTAGTTACGGCACACAATATGCACGCCCAGATTCCCTTGTGGTAGCGGCGTGTAAATCAGGGAAGGTCTTCCACAGAAGGTAACCCGCGGCACTTCCGGGGAACGAAAATACCTTCTGTGGAGCACCTTGTGGCGGCGTGTATATGCGGCATCAGGCACCGTTAGCAACTGTTGAAAACGCGCACGTGCGGTGCCTGCCTGTTGCTGCCCTCTGTGGCGGCGTGTAAAGGTACCATTAGGGTTTTATTATAATAGATTTTGGGAGTCGGAGTTGGAACATTTTCTACCGACTCCAACTCAGACTCCGACTCCACCAAAATGGGCAGCGACTCAGACTCCACAGCCCTGGCGAGTGGAGCAGATCTCTCAGCTCTTGGGCATCTCCGTGAGCTCTGCCTGGAAGCTGAGGTCAGATGGTATCACGTAGGCACCAGATCCCACCCAGAGTGCTCTTATGCTGTATACAGACTGTGTGGCTGGGAATCTAGCAAAGAGGGAACAGGCGCAGTCACCAGATTCGAGCCAAGTGAGATGGTGAGATGCCCGAGAGATCTGCGCAGGCGCCGATGCCACTCTTAAGGAACAAAGTAGGAGGGTCCCGAAGGAGGGGTAACAGCAGTGAGGTGTTTAGGTCCTGGGAGGGGAATATACTTCCCAGACCTAAACTAATTTTTTAATAAGTAATAATTTTGGTGTCCCTGGGGAGTAGGGGATAAGAGCCATCTACACAAATGGCTCTTTTGGTCTAATAGGCCCCATGCGAGCATCATGCCCCTCTACCCACGCAGATCCCCATCAAGCAGCAGCCCCATGTGAGCATCATGCCCCCCCTACCCACGCAGATCCCCATCAAGCAGCAGCCCCATGCAAGCATCATGCCCCCCTACCCACGCAGATGCCCATCAAGCAGCAGCCCCATGCAAGCATCATGCCCCCCTACCCATGCAGATCCCTATCAAGCAGCAGCCCCATGCGAGCATCATGCCCCTCTACCCACGCAGATCCCCATCAAGCAGCAGCCCCATGCAAGCATCATGCCCCCCCTACCCACGCAGGTCCCCATCAAGCAGCAGCCCCATGCAAGCATCATGCCCCCTACCCACACAGATCAGCCCCATGCATGCATCATGCCCCCCTACCCACGCAGATCCCTATCAAGCAGCAGTCCCATGTAAGCATCATGGCCCCTACAGACCCCCAGCAAGCAATCCCATGTAAGCATTATGTTCCCCTAGCCACTCCCGCAGACCCCCAGCAAGCAAGCAGTCCCATGTAAGCATTATGTTCCCCTACCCACTCAGCAGTCCCATGTAGCATCATGCACCCTGCAGACCCCCAGCAAGCAGTCCTATGTAAGCATTATGCTCCCCTACTCACTCAGATCCCCAGCAAGCAGTCCCATGTAAGCATTATGTTCCCCTACCCACTCAGATCCCCAGCAAGTAGTCCCATGTAAGCATTATGCTCCCTTACCTACTCAGATCCCTGAGAAGCAGTTTACACACACAATCTTAAGGGACATACTAAAAAAAATGAAGAAAAGGAATAAATAAAAAGAATGAAGATAATAATTTATTACCAAAAGATTATGTAGATGTAAAAAAGGTTTCTTGGGTATCTTAGATATGGAATGAACACATATTCCATATAAAGAGGTGTATATTATGTTACCTGAGCATTATAGGTGTGGAATGAAGATGAAATATCAGTAGATAATAGGAAAATGAACACATATCCCATATAAACAGGTGTATATTATGTTACCTGAGCGTTATAGGTGTGGAATGAAGATGAAATATCTGTAGATAATAGGAAAATGAACACATATCCCATATAACCAGGTGTATATTGTGTTACCTGAGCATTTTAGGTGTGGAATGAATGTGAAATATCAGTAGATAATAGGAAAATGAACGCATATCCCATATAACCAGGTGTATATTATGTTACCTGAGCATTTTAGGTGTGGAATGAACATGAAATATTTGTAGATAATAGAAGAATGAACACATATCCCATATAACCAGGTGTATATTATGTTACCTGAGCATTATAGGTGTGGAATGAATGTGAAATATCAGTAGATAATAGGAAAATGAACACATATCCCATATAACCAGGTTATATTATGTTACCTGAGCATTTTAGGTGTGGAATGAACGTGAAATATTTGTAGATAATAGAAGAATGAACACATATCCCATATAACCAGGTGTATATTATGTTACCTGAGCATTAGAGGTGTGGAATAAAGATGGAATATCAGTAGATAATAGGAAAATGAAGACATATCCCATATAACCAGGTGTATATTATGTTACCTGAGCATAATAGGTGTGGAATGAAGATGAAATATACTGTATGTAGATAATAGGAAAATGAACACATATCCCATATAACCAGGTGTATATTATGTTACCTGAGCATTTTAGGTGTGGAATGAAGATGGAATATCAGTAGATAATAGAAGAATGGACATATATCCCATATAACCAGGTGTATATTATGTTACCTGAGCATTATAGGTGTGGAATGAAGATGGAATCTATGTAGATAATAGGAAAATGAACACATATCCCATATAACCAGGTGTATATTATGTTACCTGAGCATTTTAGGTGTGGAATGAAGATGAAATATCAGTAGATAATAGGAAAATGAACACATATCCTATATAACCAGGTGTATATTATGTTACCTGAGCATTTTAGGTGTGGAATGAAGATGGAATCTATGTAGATAATAGGAAAATGAACACATATCCCATATAACCAGGTGTATATTATGTTACCTGAGCATTTTAGGTGTGGAATGAAGATGGAATATCAGTAGATAATAGGAAAATGAACACATATCCCATATAACCAGGTGTATATTATGTTACCTGAGCATTTTAGGTGTGGAATGAAGATGAAATATCAGTAGATAATAAGAAAATGAACACATATCCCATATAACCAGGTGTATATTATGTTACCTGAGCATTATAGGTGTGGAATGAAGATGAAATATCTGTACATAATAGAAGAATGAACATATATCCCATATAACCAGGTGTATATTATGTTGCATGAGCATTTTAGTTGTGGAATGAAGATGGAATATCAGTAGATAATAGAAGAATGGACATATATCCCATAGAACCAGGTGTATATTATGTTACTGAGCATTTTAGGTGTGGAATGAAGATGAAATATCTAATATATAAAACCACAAGCGATTTGTGACGTCAGTTCCATCACTTTGCACACACTTCCGTAACTTTGTCCCAAGGTACACCCGCTCAGGGTGGACCAAGATGGCCGCCCTAAGCGGGACGACCGTGGTGAGCCAGCAGGGTTAGCCGGTCGTCTCCCGGCAAGCAATCCGCTCGCCGGAGCTCCGCCACCGTAGGGGCCCATTCACTTTCAAATTTGCAGCCGTGCGCGAGCCGCCCCTCTGATTGGTTGGCGCCAGAGGCGAGCGACCAATCAGAAGAGCGCTGCGAGACACGCACCCATAATTCCAACATGAAGCCTTCCCGCCGGATTTCAAATATGGCACCATGTTTCGTGGCGCGATTCTGATTAGTCGGCGCGAGCGACCAATCAGAATAGCGGGGTGGGGCACGGCGCCATGTTTAAAATCCAAATTTCCCGCTGGTTTTCTTATATGCCGCTGTGTTTTGCGACGGCCTTCTGATTGGTCGCCGCGAGCGCCGACCAATCACAAGATTGCCGCAAAACACGGAGCCATATTTTAAATCCAGCGGGAAATTTGGATTTTAAACATGGCACCGTGCCCCGCCCCGCTATTCTGATTGGTCGCTCGCGCCTGGCGCCGACCAATCAGAATCGCGCCGCGAAACATGGTGCCATATTTGAAATCCGGCGGGAAGGTTTCATGTTGGAATTATGGGTGCGTGTCTCGCGGCGCTCTTCTGATTGGTCGGCGCCAGCGGCTCGCGCATGGCTGCAAATTTGAAAGTGAATGGGCCCCTATGGTGGCGGAGCTCCGACGAGCGTATCGCTTTCCGGGAGACGACCGGTGTCAGCCGGTCGTTTCCTGGCTGGCGACCTGCTGCCCGGAGCTCAGCCGCGGCGCTCCCCGGCACCCTACTCTCGCCCCCCTTTTTACAAGCCCTGCCGCTCACTGCCCACAGCCGGTCACTTTCCTCCTCCATCCCGGAGCCGGCCCCGCCCACACTCCGGTCCGGTGTGCAGCCTCCGGCATCGCCGCTCACCCCAGACAGAACGGTCAGTGGCCTTTGTGCCCTCCAGCCTCCCCTGGCCTCTGTGCCCTCCAGCCTCCCCTGGCCTCTGTGCCCTCCAGCCTCCCCTGGCCTCTGTGCCCTCCAGCCTCCCCTGGCCTCTGTGCCCTCCAGCCTCCCCTGGCCTCTGTGCCCTCCAGCCTCCCCTGGCCTCCTCACCCCTCCAGCCTCCCCTCCAGCCTCCGCTCTCCGCACCCCTCCAGCCTCCGCTCTCCTCACCCCTCCAGCCTCCGCTCTCCTCACCCCTCCTCACCCCTCCAGCCTCAGCTCTCCTCACCCCTCCAGCCTCAGCTCTCCTCACCCCTCTTCATCCCTCCAGCCTCCGCTCTCCTCACCCCTCCTCACCCCTCCAGCCTCCGCTCTCCTCACCCCTCCTCACCCCTCCAGCCTCCGCTCTCCTCACCCCTCCTCACCCCTCCAGCCTCAGCTCTCCTCACCCCTCCTCACCCCTCCAGCCTCTGCTCTCCTCACCCCTCCATATGCAATGTACAGTATGTGTATATATGTGTGTATGTAATATAATTTGTAAATGATGTGTATGTATATATATATTTCTACATGTTTAGCGCGATTTGCATGTGTCTACATATAATGTGTGTGTATCTAATATATTAAAGACCAAGGCACTTCCGTCACTTTGTCCGCACTTCCGTCACTTTGTCCACACACACACTCCGCTATACTTACCACCGGCCCAGCGTCCGCCGCCTGGATCCTCAGTCGACATGTCGCCACCCCCGAACTACTGGATCCAATATGGCGTCCAGGAAGACTCGCCAAACTTCCCGGACGCCATATTGGATACAGTTGTCCGGGGCAGCCGACATACTTTGTCCAAGATGGCGTCCGGGAAGTCTCGGCACACTTCCCAGACGCCATATTGGATCCAGTCGTCTGGGGGCGGCGACATGTCGACTCAGGATCCAGGCGGCGGGGAAGATGCAGGGCCGGTGGTAAGTATACCAGAGTGTGTGTGTGTATGTGTGTGCTGACTACTCTGCCCATGGCGCTGCGCTGACCACTCTGCCCACTCCGCTGACCACTCTGCCCACGCCGCTGCGCTGACCACTCTGCCCACGCCGCTGCGCTGACCACTGTGCCCACGCCGCTGCGCTGACCACTCTGCGTACGGCGCTGCGCTGACCACGCTGCCCAATGTGCTGCGCTGTCCATGCTGCCCACAGCGCTGCACTGACCACTCTGCCCATGCCGTTGCGCTGACCACTCTGCCCACGGTGCTGCGCTGACCACTCTGCGTACGGCGCTGCGCTGACCACGCTGCCCAATGTGCTGCGCTGTCCATGCTGCCCACAGCGCTGCACTGACCACTCTGCCCATGCCGTTGCGCTGACCACTCTGCCCACGGTGCTTTGCTGATCACTCTGCACACGGCGCTACGCTGACCACTCTCACCGCACTCACTGCTAACCACTTAGCCACTGCACTCACTGCTAACCACTAAGCCACCGCACTCACTGCTAACCACTGAGCCACCGCACTCACTTCTAACCACTGAGCCACCGCACTCACTGCTAACCACTGACCACCGCACTCACTGCTAACCACTGAGCCACCGCACTCACTGCTAACCACTGAGCCACCGCACTCACTGCTAACCACTGAGCCACCGCACTCACTGCTAACCACTGAGCCACCAGGCAGTGCTAACCACTGAGCCACCGCACAGTGCTAAGCACTGAGCCACCGTGCATGCTAAGCATTGAGCCACCGTGCAGTGCTAAGCACAAAGCCACCGTGTACTGCTACCCACTGAGCCACAGCACTGTGGTAACCACTGAGCCACCGCGCAGTGCTAACCACTGAGCCACCGCCAGTGCTAACCACTAAGCCACCGCGCAGTGCTAACACTAAGCCACCTGCGTAGTGCTAACCACTCAGCCACCGTATACTCTGCTACCCCACTGAGCACCACTGTATACACACCAATTCATTTCACCGCACTCCCAAACTATACTAAATAAACTATATATGGTATTCTAGACTACCATTCTTAGAGTCGGGCCGCCATCTAGTCTACGATATAATCCATTCTTCATTCCACCCTAAAATGCTCAGTAACATAATACACTGGTTATATGGGATTGTGTTCAATTTTTCTATTATCTACTGATATTTCATCTTCATTCCACACCTAAAATGTCAGGTAACATAATATACATCTGGTTATATGGGATATGTGTTCATTTTCCTATTATCTACAAATATTTCACGTTCATTCCACACCTAAAATGCTCAGGTAACATAATATACACTGGTTATATGGGATATGTGTTCACTTTCCTATTATCTACTGATATTTCACATTCATTCCACACCTAAAATGCTCAGGTAACATAATATACACCTGGTTATATGGGATATGTGTTCATTCTCCTATTATCTACTGATATTTCACATTCAATCAAAATGCTCAGGTAACATAATATACACCTGGTTATATGGGATATGTGTTCATTTTCCTAATATCTACTGATATTTCATCTTCATTCCACACCTAAATGCTCAGGTAACACAATATACACCTGGTTATATGGGATATGTGTTCATTCTCCTATATATCTACTGATATTTCATCATTCATTCCACACCTAAATGCTCAGGTAACAAATATACACCTGGTTATATGGGATATGTGTTCATTCTCTATTATCTACTGATATTTCATTCATTCCACACCTATAATGCTCAGGTAACATAATATACACCTGGTTATATGGGATATGTGTTCATTCTTCTATTATCTACTGATATTCCATCTTCATTCCACACCTATAATGCTCAGGTAACATAATATACACCTGGTTATATGGGATATGGGTTCATTCTTCTATTATCTACTGATATTCCATCTTCATTCCACACCTATAATGCTTGGGTAACATAATATACACCTGGTTATATGGGATATGTGTTCATTCTTCTATTATCTACTGATATTCCATCTTCATTCCACACCTATAATGCTCAGGTAACATAATATACACCTGGTTATATGGGATATGTGTTCATTCTTCTATTATCTACTGATATTCCATCTTCATTCCACACCTAAAATGCTCAGGTAACATAATATACACCTGGTTACATGGGATATGTGTTCATTTTCCTATTATCTACTGATATTTCATGTTCATTCCACACCTATACTGCTCAGGTAACATAATATACACCTGGTTATATGGGATATGTGTTCATTTTCCTATTATCTACTGATATTTCATGTTCATTCCACACCTATACTGCTCAGGTAACATAATAAACACCTGGTTATATGGGATATGTGTTCATTTTCCTATTATCTACTGATATTTCATGTTCATTCCACACCTATAATGCTCAGGTAACATAATATACACCTCTTTATATGGGATATGTGTTCATTTTCCTATTATCTACTGATATTTCATCTTCATTCCACACCTATACTGCTCAGGTAACATAATATACACCTGGTTATATGGGATATGTGTTCATTTTCCTATTATCTACTGATATTTCATGTTCATTCCACACCTAAAATGCTCAGGTAACATAATATACACCTAGTTATATGGGATATGTGTTCATTCTCCTATTATCTACTGATATTTCATCTTCATTCCACACCTATAATGCTTAGGTAACATAATATACACCTGGTTATATGGGATATGTGTTCATTTTCCTATTATCTACAGATATTTCATCTTCATTCCACACCTATAATACTCAGGTAACACAATATACACCTGGTTATATGGGATATGTGCTCATTCCATGTCTAAGATACCCAAGAAACCTTTTATACATCTACATAATGTTTCTGTAATAAGTTATTATCTTCATTCTTTTTATGTTATTCCTTTTCTTCATTCTTTTTAGTACGTCCCCAATCTTAAGATAATACTAAGCTCCATGAAGAATTCTCCCTCTCAGGAGAAGCCTCAGCCTCACAGCAGCCCGCCACAATCCACACTGCAGCAGCAGCACGAGGGAAACGGAGGGCACGCCCCTGAAATGAGATGGCCCCGCCTCTTCTAGTGACATCACACCTGCAAGCAGCCTGTATTCTCTAGCATCTACCCTCGTGTATCGGCACCATCTATTGCCACGTTATGACGTCACGGACGTCTGGAGTCACGTGACTACACGTCATCAAGGTCCTTTGTTTCTAGGAAGCAACGGCTGTCAAGGTGAGTGAAGTGTGTGGGAGAATAGCGTGCAGGCGGCACTATGTCGAGGGGCCCTCACTGACTGACCTGAGCACTCTGCCGAGGGGCCCTCACTACTGACCTGAGCACTCTGCCGAGGGGCCCTCACTGCTGACCTGAGCACTATGCCGAGGGGCCCTCACTGCTGACCTGAGCACTATGCCGAGGGGCCCTCACTGCTGACCTGAGCACTGTGCCGAGGGGCCCTCCTGCTGACCTGAGCACTATGCCGAGGGGCCCTCACTGCTGACCTGAGCACTCTGCCGAGGGGCCCTCACTGCTGACCTGAGCACTATGCCGAGGGGCCCTCACTGCTGACCTGAGCACTATGCCGAGGGGCCCTCACTGCTGACCTGAGCACTATGCCGAGGGGCCCTCACTGCAGTCCTGAGCACTATGCCGAGGGCCCTCACTGCTGACCTGAGCACTCTGCCGAGGGGCCCTCACTGCTGACCTGAGCACTCTGCCGAGGGGCCCTCACTGCTGACCTGAGCACTCTGCCGAGGGGCCCTCACTGCTGACCTGAGCACTCTGCCGAGGGGCCCTCACTGCTGACCTGAGCACTCTGCCGAGGGGCCCTCACTGCTGACCTGAGCACTCTGCCGAGGGGCCCTCACTGCTGACCTGAGCACTCTGCCGAGGGGCCCTCACTGCTGACCTGAGCACTCTGCCGAGGGGCCCTCACTGCTGACCTGAGCACTCTGCCGAGGGGCCCTCACTGCTGACCTGAGCACTCTGCCGAGGGGCCCTCACTGCTGACCTGAGCACTCTGCCGAGGGGCCCTCACTGCTGACCTGAGCACTGTGTCGAGGGGCCCTCACTGCTGACCTCGCTGCTGACCTGGCACTGTGCCGAGGGGCCCTCACTGCTGACCTGAGCACTGTGTCGAGGGGCCCTCACTGCTGACCTCGCTGCTGACCTGGGCACTGTGCCGAGGGGCCCTCGCTGTCGACCTGAGCACTGTGCCGAGGGGCCCTCGCTGCCGACCTGAGCACTGTGCCGAGGGGCCCTCCCTGCCGACCTGGGCACTGTGCCGAGGGGCCCTCGCTGCCGACCTGGGCACTGTGCCGAGGGGCCCTCGCTGCCGACCTGGGCGCTGTGCCGAGGGGCCCTCGCTGCCGACCTGGGGCTGGCTGTGGGCCCTCGCTGCCGACCTGGGCGCTGTGCCGAGGGGCCCTCGCTGCCGACCTGGGCGCTGTGCCGAGGGGCCCTCGCTGCCGACCTGGGCGCTAGTGCCGGGGGAACCCTCGCTGCCGACCTGGGCGCAGTGCCGGGGGGGAAGCCCTCGCTGCCGACCTGGGCGCAGTGCCGGGGGGGAAGCCCTCGCTGCCGACCTGGGCACAGTGCCGGGGGGGAAGCCCTCGCTGCCGACCTGGGCACAGTGCCGGGGGGGGAAGCCCTCGCTGCCGACCTGGGCACAGTGCCGGGGGGGGAAGCCCTCGCTGCCGACCTGGGCACAGTGCCGGGGGGGAAGCCCTCGCTGCCGACCTGAGCACTGTACTGGGCTGTGCAATCGTGGAGTCGGTATAAAATTGACCTTTCAGCACATGCTGCTCAGGTCAGCAGTGAGGGTTGCTCGGCACAGTGCTGCTCAGTTCAGCAGCGAGGGCCCCTCGGCACAGAGTTCAGGTCAGGACCTTCACAGCTGTCACCGCCACCTGAGCAGTGCCAGCATAATCATGGCTCCTGGGCAGCCCAGGCATGGATCCTTTTCGGACAGGCTTTTTAGTAGATAGAAGTTGTAGTCATTTTCCCCTTGGCACAGCCATTCTATGATGAATAGTTTCCCACAAAGGCTTGGTTCACATGTTAAAGGGAAATTGTCAGGTCGTTTTTACCCCTTAGGGCTAAGACACACGGACGTTGAAATCAGATGAACAATGTTAAGCAATGAGTCAGAACAGATGAACGTGTGTCTTCAGCTTTTTTCTTATCCAGATTCTGGATGAGAAAAAAGTAGCAACATGCTGCGAGTGGAATCGATTCTCCTGCGAGACTCGCCAATACAAGTCAATGGCTGCCATAAAAAATTACACAGCACATGGACAACATAAGGACAAGTGATTTTAGCATGGTCTTTCTCATACTGGAAAAAGAATAGAATAGACAGATGCTAGGAATAGCTAGAACATTTACCAGTCTCCCACTGCTACATTCAGAGTCGCCCATTAAGCTACTTGCATATTCTCTGCACTGTCTGGCAGACAGCCAATTACAGACGCTCACACTCTGAGAGCCTCTGTGATAGGCTGTTGCAGTCAGACTGCATTTTATCAATCTGGACGGTAATTGTACTTGGTTGCCATACACATTAGTGTATGGCAACCAACCTGCTATCGTAGGGTATTTTTATTATTTATTTATATAGCGCCATTAGATTCCATGGCGCTTTACATATGGAAAGAGCAGACAAGAACAAGTGCAATCTATGTGGACAATCAAGTCAAACGGGTACAGGAGGGGAGAGGAACCTGTCCGTGAGGGCTCACAGTCTAAAAGGGGCAGGTGAGATACAGTAGGAGGGGGTAGTGCCGGTCGTGTGACGGTGCCTTGGACCGGGTCTCATTGCAGGATTGACGGAAAAGGTGGGTCTTCAGGTTTCTTTTGAAGGTTCCCAGTGTAGGTGAGTGTCTGATGTGTTGGGGCAGAGAGTTCCAGAGTAAAGCAGATGCACGGGAGAAATCCTGCACTCGGTTGTGAGAAGAGGGGAGTAGAGGAGGAGCTCTTGGGAGGATCACAAGTTGCGTGAGGGTGGGTATCGGAAGACCATGTCAGAGATGTATGGAGGGGACAGGTTGTGGATGGCTTTGTATGTCATGGTTAGTGTTTTTAACCGGGATCTCTGAGGAATGGGGAGCCATTGAAGGGCTTGGCGGGGGGGAGACAGGGGAGTAGCGGGAAAACAAGTGGATAAGTCAGGTAGCGGAGTTTGGGATAGATTGCAGAGGTGCAAGGGAGGTAGCGGGGAGGTCGGTAAGCAGGAGGTTGCAGTAGTCAAGGCGGGAGATGATGAGAGCATGAATAAGTGTTTCGGCAGTGTTGTGGTCAAGGAAAGCTCGAGTCTGGGAATTGTTTTTGAGCAGGAGGTGGCGACGGCGTGGATGTGGGGCTTGAAGGTGAGGGAAGAGTCGAGGATTACCCCGAGGCACTTGGCGTGGGGGACTGGGGAGAGTGAGCAGTCGTTGACAAGGATGGATAGGTCGGGTAGTGGGGGAGAATGGCTTGGAGGGAAGACGATGAACTCAGTTTTGTCCATGTTCAGCTTAAGGAAGTGAGCAGATAAGAAGGATGAGATGGCAGACAGGAATTGTGGAATTTTGGATAGTAGAGAGGTGATGTCGGTGCCAGACAGGTAGATCTGGGTGTCGTCGGCATAGAGGTGGTACTGAAGGCCACGGGACTCAATGAGTTGCCCCAGGCCGAGGATGTAGATGGAAAAGAGTGGTGGTCCCAGAACCGAGCCTTGGAGGACACTGACAGATAGGGGGTAGAGCAAAGAGGAGGTGTGGGAGTGGGTGACACTGAAAGTTTGGTTTGTTAGGTAAGAGGAGATCCAGGAGAGGGCTAGGTCAGTTATACCAAGAGATTCCAGGATCTGAAGTAGAATGGAATTGTCAACAGTGTCGAAGGCGGCAGATAGGTCGAGGAGGACGGAGTAGTGTCGCTTGCTCTTGGCGGTCAGTAGGTCATTGGTGACTTTGGTTAGGGCAGTTTCGGTGGAGTGGTGGGGTCGGATGCCGGATTTTAGGCGGTCAAAGTGGGAGCAGGAGGAGAGGTGGGAGGGCAGTTCTGAATGGACATGCTGTTCAAGTAGTTTTGAGGCGAAGGGGAGAAGAGATGTGGGGCGGTAGTTAGAAACAGATGTTGGGTCGAGGGAGGGTTTTTTGAGGATGGGTGTGATCAAGGCATGTTTGAAGGCTGTGGGGAAGACACCAGTGATAAGTAGAAGAGATGGGTTAGGGTTGGGATGAAGGCTGAGGTGAGGTTGGGAATGAAGTGGGATGGGAGCGGGTTGTGGGCACTATTGGTAAGGTTTTACTTTGACAGAAGGGAGGAGAGCTGATCTTCAGTTATGGGGAGAAGCAGCTAATGGAAGGAGAGGGCAGTGTAGGTGAGGGGGGGGGGGGAAGTTGTGAGGACAGTGGGTCAAAGCTGTCTCAGATATTATCGATCTTGAACAAGGAGGCAAAGTCTTCAGCAGAGATAAGGGGAGAAGGAGGCGGGGGACGGAGTAAGGAATCGAAAGTTTTAAAAAGCTGTTTTGGGATTGAAGTCAGCGAGGGACTGTTTAAACAACGCAAAGTGCTCAGTGGAGTGAGATTTCTTCCATCTCCTCTCGGCGACCCTGGAAGTCCGTCTCAGGTCTTTGGTGAGGGTGGTGTGCCAGGATTGCCTGTTTGTGCGAGGAGCGTTATATGTGAGGGGGGGCTGAGTTGAGGGCTGTAGTTATTGTGGTGTTATATAGAGTGGTGGAAGTGTCTGTGTCGCGTATGGAAGCTATGTCGGCGAAAGGGCGGAGGTATTCTGAGAATGAGTGAAGATCAATGTTTTTTAGGTTTCTGCGTGGGTGATGAAGATTGCGGAGTAGGGGTAGTGTAGTAGGGGAGGAGAGAGAGCAAAAAGTCAATAGATTATGGTCAGACATTGGGAGGGGAGAGTTTGTGAGGTTAGTGAGGGAGCAAAGGCGGGTGAAGATGAGGTCCAGTATGGTGGCCATCTTTGTGAGTGACGGACGAGGACCATTGGGAGAGTCTAAAGGAAGTAGTCAGTGAAAGAAGTTTAGAGGTGGTTGGGTGGGAAGTGTTATTGGAGATATTGAAATTGCCCATAATGATAGTGGGGATGTCTACAGAAAGGAAGTGAAGTAGGCCAGGAGGTGAAATAGTCAAGTAAGGAGGCAGTGGATCCAGGGGGGTGGTCGATGACGGCTAGCTAAAGGTTACAGGGAGAGAAGATGCGGACAGAGTGGGCTTCGAAAGAGGGGAGAGTAGCGGAGGGTGGCAGTGGGATAGGGGTAAAGGAGCAGGAATTGGACAGGAGTAAGCCAACATCTCCGTCATGTTTGTTAGAGGGGCGGGGTGTGTGGGAAAGACTCAGTCCGCCATAAGTGAGTGCAGCAGGAGAGGCTGTGTTGGAGGGGGTGAGCCAGATCTCTGTGATGCCAAGGAATGAGAGTTTGTTAGAGATAAAGAGGTCGTGGATGAATTTTTTGCAGACTGAGCGGGTGTTCAAGAGTGCGCCAGGTAGAGAGACTGGGGGAGAAGGGGCTGGAGGAATGAATCTAAGGTTGTTGAGGATGACCTCAAGGTTAGTGATGGGTCATTGGTATGGGGTAGAGGTGACTGTGGGGATGTGGTGGGGGGGCCAGGTTAGGGGAAATGTCTCCAGCAAGTAGGAGGAGCAGGGAGAGGGTTAGGAGGTGTGAGCAGGAGAGCTTACGTGGCAGGTGTGTCTGTTTTAAATGTGTTAAATAAATAATAAAAACTGTGTGGGCTTTGCAGTATTTTTATGTCTAGCCTGATGAAAACAGACAACTGTGAGATGCCACCCTCAGCTTGCCTAATTGTACCTTGGCTGGCAAAAAAAATGCATGGTCTCCTCCCTATTTTTAATTGCCAGCCAAGGTAAAACTCAGCAGCTGAGGGCTGATATTCTTTGCGGGTTGAGGGCCCATTGTTTTAGGGTTCCCCCCATGCTAAAGAATAACAGCCGCCAGCTGCGCCTGAAAATGGCACATTCATAAGAAGCACCATTTCCAGGCGCTTTACCAGGCTCTTCCAGCAGCCCTGGTGGCGGTTGGCACGCTGGGTAATATGAGGTTAATACCAACTTTGTTTCACCAGCTGGTATTAAGCCCTGAGATTCTTAATGCAAAAAATAGTAATGGCGGTTTGATTAGGAGCGCTCTAAGGATCAAGCGGACATATAAGATGTTTTAATAAATGGCAAACCTTTTATTAATTTCTTAGCTCCCCTCACAGCTCCACTACGCGTTTCATCTGTATAGAACAGTCTTCATCAGGTGGTGTAAGGGGGTACACTGAACATTGGCATTATATAGATAGCAGTTACTCATGATTGGTCTTTTGTTAAACAATGCTTTGCTTCCAAGTGGCTGGTTCACAATTATTCAATTAACCCTTCCTTTATCCAACAAAGAACAATCTCCTGTTCACTTCCACCTGCAGAGCCGCACACCAGATATAAGGCTGCTCTGTGTTTACAGCTTTTTTTTTTTTTTTTTTAAAACAAACTCCTGTTCACCTATAGAGGGCATACTTCCCATTAATCTATCCCCACAAAGGTTTCTCCAAATTATAGATACAACAAATATACCGTATATACTCGTGTATAAGCCGAGTTTTTCAGCCCAAAAATTGGGCTGAAAAGTTCCCCCCTCGGCTTATACACGGGTCAATACGGTAGGGTCTGTGGTGGGGGCTGTGTCCGGGTGCTGGGGAGGCGGGGGAGGCTGCTGTATGAGCGCCCCATCACGTGGGGCCGCTCATTATATATGCACTGCTTCCTCCTGTCAGTCAGCGGCAGGGGGAAGCAGTGCATATCTTCATATATGGCCCCCAAATGCTGGCACTCGCCCCCCCTCCATTGTAAGGCCCCCCCGGCTGCTTAATTTACCATCCCTGGTCTTCTGCACTGCTCCGGTCCTCTGTGCTCCCGTCCTATGTGTTCCCGTCCTCCCCAGCATCCGGGGTCATGTGACTGGAGCATGGAGGACGGAGCATGGAGGACCGACACGGTGCAGAAGACCAGGGATGGTAAGTTAAGCAGCCGGGAGGGCATTACAACGGAGGGGTCGAGTGCCAGCATTTGGGGGCCATATGGGGCCTGTATACTACCACTGGGGAGGCTGCTGTATACTACCACTGGGGAGGCTGCTGTATACTACCACTGGGGAGGCTGCTGTATACTACCACTGGGGAGGCTGCTGTATACTACCACTGGGGAGGCTGCTGTATACTACCACTGGGGAGGCTGCTGTATACTACCACTGGGGAGGCTGCTGTATACTACCACTGGGGAGGCTGCTGTATATACTGCTGGGGCCTGTATATACCACTGGGGAGGCTGCTGTATATACTGCTGGGGCCTGTATATACCACTGGGGCTGCTGTATATACTGCTGGGGCCTGTATACCACTGGGGAGGCTGCTGTATACTACCACTGGGGAGGCTTCTGTATATACTGCTGGGGCCTGTATACCACTGGGGAGGCTGCTGTATACTACCACTGGGGAGGCTGCTGTATATACTGCTGGGGCCTGTATATACCACTGGGGCTGCTGTATATAATGCTGGGGCCTGTATATACCACTGGAGAGGCTGCTGTATATACCACTGGGGCTGCTGTATATACCACTGGGGCTGCTGTATATACCGCTGGGGCTGCTGTATATACCGCTGGGGCTGCTGTATATACCGCTGGGGCCTGTATACCACTGGGGAGGCTGCTGTATACTACCACTGGGGAGGCTGCTGTATATACTGCTGGGGCCTGTATATACCACTGGGGCTGCTGTATATAATGCTGGGGCCTGTATATACCACTGGAGAGGCTGCTGTATATACCACTGGGGCTGCTGTATATACCACTGGGGCTGCTGTATATACCCTGGGGCTGCTGTATATACCGCTGGGGCTGCTGTATATACCGCTGGGGCTGCTGTATATACCGCTGGGGCTGCTGTATATACCGCTGGGGCTGCTGTATATACCGCTGGGGCTGCTGTATATACTGCTGGGGCCTGTATATACCGCTGGGGCTGCTGTATATACTGCTGGGGCCTGTATATACCACTGGGGCTGCTGTATATACTGCTGGGGCCTGTATATACCACTGGGGAGGCTGCTGTATATACTGCGGGGCCTGTATACCATGGGGAGGCTGCTGTATACTACTGGGGAAGCTGCTGTATATGTCACTGGGGAGGCTGCTGTATATGTCACTGGGGAGGCTGCTGTATATGTCACTGGGGAGGCTGCTGTATATACCACTGGGGAGGCTGCTGTATATACTGCTGGGGCCTGTATATACCACTGGGGAGGCTGCTGTATATACTGCTGGGGCCTGTATACCACTGGGGAGGCTGCTGTATACTACCACTGGGGAAGCTGCTGTATATGTCACTGGGGAGGCTGCTGTATATGTCACTGGGGAGGCTGCTGTATATACCACTGGGGAGGCTGCTGTATATACTGCTGGGGCCTGTATATACCACTGGGGAGGCTGCTGTATATACTGCTGGGGCCTGTATATACCACTGGGGAGGCTGCTTTAAATACCTCTGGGGAGGCTGCTTTAAATACCTCTGGGGAGGCTGCTTTAAATACCTCTGGGGAGGCTGCTTTATATACCTCTGGGGAGGCTGCTTTATATACCTCTGGGGGGGCTGCTTTATATACCTCTGGGGGGGCTGCTTTATATACCTCTGGGGGGGCTGCTTTATATACCTCTGGGGGGGATGCTGTATATACCTCTGGGGCCTGTATATACCACTGGGGAGGCTGCTGTATATACTGCTGGGGCTGCTGCTGTATACTACCACTGGGGAGGCTGCTGTATACCACACTGCTGGGGTCTGTATACCTGTGCTGGGGTCCACCCTCGGCTTATACATGAGTCGATAGGGGCAAAAGTAGGGGGGTCGGCTTATACACGAGTATATATGGTAGTTAGTTTCTGTGTTGCACTAATTATTCAGCAGACAGGATAAAAATAGCATATAAAAACAAAATAAAAATAACAGTAAAAAATTGTGCAAGTATACAGCTGTACAATATGTATGTTCATATTTCACAATAAAAAATATAAAATTAACATTAAAAAGAATTTTTACAATTCCTGCATCAAATTACCTATAATATAGCTGTATGATATTTATTTCTCATATTGTTCTTAATGTTTCGCTACATTCTCAAGGGTCAGGTTGTGGCCTTCCGGGCTCAACGTTCCCATTTTAAAAATCCAGAAACTCTCCATCTTAATGAGAGTACCCACACGGTCATTCACATTATCTTTCACATGATCTATCACTGTAAGTTTCATTTTCATAGCATCTTTTTGATGGCAGATTGTGTATTGCTTTGATAGACTATGTAGCTGATACCCGTTTTTGATGTTGAACCGGTGCTTATTGAGCCTTGCATGCATGGTTTGAATTGTTCTCCCAATGTATTGAGTCCCACACGGACACTCTATTAAATAGATGATATATGTGGATTGGCATGAGACCTTGTGTTTTATGGGAAAACTTTGTTTAGTGGTTGAGGATGTGAAAGATTTCTCTCCATCACTGATGACTCTACAGCAAAGACACTTAGGGGTCTCGCATGCATAACATCCCACATTCGTGTTATCTTCTTTCCCCCCTAGCTTATTTTTTGGTTTACATCCCACCTTGTTAGGGGCCACCATTTCCCGCAGATTTTTGTTTCTCCTATATATAACATTGGGTCTTTTGGGTAGGTGATCACCGAGGATCGGGTCACTCTTCAACATAAACCAATACTTATTTATCAAATCTAGAATTAATTTTCTAGGTTGGCAATAAGTGGTTACCAAGCTCCATTTAGTCTTGTTTACAATTTCCTCCTCATCCTTTTTCCTTTCATTGTTTGACATTTTCTCTATGCATGATTCTTGAGTAAGATCCTTTGTTCTTTTATATGCATCCTGCAATAACCGTTTCGGATAGCCCTTCTCTCTAAACCTTTTCTTTAGAATTTTTGATTCTGTCCTAAAGTCACCATCATTTGTACAGTTTTTTCTCACTCTCCAGTATTTGGCCATAGGGAACGCTCGATAACCACCTGGAGGTGCCCACTCCCGAACTCCAATACTATAGTTAAAAAAAAAAAGACACCATACCGAGAAAAATTAATCTATTAGAAATAAATGCACAAACGTACTTAGACGCCATCTTTATTACTCCCTCCCCACCCTCATACCATACATGATCCTGGTTTTCTCTCATCTTCAACAGATGCAGCTCTGCTATATTAGAGAGCACAGGGAGGACACCGTTGCCATAGTAACTGAACAAGCACTTACTATAGTAACGGTGATTGCAGCTCACCACAGTTAAATCTCCAGGAAGAAGAGAGAGGACTTGAGCACATTGGTTTGTCATCAACGTGCTGTGGGTGAGATGCCAATGAAAAGCAGGGAGAAGTGATGACAATACAGCACTCTCTACACATCATGGATAAATTCTGCTGTCAGGATTCCTTTTTATATAAAAAAAAACCCTTAAACTTGTTGCATGATGCCAGATTCTGAACTAATGATTTTTTAATTATTTTTCTATCAATGGAGTTGTATGAGAACTTTTTGTGTGGCGAACTGTAATGGCCGCTTTACACGTCCCGATATCGTCCCGATATTGTATACAACGGCACGGGACCGCGCACATTTTTGGCAGGAATCTAAGATCCCATGGGAGCTGTCACCCAGGGAGATATCGGCAGGCAACACAACTGCGATGTATACGCCCCCTCTTACGAGCGACCCAGGAACGACCATTTAACATGGGACTGAATAGGGGGAAGTTGTGCTCCAAATCGTTGTTGGGCTGTCACTCAGAACGATCCTGCCAGATCGTCCATCCAATATCGGGCAGTTGGAGAGCCTGCACAATTCTTCCCAATTCTTCGTTTTTGCATCGTTCTTGCATCGAATTGCACAGTTACACCACACAACGCACAAACAATATCAGCAGCAACAGCCGAACCACGTGAAATTTTATCGTTGTTGGACAACGATATCGGGACGTGTAAAGCGGCCATAAGGGTACCGTTACACGACGCAATATTGCATGCAATTTCACTGGCAATTTGCTGGTTGCAGTGAAATCATGGACACATTGTTCCATTTGTTCTATTTTGTTGTTGTGTCCAAATAGAACAATGTGTCCATGATTTCACTGGAACCAGCAAATTGCAAGTGAAATTGCATGCAATGTTGTTATGTGTAAAGGTACCCTTAGGGTGTGCTCACAGGACGTTTTTTAAGCAGTCCTGAACGCAGCAAAACCTGTACTGCTTTCAAGGATTCTAGAGTCCTTGCCAGGAGATTTGCTGCGATCAGGTCATGCATTTTTATCATGTTTTTTGCGTATTTTTGTGCGTTTTTAGGCTGCGTTCACACATTGCGTATTTTGTTGCGCTTTTTTGCGCGCACTTTTTTGCTGCGCAGCAAAATACGCAGGGGCTTTCACACACTGCACTTTCTTTACCCAGAAAGCGCAGTGATGTCACAGAGGGAAGGAAGAATCCTGCTTCCTCCTCCCCTCTGTGACAGCCCCATTAGATTTCGCAGTGTATTAATATACACTGCGAAATCTAAATTAAACAAAGGCAAGTGTATGAAAAATAAAAAAGAATGAATACTTTACCTGTCCGGCGCCTTTTCCCGGTGTCCGGTGCCAAGCGAGGTGTCTTCTGCCAGGACCTGCAGTGACGTCAGAGGGGCGTTCCCGGCGCTGATTGGGCGCTCGCGGTCATGTGATACATATCATATGACCGGGAGCAGCCAATCAGTACCAGGAACGCCCCTCTGACGTCACCGCAGGATCTTGCAGGACACAGATCTCCTGGCCTTGGCACCGGACACCAGGAAAAGAAGAGATTACAGAACACCGCACACTCAAAGTCTTTATCAAGGTGATTTGCGTTTATTGTGGTGCATATAGACAATGTTGCGATGAACTGACGTTTCGACCACGTCCGTGGTCTTTATCAAAGTATCGCTGTTCTTATCAATACAGAGGGTATGCACCTAGGGGAACCTTAGGTCCTGTGTTGCTTAGGATTATGTTATCCTCAGGTAGTTGTCTCTTGGTGTTGCAGAAACTATGCTTGCTGCAATTCAGGGGGTCTTAACCTGGTCCGTGCCACCGGGTGGTTTTTCACCTTTATAGGGTTAGGCTATATCCCTCCCTGTCCGGGTCCGCCAGCGCGTCCTGCGCCTTGGCTGGGAGTCATTAGATTTCGCAGTGTATTAATATACACTGCGAAATCTAAATTAAACAAAGGCAAGTGTATGAAAAATAAAAAAGAATGAATACTTTACCTGTCCGGCGCCTTTTCCCGGTGTCCGGTGCCAAGCGAGGTGTCTTCTGCCAGGACCTGCAGTGACGTCAGAGGGGCGTTCCCGGCGCTGATTGGGCGCTCGCGGTCATGTGATACATATCATATGACCGGGAGCAGCCAATCAGTACCAGGAACGCCCCTCTGACGTCACCGCAGGATCTTGCAGGACACAGATCTCCTGGCCTTGGCACCGGACACCAGGAAAAGAAGAGATTACAGAACACCGCACACTCAAAGTCTTTATCAAGGTGATTTGCGTTTATTGTGGTGCATATAGACAATGTTGCGATGAACTGACGTTTCGACCACGTCCGTGGTCTTTATCAAAGTATCGCTGTTCTTATCAATACAGAGGGTATGCACCTAGGGGAACCTTAGGTCCTGTGTTGCTTAGGATTATGTTATCCTCAGGTAGTTGTCTCTTGGTGTTGCAGAAACTATGCTTGCTGCAATTCAGGGGGTCTTAACCTGGTCCGTGCCACCGGGTGGTTTTTCACCTTTATAGGGTTAGGCTATATCCCTCCCTGTCCGGGGTCCGCCAGCGCGTCCTGCGCCTTGGCTGGGAGTCATTAGATTTCGCAGTGTATTAATATACACTGCGAAATCTAAATTAAACAAAGGCAAGTGTATGAAAAATAAAAAAGAATGAATACTTTACCTGTCCGGCGCCTTTTCCCGGTGTCCGGTGCCAAGCGAGGTGTCTTCTGCCAGGACCTGCAGTGACGTCAGAGGGGCGTTCCCGGCGCTGATTGGGCGCTCGCGGTCATGTGATACATATCATATGACCGGGAGCAGCCAATCAGTACCAGGAACGCCCCTCTGACGTCACCGCAGGATCTTGCAGGACACAGATCTCCTGGCCTTGGCACCGGACACCAGGAAAAGAAGAGATTACAGAACACCGCACACTCAAAGTCTTTATCAAGGTGATTTGCGTTTATTGTGGTGCATATAGACAATGTTGCGATGAACTGACGTTTCGACCACGTCCGTGGTCTTTATCAAAGTATCGCTGTTCTTATCAATACAGAGGGTATGCACCTAGGGGAACCTTAGGTCCTGTGTTGCTTAGGATTATGTTATCCTCAGGTAGTTGTCTCTTGGTGTTGCAGAAACTATGCTTGCTGCAATTCAGGGGGTCTTAACCTGGTCCGTGCCACCGGGTGGTTTTTCACCTTTATAGGGTTAGGCTATATCCCTCCCTGTCCGGGTCCGCCAGCGCGTCCTGCGCCTTGGCTGGGAGTCATTAGATTTCGCAGTGTATTAATATACACTGCGAAATCTAAATTAAACAAAGGCAAGTGTATGAAAAATAAAAAAGAATGAATACTTTACCTGTCCGGCGCCTTTTCCCGGTGTCCGGTGCCAAGCGAGGTGTCTTCTGCCAGGACCTGCAGTGACGTCAGAGGGGCGTTCCCGGCGCTGATTGGGCGCTCGCGGTCATGTGATACATATCATATGACCGGGAGCAGCCAATCAGTACCAGGAACGCCCCTCTGACGTCACCGCAGGATCTTGCAGTACACAGATCTCCTGGCCTTGGCACCGGACACCAGGAAAAGGCGTCGGAGAGGTAAACTATTCATTCTTTTTTATTTTTCATAGATTTCGCAGTGTATATTAATACACTGCGAAATCATCTAATGGGTGGTCACACATGTCACAGAGGGGAGGAGGATGCAGGATTCTTCCTCCCCTCTGTGACATCACAGGGAGAAAACGCAGGAGCAGCTGCGTAAAGAATTGACATCTCAATTCTTTACGCAGCTGCGCTTTCTCCCAAAAAAAGTGAATTTCCCATTCACTTTGCTGGCAGACACAAAACACATTGCGTATTTTTAAAAGCGCGTGTAAAAAAGGCGCGGCAAAATACGCAATGTGTGAACGCAGCCTTACTGCATTTTTGATGCTGCGTTTTTCCTGCGTTTTTGCCATTGACTGCAGCAAAAACGCAGGAAAAATAGAGCATGTCACTTCTCTCTCATCCTCTGCAAAACCGCAGGGATTTGATTGTTCTAGACACTTGCAAAACCAATGTGTGGGCACAGCATTTCTGTGAAACACATTGGTTTTGCTGGGAATCAAAACCGCAGGAACAAATTAGCATATATGACCATAAAACCAATGGTAAACCGCTTGCAGAAACCGCAGCAAAAATGCAGCAAAAACTTCCTGTGGGCACATACCCTTATCGGTACAATTTTGGGATACATAAAATTCCTTCACCACTGCTCATTTTTTTTAGGTGATAACTGGTAAACAGCTCTTACATTATACATATTTACTGCATTCTCTATTAACGCCTTAATGACCATTGATGGGTATAGCTATCATAGCCGGGTGTCAGTTTCCGCAATGATATGGCTTTTCCTCGAAATGTATCGGTGGTCATTATGGCCAAATATTTCAATTTCAGTTTTGTCAGACCACAGAACTTATTTCCAAATATTTAGGTCTGTGTTCCTGTGTGCATTTGCAAAAATTAATCTGGCTTTTTTATGTTTCTTTTGGAGTAATGGCTTCTTCCAGGCAGAGAGGCCTTTCAGCCCATCTTGATACAGAACTTGTTTCATATTGGGTAATGACACAATCTTACCAGCTTCTGTCATCATGTTCACAAGGCCTTTTGCTTTTGTTCTTGGGTATATAAGCACATGTCAGACCTAAGCAGGTTATCTCTGGGACACAGAACCTGTCTCCTTCCTGAGCGGTGTGATGGCTGGACATTCTCATTTTGTTTGTACTTGAATATAATTGTATGTACAGACTACTGAGGCACCTTCAGCTATCTGGAAATTGATTGCCCTCAAGGATGAACCAGACTTGTGCGAGTCCTTAATTCTTTTCCTGATATCTTGGCTGGTTTCTATAGACTTTCCCATGACGCTACACAAAGAAGCATTGTTGTTTCAGGTGTGTATTCAAATACATCCACAGGTGTGTCTCTAATGAACTCAGATGTTGCCAATAAACCCTATCGGAAGCTTTCAAACACATGACCTCCTCATGTGTGTTGTCCCAAATAGTTTAAAGGCATAGTAATCTTACTGTATGTCAACTTGTGACTTTGCAGAATGTAATAAAAATGCCTTAAAACATTCTCTGAATATGCAAATAGTCCGTGGAGCCTCGTTTAGGAGTCTCAACACAGGACTAGCCAGATCTTCCTCCAGGGAAGGACCTAGCCAAGATAACCACCATATTAAGTGGCCCTTTGAGTCAATATCCAGCTCTTTACAAGCTTAAAGGTATGACAAGGGAATACCAAGGCCAGGTATCCATCCACTGACAGCTGTTTCGGGGGTTACCCCTCATCAGTGTGGAGTAGGATTCTGGCTAGGTGGGAGCAATGCCTAGTAGACCAACAAAACAAAGTATTCACTGATCTCAGGGAGACCAGTTCAAGAAAACACTGCGGGCAGCCGGCTAAAGCGCTCAACACAGTGAATTCCTAGGCCCATTGCCCCCTGGGAATTTTGACTATGCAAATAGAGTCCGTGGAGCCTCGTTTAGGAGTCTCAACACGGGAGGAAGATCTGGCTAGTCCTTTGTTGAGACTCCTAAACGAGGCTCCACGGACTCTATTTGCATATTCAAAATTCCCAGGGGGCAATGCGCCTAGGAATTCACTGTGTTGAGCGCTTTAGCCGGCTGCCCGCAGTGTTTTCTTGAACTGGTCTCCCTGAGATCAGTGAATACTTTGTTTTGTTAAAACATTCTCTATCATTATTCTGGCATTTGGCAACTATAAATAATTATGGTAATCCTAATTGGAAAGGTTTATTCTGATTTATTGTCAGATAGTGAGAAACACATGCATATGTGTCTTTTGTATGTAACTTGTCTGGTTTTAACTGTATATTTAGGTGCTCTTGACCTTTTTTTTCTCATTGTTACTGCCATGGACTCGTTTTTACATCTATTCATCTCACTACTGTGAAAAGATTTTTATTTATTTATGTATTTACTTATTTTTTTTCACACAACCCAAAATCTGTTTGCTGTAAATGTATTTCTTTTCTTTCTCTTTCTAGATGGCACAGAGGTTGATGTTAAGATGGTTTATTTCTTCATTTGGGAGAAGTAGAACTGGCCCAGTCCATCCTCTTCCTAGCTGCCCTTCCCTGTGTATGGAATCATGTGGTCTGCTATATACAGCCTCAGCGAAACCGTTCCTTACCTCTGCTCGTACAATTCATGTGTCACATAATTGTAGAGTGACATTTAATGTTCAGAATAAAAATGACTTTCAGGATCGAGTTGTTGGGAGTGAAAAACCAGTTATAGTGGATTTCCATGCACAGTGAGTTACAATTTTTTTTTTTTTTAGAAATACAAAACTACATTTTTTTATAAACATTGTAGGTCTTGCCTGCATAAGAGATTGCTGAAATTAAAATTCATATGGATAAAATCTATGGAAAGGAAGCATAGTGGTTATGATTGGACTGTTTTTCTGCAGAGCTATACAAAGTTCTAAAATGTAATAAAAGGAAGGGCTGCAGTTTATATATGAAGTTTTGTTTAATTGACCCATGCAATACCAGTAAAACTTTCAGGCATGCCAACAAAGCTAGGGCAACTTAACCCTTTCCTGGGCTTTTCAATACCATTGTCAATCTCTGACAGCAACATTTAAGTTGCACTTTCCAGGCATCGTGCTATTCTAGGCGCTTCTTCCCCCAATACGATTGCAGATTTGTTAATGGTATGCTGTGCCTGCCATAAGACCTGTCAAAACATAAAATGATTTAAACTGTATGGTAAATGCTGTACATAAGTAAAATTAGAAATTCCAAAATTACTGTTCTTGGTAGTTGCATCCCTGTAACAAAATGTACTGAAAAGTGATTAACAACAATGCGTCTATCCCAAAATAGTATTGATAAAAAGTCAAGCTTGCCCAGAAAATAACAAGCTCTCATACTTCTCAATTGACTGAAAAATAAAAAAAAGTTACTGTAGTTTACAAATGTCACTCTTTTTTTTTTATATTACTGTATATACTCGAGTATAAGCAGAGTATTTCAGCACAATTTTTGTGCTGAAAAGTGCCCCCCTCGGCTTATACTCGAGTCAGTGTACAGGCTCAGTGGGGGGGGCAGTGATCAAGCGCTGGAGGAGGTGGGGGGAGGCTACAGTAGGTGCGGAGAGGTCCCATGGGCCCGCTCAATAGTGCAATGCAATATGCACTGCATTCCCCTGTCCATCAGTTGCTGGGGGAGCGGTGCATATTACATTGCACTATATATAATCACCCCCCTATCATCACAGTATATGCCCCCATGTTGCCGCACACCAGTCACATGACGCCAACACAAGCAGGAAGACCGGAGGACACAGCAGTGACATAGCGATGGAAGGTGAGAGATCAATGGTTTATTATTTTATGATGTGCGGCAGCTTGGGGGCATATACTGTGATGATAGGGGGGCGAGTATACCAGTGATAGGGGCTTATATACCAGTGATAGGGGCTATATATCAGTTTTACCAGGATGGGGGGCCATATACCAGTGCTGGGAGTGCTATTCCAGTGATGGGGGGCTATGTACAGTGATGGGGGCTATATACCAGTCTGGGAGAGTGTACATACCAGTGATAGGGACACTATATACCAGTGATGGGGGAATATGTACAGTGAGAGGGGTATATACCAGGATGAGGGGCCATTCACCATGATGGGGGTGCTATATACCAGTGATGAGGGGCTATATACCAGTGATGAGGGGCTATATACCAGTGATGAGGGGCTATATACCAGTGATGAGGGGCTATATACCAGTGATGAGGGGCTATATACCAGGATGGGGGTCTGCTGCATTTCCCACCCTAGGCTTATACTCGAGTCAATAGGTTTCCCCAGTTTTTGGGGTAAAATTAGGGGGCTTGGCTTATACTCGGGTCGGCTCATACTCGAGTATATACGGTACCACAAATATAATAAAAGAAAAGCTGGACAAGTTTGGTATTGCTGTAAATATACCTGGATATCTTGATCTTACTTCATTTGTACAATATAATGAATGGTGTAAAACCAAGACCTAAAATACAAATGTTTGAAATCAGTTTTTATTTTCGCAACTTCATTGCACAGGAAAAAAATTAGGTGAAACTACAGAAAAAAATTAAATTCCACAATTCAAAAAAGTAATTAAGGCGTTTTTTGTTTTTTTCCTCGTTATGCCATTTACTGATCAGATAAATTCATATTTTGATGGATCAAACTTACAAAATCTCAGCGATACCAAATGTGTGTTTTTTTATTTTTAACTAACAGGGCAAAAGGGAGGTGAATTGCATCACCACTGCTATATATTGCCAACATCACGGTCTCCTGTGAATGCCAGCTGGTCGCTGGCTTTCACAGGGGTCTCCCCAATTATGAGTATAGGTAACTCCAACATTTCCCCCAGCTGTCATGCCAGTCCATCTGCGCTACATATTTGCAGTGTATGTGTGCCGATTTGCACAAGGAATGACGTGCCTCCTCCTGATCAGCACACATTAAATGCTTCTGTGAGAGATTGACAGTGGCATTTAAAGAGGGTGGGATCATTTTACCAGCTCTTTGGCGCTGGTACAGTCCTCCAGCCTGCTGCGTTTGTTCCTCCCCCTCCAGGTCTCTGCCGCCTCCTCCTGCTCTGCCCTCAGCTTCTGCTGTCTGTCAATCACGCTGGCCGCACATGCGTGAAGTCACTGTCTGAGCCTGCCCTGCTTTAGCTTTATTCCAATAGCAGGGCGGGAAGCTGGCACCAGATTCCCGCCCTGCTTTTTGAATAAAGCCTGTCAATCGCGCTGGCCGCATAAAACGGCCTTGCGTGACATCACCGGCTGAGCCCGCCCTTCTGTAGGCTTTATTCCAACAGCAGGGCGGGAATCTGGCGGCAGATAAGCTTTCTAAGGTATACATCTCGGGGTACAGGGAGGCTAGAGCCATGGGGGACCCCTTCCCTGAATACAGCAGACATGCTGCATTCAGTGGTGCATTTAGATTGCCATGCACCAGGGGAGTGACAAGTCCTCTTTAATAGGATAACCGCTATTTGAGATTGATAATGTCTGAACAATTCAGTCAACATCTGCTGGGAAAGATGCAGACTCTTAAGGCCCCGTCACACCATCCAACACCAGATGCGATGCCGCGCGTGTGCGCTCGCTTCCAACATCACAGCCTAGCTGTCACACGGCAAGATTTTGCCGGTGACGGCGCTGTGATGTTGGCGCCGCGATCATTCGCTGGGCTGGGATCAACCCAGCGAACGATCCACTGCAATGCAGTGAATAGGCGGGATCGGCCGTGACATCGCTATTGCGGTGTCACACTAAACGATGCCGCAGGTTGCTTAAGTTGAAGTTGACAGGTTGTCCTGCATGCAGGACAACCTGTCAACTCTGACTTGAACAACTATCGTTGTTGAATCGTGCGTTTACACGCTATGACGCAACAACGATGTAATTTCAACATCGTTCCTGACGTCACTTTTGAACGATGTCTGAAACGATGTTAAAAGGTGTGACGGTACCTTTAGTGCAAGCTTGCATCAAAGTCAAATACAACACATAATGCAACTGTCATGAAGGGGTTAAAGAGGGCCACCAAAAATCTAGTTTTATATAAAAAAAAAAAAAAAATTATAAGTGTGTTTACTTATTTTAGATACTGAATGCATTGAAAATTAATATATACCTAAAGACCTTGGTACAAAACACATATTCTTCAGTGAAAGTGTGCACTGACATCTTGTGGATGCCATGGCTTCTTACTGATCCCTCTGCAGCATGCATGCTTCTAATGCACATGTGCATGCAGAGAGTCTGATAGCACGCTCCTCGTGGATACATACTGCTACTTTATCAGTAGACTTTTCCCTGCTTGTTTGCAGTGTCACTATTCACTATTGTTACACTAGTCCAGTGATGGCGAACCTTTCTGAGGCCGAGTGCCCAAACCGCAACCCAAAACGAAATTATTTACGGCGAAGTGCCAATACGATAATATAACCTAAATTACAGCAGTAGTAATCATAAGCGCTGCACAGGGGGGAGAGCCAGCAGATGCTAACTCTCTTCCCTGTACAGGGCTTGTAGTCCTGAAACATTGATGATCAATTCAATTATTTTAACAATTAATTGATTTTAAACTTACCTTTGCAGTCTTCTCTTCTCTTCGGCAGTGGTCATCCAGCTCATGTGTACTGCACATTGAAGCTGAGCTGCTGCCACTGCACTTTCTAGAAACAGCAGGTGGATTGATCTGTATGGAAAAAATGCAGAATATTAGACAGATAGGAGATAGATTTTATCATGGAATGCAAGCAGATTTCATGCTGAAATCCTGGTCCCTTTCCTTGCAGTAATGTGCTCCATCCTGACCCTCTCCTTGTAGCTATGTGCTCCATCCTGACCCTCTCCTTGTAGCTATGTGCTCCATCCTGACCCTTTCTTTGTAGTAATGTCTCCATCCTGACCCTCTACTTGTAGCTATGTGCTCCATCCTGACCCTCTCCTTGCAGTAATGTGCTCCATCCTGACCCTCTCCTTGCAGTAATGTGCTCCATCCTGACCCTCTCCTTGCAGTAATGTGCTCCATCCTGACCCTCTCCTTGCAGTAAGGTGCTCCATCCTGACCCTCTCCTTGCAGTAAGGTGCTCCATCCTGACCCTCTCCTTGCAGTAATGTGCTCCATCCTGACCCTCTCCTTGCAGTAATGTGCTCCATCCCGACCCTCTCTTTGCTGTTATGTGCTCCATCCTGATCTTCTCCTTGTAGCAATGTGCTCCATCCTAATCTTCTCCTAGCTATATGATCCATCCTGACCATCTCCATGCATTTATGGCCCCATCCTGACCCTCTCCTTGCAGTTGTGCTCCATCCTGACCCTCTCCTGGCAGTAATGTTCCTATCCTGACCCCCTTCTTGTAGTAATGTCTTTATCCTTATCCCCTTGTAGCATTCCCCATCCTTGTCCTCTTCGGTAATGTCCCATCCTTGTCCCTTGTGGTAATGTCCCCATCCTGCCCCTATCATGTAGTAATGCCCCATCCTGCTGTAATGCCCTATCCTTGTCCCCTTGCAGCAATATGCCCCATCCTGCAGTAATATGCCACATTCTTGTCCCTTGCAGTAATATGCCCCATCCTGCAGTAATGCCCTATCCTTCTCCCCTTGCAGTAATATGCCCCATCCGTGTCCCCTTGAAGTAATATGCCCCATCCTGCAGTGATGTGTTTCATCCTTGTCCACTTGCCATTAATATGCCCCATCCTTATTCCTTTGCAGTAATATGCCCCATCCTTATTCCTTTGCAGTAATATGCCCCATCCAGCAGTAATGTGCCCCATCCTTGTCCCCATCACATAGTAATATGCCCCATCTTGCCCCCTGGTAGTATTGCCCTATCCTTGACCCCATCACATAGTAATCTGCCCCATCCTTGTCCCCATCACATATTAATATGCCCCATCCTTGCCCCCATCACATATTTATCTGCCACATCCTGCCCACATTACATAGTAATATGCCCCATCACATAATAATATGCCCCATCAGCCCCCATCACATAATAATATGCCCCATCACATAATAATATGCCCCATCACATAATATGCCAAATCCTGCCCCCTGTTACTATTGCCCCATCCTGCCCCCAGCACAGAGTAATATGCCCCATCCTGCCCCCCTTAGTAATGCCCCATCCTGCCCCCAGCAGAGTAATATGCCCCATCCTGCCCCCTTAGTAATGCCCCATCCTGCCCCCTTAGTAATGCCCCATCCTGCCCCCTTAGTAATGCCCCATCCTGCCCCCTTAGTAATGCTCCATCCTGCTGTAAATAGAAAGAAAAAAAAAAGTCATACTCACCTTCAGGGCAGGACTGGGACCAAAAAGCAGCCCTTAAAAACAAGCCCCACCAGCCCACACACTATATCACCCATCAGCCTTTAACAGTGAAATTTGCTTTTACGTTGTCATGCCCTCATCACTTTCGCAGGTTGCTTTCACATCAGCGGTAAACTGATGTTTGCGGCCAATCCATCAGGTGGCACCGCATCTGCCAGATCAGCCGACTTGCAGCCCAGATGCGGCAAGCCTCATGCATTGTGTATGGAGCTTGCAGTCTGGTGCGGCAGATCTAGCCCTTGCGACGGCGGAAAAAAAACCCACCACTTACAGCATTGTTTTTCATCGGCCGCAAGTACCGGATCTGCCGCACCTGGCAGAACACCACTTGCCGCACCAGACTGCAAGCTCCATACACAATGCATGGGGCTTGCCGCATCTGGGCTGCAAGTCGGCTGATCTGGCAGATGCGGTGCCACCTGATGGATTGGCCGCAAACATCAGTTTACCGCTGTTGTAAAAGGAGCCTTAAGGTACTGTCACACACAGAGATATCTCTGGGAGACATTGCTTGCAACTCACTGGTTGCAATGAAATCATGGACACATTGTTCCATTTTTTGCCATGTACAAATAGAACAGGACAGGAGAAGTGGTACTGTGCAGTGTACATATATACAGAATAATACAGAGACTGAGGATTACACCAAGTATACAAGACAGGAGAAGTGGTACTGTGCAGTGTATATATACAGAATAATACAGAGACTGAGGATTACACCCAGTATACAGGACAGGAGAAGTGGTACTGTGCAGTGTATATATACAGAATAATACAGAGACTGAGGATTACACCCAGTATACAGGACAGGAGAAGAGGAACTGTGCAGTGTATATATACAGAATAATACAGAGACTGAGGATTACACCCAGTATACAGGACAGGAGAAAAGGAACTGTGCAGTGTATATATACAGAATAATACAGATACTGAGGATTACATCCAGTATACAGGACAGGAGAAGTGGTACTGTGCAGTGTATATATACAGAATACTACAGATACTGAGGATTACACTCAGTAAACAGGAGAATTATACCCAGCATACCCAGGAGGCTGTGCTTTATAGATAGGATGCTGTGGTATATAGATAGCCAAGACTCAGCCTGATCCTAAAGATGGGGAAAGATGAAAGGTGGCGGCAGAAAGTCCAGTGCTGGGCGCAGAGAGGAACAGGATCCATGGAGACACCGTGAAGAACACAGAGAGAACTCTCAGGAAAATGTTGTGATGCTGCACACTACAGACTGCGGGCCGTATACACATTAGAGACTGCAGACTGTAAAAACATTAGAAACTGCCTGCTGTATACACGTGACACACTGCGGACCCTGGGCACCTTACACGCTGCGGACCCTGGGCACCTTACACGCTGCGGACCCTGGGCACCTTACACGCTGCGGACCCTGGGCACCTTACACGCTGCGGACCCTGGGCACCTTACACGCTGCGGACCCTGGGCACCTTACACGCTGCGGACCCTGGGCACCTTACACGCTGCGGACCCTGGGCACGTTACACGCTGCGGACCCTGGGCACGTTACACGCTGCGGACCCTGGGCACCTTACACGCTGCGGACCCTGGGCACGTTACACGCTGCGGACCCTGGGCACGTTACACGCTGCGGACCCTGGGCACGTTACACGCTGCGGACCTGGGCACCTTACACGCTGCGGACCCTGGGCACCTTACACGCTGCGGACCCTGGGCACCTTACACGCTGCGGACCCTGGGCACGTTACACGCTGCGGACCCTGGGCACGTTACACGCTGCGGACCCTGGGCACGTTACACGCTGCGGACCCTGGGCACGTTACACGCTGCGGACCCTGGGCACGTTACACGCTGCGGACCCTGGGCACCTTACACGCTGCGGACCCTGGGCACGTTACACGCTGTGGACCCTGGGCACATCTGAGACTGTTGGTTATATCTTGTATACACAGCACTATACTGTATATACAGGTCCACACTATATATACACAGTATATAGGCACACTAGTACAGCATGTAGTGTGGACCTGTATATACTGTATAGTGTTGTGTAGAGACAGAGAGACACACAGACACTGTCAAACACACAGATAGAGACATTCTGACAGACAGAACGACACTCAGAAAGACACACACAGACATGATACTCACATATACCGGTAGGACCTGTGATGATGTCACATCAGGGGAGGCATCAGGGGTCACATGATCATCTCAGAGATCAGAATGAGATGAAGACGCTGGGAGGGCCTCCTGATTGCTGTGAGAAGGGCACTGCTTTGGGGAAACGGCCCGCCCCCTTCACGTCCGTGACTCCGCCCCCTTCACGTCCGTGACTCCGCCCCCTTCACGGCCGTGACTCCGCCCCCTTCACGGCCGTGACTCCGCCCCCTTCACGGCCGTGACTCCGCACCCTTCACGGCCGTGGCCACTCGGTGACAGAGCAGTACTGAGGCTGGAGGAGAGGTGGGCTGGAGGAGAGGTGGGCGGCCGGCCCATAGGGAAATGTCCCGCCCACCATCTAGGAAGAGTGTTGGAGAGAGGAGAAATGTCTCCTCTGCTCCAACACAGCTTTAGATCTGCCGGCGCCGCGCCGCACGCCGGCAGATCAAAGCGGCAGTGTAGTGGCGAGGCCGTGTGCCAGCGGAGGCGGCTCTGCGTGCCACAGGTTCGCCATCACTGCACTAGTCTGTGTTCTGATCGGGGTGAAAATGCTCTGGTAAACACCAGTGTGATAGACATAGAAGGTGCTGACTGGCAGGGACAACTGTAGTATTCTTATCGTTACTGAAGTAGAAAGTGCAGCCTTGTTCTCAATTCCTCACTAAACAGTGAGATCCTGCGATAATTGGAGAGATCTCTGTGCTTAAAGTGCAGAGAGAGGGAAGTGTTTATATATGACTGCAAGGAACATTGCTGCACTTTCTAAAAGACTGATCACTGCCGCTTCACAACACATAATTACAGGTGTCCCCACCCGTCTGCAGCTTCTCTGTCTATCATTGTCCACTGGTCTTTGCTCTAAAATTTAAATAGACCAGTGTGAAATGGTAGAGAGTAAAGCTGCCAACAGATAGGGAAAAGACTTCTAATAAAGTAGCAGCACAAACTCTGCAACACTGAAGTTGGTATTTGCTCTGAGCAATGTAGGCTATGCTGTTCAAAGCAGATTCTTCACTTCTGTATTCTGGAATGAAGTAGCACCGCTAGGTACAAGTTCATCTCAATAAATTGGGATATCAGAGTAATCTATTTCAATTGTTTATTTCTATTAATGTTGATGATTATGGCTTATAGCCAATGAAAACTCAGAGGTCATTAGCTCAGAAAATTAGAATAATCAACACAAAACACCTACAAAGGCTTACTACGTGTTTAAAGGGAATCTGACCTATCACTAGCTGCTCCTTAACCATCCCTCTCTGCTGTAAATCCACCCTATAAAGATGTTGAAAAATGACTTCTAACTCACAGGCAGTCACTCAGTCAGGAGACTAGAAAGGAAGCTCCAGGCTCCATTCTCCCCTCCTCGCTGCATCACTGCACGCCCCGCTGGGCGTCATTATTTTTTCTTGATCTTCTCCTCTGTTTGAATCTCCTGCCCTCTTCTCCTCCTATGATGCATCAGCTGGTACATCATATCCGGCCCGGTGCATTGTAGGGCTTAATCACGTGGTACGGCGCCGGCTTCAATATGCGCACTGCGCATGCACCAAACTAAATAACCCCCAGTTTAATAACCTCTCTTAGTATTGCAGACCCCTTAGTCCTCTAATGACTTTTGTCGCTCTTCTCTGGACTCGCTCTAGTTCAGCTATGTCTTTCTTATATACCGGAGACCAGAATTGTACACAGTATTCTAAATGTGGTCGCACTAGTGACTTGTATAGAGGTAAAATTATGTTCTCATGAGCATCTATGCCTCTTTTAATGCATCCCATTATTTTATTTGCCTTTGCAGCAGCTGCCTGACACTGGGCACTAAGGGTGTGTGCACACGGTCCGGAGGAGATGCGTGTTGGACACAGCTCCTCCGGACCTGAGTGAAGCCGCGGGTGGCCGCAGGGAGACCGCAGCCGCCCTGTACTCACTGTGTGCGGTGGGTGTAGGGCGGCCTCTCCCTGCAGTCAACCGATGGGAGCCGATTCCGATTCCGCAGCATGAAATGAACATGCAGAGGAGGAGCGGACTCCCGGCAACCCGCACCATAGCTCCAAAGACGCTGCGGGCGGGTTACACATAGTGAGGATGGGATTTCTGGAAATCCCATCCTCTATGCTAGTACTGTACGACGCAGCGCAAAGAAGCTGCGTCCAAAACGCTGCGTATCCTGATCGTGAGGATGCACCCTCTGTGAGTTTGGTGCATTCACACACTGTGTATTTGCTGCGTATTTTTATGTGAGTGCTCTTGCAATTTTTGTTGCCAAAACCAGGAGTGGCTGATTAAAACCAGCAGCTGGAGATTAAATACAGAAGTGGAGCACTTGTTTCTATTAAACTTTTCCTCTAATTGTTCCACTCCTGGTTTTGGCTACAAAAACTGCAACAGCACTCACGTAAAAATACACAGCAAATACACAGTGTGTGAACGCAGCCTTATTAAGCTCATTTGCCATTTATCAGCCCAAGCTTCTAGTTTACATAAATCCTCCTGTAATATAAAATTGTCCTCCTCTGTATTGATTACCCTGCAGAGTTTAGTGTCATCTGCAAATATTGAGATTCTACTCTGTATGCCCCCCTACAAGGTCATTAACCCCTTCAGGACCCAGCCTATTTTGACCCTATAGACCTTGGCATTTCTGTCAATTCTGACTAGTGTCCCTTTATGAGGTAATAACTCTGGAACGCTTCAATTGATCCTAGCGATTCTGAGATTGTTTTTTCGGGACATATTGGGCTTCATGTTAGTATTAAATTTAAGTCGATAATTTTTGCGTTTATTTGTGAAAAAATAAAAAATTTGTCAAAAATCTTTAAAACTTCACAATTTTAAAATTTTGGATTTTTATTCTGCTAAACCAGAGAGTTATGTGAAGCAAAATAGTTAATAAATAACATTTCCCACATGTCTACTTCACGTCAGCAGAATTTTGGGAATAAACATTTTTTTTGGTGGGAAGTTATAAGGGTTCAAAGTTCATCAGCAATTTCTCATTTTTCCAGCAAAATTTACAAAACCATTTTTTTTTAGTGACCACATCACATTTGAAGTCCCTTTGAGGGGTGTACATGACAGAAAACACCCAAAAGTGACACCATTCCAAAAACTGCACCCCTCAAGCTACTCAAAACTACATTCAAGAAGATTATTAACCTTTCCAGGTGCTTCACAGGAACTAAAGCAACATGAAAGGAAAAAATTGACATTTCTCTAGTCACCTTCCACGACAGCATAGGAGGTAGCCTCGCCACGCCCTAATGGGGACAGGAACACAAGAGAGGTTAAAAGGCCCCTCCCACCTCCCATTAGCCAGTGTCTTTCCTGTCCCCATGGGGCATGGAGAGGTTTTTTCTGTCTCCTATGCTGTGGGGCCGGCGACTGCAGCATACCTGGGATGTTAACCGGGCAGTGTTGGTCGGTGCTGCGGCTCCTCTCCTCCTACTGCTCCTGTCGCGGGTCTTTTTTGCGGCAGGACCGTCCTCCACTCCTCCGGATCTTCTGTGGAGGTGATGCGGGGTGGGGGAGCCCCGCCGGCGGCCTCTCGGTGTTCCCTGGGCCCGCCGGCTTCCCCCCTGCGCGCGCGCTGTCGCGCCGGCAGGATGTGACGTCAGCGGGCGTCACTTTCGGTTCCCGAACTCCCGGGGACGGCGCTTCCGGTTCCGGCGGTCGGAGCCGGAATGACAGCGTGCAGAGCACGTCCGGCAGTGGTGCGGCCTGCTCTGGACCCTGCAGGGGGGATGGGGGCACTCTGATTGGAGCGGTGGGGCAGGCTTAGGTCACTTAAGCTGCCCTGAAGTCAGCAGTCAGGTTAGCACCTCTATTTTGCAGGATGGCTGATCCAGCTGCTGAGACCAGCTCTACCCCAGCCACAGTAAGTCTGTGCCGAGGGGGGGGTCCGTGTGCCTGTACTCAGGCAGATGCTTATGGCACCCTCTCTGTGTTTTACAGGGAGAAAAGCCAGCAGTAAAAAAGCCCGGTGGGAAGCGTTGCCCGGTCTGCAATAGGAAGTTTTCTTCCCCCTGGGATAAGAAACTCTGCCAGGAGTGTACAGATCATGTGGTTCGGGCTGAACACCCCTCCATAGTGGAGGAATTGCGCTCCATGGTGAAGCATGAGATTCGGGTCTCTTTGGCTTCCCTGCCTACGGCTGCTCCCACCCCAGTCCCGGCTCCCCCTTCTCCCAGAAAGAGGAAACGGCAGCAGGACCCGTCTGACTCCGAGGGCCAGTTAGACTCGGGCTCGGATAATTGGGATGATGGTTCTTCCTCCAGGCCACCTGACTCTAGCAGATTCCTGTTCTCAGAGGATTTGGCTGAGCTCATTAGTGCGGTCCGTAGCACTATGGGTTTGGAGGAGGAGCCGGTCCTCCACTCTGTCCAGGATTCTATGTTTTCTGGCCTTCGTCCTGTCAAACCGGTGGGATTTCCTGTCCATCCTAACATTCAGGATCTCAATGCTCAGGAGTGGGAGTTTCCTGAGAAGAAGGTTAAGGGCGGTTTGAGGAATCGGTTTCCCCTGGAGGACACCCCATTTTCTTGGGATGTCCCCAAGGTGGATGTCCAGGTCACTCGGGTGGCTAAAAAGACTGCCCTCCCTTTCGAGGATACATCCCAGCTGAAGGATCAGATGGACAGAAAAATTGAGGGGCTGATGAAACGCTCATGGGAAGCATCATCATCTACCTTACAGGCAAATATCGCTTCCACCTGCGTTTCCCGTTCGATCCTCAGGTGGCTAGATCAGCTTGAGTGCCATATCTCCCAGGGTACCTCCCGGGAGGAGCTTCTAGAATCCTTGCCATTATTAAAAAAGGCTTCTGGATTCTTGGCCGACGCCTCGGCGGAATCTGTACGCATGGCTGCCCGTACATCCGTACTCTCCAATTCGGCTCGGCGGGCTCTATGGTTAAAGATGTGGGCGGGGGATTCCACATCTAAAATGCGCCTTTGCTCCATTCCCTTTAAGGGGGATTTGGTTTTTGGGCCCGCCCTGGATGACATCCTGGAGAAGGCCTCCGATAAGAAGGCGCTTCCCGAACACCGTGTGGGGAAAAAGTCATTTTTTCGTCCCCAGGTGCCTCAGGCCTCCCAGCCCAGAGGTAAGGGGAAGGGGGGTCGTTGGGCCTACCCGAAAGGTCGAGGGAGGAACATCTTCGTTCCTCCCCAACAGCGTCCTCCACAGGACAAACAGTGACTCGGTGCAGGTAGGGGGACGGCTCTCTGCCTTTCTCCCCCGCTGGCGAGACATTACCAACTGCCAGTGGTTTGCTCAACATCTTATCGGAAGGTCTCTTGATAGAGTTTGTGTCTCCTCCCCCTCCGGTACTTCGAGTCACTACCCTGCCCTCGCGGGGATCTCAGGATCTCCTGTTTTCCAACCTGCTGGAACTCCTGGCTTCCAATGTCATCTCCAGGGTTCCGGAGTCGGAATGCGGCAGCGGACATTACTCCCGGCTCTTCATGGTGATGAAGCCATCGGGGGCTGCCCGGATTATAATCAATCTGAGGCAGCTCAACCATTATGTCCGCTACCGCAGATTCAAAATGGAATCAATCAGGTCAGTGATCCCCTTGATAGGGCCCCACTTCCAGATGGCCACCATAGATCTGAAGGATGCGTATTTCCATGTGCCGATTCATCCTCGGCACAGGAAATACCTGCGGTTTGCGGTGTCTTACCGGGGGGAAATCCACCACTTCCAGTTCGACATTTTGCCTTTCGGCATCTCCTCTGCTCCTCGGATTTTTACAAAAATCATGGGGGAGGTGGTGGCCTTCCTAAGGTTACAAGACGTCTGTCTGATACCATACTTGGACGACCTTCTTCTGGTCGCGCCTTCAGAGGAGGTCCTCAAGGCGGACGTGGACAGGGTGTTGGGCTTACTTCAGTCATTGGGGTGGCTCCCCAATCTGTCGAAGTCTCAGCTTTGCCCCTCCTCAGTCAGGAGATTCCTGGGGGTGCTTCTGGACTCGGACAGACAGGTGTCCTTTTTGCCAGAAGATCACAAAACTTCCCTTGTGTCAAGAATCTCTTCCCTGAGGGCTCAACGGTCCCCCACGCTCCGGGAGTCCATGTCGGTCCTTTGGTCTATGACGGCGTGCATCCCGTCAGTCATGTGGGCCCAGGCGCATTCCAGGTGCCTTCAGGACCACATTCTGATGCATTGGAATCGTCTCCCCTCCTCTCTCAACAAGAGGGTTGGCTTGTCGGGGAGGGTGGTATCCTCCCTCAGGTGGTGGTTGTCCCCGGTGAATCTGGCCAGGGGAGTCTCTTGGTCTCGGACTCCTCTGGTTACTGTGACGACGGATGCCAGCCAACGGGGCTGGGGGCGGTGGTATCTGGGGTCCTCTGATAAGCTCTCGATCCTCCAACTTCCGCGAACTCCAAGCAGTGGAGGAAGCTCTTCTGGCTGCGCAGGATCTGGTCCGGGGGGCACATGTGTTGGTGTATTCAGACAATGTGACCACTGTGGCCCACATTCGTCATCAGGGCAGCACCAGGTTTCGCGACCTGAAAGTCATCTCCAGCCGCATCTTCCTCTGGGCCGAGAGGTCTCCTGTCTCTCTCGGCGGTCCATCTCAAGGGAGACTTGAACTCTCAGGCGGATTATTTAAGCCGCAAGGATCTCCATCCAGGGGAGTGGAGCCTCGACCAGGCGGTTTTTTGCAGCCTGGTAGGGCGCTGGGGAGTCCCGGAGGTGGATTTGTTCGCCTCGGGCTTCAATTGCAAAGTAGGAACATTCTACTCCCTCAATCCCAAGGACGGGGCAATCGGGGTGGATGCCTTCTCCCACGCTTGGCCGTTTCATCTAGCCTACGCGTTTCCTCCGCTCCCTCTACTAGCCCGGGTTCTGAGGAAGATCAGGGACGAGAAGGTTCCTACTATCCTAATTGCCCCCTTCTGGCCAAAGAGGAGCTGGTTCAATCTGGTCAGGTCTCTCAGGGTGGACGGTCCTGTGCATCTGGGGGAGGACCCAAGCCTCCTCTCACAGGGTCCGTTCTTCCATCCGGCTCCGCAGCGTCTCAGTTTGGCTGCTTGGCTTCTGAGGCCCGAGTGCTGAAAGCCCAGGGCCTTTCCAATAAGGTTATCGCGACCTTACAAGATTGCCGTAAGCCAGTCACTAATTCCATATATAATAAGATTTGGAAGAAGTTCTCCTCCTGGTGTGGGGCCCGGGTGCCGGATCCTTTTGCTCCAAATGTTTCTCAGATCTTGGACTTCTTGCAGCAAGGTTTGGATCTGGGACTTAGGCCTAGCACCCTTAAGGTCCAGGTTGCAGCCCTGAGTTCGGTGTTTGACGTGAGACTGGCTGATCATCGTTGGGTCAAACGATTCATGGTGGCGGCTTCCAGACGGTGTCCCTGTCGGAGGAATGTCTCCCCCTCGTGGGATCTGAATATTGTGCTTACGGGCCTGACTCATTCTCCTTTTGAGCCCCTGTCGGATTGCTCCATGAGGTCCTTGTCTCACAAGCTCGCTTTCCTGGTGGCTATTCGGCGAGGAGAATTGGTGAACTTCAGGCCTTGTCCATACGTGAGCCCTATCTGACGGTGCGGGATGACTGCATTGTTTTTCAGTTGGATCCGTCCTTTCTGCCGAAAGTGGTGTCGGAGTTCCATCGATCTCAGTCAATCGTTCTACCATCCTTATGTCAACATCCTAGATCGGCGAAAGAGGTGGAGTTTCACTCCCTGGATGTCCGTCGCCTGGTGTTACACTACCTGGAGGTCACGGCTCCCTGGCGTATCGACCAGAATTTATTCATTCAGCATTTTGGTCGCCACAAGGGCCGGAAGGTGGCTAAAGGCACTATCGCCAATTGGATAAAAAGGGCAATCACGGACGCCTACCTCGGTCAAGGCCTCTCGGCTCCTACTGGTTTTACGGCCCATTCTACCCGGGCCACTTCGGTTTCCTGGGCTGAGCGTGCTGGGGCTTCTCCGGAGCAGCTCTGCAAGGCGGCTACGTGGTCTTCGCTACATACCTTCACCAAGCACTATCGTTTGGATGTGATGGCTGGCAGGGACTTGGCCTTTGGGCGGAAGGTCCTGCAAGCTGTTGTCCCTCCCTAGGTAAGGATTCGTGGGCATTCCTCCTATGCTGTCGTGGAAGGTGACTAGAGAAAATAGAATTATTCTTACCGTTAATTCGGTTTCTAGGAAACCTTCCACGACAGCACTTATTTCCCTCCCTAATTTCCTGGTTTATGGATTTTACGCTTGTTTCTTATGCGTTCTGGGTTCGTTGTAAGACACTGGCTAATGGGAGGTGGGAGGGGCCTTTTAACCTCTCTTGTGTTCCTGTCCCCATTAGGGCGTGGCGAGGCTACCTCCTATGCTGTCGTGGAAGGTTTCCTAGAAACCGAATTAACGGTAAGAATAATTCTATTTTTAATTTTTCTAACAAAAATATTCTTTTACCGTCAATTCTTTAATTTTCACATGGGCAACAGGATAAAGTGGATCCTAAGTTTTGTTGGGCAATTTCACCGATACCTCTTATGTGGTCATAAACCACTGTTTGGACGCACGGCAGGGCTCAAAAGGGAAGGAGCGCAATTTGACTTTTTGAATGGAAAATTAGCTCCAAAAGTCAAATTGCGCTCCTTCCCTTCTGAGCCGTGCTGTGCGCCCAAACAGTGGTTTATGACCACATATGAGGTATCTGTGTACTCAGGAGATATTGCCCAACAAATTTTAGGATCCATTTTATCCTGTTGCAATGTGAAAATGAAAAAAAAATTGAGGCTAAAAGAAAATATTTGTGATAAAAAAGTACTTTTTCATTTTTCCAGATCAATTTGTGAAGCCTCTGGGGGGGATTCAAAGTGCTCACTATGGCATCTAGATAAGTTCCTCGAGTTTCCAAAATGGGGTCACTTGTGGGGGAGCTCCAATGTTTAGGCACACAGGGGGTCTCCATACACGATACATGGTGTCGGCTAACAATTGAAGCTAATTTTCAATTCAAAAAGTCAAATGGCGCTCCTTGCCATTTGAACCCTACCGTGTGCCCAAACAGTGGTTTATGTCCACTCATGAGGTATCGGTGTACTCAGGAGAAATTGCCCAGCAAATTTTAGGATCTATTTTATCCTGTTACTGTTACCCATGTGAAAGTGAAAAAATTGAGGCTAAAATAACACTTTTGTTGGAAAAATGTAAATGTTTATTTTTTCTTTCCACGTTGCTTTAGTTCCTGTGAAGCACCTGAAGGGTTACAGTCATAAGAAAAAGTTTTGGGCACCCCTCTTAATCTTACTCTTTTTTTTTTTTTTTGTTTAAAATTGGGTTTTTGCAACAGCTATTTCAGTGTGATATATGTAATAACTATGGACCCGGTAATATTTCATGATTGAAATGAGGTTTATTGTAGTAACCGAAAATGTGAAATATGCATTATTTCAAAATTTGACACGTGCAAAAGTATGGGCACCTCAACAGAAAAGTGGCATTAATATTTAGTAGATTCACCTTTTGCAAAAATAACAGCCTCTAGTCGCTTCCTGTACCTGTTAATGAGTTCCTGGATCCTGGATGAAGGTATTTTTGACCATTCCTCTTTACAAAACAATTCCAGTTCAGTTAAGCTTGATGGTCGCCGAGCATGGACAGCCCCCTTCAAAACATCCCACAGATGTTCAATGATATTCAGGCCTGGGGACTGAGATGGCCATTCCAGAACACTGTAATTGTCCCTCTGCATGAATGCCTGAGTAGATTTGGAGTGGTGTTTTGGATCATTGTCTTGCTGAAAGATCCATCCCCGGCGTAACTTCAACTTTGACACTGATTCTTGAACATTATTCTCAAGAATCTGCTGATACTGAGTGGAATCCATGCGACCCTCAACTTTAACAAGATTCCCGCTGCCGTCATTGGCTACACAGCCCCAAAGCACGATGGACCCTCCCCCAAATTTGACACTGGGTAGCAAGTGTTTTTCTTGGAATGCTGTGTTTTTGTGGCGCCATGCATAACACCTTGTTGTATGACCAAACAACTCAATCTTTGTTTCATCAGTCCACAGGACCTTCTTCCAAAATGAAACTGGCTTGTCCAAATATGCTTTTGCATACCTCAGGCGACTCTGTTTGTGGCATGCATGCAGAAACGGCTTCTTTTGCATCACTCTCCCATACAGCTTCTCCTTGTGCAGTGTGCGCTGTATTGTTGACCGATGCACAGTGACACCATCTGCAGCAAGATGATGCTGCAGGTCTTTGGAGGTAGTCTGTGGATTGTTCTTGACTGTTCTCACCATTCTTCTTCTCTGCCTTTCTGATATTTTTGTTGGCCTTCCACTTCTGGCCTTTACAAGAACTGTCCCTGTGGTGTTCCATTTCCTTACTATGTTCCTCACTGTGGAAACTGACAGGTTAAATCTCTGAGACAACTTTTTGTATCCTTCCCCTGAACAAATATGTTGAACAATCTTTTTTTTTCAGATCATTTGAGAGCTGTTTTGAGGAGCCCATGATGCCACTCCTCAGAGAAGATGCAACTAGGAGAACAACTTACAAGTGGACACCTGAAATAGCTTTTCTCATGGTTGGATACACCGGGCTATGAAGTACAAAGCTCAATGAGGTTACCAAACCAATTTAATGCTTCAGTAAGTCAGTAAAAAGTAGTTAGGAGTTTTCTAATCATAAAAATCAGAAGGGTGCCCTTACTTTGGCACCTGTCAAATTTTGAAATAATGCATATTTCACATTTTTGGTTACTACAATAAACCTCATTTCACACCTGTGTCCATCAGTTATTACATATATCACACTGAAATAGCTGTTGCAAAAAAAACTATTTAAAAAGAAAAAAAAAGAGTAAGATTAAGAGGGGTGCCCAAACTTTTTCATATGAAAAGGTAAATGACCTGGCACAGTGCCAGGTCATTTACCTTTTCATTAATACGTTGTTGTACCTGAGCACCCCATTAGATAAAGTGGTCGAGCCAGAACTATTCCGTCAAACTTTTTCATATGACTGTAATAATCTTCTTGAATGTAGTTTTGAGTAGCTTGAGGGGTGCAGTTTTTGGAATGGTGTCACTTTTGGGTGTTTTCTATCATGTACGCCCCTCAAAGGGACTTTAAATGTGATGTGGTCACTAAAAAAAAAAATGGTTTTGTAAATTTTGCTGGAAAAATGAGAAATTGCTGATGAACTTTGAACCCTTATAACTTCCTAAACACAAAAATGTTTTTTTCCCCAAAATTAAAGGTTAGAGGTAAAGTAGACATGTGGGAAATATTATTTGTTAATTATTTTGTGTCACATAACTCTGGTTTAACAGAAGAAAAATTTTAAAATTTGAAAATTGCTACATTTTCAAAATTTTCTCCAAATTTTCAATTTTTTCACAAATAAACGCAAAAATTATCAACCTAAATTTACTACTAACATGAAGCCCAATATGTCATGAAAAAAGAATCTCAGAATCGCTAGGATCCATTGAAGAGGTAATTACCTCATAAAGGGACACTGGTTAGAATTGCAAAAAAACGGTCTGGTCATTAAGCTGCAAAGTGACTCGGTCTTCGGTCCAAAGTGGTCCTTCTCTGATTTTCCTAAATGGTCGGTGCAAATGACAGTGTAATAAAAGGCATCACTCATTAGCGTATACATCAAATTTTATTGAAGAAACCTCCCAATGATAACAGTATAATCTTCAAAATTAAAAAAAAACTCTAAATGCACTGCTCCAAATTATTGGGTACAGTAGAGTTTCTAAATATTTGATATGTTTGAAAGAACTGAAAATGATCATTTGTTGAATTTGCAGCATTAGGAGGTCACATTCACTGAAATAAAAAGCTATTTAACTCCAAAACATCCTAATGGCCGCTTTACACGGCACGATATCATTGTCCAACAACGATAAAAAGTCACGTGTTTCGGGCATTCCCGCCGATATCGTTCGTGTGTTGGGTGGTGTAAATGAGCAATGCGAGGAAGGTGCCAGGAGGGCACTGAAACGCGTAGGAGGTAATAAAAGAGTTCCTTTTGAAGTCCCATCTTCATGTGCATTTTCTTTGGAGTGAGTGGTTTTGGTAGCGCGGACCGTGATACACCATTTCTTCCCTGCAATCCGTTAATCCCTTTACAGGGATCTGGAATTACAGCGGAGCCCAGGGGGTAGCTGCCTATTATGAGCAAGCAGAGTAGGAAGGTCGCCAGGAAGGGAAAAATCAGGACCCGAAAAACGTAGTCAGGAGTCCGAGTCAAAACCGAGAGGGCAGCGAAGGCACAAAATAGTCAGGCTGTAGCAGAGTCGAAAATCCAGGCAAAGGTTAGAGACAAAACTAAACACACACTATATTACTGGGGAACCAAAACTATATCTGGCGGCCTGCAAGACAGGCTCCAATGTATTTGAAGGGCGCGGTTACCTCCCATAGGCTGGAGCTCACAGCCTGATGATCTCATCCGGACCGCCCCTAGAACCAGGCCAAATGGTGATGCACGACTGGCACCAACCACCCCATTTCTGACAGAAGAAAGAAGGCTGCGCCTATCAGACACCTCTGCAGGGCCCGCTCCTCTGCGACCAACATCACCCAAAGGAGAAACACGGCGGCGTTCAGCGACAGAGGCAGACGTTGAAGGAGCAGGTCCATATGAGGACAAGGCCCTCCTATCACTGGCCCCATCAGCCGAAGGAATCCGGCGCCTCCCAGCGGCCGAGGCAGGAACACCAGCCACCGAGTCCAATGGCGATGTGACACAGAGAGATTCTTTTTCTTTCCCGTGTTACTTGAATACTATGGCCTGCAATATTGTGGAACATCCAGTTCTCCTTTTATTGGGCTCACCTGCCAAACTAATTATCACACACTCCATTTGACTCGGGGAACATCTATCACTGTATTTTGAGGGGAAATTTTAAACCTGCGCTTTACAGTCAGTTGCCAAAAAAGACCTGCTTACTGTTTGTGTGTTTATGTATGCCCACACATAGCTCTGCCCCTTCATACCTCCACCCCTTTATTATAAGTCCCTTCATAGACACACCCTGTAGCCCTTTAAAGTTAGCTATATTTTCTATTTATTTACTTAGTTTATTTTGCACATAACAGTCACATTCTGTTCTATTTATGTACTGTATAAAGTGACAGACGTTGTATTTGTGTATTTAAAAAATAAGGCTCTGTTAGGAAGGTTAAAACTACCGTGATTTCCCGAAAGTAAGCCCCCCCCGATTGTAAGGCCGCCTAGGGGTAAAGGGGGGCCTGCTAATGTAAGGCCTCCCCCGAATATAAGTCCTTACAACCGGAGGGGGCTAATGTAAGGCCCCTAGCGGGGGATGGGGGGGGAGAGCGGAAGCGGGTCGCACGTCACGTGCGCCTGCTCATTAGATATGCACTGCATCCCCCTGTGAATCAGCGGCAGGGGAGCAGTGCATTATAATATATGGGCCCCCTCCTGCTGGCACACTACCCCCCCCAGTTGGTTTCTGATGCCCCCCCTGCTGCTGCTGCTCACATCTTACCCTCCAGGGTCTTCTTGCAGCAGCCAGCGCGTCGGTCCTCCGTCCTCGGCTGTCTCCCGGATCATGTGACCTGCCTGTCGCAGTCGCGATGACGTCATGCGCTGCGACGGGTCACATGATCCGGGAGACAGCCGTGGACGGAGGACCGACGTGCTGGCTGCTGCAAGAAGACCCTGGAGGGTAAGATGTGAGCAGCAGCAGGTGGGGCCTCAGAACACCAACTGGGGGGGTAGTGTGCCAGCAGGAGGGGGCCCATATATATAATGCACTGCTCCCCCTGCCGCTGATTGACAGGGGGATGCAGTGCATATCTAATGAGCGGGCGCACGTGACGTGCGACCCGCTCCCGCAGTGTGCCAGCAGGAGGGGGCCTGTAGGCCACACTGCTGGGGCACCCAATATAAGACCCCCCCCCCCCCCCATCCCCCGAAAGTAAGACCGGGGGCAACTTTTGGCCCCCAAAAAAATGTAAGACAGGGTCTTACTTTCGGGGAAACACGGTAGCTGCAACAGTAAGGTTTAAAAACCTTTTTTCATCTGTGTGCCTATTGTTGCATGGAGCTTCTCATATTAAATTGTGCAACTTATTCTTATGTTTTAAAACTCAGGGTTTGAATTAAAAGTAATGCCTTCACTTTCGTAACTCCTCACCTGATGGTAGCACTTGTGTGCGGCAGGTACTGGACTGTTCAGTAGACTCTCCTCTACAGCTCCAGTTTGCGGGAAACCTTAGCAATGGAAGCTTGTGTTGTTGCTGTGTAAGAGTGGAACTCTGCGCAGCCAGTCGGTCAATGCGATTTAACGAATATGCTGTCATTGAAGTATTGACAGTCAGGGTGGATTTGATTTAAATCTAACTGATTTAAATCACGATTTAAATCACTAGTCAGTAAGCCTTGATTTAAATCAGTGATTTAAATCAAAGTTTCTACCTAAACTATTTCTTGCTACTTTAACATGCAAGTAGATGAAGATTTTTAGAATCACTTTTTATATTACTTTTTTCTCCCCAGTTTAATGGGTTAATCATTCATATTTGGACACCACTGTTCTGTTGTACTTAGGAAGGAGAAAAATAATCCTGACCTTAATAACAGTTTAAATAGATTTATTCAACTGAAACAATAACAACATTACAGCATAAGTTATTTGCTTAAACAAACATCCATGTTTGTTAACTAATTTGGCTAAACAAAATATATATATATTTTAAGAAACTTAGACTGTCAGCCCAGCCGACACATGAAAAACTTAAATACTACTGACCCTGCTGTCCTCTGTAGCTCACTTGTCGTCATCTTCATCATCATCTTCTTCTTTGTTCCTATTCATAATCTGGAAAAGAAAAACAAGCTTTCCTGCTTTATTGGGTCCCAACCGATTTCTCAATTTAGAATGAATGAGTCCAAAGGAAGAGAATATTCTTTCAACGCCTGCAGAAGAAGCTACTGCTGTTAAAAGTGAAATCATTACTTAAACAGTCTCTAAATCCAAGCGCTTAAGTGACTTCCACCAGTTTACTGGTGTGACCTTCTTTAAAATATCTTCAGCAAACATATATTTCTTGAATGGTTCCCCCTTAGCTCTGAAGTTTATTATAGTTGGCATTAAAGATGGATGATTGCTGGATACCCATGTCATAGCTAACTCCTCTTCCTCAGCACTCTTAGGTTTTGACCCTGATATTGGATATTGACAATATTTGCCAAAAAATGAGCTGGAGTCAGTGCTTGTCCCATTCGTTTGTTTACTGCTTGTAATTTAATTCTGTCCATGTGTAGTTCTGTTTTTAAGTGTTCACTCAGTTCTTTCCAAATTTCAACAGCATCCGCAATAAAACAGCTATTTTTCTGTATTTTGTTTAAAGCTTGAGAGATGGGTTTCAGGAAGCTCAGCATATGTTCAACATTTCTCTTAATGTTGAGGATTTTGGTCGTGACAGTGCCATCTATTTTGCCATCTATTTTATCTCGAATTTCTTCACAAAGTGTCATCATAATAGGCCAGTTTTTGATATACTGCTCAAAACAGTCCACTACAGAGTTCCATCCATCCTTTTCAGAGCTGCTGGAGCAAAATGATTATTACGGAAGTATTTAGCAATTTCAACAACATTAGCCTTTATTTCTGGAACACTTAAGTCTTTGGCTAAGAGGTGCAGCAAATGAGCACACAACCATATGTTATTAGCAGCTTTGTATTCCCTCCCTGCTCTTCTAAATCTCTTCTCATCTTGGATACGTTTGCAGCATTGTCAGTGACCAAACTGCGTACTAGACATTTGAATTTTTGTTCACATGTCGTTATAGCTTTCACTGCCACTTCTTGTAAGTATTCTGCTGTGTGTGCATTTACTGACGTATCAGTTGTTTGTGCAAGGAAGACTTTACCTTCTTCTGTTGTTATACAAGCACATACAATAGGATCATTGTGGACATTACTCCAGCCATCAATACTTAGGTTAACAATTTTACCCTCCAGAGCTGTTGCACATTGCTCCATCTCTCTGTCATACACTTGATCCAGTTGTTTCCCTGCAACATCAGCTCTGCTGGGTGGACTATCCAGGTCTCAGTGACTGAACCATATTAATGAAATGTGGGTTCTCAGTCAGACGGAAAGAAGAGTTCGTTGCATAAATAAACTGGGCAATTTTTTCATCAATCAACTCTTTTTCTAATCTGCTAGTTCTTATCACAAACCTATCTATGGTGGTTCCAGGAGGTAAATGTTTTTTCTTCCTTTTGGGTGATGGTGATATGTGGCTGTGGGTGTCTGATGATGCTGCTGCTGCTAATGAAGCACTATCCTGGAGGGATAACTGAAACTGTAGAACAGGATGATGGTGATCTTGGAGGTGGATAGTTTCCAGAATCCATGAATTCCCCTAAACAAAAAAAGTCAAGGCTGTTATTTTATTGTTTATTATACAATTTCTGCTTATTGTACACAACACATCACTGCCCCTGCCCCAAAAGGAATATTTGTTTTTCTTCATAACTGTACCAAATGACAGTAACATGCAGTAATAATAAGAAATATAATTTTTCTCACACATGACAGTTCAGTCTTTAGAAATAGGATTCAATAAAAATGTTTACCAACCTGAAGATCCTGCCTGTTCAGAAGTGTTTCTTTGGTCATCTTCATCACCGCACTTCTCATGATGTTGCCTCATTCGCGCCACCAGGCCTTGCATCTCTTTGTTGCATCGTTTGCATTTTGCACGCATGCCTGCCTTACCGATAGGCGAAGGAGCTTCATTAAAATATTCCCAAACTGGGTCTCTTTTACGGCCTGCTGCCATTATAAGGAAAGAATGTAATAAACCTCAGATCGTACACACAAACAGATCCAGACTTGTCTGTCTGTGGCTATGCTGCAGTATTGTGCTCAAAGTTTCACTTTCATTTTGTCTGCTTGCCCTTCCTCCTCCTCACACTTAGATTCACATTCTTCTTGTGTTGTGCAGATCTATTCCACTCCAAACAATCAGAAACATATTGTCTAACTTCTTGGACTTGGCACTGAAGGGGTTGATTCTGTATTCATAGGTTTGTAGAACAATAGGATTAAGGTCTTTTTCTCAACTCTGTTCATGTTGTAACATTTTTGCCGTGAAGAAGAGGCTGGGACCTCTGCGGAGTCAAATTCAGTTTTGAGAACTGCGTAAGTAAAGCGAGCGTCTATGATAAAATAGGAGAGAAACTGCCCACTAATCCTACAGAAACCTCTGGAAGAGCATGGCATTGTGAATGTTACACGTATACAGCCTTTATTCTACTGAGGTAAACAACTCAGCTTTATCTCATGATGGAAGAACCTTTGGATGGTAAAATATTTTCCTCAAAAAGCAGTTTATTCAAAAATATCAGATTTAAATTAAAAAAAATCCGATTTTTTTTTTAATTTTTTTTTTTTTTTTTTTTTTATTTTAAAAAAAACACACAAAACATTGATTTTTATCCACCCTGACCACCTCCAATTATAGTCACAACAGCTTACAAGAGACCACATAGGGTAAACACACAGCACACAGGGGAGACCCCACATAGTGAACACAGCTCAAGAAACACAACACCAGATACCAAAATTCAGCCCACAAAAGGAAGAGACCGTGCACAGGGGTGAAAGAAGGTAAAATGACACAACACATCCAATACACAAATGCGGAGGGATTACAGAACAGATATGTTGGAAAGCGCAAACGGTGTGACACATGTACACTGCTCAAAATCAGCAAGAGCCTGCAGCACCCACAGCCATTGAGGAAAACTTAAACCTCCATTGTGGTTTAAGTTTTCCTCAATGGCTGTGGGTGCTGCAGGCTCTTGCTGATTTTGGACTATTGAGTCGTGCCTGACGTGAACCTTGCCTATTATGATGGACAATATGGGTTCAGTAAACGGGGAACCCACTTCCAGCACCCCCTTTGCATACACTGATGAGGATGCAGCTAGGATTATAGCTGAAGCCGAGATTGATAATTCATACTTGATAAGACCTACTATCCCGATGATGACGCAGAAAAGTGAGATGGAACATAAGCGAATTGTGTCATTGGAGTTACATGTGGGCACGCTTGTGGAGTATTATAAAGCCCGGAGGATTCCGAGGGGCCTTAGACCAAACTTGAGTCCTACGCTATTACCTAACAATAAGGAATTCTGCTCTAAATTTGAGGCCATTAGTAATAAGTACGCCTTTGATGTGATGTTGCTTAACATTGAATATCTAAGAAAAGAGATAAGTGATAGTGTACCACGGTCCGCGCTGCTCTGGGTTCAAATAACTCACCAAAGAGTCAGTCAGCTTTTCATCCTCTTTATTCCTCCTACGCGTTTCAGCGCCACACCCGGCGCCTTCCTCAGGGATAGCCGGGTGTGGCGCTGAAACGCGTAGGAGGAATAAAGAGGATGAAAAGCTGACTGACTCTTTGGTGAGTTATTTGAACCCAGAGCAGCGCGGACCGTGGTACACCATCACTCCCATCATTTTCTTGGATCATACCACTATCCAGTGGTAGGTGGAGGTCCTGCAGCAGCTTGGAACATTTGATTCCGAAACGCCTTCAAACCAGTTGTGGGGATCACAACTGGACCAGGTGAGCGGCTCCATAGCACCACCACGCTATAACTAGTGTCACTAGTGATAGGGCACTATTGCGCCTCTTGTCCCCCTCCCCTTTATATTTTACAGTAAGAAAAGAGATAGACGTATTGAAGAAAAAACAACTAGAAACGCGTGAAGCTCTCTTATCATTGGTCTCGGAGGATGAATTCCAACAATTGGGTTCAAAGATCATTGAGAACCTTACCAAATTTAGAGCGGAATTAGAAGAGGTCAAATGCATCAAATGGTATAGGGATATTGAGGACTACGAGAGTGGCAGAGTATATGGTTGGCAATACAGGAAGTCTTGAATTGGACCCCAGAGACTGAAACCGGGTCCTATAAGACCACGAGGTGGTAAAAGATCTAAAAAACCATCAAGACCACAGCCTCAAAAAGAGGGTTTTGGCTTCACTGGAGGAGAGTCAGATCGACTGATGATGGAGTGAGAACCGGAGCAGGAACGAGTAACACCATCCCTTTTTTAGGGGATACGAGGGAAGGAGACCGCATAAACAACACAGGGGCGGCCGGAGGCACAGGAGGAAGAGACCTGCCACCGAATACGAGAGCGAGATCGAAGAAGACCGGTCAGATGCGCACCAATTAGTGGTAAATATTTCTACAACTTCCTTGACTGATGATCAAACCAGAATGCTGTCAAAGGGTTTGTCCTTTTGCCCAACTGACAGCACTCGGTGGTTTGAGCTTGATAATGACCTTTATTGCTTCTTCAGATCCCCCTATAAAAGATCCGGCGATAGAAACATTTTCTAAATTTGTCACATCTGACATTGAGAAATTAAGAAGGGCAAATCAACGCCCTAAACGCCCAAATTTAAGCCGTGTGGAGAGAGAGCTCATCAAGGGACTGAAGGATGACGTGTCCATCACCATAAAGCCTGCTGACAAGGGTGGTGCAATTGTGGTGATGGACACGTCACAATATCGACAAGAGATTATGAGACAGTTGGAAGATGAGGAAGTATACGAGAACTTAACTTGTAATCCAACTGGAACATATCAGAAAGAGTTGAGGGAGTTGGTTGAGGAGGCACTGCTTGCCGGGATTATTGACCAGAAATTGGCAGATTATCTGATATCTGAATTTCCGGTGGTGCCTATTTTATACACCCTCCCGAAAATTCACAAAAATTTAATGAATCCCCCCGGGCGTCCGATTGTTTCCGGGAGAGGATCACTATCAAATAAGGTGGCCATATTTTTGGACCACTTGCTGAGATGTTATGCAACACAGGCTCCGTCGTATACTCGAGATACCACGGACTTTATAAAATCGTTGGAGGGTGTTCAGGTAGAGGAATCCACACTCTTGGTTTCCTTCGATGTGGTATCTCTCTATACCTCGATAGAACATTCAAGGGGCATGGAAGCCGTGGATGTGACGCTCGCCGCCTCTGACATGGCGCCAGATTGTGCACGGTTCGCCCTGGCGCTGCTGGAGTTCGTGCTTGGAAGGAATTTTTTCCTCTTTGGGGACGATTACTACCGGCAGCGCCGCAGGACAGCCATGGGGTCGAATGTAGCCCCCACTTATGCTAACATCTATATGGCTGTCCTGGAGGGCGAACATGTGTACAAATCCATCTTTTGGCGCCATGTCAGAGGTTGGCGACATTACATCGACGATATCTTCTTTGTGTGGGATGGTGGGAGAGATGAACTAAATATGTTCCTTGAAGCTATTAATAACATACATCCCGGGTTGGGCTTCACCATGGTTTGCTCTCAGGATCGGAACAGCATGCTGCATTACTCCAGTGAGCACCCCAGGTCAATGGTGGAGTCGCTCCCATGGAGCCAGATGATCAGGGTGAGGCGGGTGGTATCTGATGATAATGTTGTCAATCTGCGGTTGGAGGAAATGTGTAAGAGGTTCCTTGAGAGAGTTTATTCAAAGAACAACCTCATGGACTTCAAAAGACGTGCAGTATCTTTGAATCGGGATGAACTACTAACAAGTAGGGACAAAACTATCAAGGAGAATCGGATACCTTTGGTTACATACAATGGGATGAGTGGTAGAATCTCAGGCATTATTAAAAGACATTGGCCTCTACTCAGTAAGGGCCATACGGGAATTAAGGAGTTTACATCACCACCTCTTTCCTCATATAGGAGGGGACGAAATCTTCGTGATAATTTGGTGAAATCGGACATTGGAAGCTCAATAAGGAATTTACAACTAACCCTAAGCAAACCCAGTTTTGGAAACTTCCCCTGCTTGGGATGTGCAAGCTGTGGGAATTTGGTCAGGGGCCGGGAGTTCCACCACCCATATTCCGGGAAGAAATATATCATTCAAAAAAGGTACACGTTTAAGAGCAGCTATGTGATATACGCTATTGGCTGTCCTTGTGGTCTCCTCTATATAGGGGAGACCACGATGGAAGCTAGAGCACGGATTAGTAAGCATAAGAGCACTATAAGAAATGGGATGGTGGAGCTCCCGGTTCCTAGACATTTTGTGGAGGCTGGACATAATATAAACCAATTGAAATACAGAATTATTGATGACGTTCCCCCATTGAGACGAGGTGGTGTTAGAGTGGCACTACTGAAGAGGAAGGAACTCAAGTGGATATTTGAGTTGGATACACTATATCCCAAGAGTTTAAACCTAGAGTACGATCAAAGGGGGTGTCTCCTTAAATGATGTGTCTATATCCTGTTTACTGCATTCTCTTGTATAAATTTGTTTTTAATAGTGTTTTTAATTTACCCTAGATCCATAGCATTAACCGATGGCTTATATTAAGATCTGATTGATATATAGCATATGAATTGGACTAAGGACGGGTAATGTATGTTTATGGGGTGATATGTTTGTAACTCCTGTGACATATGACTTTTTGTGCCTGGGGGTTAATTATGTTGAAATAGATCAAATATATGGACCCTGAAGGGATTTTAAGCCCGATGATATGGGAAATCGGTTCCTTTTTCACCCTAATCTACAGCATATACTTCAGCTTCGCTATTTAGTGCATTGAATGGGTTAAAACTAGCCAGAGAGCCCCCCTGATTCAATTTGGAATCATGGGAGAGGCTGGGGTGAAGTACACTGTTAATGGAGTGAGCTGAGTAAGGCTAAATAGATCAAGTGGGTGAATGCTATTTGATCTATATTTTATATATAAGAGTGGTCACAGATATGGGTGAATAAGGAACTGATATAGACATTGTGGTGTTTCCGGGGGAGGTGTTTGGTTGGTGCACTCCGGGAGGAAAGGAACTGTTAATGTGATGCACGAGAAGCCCGGAAGGAAGTGTGCACGCTGGATTAGCATTATGGAGACGCTGAGACTCTTTGTCCAACCAGCGCTTATAGTACGGCGCACACATAGCGTACCTTGCCCCCTATTGGATGAGGAGTTGAGGGGGCGGTATTGGAGGACAAGCCAGAGGACTGTTGCTATGGTAATCCACCTGACGCCGGCCCGGATTGGTTAGTGACATAACAAGGAAGTGACTTTGGGAACTAGAGCATTATATCATAAAAACGGACATTGCCTGGAATTTCTATATATGGATCATGGACATCTTAAGCAGCGGTATGTTAATAGGAGGATGATGCTAAGATGGGGTAATTTTATCCTTAGATACATTAATGTATAATGTTGATTGTTTGTTATATCACACGATTGGTGGAATGTTATTGAGGGGAGGAGTGTTGGACTATATAAAGCAAATTGTATATGTGTATGTGGTTGCTTGATAAAGGACATAGTCCGAAACGTCGCACTGGGGTACTGGAATAAAGATACTGCAAAAGGATCCCGTTGGTATGTGGTGCTGCTCCTCTTTTTATTCATTTACTACATGTACACTGCTCGTCAGCACCACTAAGCATACACAGATGTTCATTTACCCGCACTCCCAATGCGATAGCATTGGCCCTATTTCTAGTAATAATAATAATAATAATAAAGACACAGCCCTCAGCTGTAAAAATCATGCCATCAATGTTTTGGGACGCAGTTGGTGTTATTCATTTTGATTTCCTTGAACGTGGAACAACAATCAAATCAGAGTGTTACATCACAACGCTGCAAATTATGAAATAACGACTAACAAGGGTTCGAAAGGAAAAGGAAAATGTTTTCCTGCAGCATGACATTGCCAGACCACACACTTCACATGCCACCACAGCTGAATTTCAGAGATTGAAACTCACCAGCGTACGACATCCTCCATAAAGTCCAGATTTGGTGCCATCTGACTTCCATCTGTTCTAAGTAATGAACGAATATCTGTGGGACAACATTATGCATCTGATGAAGAAGTCGAGAGGATTGTAGAAGGTTCCAGAAACCGTGTCGACTTCTTCCATGACTGCTTCACAAATCTTGTTCCTAGTTGGTAGTAGTGTCTCCAATTATCTTGTAATTATGTGGAAAAGTGAAAATCGGTAATTAATAGAGCACATTCTAAGGATTATTTCTGTTTTTGATTTATTAAACTATTCCCATCGCAACCAAAGTTACAAAGGTGGAGGCATTACTTTTCCTTCAACCCTCGTACATTGCTGCAGACTCCTTACCCCTCTCCAGTGTGGTCTGGAAAAATTATCCAGGTAATCTGTGCAAAATGTATAGTGCACTATTCACTTTATGCTTCTGTCCATCCATCCACTGTCTGCTCCTGTGCAGTTCCCTGTCTGACTGATTTAATCTTATACAATGTGCTTTGATATAGCTGAGGGTGTTTTACATCAGGGGGGGCGGGGGGGCTTTGGGGAGAACGATGCAGTCTTACAGTTCTTCTTCTACAAACTTGGAGTTCTGGGTTCAAATCGCACCTAGGGAAACATCTGGAAAGAGTTTGTATGTTCTCTCCGTGTTTGTGTGTGTTTCCTCCCACACTCCAAAGACATACTGATAGGGAATTTAGATTGTGTGCCCCAATAGGGGACAGTGCTGCTGTTGTATATACAGCGCTGTGAAGTTAATGGCGCTATATAAGTGAATAAATACGGTATATGTTACATTTATATAGTTAGCTGGTTCTAGCAGCAATCAACTGTCCTGCCCTCATCTACAGTGGCAGTGCAGTTATATTTATTTTTTTTTTACCTGCTGCTGATAGACCAGTAATGTGAAATTTGCTGCTTTACTAAGGCATACAGCAGAAAATAATTCTCTACAATATGCATCACGGGAGCAGCATTTGCTATTTCACATCAATGAACTTTCAGCATCATTTTACAAAGCTCAACTATTGTCCTCCCTTGTATAAAGCCCCCTCCTGCAGTATATCTCTCTTCCCAGTCTCCTGCATACTGTCTATCCTGTAGTATATCTCTCCTTTCTGTCCCTTCAATGCACAGCCAAATTTGCAGTATATCAGTTGTTAGTTACCCGTACACATACACACTGCTTCTTCATGGTACAAGCTTTCTGCACTGCAATGAAGGTTGCTCTGATCCTTTCATTAACAACATCTCTCACAGTAGAAGCTTTGCTCTAGACACAGCACAGCTAAGCAGGCAGGATGACAGCCAGAGAGACTATTCTGCAAATAGGACCCCTTGAAGTACAGGGTTGTTCTAATGGCAACTAAAGGGTAAATACAGCCTTGTAGGGCATCAAAATATGGCAGATTTAAAAATGAGTTTTGTATTCGCACAAACGAATATACAGTACCTGCAAAATTTTAACCGATCCTGTTTATGGAATAGATTTTCTTGTTCTTATTGGAGTGCACGCATTGTACAATCAAACTGAAAGCAGCAAAACCACAAAGCTGCACATGTAGGAAAAAGGAGTCAAGAAACATGTGAAACAAACCAGTATATGTGTTAAACCGTACATCCATTGTTTAATGGGAACCTGTCATGTTCTTTTGTGCAGGGCTCCGAGGCCCTGCAGAGTCGCTAAGAATGCGGGTAAAATGATTTAGGGATAAAGGATCGTGACGCCACCCGCAGTATTCGGCTATTTGGGCTGACACTGCCAGACGGGACCACTGGATGGGCAGCTATGGTGGTATCGGTCCCTACGGGTGGAGCGTATCCCCAGGGCAACCGGGAAAGTCTGTGGCATTGGAAGGCCGTTGGAAAGCAGGACGGAGGGTGCAACGTAACAGACAGACTCACGGTTATTGTTTACTCATGTCCTTTACTGGTGGTGCAGGTACAAGCCGGGACACTGTCAAGTGATGGTACTGGAGTTCGTGCAGCCTGGAAGCAAGTCGGGATTCTCTTCACCCTGCAAGTTCTGAGGCCTCCCTGCTGCGCTTCTTCAGCGGGTCCCTGCTGCTGCCGAAAGCTGAGCTTGCGGCCCTCTCTCTCTTCCTGCATTGTGCTGGTATGGCAGGCAGATTGAGCCCTTCTCCAGCCCCACTTCCCTGGCGGCTGCTCCTAGACTCTTTATTCTGCTTTGCCTGCAGACACTGTGGTGTGGCTGAGAGACCTGGAATCTCCCACCCTCCAGTATTGGCTGCCGGGTCGTTGGTCCCTGCCCAGCCTCAGACTCCGGTGTCTGGTTCTGGCACTCTGTGCTGGGGTGAGCTCGACACCGCTCCACTTCCCAGTTTCTCCTCGACTTCCTCAGACCCTTGCTTATGGGTCCCTCAAGCTAGGTTTCTGCACAGGATGTCTTCCTCAGTACTGCTCCGTACTGAGCTAATTAACTCTGCCCCAGACCAGAATTTATAGGGGAGCTGGCCTGAATCGGGGTTTAGAGCTCCTCCTTTAGGCCTGGAGGCAGAAAAGGTGTTGAGTGCTTAGACTCACCTGGTGTGGATACCCTTTGTTGCTTCCAGGTATGACACGACCCCCCAAGGTAGGCAATGAGATTGTGGCATCTGGACTCTTGGGTGCCATATCTCCTCATCTTCAGCTTCCCCAGTCATGTCTCTGCCCTTCAGCCCTCCCCAGTGATCTCTCTACTGCTCAGACCTCCCCAGTGATGTCTCTGCCACTCAGCTCTCCCCAGTAATATCTCTGCCCCTCAGCCCTCCCCACTGATGCCTCAACTCTCCCCAGTGTTGTCTCATCCCTCCCCAGTGATGTCTCAACCCTCTCCTGTGATGTCTCTGCCCTCCCTAGTGATGTCCCTGGCCCCTGACCCTCACCAGTGATGTCCCTGGCTTACATCCCTCCCTAGTGCTATCCATAGCCCCCTATCTCTCCCCAGTGATTTCTCCGGTCACCAGCCCTCCCCAGTTTATGTCTATGACAAGAAAAGCAGTTGTGAGAATCAAGATGATCAATATCACCAAACATCACACCTGCACTATAGATAAGCAGCTCCAGCAACCAAATTAGATGGGAGATAATTAATTACTTGACCAAATATAGAAAGGTAATTTTCAGGTTGCTAATTTTGTGCAGCCCCCAAATGATGGTACAAATTTCCCAATGACCTCGGTCAGTCAGTGTGACGCAGTTTTCTCCTGTCTGTAAGGTCTGTCAGTCAATGTGACGCAGTTTTCTCCTGTCTACAAGGTCTGTCAGTCAGTGTCACGAACCTCACTCCTGTCTACAAGGCTGTCATCATTCAGTGTGACGTCCTTCACTCCTGTCTACAAAGCTGTCAGTCAGTGTGACGCAGTTCACTCCTGTTTACAAGGTATTCTAGAATACCCGATGCATTAGAATCGGGCCACCATCTAGTCTTTTATAACAGCCCTCATAAATGATGCACAAGATGTTAAGAGAGCTCATTTTAGTCTGTTGGAAAACCATGCTAGGTGACTGCATGATGTAGCTACTTGAGAGAATGCAGGCTGTGTGAAGCTATCAGAGTAAAAAAGGGGCACTTTGAGAAATCTAAGTCTACATTCACACATAGCAGATTTTTTTCTGCTTATTCTGCAGCTGCGCTTTTTTACGCGTGTATTTTATGAAAAACACAGCCTCCTATCAAATCATAACTAACCCTAAAATCAAAGCCCCACCCAAGGCACATCAGCATTGTGAACAGTGGCAGAACCACAATGGGAATATCTGTATCAAGCCTCCTGATGATTTAATGAAACGCGTCGAGGCTTGGGGAGCACATTGAAGCGCTATAAAGCTAAGTACTCGGCTGGGCTAGCCACTAGTGTATATTTATGGTTCTAGGTGATTCCTATCTATCTGTAAAGTGGAAAAACACTGAGGAGAATCGGGGAACTGAGCTGGTGGTAGCTAGTAAAAAAAAAAAAATTGCTAGATTCGAGTTTATCAATGGCAGGCGGAGTACCAATGCAAAAGAGAGAATCAATTTCTTTTAATACTAGGACACAAAGTCATACCTAAGACTTTTTAAAAGTGACTCTGGGCTGGACACTAGGGAAGGGGAGCACCCCTTTTCCTGCTTACAGGGTCAGCATAGAGAAGTAGAGAGATAGCCGCCGTTGAGTGGGGGTGCCATGACGCATTGAGGGTGCCGACCTCCACTGACAGGTAGGGAGAAAGTGGTAGCAAACTATAGGTGTTGCCTCTTCCGTACTTTCGGTGCACCTAGTTTTTATCAATTTCTGTATTGTGAGTTTGCAAATAACAATAAAGGTTTGATTTAAGGGTTGGTCATGATTTGATATGCGCTTGAACCCTGTTAGTTTATCTAATATAAGGAAAAAAAATCACAGCTCCTTTTACACACTACGTTTTGTTCTGCGTTTTTCTCTGCGATTTTCCAGAGCCTATTTTATCATGTGGGCAATGGGAAAGCGCAGGGAAAATACGCAGAAAGAATTGACATGTCTATTCTTTTTACGTGCGCGTTTTTGCAGTGAAAGCGCACGTGTAAAAAAAAGCAAAAATACGCAGTGTGTGAATGTATATTGTCAAAACCCATAGGTTTTGCTGGGCTGTGTATCCAGAAATGCGTTTCACTGCAAAAAACGAAGCATAAAAAACCCAGGAAAAAGCAGAAAATGCAGGAAAAAGCACAATGCACAGCAAAATACACTATGTGTGAATGTAGCCTTAGGTTTATCACATATTCTGCTTTTAGAATGAAACATACCTAGCTGTGATCATACAGTTAGTGGCTCATACATGCTGCCCATGGTTTGGGCAGCATTTATCAACTTACTCCCTTGAAGACCTAATGTGTGGTGAGAAATGAATGAAATTGTGAGTCATTAAATTTATTTTCTTAAATCAATGGTAGGCTATAAGTAATTAATAATTCATAGAAGGTATTTCTTTTCATTTGTCTTAAGTTGTAAGGGTATGTGCACACAGTGCCTTTTTGCTGCGTTTTTGCTGCGGTTTCTGCCTGCGGTTTACCATTGGTTTTATAGTAATATGTGCTAATTTGTTCCTGCGGTTTTGATTCCCAGCAAAACCAATGTGTTTCACAGAAATGCTGTGCCCACACATTGGTTTTACAAGTGTCAAGAATTGTCAAATACCTGCGTTTTTGGTGCGGATGGAAAAGAATTGACATGCTCTATTTTTCCTGCGTTTTTGGTGCATTCAATGGAAAAAACACAGGAAAAACGCCGCATCAAAAATGCAGCAAAAACGCAGTAAAAACGCACAAAAAACACGCAAAAAACGCAGGACCTGAAATCAGCAAATCTCCTGGCAAGGACTCTAGGATCCTTGAAACTAGTTCAGGTTTTGCTGCGTTCAGGACTGCTCAAAAAACGTCCTGTGGGCACATACCCTAAGGATACCAACTTCAAAAATACAAAAAATTATTAGAACAATCTAAAAAGGTCCATGGAACCAAAATGCAAGTGGACAAACAAAACCAGAATGAAAACTGAGTATACCAATGAATATGTCTCCTATTTATCCCTAATCAAATTATTCCCTGGCTGACAATAGAGGCATTTACACCCTGCTTTTATGATGCCCCCATCCCTTGACTAACCTAAGGGTACCGTCACACCTGGCGATGTCGGCGATTTTTTTAGACATCGACAATGCGTCGCCTAATGTGAATGGGCGAGCGCGACGCATTTGAGTGGTCGCCTGGTTTCAGAGCAGCGCTCTGAAACCAGGCGACCACTCTGGGGCGATGTGTAAACATCGCCCCATGTAAACGGGGGACGGCGATCTGCCAGGCGATGAGAGCCGTAGGCTCCCATGTTAAGGCATCGCCGCTGGGGTTTTTAGACACCCCAGCGGCGCCGCCGCCTGTCAGATCGCCGGTACGTTGCCGAAGGTGTCTCCACATGTAAACATGCGACGCCGGCAGGGCGCCAAGATACACTCACTTAGCAGCACAAAACCATAAACACTGCAACAGTCTCTTTCATGAACTAAGTCCAGCGGGTTTATTTAAGACAGCATAAACCGCATAGTGCTAAGTGAAACATGAGCCTTCCTTTGGCTTTACAAAAACTCAGTCCGGTTACCTCACACCCGGCCTGTAATCAGTCCACACAGGGCCTCTGAGGGACGGCTTCTTCAGACTATGGATGTCTGCCTTTTCCTCACAGCTCACAAGCTGTAGGCTTTCCATGTCTCAGTCTCTCTCAGTATCCTCACCTACAGGTACACAGGTTTGGGATATGCTTCTTCAGCCTCAACATGTGTCCTGTACCTTTGCAGGCTTCTGGAAGACTGCCTCACACAGCACAGGGCAGGCTAATCTCCTGCCTGAAAAACCCACAGCTGCAACATAGTGGTAATCAGCACTTATCACTCATGCATACCCTTAGCTGCCATTAACCCTGTGTGTACCACTAGCTCCAGCAATCACCCAGATTTCTGCAGGCCATGTGAGTCATACCAGCCACGTGCTATAGTGCTGGCATGCCTCACATACCCCCCTCGTTGTTCAATCCCGTAGGGGTTGAACATATGATACACAGGCGCATTACCAAGCACAGGTTAAACAGGGCCCCGCACTGGACCTGTGTGCGACTCAGCTCCTGGAACGGGAGTCATTGACCGCAGCCCCTCCCTCAGGGACCTACAACCTGTCAGTGTCACCGACTGTTTCCTTGTACAGAACCCTCTTTCAGACATCAACATGTCACTTGTCCGAGTCATCCTCTGGTCAGACCTCCCCCGCCCCCAGCGGTCAATACAGTAGTGTAAGTCACCTGTCTCTGTATCTAGGGTCAGGTCTGACTCTGTCCTGTCCCGTACTCTATTGGGTCGTCTGATCGGGCCTCTCAGACTCAAGGCACTGGAGGATTCACTCCCTCTATACCCACGCCCACTATCCTCAGGACGTTCTTGGAGGTCTCTCCAATGGCAATTTTCTTCATTGCCTACTCCAACTAGAGAACTTTTATGTCTTTTGGCTCTAGCTTCTGCCGTGACCATTCCATTCTTTGGAGGGCCCCTTGTTTGTTGGGTCTCACAATTTACAGGCAGTTGCCATTGTCTGCTGCTCAGGCGACGCTGTCTCTCAACTTGCAATCTTGCAAGAGTCAGCCGTTCTACATCTCGCAGGTAGGCCACTCGGTATTCCATGAGTATCCGTAGGTAACCAACACTTTCTTCTGTTCCTATGACAAAGAACGACACCATACAATTCTTGTCAGGTATCCCATCTTGGTGATCACGTGGTCCGCTCGCTTTCACCACACCGGACTTCTTTACCATTAGTTGCATGGCCTGGCCTTTTCTTACAAAGAGTTTTGTCACCATAGTATAAGGGACCTGGATGACGTCTTTCTGTAGACTCTGAGCTCTCTTCATAAGCTCCAGCTGTCTAGCAGCTTGTTTAGTCTTCAACTGGATCATCCGCTTTGTGCGCATGCATCGTAAGTGCATGTCACTTAGGATAGCCACTCACTTCACTGTGACTTCTGTTGTGTACAGAACAACCAGCTGTTTGGCTTCTGAAGTGAAGTACACCTTACAGGCTCCCACTGACGGGGCAATTTAACTCTTCCACTCCTTCACCGGTCACTCCAAATCAGACTATGAACATGCGGTACCAAATAAGTATAAAATCAGACTGATTATCCGATTTAAACTTAAATCATGTTCGATGCTTTAATAGCATTGGCAAGATATACACAGCAACTGAACTGCACATCCGGGTACACCATCTTTTATAGTCCAGAAGATAAGCATGTAAATGTCCAAAACGGGGTGTATTTATGCTAAGAGTTTAGGTGGGATTACGCTAATGTCTATTTATTAGTAATAAGTAATTCTTTGTCTTTCGTAAGTCCATCCTCCAATCAGTCCAGGTGTCATCTTTTAGCCTCTGGTATGCAGGATATCTCTAGCTTCCCATGGTACAACCTGGCATCGGCACAGTAGTGACCAATCAGCTCCTTAGTTTCCTGGGCACCTCCGCACACTGTATCTTCTCTTCTGAAAAACACTTTGTTTACACATAGCTTTGGTTCATGGATGAGAGGGAGAGAAGAAAGAGAGAGAAGAAAGAGAGAGACATAGAGAGAGAGAAGAGAGAGAGACATAGAGAGAGAGAAGAGGAAAGGGAATGAGAGAGGGAGAGAGATAAATAGATATATGTATTTATCTTGAATACATACCTGAACAGAAGAAAAACTTATTGTTCCATTTAATGCTATAAGCCAATATATTAGTTATAAAAGAAAAACAAATATAAAAGTATAAATGACATAGATATATATATATATATATATACTATCAAATATAGGTAAAAATATATCTTTACCATATCTTTACCTCGACCCCACGGCCTTCTTAAACTCTTCATGCACCAACTCTCTGGTGCATTCTTCTCTCAAATCCTCAGGTACATCTACGAGGCACTTGTATAGAGGAGTTTCTGTCATACTATTGGTCCTCTCCAGTTCCCCTGGCTTAGGTTTCGGGGCCAACGGACTTTCGGCTTCTTCAGCGCGTTTGCCCGGGAGGAACACTGGGTGCTCTACCTTCTTCAAAGTGGCCTCCTTCCTCATCTGGCCTGCACCTAGGCTGTTTTCAGACTTGTGGGTGAATGGAGCTCCTCTACAGCAGGAGGATGAAGGGCTCTCTGCTGATGGGGTTGTGTCCGATAAAGAAGTAACACCTCCTAAAACTGACGGTTCTGAGGTTTGGGATATGCTTCTTCATCCTCAACATGTGTCCTGCACCTTTGCAGGCTTCTGGAAGACTGCCTCACACAGCACAGGGCAGGCTAATCTCCTGCCTGAAAAACCCACAGCTGCAACATAGTGGTAATCAGCACTTATCACTCATGCATACCCTTAGCTGCCATTAACCCTGTGTGTACCACTAGCTCCAGCAATCACCCAGATTGCTGCAGGCCATGTGAGTCATAACAGCCACGTGCTATAGTGCCGGCTTCAAAGTGACTTATCTCATTAGTTAGTCCAGGATACTTGTGAGAATGAGGGATATCATAGGTTGGTTCCAGATTAAAATCATGGAAAGAGTTAAATTTAAAAAAAATGTAACATTTTTTTCAACAGCTCACTTGGAGAAAAAGTTTAAGGCTGCGTTCACACACTGCGCATTTTTGAGCGCTTTTTTATGAGCACTTTTCAAAAATGTGCAGGTGCGTATTGTCTGACAGTAAAGTGAATGTAAAATTCACTTTGCCGCTCAGACAGCGCGTATTTTCGCGCTGCGCCTTTCTGGGAGAAAGCGGCGGCGTAAAAAGAATTGACTTGTCAATTCTTTACGCAGCAGTGCCGGCGCTTTTTCCTATAAGGGCGGGCGCTGCTGCATCTGATGTCACAGAGGGGAGGGAGAATCCTGCTTCCTCCTCCCCTGTGTGACACCTGTGACCGCCCATTTGATTTTTCAGTGTATTAATATACACTGCAAAATCAAAGTTAAATAAAGACAAATGTATTAAAAATAATAAAGAATTAAATACTTACCTCTCCGACGGGTGTACTGGTGTCCGGGAGCCAGGAGCCGCCGCTGGAATGGTCCTGCTAGGACCTGTGGTGATGTCAGAGGGCGTTCCAGTCATATGATATGTATCACATGACCGCGAGCAGCCAATCAGCACCGGGAACGCCCCCTCTGACATCACAGCAGGTCTTTTTCCATCAGTACATGGCCTTCGCACAGCTCCGGATGGCGCGAACAAGCTGGCGGAGAGGTACAGTATATACTCGTGTATAAGCCGACCCGTGTATAAGCTGACCCCCCTACTTTTGCCCCCAAAACCTGGGAAAACCTATTGACTCGTGTATAAGCCGAGGGTGGACCTCAGCACAGGTATACAGCCCCCAGCAGTGTGGTATACAGGCCCCCCAGTGGTAGTATACAGCAGCCTCCCCAGTGGCATATACAGGCCCCAGCAGTATATACAGCAACCCCAGTAGTATACAGCAGCCCCCCCAGTGGTATATACAGACCTTACCAGTATATACAGCAGCCCCAGTGGTATATACAGACCCCACCAGTATATACAGCAGCCCTAGTGGTATATACAGCAGCCCCAGTGGTATATACAGACCCCACCAGTATATACAGTAGCCCCAGTGGTATACAGGCCCCAGCAGTATATACAGCAGCCCCCAGGGGTAATACAGCAGCCCCCTGGGGTAATACAGCAGCCCCCAGGGCGTTATACAGCAGCCCCCAGGGGGTTATACAGCAGCCCCCAGGGGGTTATACAGCAGCCCCCAGGGGGTTATACAGCAGCCCCCAGGGGGTATACAGCAGCCCCCAGGGGGGTTACACAGCAGCCCCCAGGGGGGGTATACAGCAGCCCCCAAATGCTGGCACTCACCACCCCCTCCTGGTAAGGGCCCCCCCCCCCGCTGCTTATCTTACCATCCCGGTCTTCTGCTCAGCGCGGGTCTTCTTTGCTCCATCCTCGCTGCATCCGGGATCCCCGGCCGTCGCGCGATGACGTCATATGCCTGCGACAGCTGGGGATCCAGGATGTAGCCGGACGGGAGCATGAAGAACGGAGCACCGAGGACCGGCGCTGTGCAGAAGACCGGGATGGTAAGATAAGCAGCGGGGGGGCCCTTACAAGGGGGGCGAGTGCTTGCATTTGGGGGCATATATGCACTGCTTCCTCCTGCCGCTGATTGACAGGGGGAAGCAGTGCATATATAATGAGCGGCCCCACGTGATGGGGCCGCTCATACAGCAGCCTCCCCAGCCCCGGACACAGCCCCCACCACGCAGCCTACCGTATTGACCTGTGTATGAGCCGAGGGGGAGACTTTTCAGCCCAATTTTTTGGCTGAAAAACTCTGCTTATACACGAGTATATACGGTAAGTATGAAATCTTTATTATTTTTAATACTTCTGGCTTTGTTTAATTTTGTTTTCGCAGTGTATTAATATACACTGCGAAAACAAAATTAAACAAAGCCAGAAGTATTAAAAATAATAAAGATTTCATACTTACCGTATCAAATGGGGGCTGGTAGACATGGCACAGAGGGGAGAGGGAAGCAGGATTCTTTCTCCCCTCTGTGACATCACTCCTCCCCGGCCCATTAAAAAGCATGCTGTCTGAACTGCACTGCTTCTTTTTTTGCGGTTTTTTTTTGCGCGGGTAAGAAATGCTCGCGCAAAAACCCCCCAAAAAAAGTGCTATGTGTAAACATAGCCTAAGGCTACGTTCACACATTGCATATTTTTGTGCGCTTTTTTTACGCGCACTTTTCAAAATACGCAATGTGTTTTGTGTCTGCCAGCAAAATGAATGGGAAATTAACTTTGCTGTGCAGACACTGCGTAAAAATACGCAGTGTTTTTTTCTGGGAGAAAAGGCTGTTGCGTAAAGAATTGAGATGTCAATTCTTTACGCAGGAGCGCCTGCGTTTTCTCCCTCTGACGTCACAGAGAGGAGGAAGAATCCTGCTTCCTCCTCCCCGTGTGACATCTGTGACCACCCATTAGATTTCGCAGTGCATTAATATACACTGCGAAATCTAAATTAAACAAAGGCAAGTGCATGAAAAATAAAAAAGAATGAAATACTTACCTCTCCGACGCCTTTTCCCGGTGTCTGGTGCCAAGGACAGGCCATCGATGTGTAGTGCTGCCAGGACCTGCCATGATGTCAAACGGCGTTCCCGTTGCTGATTGGCCGCTCGCGGTCATGTGATAAATATCACATCTCCGCGAGCGGCCAATTAGCGCCGGGAATGCCCTTCTGACATCACGGCAGCCCCTTGCAGGACACACATCGCCTGTCCTCAGCACCAGACACAGGAAAAAGGTGTCGGAGAGGTAAGTATTTCATTCTTTTTTATTTTACATACATTTAGCTTTGTTTAATTTAGATTTCACAGTGTATATTAATGCACTGCGAAATCTAATGGGTGGTCACAGATGTCACACAGGGAGGAGGAAGCAGGATTCTTCCTCCCCTCTGTGACATCACCTGCACTTTCTGGGGTAAAGAAAGCGCAGTGTGTGAAAGCCCCAGCGTATTGTATTGCGCTTTTTTGCATGGCCAAAAAACGCGGCATAAAGCGCAACAAAATACGCAAATAACTCTTTTCATTAATCTGGAACTAATATATGAAATCCCTGATTTTCACTAGTATCCTGGACTCATTTATGAGAAGTCACAATACCTCCATTGTCAGGCAGGGAATAATTTGGTTAGGCATGGAACTTTTTAGATTTTTGTAATAAAAATAATTTTTAACTATTTAATTTTTGGAGTTGTTATCCTTACATTATCAGATAAATCAATGGTACACTTAAAAATAAGTAAAAATAAGAAAATCTTAAATATGTCCATTCACAGAAATCTGCTTCTTTCTTCTCCCAGTCTGATAATTCTTTCTCAATATTCTCAGTTCACAGGTAAATTCTATCTTTGGTGACATATCTATTTACTGTGATAGGTGGTCATAAAGTTCTATAGAGACGGGAGGAGAAGGGAGAACTAGATGTATTCCCAGACATTCTTTGTGAGTTTCTGAATTTTTTGGGGGGGGTATTCAACCTAAGTTAGAATCCTGAACAGACAGCCAAATGCATTGTGAATGCTGCCTTATATACCAGTATTTGTCACTATTCTGTACTATTAGGCTACATTCACACACAGCACTTCTTTTGCGCTTTTTGCTGCATTTTGCACCCGTGCAAAAAAGCTCCGTAAAAAAATGCAGTGCATTCAAACACCGCGTTTTTTTACGGGGCGCTACTTCTCCAGTGATGTCTCAGAGGGGAGGAAGAATCCTGTTCCTCCTACCCTGTGTGACATGTGTGACAGCCCATTTGGGTTTCGTAGTGTATTAATATACACTACGAAACCCAATTTAAATTAAAGCAAATGTGTGAAAAATAATAAAGAATGAATACTTACCTCTCCGCCGGGTGTTCGGGACATGGGAGATCCTCCGCAGGTATCGTCCTGCCAGGGCCTGTGAACGCTGATTGGCCCGCTCGCGGTCGTGTGATATGTGACGTTTTATGACGCACATATCACATGATCGTGAGCGGCCAGTTAGCGTTCTCGGAAGGTCCTGGCAGGTCGATACCTGCGGCTGCTCCTGCTTTTTGCTTCATTCTCTTTTGTGTATTTTTCATTGAAGACAAATTAAATGAAGATAATAATACCAAAGAATTTGTGATTGCAATCATTTTCAGGAAGAAACTGAGTATTATCTGACAGAATTGCAGGGGTGTCAATACTTTTGGACACAACTGTAAGAACAAAGAGAAAGCAAAAGTTCAGTATGAGAACATTACTACTAATTACATTACAAGCTATAGTTCTGTACTTAAGCTTATCTGTACATATTACTTTCATTATAGCTTTTATATGCACATAACTTAAAGTATTGACAGATAATAAGGTCTGTTTAAAATTACCTGGATTACTATTTTGGCGATCTCCCTACATTTCACCATGAAAAATAACAAAAAATACACCATATATTCTTCATAAGCTTCTGAATGCATAGAACAGATCTAATAAGCTTCTCTCTGCTAGCTAATCACTCTGAGATCATTTTTAATATTTTTCTTAGCTGGAAAGCCTGACAGACTCTGCAGTTCTCTATATCCTTTGAAAATCACAAGAATACATTACAAATGATACAACATGGCTGACACAGACCACCATGGCTGACCATTCTCTAACAATCAGCACCGGCGTATTCCTGCTGAAATAGCGCATCGTCTGAACGGCGATGCGTAATTCCAGCGGGAATAATGGGCTCCTATGGGAGAAAACGCAAAGAATTGATATGTCAATTATTTTTATGCCCGCGCTTTCTCCCATGAAAACGCTGCATATTTTTACGCACTGTCTGTATGGCAAAGTGAATTTCACATTCACTTTGCTGGAAGACACAGAGGCACATTGCACATTTTTGAAAAGCGTGCGCGAAAAAGCGCTCAAAAATGTGCAATGTGTGAATGTAGCCTTAGTTTGAAATTGGGTTTCCTACTTTGTAATTTCACAAATAGTTATGTCTTGTGAAGAAAAAAAAAAGGGGGGTACAGGGAGAAAGAGAAAGTGCAGAATTTAAGTTTAGCAATAGGTTCTAGCTCTGGTTTAAAAGGAATGTGGCTGCACTCGCCTATTGTCTTGTGATCTTGCCTGTAGATTCACTTTGTAGATCATTGTGTTGCTTCTTTCCTCCCCTGATCTGCAGCAAGGCCCTGGGAACTTGTGAAGGCACCAGAGACTGTATGCAAGGATTCTTTCCAGGCAGTATGCGCTCCCGGTGGATGGTGGACAAGAAGCAATGATATATTCCAATATCGTTTTTGTTTTTTTTTTTTGTTTTTTTTTTTTCTATATCCAGAAAAACATACAACGCGTTTCAACTCCACTGAGTCTTTTTCAGGTATAATATAATACACTGGTATCAATGAATGCATTTTATAAAGGAAGTCATTGTTCAGCATTTTTTTTTCTGGAGGGAGGGTGCCCTACTGAATATGAACCTTTTCAGACACAATTGTATACCTTCAATTTTATCCTAATAACTTTGAAGGTATATAAGTGTGTCTGAAAAGGTTAATCCCCAGTAGGGCACCCACCCAAAAAAAAAAGCTGTGTAATGACCTCTTTTATAAAATGCATCCATTGATACCAGTCCGTATGCATTATATTATACCTGAAGAAGACTCAGTGGAGTTGAAAGGCGTTGTATGTTTTTCTGAATAAAAAAATTGATATCGGAATATATCATTGTCCACCGGGAGCGCATACTGCCTGGAAAGAATCCTTGCATGTTCTTATGTTTTTTGGTTGAACAAAAAGTATATCTAATTTTAGAAACCAGAATAATAGGTAATCTAAGTGATATTGTCATCATTTATCCGTAAAATCTTGTTTAAAATAAAAATAAATGTATCATTTCTTAGATGGTGTGGTCCATGCAAGATTTTGGGAACTCGTTTGGAAAAGGTGGTTGCTAAACAACAAGGACAAATCTTGATGGCCAAAGTTGACATAGATGATCATACTGATCTTGCCCTTGAATATCATGTAAGTTTGCTCATTTATTCCAATCACGGTAAAGGTGTCAAGATCTTAGAACACTTCTATTTTTTTTTTTTTATTTTTTTTTTTTGTAAATCAATTTTTATTAACTTTGGAAACCATAAACAAGTCAGACATGGGAACATACCCCTATTTGAACATTACAGCATATAGATAAAATAACATTGGTATGTCCATTCTAGCCATAAATATATATATATATGGAGTGGAGGGTAAACAGAGAATCTTGCACTCCAGTCAGTCTTGAAAAATAGTAATCATGTTAGGTTTCAACAACATATCCTGTATGGGGCCTATTTCAGCTAAAGTCAGAGTTAAACTAATTGAACATTACAGCATATAGAGAAAATAACATTGGTATGTCCATTCTAGCCATAAATATATATATATGGAGTGGAGGGTAAACAGAGAATCTTGCACTCCAGTCAGTCCTGAAAATAGTAATCATGTTAGGTTTCAACAACATCTCCTATATGGGGCCTATTTCAGCTAAAGTCAGAGTTAAAAAAAAGACTGCATAAAACAGGTCTCCAGTATGAGCATTACATACATGAGCCAATACCTAATCTGAAATTAACCAGGGAAAGGAAGAGGTAACAAGGAAGAAGAAGAAAAGAAAGAAATAAGAGAAGATGGAGAGGGAAAGAGGAGATAGGTAGGCAGGGGAGGGGAGCAACCCCCTACTTGGGTACATGGGTATATCATAGAGCTATAAACATCTAGGACAGCCAGGTCCTGAGGTCTGAGGACAATCTAAACATCAGCCAAGGAGACCAAACATTACAGTGGCGTTCAATGCTACTGGAGTCAAGCGTGTTAAAGGGAACCAACCACCCCAAATGACCCCCCCGGACTGTTAATATGTGTCCCTACACCCAGCACACACATTTGGGGCAATAGTTTTTGCTAAAAAAACTGTTTAGTAGAAGCTAAGATATAGATTTATAAAGTTTAAAAAATGTTGCCGACTGGGTGTTACCTAGCTTGTCCTCCTGCAGTGTTCATGTGCCTGTCAGCCTCCTCTCCCCCCCTCCCTTCAGTAAAGCCCTGCCCTTTCAGCCTCGTCACAGGCTGCTGCACGGAGTCTCATTGTTTATGATAACAGAAGGCAAACCTGAAAGGCTGAAACCTGAGAGTGCCATGGCCAACGACTCCATACAAAGGATATAGATGAAGGGAGATAAGGGGCACCCCTGGCGCGTGCCATTGTTAATCTCAAACTTCTCAGATAGGGAACCATTGACCTTTATACGAGCCAAGGGGTAGGTGTACAGAGCACCTATGCTGTGTATGGAAGAGCCCATCAGGCCTAAATGGCGTCTCCATCATGAACACCCAGTGCACCCTGTCGAATGCCTTCTCGGCGTTTAAAGACAGGATGCACATGGGAAGCCCCCGACGCTTAGCTCCGTCCACCAGAGCGATAGTCCTGACTGTTTTATCCCTGTCCTCGCATCCAGGGACAAACCCGACCTGGTCCCTATGTATTATGTCCGGCAAATACATTTTCAGTCTATTGGCTACCATCTTGGAATAGATTTTAATGTCCAAGTTTATCAGGGAGATGGGGCGGTAATTCCCGTATATCGATGGATCCTTACCTGGTTTCGGCAAGACCACGATGTGTGCCATCAAGGCCTGTGGAGGGAAGGACCCCCCCTCGCCACGAAGTTGCAGACCTCCAAGAACCTGGGGCTCAAAAGGGCTTGAAATATTTTGAAAAAGCTGGCAGAGTAGCCATCTGGGCCCGGGCTTTTGCCCGATTTCATAGAATGTATACAATCCGTGACCTCATCCAGGGTAAAGTCCCTAGCGAGATCTTCTGCAGCTCCCCGTGGCTAGGCGGGAAGACCACAACCCCTCAAATATTCTCTAATTTTATCTTTCAGTTGGTGTTCTGGCATATCCCCATAATGGCCTTTGAGGTTGTAAAGGGAGGAGTAAAACTGCCTAAATTCCGCCAGTATCTCGCTTGTCTTATGCACTATGCCACCCCTCCCCGTCTCTCATGTGAAGGATTGTAGACCCGGTTCCCCTCTTATGCAGAGCTTTAGCCAACAACTTGCCTCTCTTGTTACCCAGATAATACGGTAGAACCAGGATTGGATTTTGGCCTCGAGGCTGCGGTCCCCCTCATCCAAAATTAATAGGAGTTTGTCCAGCCGTAGAGAATAAGGAGTAAGTTATCGGTGAAGAGTCCACTTTGTGTTTCGACTCTAGCTCAGAAATCTTCTTTAATAGCGAAGCAATATCTGCAGCTTTAATCTTTTTAAGGCGCGCTCCATGGGAAATAAATAGTCCCCTAAGAACACTCTTCAGGGCTTCCCACTGTAAAGGCAGGGGGTAGGGTCTGTAGTATGATCTAGAAAAAAGTTGCGGATAGCTCCCTCAATCTCAAACCTGCACGTATGATCTCGAAGTAAATTTTCATTCAACCGCCATGTAAATTCTCTGGGGGCATTCAAGCAGAGGTGCACGGAGAGGTAAATGGGAGCATGATCCGATAAGACTATGTTTCCCATGTCCGTCGTCAGGTGCGAGTCAAGGAGGAAATGGGATACATAAATTCTTTCAATCCTGGAGTAGGAAAGATGTACTGGCGAGAAAAAGGTATAATCCCGGACATCCGAGTGTAATACACGCCATGCATCTACAAGGAACAAACCCTTCCACTGCCTCCTAAGGTGGTGGAGAGACGGTGCAGGGTGGCTGGACTTACCCTTGGAAATGTCCAATACAGGGTCAGCTGGAAAGTTGAAGTCCCCACCTAAAATGATCTGGCTGGAGCCCGCAAATTCCTCTAGTTTCGATCTGGAACTGGCCCCAAATTTTCTGGGGTTCCTGTTAGGGAAATAAATATTAGCAAGGATCAACACGTGAGGAAAACAATACTTGAAGAAAGAAAGCGTCCCTGTGGGTCAATCAGTTGTTTCAATATTTTCAGGGAAAAAGCTTTATGAAAGCCTATGGAGACCCCCTTGGACTTAGACTCTGGATTTGAGCTATGGAACCATAAAGGGTACAGGGAGGATTCACATCTTGGCACCTTGTCCGACCTAAAATGAGTCTCTTGAAGCATCAGAACCTGCACTCGCTTTTTGTGAGCTGAGTACAGAATCTGTCTTCTTTTGTTGGTAATATTTAGACCCTTCACATTGAATGAGCATATAGTCAGGTCATCCAAGGTCATCTAGAAACATTATATTCAGCTGCATTAAATACCCACCCTGTCTAGAGGGGAAGAAAAAGAGAGAGGGAAGAAGGGAAAAAAAGAGAGAATATAGAGCTGAAGATACCATGAAACAGATATCCTAGGTCAGGGCAAAGTTAGTTGTGCAAACTTAGGACAGAGTCCAATCTGTCCTGCACCAAAGGGGTGTGTGGGAGCTGAGAGGAAGGCCCCTCTGACCCGCAGACAACCCTAGCAATAGGAAACATTTTGCATGATGATATACACCTCGGGCTCTAGAGGAGCGGGTATGGGACATTGGACGGGTGACGGACAAAGAGACATACGGACAAACAAACATGCATGGATATGAAGGGAGGGGAGAAGCAGGGGGCAGACATCAGAGGTGGAGGAACAGGACCACCACTTATCACTTCAGAAAGAAATCAGTCCCGAGTCCCTCAGGTGGCAGGACCCGTAGAGTTGTGACCGCACCATCTCTCCTGCCATCTTGCCGGGGGGGGGAGGTGATGAGTAGAAGGCCAGTCCGGCAGATTCACTGGAGGGAGATCAAATGTGCGCAAGAAGTCCGGCAGATCACCTATCTTCCTGAATGAAGCGGATTTCCCCTCCTTATGCGCAATCAGTTGGAATGGGAATCCCCATCTGTACGGGATGTTGTTGCTCTGAAGAACAGCCAGTAGGGGTTGCAACCCCCTCCTTTTTTGCAATGTACGTCTGGCCAGGTCCGGGAAAAGGGAGATTTCAGTGTCCAGAAATGGTATAGGGCCCTTCTGTCTAGCCTCCTGCATGATGGCTTCCTTTGGATCAACATGTTAGGCTATGGGTTGAACTAGATGGACTTAGTTTTTAAGGTTGAAGATAGACTGTTACTATGTTACTATGTTTATGGTATAATAATGTACTCGGCATATGACTCACGTGGTCTGGAATCCCCAGATGGTTTAGGGGCCAGGGCTCTATGAACCCCATCCATGATGATAACTGTGTCCAGGGGCTCACCCAAGATGGTGTTAAAGAGGTCTTGAACCGTTTGCCTCAGCTCAACTGCCATCACTGTCTCTGGAAGACCTCTAATACGGATGGCGTTTCTCCTATTCCTGTTCTCTATGTCTTCCTGACTATAGAGAATGTCCTCCAGCATAGTGGAGTGTAGCTGCAACATTTCCCTATGTGCCTGCATCTCATCAAGCAAGCTGCCCTGGGTGGACTCTACATCCTCCACCCTGGCTGTAAACTTCGTCTTTAGAGTCTGCAGTTCCCTCCTGTAAGAGCCCTCCAGCCTGCTAGCTAGTCTGTCCAAGTCTCTCTTAGTTGGGAGCATTTTTAAAAGATTACTTAACTCTGGGGTAGGCAAGTTAGCTATATCGCTCAGTCCGTCTAGGTCCTCATCGCTCTCCTGCTGCAGGGCACTGTATCTATTTCCCCGCTCTCCTCTTTCCAAGTGCGCCAGGCTGTTGTGAGGGCGACGCCATCTTAGCTGCGCTGAGTTCCTGGGGAGCAGACACCAAGGATCGCAAAAAGCGGTCGATAATACCGCTGGAGCCGGTGGCGGTGGGTCCGGAGCTTCCCTGGGACTTCCTGGCTTTGCCCATAGGGTAAAATCTCGGCGGTGAGATATTAAAGGCGGCTTGCTGGGGAATCTAGGAGCGGAGCAGCGCCGGCGTGCGACTTATCCCTGCATCAGCAAACCACGCCCCACCAGAACACTTTTATTTTTAAGCTATATAAGTGAATATGAATTTCTGAAATAATTTCAATAGGCAGATTGCTAGATTGTTAGAGGTTTTTGGCATATACAAAGTAAACAGTTATTATGGGAGATACTGTATGTGGATGACATCCTTTTGATTTGGTTGGATGATGTTACTACTATACCATCTTCTGTCCACTATATCAATTCTAATGAATTGTCCTTAAGGACAATATACATATTTGGACATCTCAATAAAATAATAGGTGACCTCTAACTTAAAGTGTGGAATATCGCAATATAGAAAACCGAGCAGTGGAAATACAACCCTAAGGGCAGACAGCAACCATCCTTCACATACTATAAATTCCATACCTTATGGTGAACTGACACTTTTAAAAAGGAATAGTTCCAATAATTTATTTTTCCAAGTGGAGAGTAAAATATTGACCTCCAGATATACAGAGAGGTTACAAAAAATAAGATATTGAAGTTGTTATGGACAATGTAAAAAAATCTATCCCAAAGAGCATTTAATGCAATGAGGATTGTAATGAAAATAAGGTAAATAATGGAATGGTTAAAAACAAAGTCAGGACATATTTTAGTGCTTCCCATAGATGGAGGCCCGATGGTATCACATCGGGAGGGTGGTGATGGCACATTGGGGGCAGGCTCTGTGGCCATCTCTCCCCCCATGCACTCCTCTCGCCCCTGTGCCATCTCCGCCTTCCCGCTCTCTCTCCTCATGTGCTCTCCTTTGAGTTGTCTTCTCCCTGTGTACTCTCCTCTCATGTTCTCTCGCCTTTGAATTGTGCCCCTCTGTACGCTCTCCCTCCTTTTGTGCTGTCTCCATTGAGCTGTCTTCCCCCTGTGCACTCTCCTACATGTATGTAATGTATGTAAATAAATGTATTTTTACTAAAAAAAACCTGTTTTTGTGTTTATTTTTATTAATAAAGTGTTTAATTGCCTGATAAAAAAATGTGTAGGACTTCGCTGTATTTTCCAGTGCCATCCCAGGTAAACAAAGCAACACTGGCTACCAATCCCTGCTACCTGGTGTTACCTTTGCTGGCAATGAAAAATACAAGGGAGTCCTATTTTATTTTTAATTATTTTTATTTTTTATTACCAGCCAAGATAACCCAAGGCAGCTGTTGGCTGGAATTATCAGCGTGGTAAGGCCCCCCGACGCTGAACATTGCAGCCAGCAGCTGCTCCAGAAATGTTACCTCTATGAGAGACGCCAAAACTGGCTATTACCCCACTCTTCCAGCTGCTGTGTAGCGCTGGCATGTATAAATATATATATAGAGCTTGGCTCACCAGTTAAATAAGGGTGCTTAGAGGAAAACAGTTCAATATGAGATAGAACTCTAGGACACCAACCAAGAAAAACACAAGAAACAAAATCTTCTGGATGCTGTATTTTATTATCAGGATCCCAATCTAGTCTCAAACTCAAAAAAACGTTTTTCGGCCACATACGGCCTTCATCAGTTTACTGAGCTATAAGAAAACATAAGAATAGATTTTTAGTCATCATTTACAAAAAATGAAAACAATTAGAGTACAAAGGATTTACTTGATACAAAAGAATATAAAAAATACAGCATATTATTATTATTATTTATTTATAGAGCACTATTCATTCCATGGTGCTGCATATACCCATCAATCCAAATAAGAGATAGGGTGGATCCATTTTTGTTTGGGGCAAAAACTTTCCCTTCTATATGAGAAAACATGCTAAATGTAGATAGGGGTGATCCAAAAGTAATGATAATCAATAATAAACACAATGAATATAGTCAAAAATGTTTTCATTTTTCTACATAGTCTCCTAACAAGTCTATACATTTAGTCCATCTCTTTTCTAAACTTAGAATTCCCTTCGAAAAAAATTCTTGATCTTGCCCTCAAAAAAATCCCCAACAGCGGTTATCACGTCGCTATTGTCGTCAAATTTCTTGCCCCGGAGGTGTTCCTTGAGCCGAGGAAAGAGAGAGAAGTCACTGGGGGCTAGATTTGGCTAATAGGGGGGTGTTCCACCAGTTCAAAGCCAGCTTCTTGAATGGTAGCAATGGCAACTACAGCTTTGTGAGCCGACGTGTTATCTTGGTGAAACCGCACTCCAGCCCGCAGTTTGCCGCTCCTTTTCTCCTTGATAGCCTCCCGCAATCTTATTTGCTTTGCGTAGTAGGAGCCCGTAATAGTGGCTCCCTTCTCCAAATAGTCCACCATAATAATTCCTTCAGCGTCCCAAAAAATGGACGCCATAACCTTCCCTGCTGAGCTTGACACTTTGAATTTCTTCGGCGTCGGCTCGTTTCCATGTCATCGATTGTTGTTTAGTTTCGGGATCAAAGTGGTGGATCCAGGTCTCGTCCATGGTCAAAAAACGTGACAAAAAATTCTCCTTGTGTGCTTGGAACTTTTCGAGATTTGCTATTGAAACGTGAACTCATTTCTCCTTTTGCTCGTCTGTTAACATTTTTGGCACCCAACGTGCGGAGACCTTTCTCATATGCAATTCTTTTGCAAGGATTCTTTGAATACTGCCATATGAGATCCCTGTGACCTCAGCTACATGCCTGATAGTCACTCTTCGATCTGCCAATACAACTTCTTCAACTTTTTTCACTTTTTCTTCATTGAGGGACGTGGATGGGTGTCCTTCACGATGTTCATCTTCCGTCGATGTTCTTCCCAGCTTAAATTCCTTGGCCCAGCATGCAATTGTGGAATATGGAGAAGAGTCCCCCAATGTTTCCACCAAGTCGCTGTGTATGTCTTTGGTAGACATTTTTTTCAAGCAGAGGTATTTGATGACAGCTCTGAGCTCGTTTTTGTCCATTTTCACTCCTCGGCAGTTCATATTCAAGTGAATGTAGCTCCCGGCAATCGTGGCCTATGTAAGTGATTTTTTTTTTCCTGGACTAGTGGGTACCTAAGAGAGAATAAAACATCTTTTCTCCTTCGCCTCATTGGGGGACACAGGACCATGGGTGTTATGCTGCTGTCCACTAGGAGGCGACACTAGGCAGAATCTGCAAAAGAGTAATGTGGCTCCTCCTCTTCAGCATACACCCCTGGAACAGGCATTGCCTCACCAGTTTTTGCTTAGTGTCTTAGGAGAGCACACACAAATTTCCTTTCTTCGTTCGATCTCTTGGATTTGAAGAAAAGTGCCCCTTACTATGTACATGGGCCAAACAGAGAAATCCCCTGCGCTAAAAGCCCCCAGGAGGCAGCCATGACCCTACATGCACATATGGCATACCTGTACCAGGATCCAGCCTGCCAGTCAGCACGCCGGGATTCCTGGGGCTCCTGGGGCAGCAGGCACTTGTATGCAGGAGATCCAGTCTTCTGGACCTCCTGCCGCACGAATCAGGGGGCTGGCGCAGCAGTGCCCAGGCGTTTTGGCAGGGTCCGGGTCTTCCCTGACCCCTTCCCGGACCTCCGCGCCAGTCTGGGGCCATTTTCGGCTCGGGATTTCTACTTTAGGCCGCGGCTTCGGCCTAGTGCGAAGCCGCCGCCTTTTGCCCGCCCCCGGCCCGCCTCTCCGGGTGACGACGTATGACGCGGACCGCGTCATCACAGGGCGGGCCGGACGGCAGCTACAGGGCGGGAGTCGTGGTTCTGGCGCCTCTCGCTCCCTGCGAGAGTTCCTGCGCGCCGTTTTTTCATAGTGGGACCGCCCCTCTTATTAAGCAATAAGCAGCGGCGGCCATTATCATGGGGGCACAGTTAAATCAGTGCTATGGGGGATTTAGCAGGGCTCCCTGTAAGCTCCAGCAGCAGCTGATAGGATGGGAGCTCTGACATGATGGGGTTTCTCCTTGCTGCAGCCGATCTTCCCTGCTGCAGCTGATAGGATAGTGGCTCTGACCCTAACAGGGCTTCTTCCCTGCTGCAGCTGAGGTGTTAAGAGCAAAGTTTGCACAGCTAGTGCATTATTGCTTAGTAACCTAAGGATCTCAACATGGTGGAACCCCTGCCTCAGTCCTCGGGCACACTCTGCATAACTTTATCAGGCGTTCAGGTTCTGCAGCGCTTCTGCGGTGGCTTTCAGGTTGTGCAGCCGCAGCCTGGAGTCAAGTGCCCTAAGAGTGCTCCCTAGCAGCCTTCATTTAAAAGTCTACGGCTGAACGCAGGGACTCTGGAACATACATTCAGCGCAGCCATGATGTGGCCTAGTAGCAACTGCGGGACGTCCAGCAGTACTATATCCCGCTGCACCTTGTCCGCCTAGATCCGCCATGCATGGAGCAATACACTACGGGAGGCAGTGCAATACCATGTTGTGATTTGGAAACAAAACTCTATCGGTACTCAGCACGGTAACTGGGCTACTCAGATGCAGGTTCCTGTCGCTCCTAAATCTACGCTTAATGGTTTGCCATTATGTACGCAGCTGCATGCTACATTTACATATGTTTCTTGCAGATCACTTCCTGTCCAGTGATCCAGGCAGCACCAGTCATCTCCTCAGGACTATCTGATCATACTCCTTGGATGCTGCCAATTGCTTTGCAGTAAAAGCATCCACTGCCATCGCTAGTAGATTTGGCACGTGGTTACATGAATGGGAGGTGGCAGTCCTAGTATAGAGGCCACCATGCTCTTAAATGCCCCCGTAGACGTCGGTGCAGAGAAGTAGGGGTCAAGATTGACCTCAGGCTCTAAGAAGGCTAAAGCGCTCCCCATCTCCATTATCACCGCCGACATAAAGAGTTCCGGTCACTCGGAATCGTTGGGAATGATTAGAGAGCCTCTCACTATCGCATGGGACCTCTTTTGTGGTACACTTAATATAGGTTTAACTAACAAGTTCTTTCTTGGGCCACCACTATTAGTGAGCTCAGTTAAAGCTCATATAACCTACAGTTATCTGACCACTGTAAAGTTTTCCACAAATGTTTGCCAATCCTCTCCAGACCCTGCAACTGGAGCTCTGGTTAACAGTGACGACAACCAAGTCTCACAAGACGCTGGCTAAAACACTGATTCGCAATGACACTGGTACTTCAACTACCGGTATCCGGAATCTAGGAACCATACCACCCTCTATTCCCCACGGTTGGGGACTAGGGTTGAAAATGCGTCTGCACAAGGTCTACACAGACTCCATCCCCATATCTCTAACACGAAGCTGCCTATGCCATGACTATGCCTATATTAGGTACTTGGGTTGAGATCACACGTGCACGCCTTCTACTCAGCCCGCTCCGAGGCTGGACCCCGCAGTCCCGATGCTGCACTAACTCATTTGTTCGGGCCCTGGCCCTCTGTGTGGCTGTGACCCAAGATTTCTTATACGCAGTCAGTCCTTTAAAGACTTAACACAGTCAGGTTTTCTCGACTTAGTAGTCGAGAGTGAATTACCGTGAGTCCTATAGTTCATAAATACGGTCCGAAGTGGAAATGCCTATAGTTTGTTTCTGGGATCTTCCACAGCTGAACGACTTATATTATCAATGCATTATTTTAGGAGTCTGCGTAAACTTTCATGTTCATTGGGCAAGTTAAGAATAATCAATTTATAGATTACCTTCATTAGGCTAAACCATTTGCAAGGCATAGGTTACGGCGCACAAACTCCAGGAGTCCCAGCTCCGCGGCGTATTCCTGACGGCCACTTTTTGCAGCATCCCATATGTAGTCTCAGCTATATGGGATTTTCTCTGACAAGTCACTGATTTTTCGTCAGGAAGTCCTACACAGGATAGTGACAGCATGGGAAACAGTTCCACAGGTTCAGCTGCACCAACGGCCTTTTTCAACTATCCATGCATACACATGGCCCAGGAACGAAACATGGTCAGATGTACTCCCATCACTATGAACACGCCAGTAGATGCCCTTAAATCTACAAAGATTCAGTCGGTATCTCAAGTTCGGAAATCAATCGGCCACCGTCTGACAGTCAGGCTTCTTTGGATAGTCAGACTTTGCCACAGTCATAGCATAGGTCAACCGCCAGGATGAAAACCGCAGTTTCCAAGTGATGACAAACATTCGCCACGTCTCACCGAGTACAATCCTTCAATGCTGTACTGTCAACGATGCTCATACCAGGCTAGCCTGCCAATGGACGGCCTCAGGGAAGCGGTCCCTGCGTCCAGAGGCTTCCGTCAAGACTGACAACGCCGGAAATCTACAAATGTGCTCCTGACGGCCTCATGACACCCATGCTAAGGTTCCATCCTTTCTAGCAGGTCCTAGGTTCTGCAGCCTTAGGACAGATATACTGGTCCAAGATTGTACATATCTTCATCTTCCCTGTATTCCTTACAACTACCAGGATAGTGCGGAAGGCTAAATGAGAAGGTCATTTGATCATCCCTGTGTTTGCAGACTGACCCAGATGCTCTCGGACGCGAATTTCGTCCAACTCATACCGGCAGTACTGGGACGACTAACAGACAGTCCAGATCTGCTCTCTCAGGGCCAGGTCTCCCTCGGACTTGTTCAACTATGACGTTAGTAGCACAACTTTGAGACCAGGAATTTAACTAAAGGGTTTTTTGCCCTGAATATTGTAGTGACCATATTCACACCAAGTATACCAGCCCTCTCAACGATATACCATGACTGTGATCGTTTTTGGTTTATCTTTAGATCCAAACTCCTATACGGGTCTTTTATCTTGGCCCTATTTTATGCCAAGAACGTTACGTTTTTTTCCACACAGACCTAGACTAAGGTCTGCCCTTGAAATTTCTCACAAAACAGGTTTTCAGCCTGTTTCAACTTCTTTCAAAAACAACTTCTTGCCACCAGGGCGCTATAAGGCCCTTCCTTCAGATGGTCTCGCACTTTAGATATCCATACAACAGGATGTCTCCTGCGGAAGCCGATTTTCGCCCTCGCGGCTCTACAAGATCCACCTTTTGAGCTTCTACGGGATATTACTTTTAGCATTCTCATCCAGACAGCGATATGTCTTGGTGGAAATTTTATTTTTCTCTACGGAGGTATCGGTACTTCAGCGATCTCGCGTAAACCATTTTTTTCTGGTCCTCTACATGAACAAGACGGTCCTACAGTTGGCACATCTTGCTTCTTAGGCGGGCTATTCCTTCCACCTCAATGAGGGTGTTTTTCTGTCATCGCTGCGCCCGACGGCAGTCAGTCTGGTCGGGACGAACATACAGATGCAAGACCTTATCAGGTCCTACGCATCTAAGCATTCAAGACCAGTGCCTTTGAGGAGGTCAGATCCTCCTTTCCTTTTCCTTGTTCCCTAAGAAGACGAAGGAAAGAAATTAAATACATAAATAAAATGAACTCACATGTCGGCCCTGGATTCGCCTAATCAGCCAAGGCGCTTATACCATCAAAATTTCATCCCTTCGGGCAGTATTACAGCACATTCGACTACGGCCGTGTGGTTCCCCTGGTACGTCCGGCACCAGGGTTAGCATAACGAGTGTTTAGACAGCCAAAGGAGTCAGCCTTCTCACATGCTCAAGCCGCTACAGTGCTTGCACTTAGTCCCCGACAATCGCAGGTCTGGGTAGACGTGTCCTCCAGGTGACAGCAGCACGCCTGTAGTTGCATAGTTACGCACTGATCATATTCAGTGCAATTAGTTCTATTGCTTTTTCCCCACCCAGGGACTGCTTTAGGACGTCCCATGGTCCTGTGTCCCCCAATGAGGCGAAGGAGAAAAGGAGATTTTTGTGTACTCACCGTAAAATCCTTTTCTCTTAGCCTCTAATTGGGGGACACAGCACCCACCCTATTAATTCTTGTGGGTTTTTCTCCACAGCTTTTCAGCTATTATAGGGTTAACATGTTGATTCATGTTTGCATTTGCTCACGCTTTTAATTGTTGATTGGATGAACTTGTGCCTGTTTTTTTTTTTCGTTACAGACCTTGTAGTACTGTGAGCCTGTTTAGTACATGTCTTGTTATACAAGTATTGTTCCGTTGATTCGTCACAGGTTTCGCACGAGCCTGTTTAGTCACAGGCCTCGTTGTAGTAGTATTACTTTGCTAACCCTTACCTGTTTACACACGTGTCTGTTTAATTCAGGATCTGTTAATCCGTAATTGAATTGTTAGCTATATCTGTTTACACAGGTTTCCTGTGTGATTACAGGCTCTAATTTTACTATGATTATAGGTTAACCTCCTACTGCTTTAGCACAAACTGGTGAGGCAATGCCTGTTCCAGGGGTGTATGCTGAAGAGGAGGAGCCACATTACTCTTTTGCAGATTCTGCCTAGTGTCGCCTCCTAGTGGACAGCAGCATAACACCCATGGTCCTGTGTCCCCCAATTAGAGGCTAAGAGAAAAGGATTTTACGGTGAGTACACAAAAATCTCCTTATTTTAATTTCTGTGTGCAATAGAAATAACCGATTATCATTACTTTTGGATCGCCCCTCGTATATCAAGGAAGGAGGAAAACATAATATATCTTGATCTAAGATCCTTTAAACAATGCAGATGTAAATGTAGCATACAGTTCAGCTTAACCACAAAGAGTAAGTATCTATATAAGGTAGATAAGGAAAAAAGCAACACTTTCAGTCATGGCATAGAAAAAGAGCAATAAATGTAATTCGAGGAGCAGTATACTATGGTAGAATATAATACCTATGATTAGAGGCAGCTAAAACCTGGACTGTGTGGACAACTGGATAATAAAGTAACAAACAGCACCCCTAGATGTGAAGATGATTATAGGAATACTATATAGTATAAAAAGAACATGAATGTTATAAAGTGAATCAATAATGTTTTATGGATCATATAAAAGGAACCACAAAGTTACTACCTTATGTAGACATCCAATATTGCATGGGGCTCACAGCTAAGGAAAAGCCAGTTAAAATGATTACAAGGTGAGTATAATGAAAACACCCATGTGCCATGTGTAAATGAAAGGCAGCTTACCATAGGGCCAATGTATAAGTCTGAAAAACATAAAAACATATGTATTGGCAATAAAGTGGGCAAGTATTTCTCCCACCCCCATACATACAGGGACCCCCCGCTCCACAAAGTACTTACAACAGGTAACAAGGAAAGGCTGTGAGCGGCGTGGTGTTGCGATGCCGTCTGTTAAATGTTGTGCGGAAGTGACGCGGACACCTGCTTCCGGTATTTGGAACGCAGGCGGCCGCGTCATGAACCGCAAGCCGCGCATGCGCAGAAGGAAGATAGCGGAAGTTAGACAAAACAATGTGCAAGAGAAGGATACGGTGTTGGAGGTCACTATATGGGGATCAAATTAGGAAAATTACACTTCAGGAAGGCTAAATGGGGAACAAAGAAAGGGGAAAATGAGTGAATTAATGTAATAATGAACACAAAACAACGAGCAGTTACAAAGTGCCCAATAGTAAGTAAAATAGATAAACAGGATTGTAGAATAAGGAATAACAATACATAACAAGGAAAATTGTATTCATTCAGTGTACCAAACCCCAGGTTATTAATCACTGCACTCACAATGTATATACCCAAGTATATGGTAAAAAGCAAACAATTTAAATGATAACCTCATATTCATGATTTAAACCTTTTGGTTCTAATGTCTGGAGCGAAAAGATTCAAAAGGCTTCCCTCTCCTTGATCCGTTTAACACGGTCTACTCCCCGTCTCATAGGCGGAACATGTTCAATAATATGATATCTCAACTGAGATACAGTATGTCCTCTAGTTACAAAATGATAAGGCATCGGCAATAACAGATTTTTACAGCGTATTGTAGATTTATGTTTAGAGATGCAGTTCCGGATATGCTGGGTGGTTTCCCCAACAGGGACACTTAATTAAGCAAACCACGAACGACGTGTCACATGTTAAATAATCATGGATATGAAAAATCTTCCCTGTCCTAGGATGTGAAAAGGTTCCAACTTTCACCAGGTTGGAGCACTGTAGGCATCAATGACAAGGATAATTGTCTTTTTTAGGGGTAGCTAAGAATGTTTGTCCCGATTTGAAAGTATTGGAGCCCACATCGGCAAGAACCAAGTGGTCACGGAGATTAGGTGCTCTTTTATAGCACCATAGAGGTGGATTTTTAAACCCATCTATGGATGGGGTAGGACTCTGTCAAAAGATGCTAGTGCTTATTAACAATCCCATGTACGATTTTGTTAAATGGATTAAATGAATTAACAAAGGTGACCCTGGGCAAGGGTCTATTCCGTGGGGAATAAGTAAGTGTCCGAGGAGAAGCAATATCTATGGGATATCCACGTTGAGCAAATCTGGAAGTCATCTCGTCGTGTCTAACCTGTCTTATGTTCTCAATACGTATGTGTTGAGAATGAGGGAGAGCCTGTTTTGCATGCTTCGGGTGACAACTGTCAAAATGAAGCAAACTGTTCTTATCAGTTGATTTCTGGAATAAATCCGAAGTTATAATACCATCTGATGAGACTGATATGTTGTGAGTCAAAATGTATGGTAAATCTTAGGTCACTAGATAGTTGGTTAAGAATAGTATGAAAATCCAAAAATTCTTCCTGTGTACCTGTCCAAATCATAAAAATATCGTCTATATAATGATACCAAACCAAAGAATGTGACAATAAGGTAGGGTTAGTGAGAATGTGGCGGTTCTCAAACCAGGCCATATAAGCGTTTGCGTAGGTAGGTGCCACATTACTACCCATTGCTGTGCCATTTATCTGGGCATAAAATTGGTCTTGGAACATGAAAAAATGTTGTTTCAGTATAATGTCTAAAAAAAAATCCAGGCAGAATCCAGCACTTTTGATACCACAAATTCCCTCTTATATAAGGGACACTTCTCACTTTTTGTCCAAACTTCAGAACTTCTAGCATACTGGTGACACTTGATGTTAATACCGTATATACTCGTGTATAAGCCGACCCGTGTATAAGCCGACCCCCCTACTTTTGCCCCCAAAACCTGGGAAAACATATTGACTCGTGTATAAGCCGAGGGTGGACCCCAGCACAAGTATATAGCCCCCAGCAGTGTGGTATACAGCAGCCTCCCCAGTTGTAGTATACAGCAGCAGCCCCAGTGCTATATACAGCAGCAGCCCCAGTGGTAGTATACAGCAGCCCCAGAGGTATATACAGCAGCCCCAGAGGTATATACAGCAGCCCCAGTGGTATATACAGCAGCCTCCCCAGTGGTAGTATACAGCAGCAGCCCCAGTGGTAGTATACAGCAGCAGCCCCAGTGGTATATACAGCAGCAGCTCCAGTGGTAGTATACAGCAGCCCCAGAGGTATATACAGCAGCCCCAGTGGTATATACAGCAGCCTCCCCAGTGGTAGAATACAGCACCAGCCCCAGTGGTATATACAGCAGCAGCCCCAGTGGTAGTATACAGCAGCCCCAGAGGTATATACAGCAGCAGCCCTATTGGTAGTGTACAGCAGAAGCCCCAGTGGTATATACAGGCTGCCCCCCCCATCAGTATACAGGCCCCCCCCCTTACTGCCACAATCCTGTAAAGGAATAGATTATTATACTTATCCCTGCCGCTGTCCCGCCGCCATCGCGCTCCTCCGTCTTCATCCAGCGTCTTCCGGTTTCCTCCTCTGGCGCGCAGACAATGACAACATTGCCTGCGCCCACCGGAGGAAGCCGGAAGAAGCCGGATGACGCCGGAGGAGCGCGATGGCGGCGGCGGGACAGCGGCAGGGATAAGTATAATAATCTATTCTTTTACAGGATTGCGGCAGTAAGGGGGATGCCTGTATACTGTATACACTGTATACAGTATACAGTGACTCGCGTATAAGCCGAGGGGGGGACTTTTCAGCCCAATTTGTGGGCTGAAAAACTCAGCTTATACGCGATTATATACGGTAACTTCTATACTATTCTATAATAATATGCTGTATTTTTTTGTATTCTTTTGTGTCAAGTACCGTATATACTCGCGTATAAGCCGAGTTTTTCAGCCCAAAAATTAGGCTGAAAAGTTCCCCCCTCGGCTTATACGCGAGTCACTGTATACTGTATACACTGTATACAGTGTATACAGTATACAGCAGGCCCCCCATCAGTATACAGGGCCCCCCCCTTGTGCATCAATCCTGTAAAGGAAGAGATTAGTATACTTATCCCTGCCACTGTCCCGCCGCCGCTATCGCGCTCCTCCGGCTTCTTCCGGCTTCCTCCGGTGGGCGCAGGACAGCGGCAGGGATAAGTATACTAATCTCTTCCTTTACAGGATTGATGCACAAGGGGGGGGGCCTGTATACTGATGGGGGTGGGGCCCTGTATACTGATGGGGGGGGGGGGGGCTGCTGTATACTACCTCTGGGGCTGCTGTATACTACCACTGGGGCTGCTGTATATACCTCTGGGACTGCTGTATACTACCACTGGGGCTGCTGCTGTATATACCACTGGGGCTGCTGCTGCATACTACCACTGGGGAGGCTGCTGTATACCACACTGCTGGGGGCTGTATACCTGTGATGGGGTCCACCCTCGGCTTATACACGAGTCAATAGGTTTTCCCGGGTTTTGGGGGCAAAAGTAGGGGGGTCGGCTTATACACGGGTCGGCTTATACACGAGTATATACGGTAAATCCTTTGTACTCTAATTTTTTTATTTTTTTTGTAAATGATGACTAAAAATCTGTTCTTATGTTTTCTTATAGCTCAGTAAACTGATGAAGGCCGTATTTGGCCGAAAAAACGTTTTTGGTTTTTTTTTGAGTTTAAGACTTGATTGGGATCCTGATAATAAAAATACAGCATCCTGAAGATTTTGATTCTTGTGTTTTTCTTGGTTGGTGTGCTAGAGTTCTATCTTATCGTGTTGCGCTGGCAGACTGGGTAAGGCTAGTTTCACATTGCGTTTTTGTTAAATCCGATGCTGTGCGATACAAATCGGACAGCATCGGATCTGATGTAACCCCCATTGTCTCCAATGGGGATCGGATCGGATTTGCACTTAATGGCATCCGATTTGCATCCGATCAGATTCTGTCCGATTTTTTTTCTGTAGCCAAAAATCGTAGACTGCTGCGATTTTGGCTCCTGAAAGAAATCGAAGAGAATAGGATCGGAAGCAAATCGGAAGGCAATTATGCCAAATCCAATCCGATCCGATGACTTTAACATGGGGCCCTATGGAGCAGGGTCCGAGGAAACATCTGATGTCTCCTCGGACCCGATTTTAGTGTACTGAGCATTCTCAGTACATGCTCAGTACACTAAAACTATTGTGTCCGCCTAATTTCACTTCCGCAGTGTATATACGTACATTGCGGATGTGAAGGGCTGTGGAGTCGGTTAATCAAACCACCGACTCCAACTCCGACTCCTGAAGTTCCCTGGCTCCGACTCCGACTCCAACTCCGACTCCAACTCCTTTGACTCCGACTCCTTCATTCATGGCTCGTTTTTACGTGATAAAATTATTGTAGGTCAATGGTAACATTAGGCTTTAATCATTATAATGACATAATAATAAAGATATTTAGATAGAACATAATAATAATTCATAATAATAATACTCAGTACATTCTGCATTGAACTACTAGACCCAATTCATTATATATTTTAGGAGTCGGAGTCGGAACATTTTCTACCGACTCCGACTCCACCAAAATGGGCAGCGACTCCGACTCCACGACTCCGACTCCACAGCCCTGTGTGAAATATAACTAAAATCAAGTGTTTAAAATAAAAAATCCTTATTCTCACCTGCCTGCGCTCCCCTGGTGTCTCCATCAGCTGCTGATTGGTAAACAGGACCTGTGATGATGTCACCACCCGATCAGCTGACCGCTCATGTGACCCGATGACGCTTTTGACATCATCACAGGTCCTGTAAAACCAATCGGGAGCTGATGGAGATGCCGGGGGAACGCTGGCCGGTGAGAATAAAGATTTTTCATGTTGGAATGGCAGGAGGAGCGGGGAGAAGAGGAGAGGGGAGAACATGGGGACAGCGAGATGAGAGGAGGCAGAGAGGAGGGGGGAGTGAGGTGACAGGAGACCTGATCCTGCAAAATGTCGGAAACGGATGCCTATTTGGCATCCGATTGCAGGGATCAGCTTGGATCCGATGCTGTCCGATTTTCATCGGACAGCATCGGATTTAACTAAAACACAATGTGAACAGGCTTTAAGAAAGAGGTTGATGTCAGCTTTTATTGGCAGTTGATGTCAAGCGCTATTGCTAATGTCAGCAACTGTATGACAGCCAGCCATTAGCAATACTTTCAGTGGAAAGAAAAAAAAGGCACACACAAAGAGAGAAATCTTTTACTACATGCAAAATAGGCAGAGATACCTTGTTATCCACTTTATTAGCTCCCGCCAAGTTCCGCTCCTACGTAATCCTGTAATTACTGTAATCTTGCAGTGGGGAAGTGTGATGTCACGCCGCCGACATCTTTGTTTACCGAGTGTCCAAAGATGGCGGCCGCGTGAGTAAGTGTGCATGTGTGTATATGTGTGTGTTCCTGCCACGTGACAAGACCCGCTGCGTGTGTATCTGTGTCTATATACGTGTATGTATGTGTATGTTTCCCCACCATGTCACATGACCCCACCATGTGTGTATATACTGTGTGCAGAATTATTAGGCAAATGAGTATTTTGATCACATGATACATTTTATACATGTCCTACTCCAAGCTGTATAGGCTTGAGAGCCAACTACCAAATAAGTAAATCAGGTGATGTTCATCTCTGTAATGAGGAGGGGTGTGGTGAAATGACATCAACACCCTATATAAGGTGTGCTTAATTATTAGGCAAATGCCTTTCCTTAGGCAAAATGGGTTAAAGAGAGATTTGACGGGCACTGAAAAGTCCAAAATTGTGAGATGTCTTGCAGAGGGATGCAGCAGTCTTGAAATTGCCAAACTTTTGAAGCGTCATCACCGAACAATCAAGCGTTTCATGACAAATAGCCAACAGGGTCGCAAGAAGCGTGTTGGGCACAAAAAGGCGCAAAATAACTGCCCATGAATTGAGGAAAATCAAGCTTGAAGCTGCCAAGATGCCATTTGCCACCAGTTTTGCCATATTTCAGAGCTGCAATGTTACTGGAGTATCAAAAAGCACAAAGTGTACTATACTCAGGGACATGGCCAAGGTAAGGAAGGCTGAAAAACGACCACCTTTAAACAAGAAACCTAAGATAAAACATTAAGACTGGGCCAAGAAATATCTTAAGACTGATTTTTCAAAGGTTTTATGGACTGATGAAATGAAAGTGACTCTTGATGGGCCAGATGGATGGGCCAGAGGCTGGATCAGTGAAGGGCAGACAGCTCCACTCCGACTCAGACGCCAGGAAGGTGGAGGTGGGGTATTGGTATGGGCTGGTATCATCAAAGATGAACTTGTGGGACCTTTTCGGGTTGAGGATGGAGTGAAGCTCAACTCCCGGACCTACTGCCAGTTTCTGAAAGAGAACTTCTTCAAGCAGTGGTACAGGAAGAAGTTGGTATCGTTCAAGAAAAACATGATTTTCATGCAGGACAATGCTCCATCACATGCATGCAACTACTCCACAGTGTGGCTGGCCAGTAAAGGTCTAAAAGAAGAAAAAATAATGACGTGGCCCCCTTGTTCAACTGATCTGAACCTCATAGAGAACCTTTGGTCCCTCCTAAAATGTGAGATCTACAGGGTGGGAAAACAGTACACCTCTCGGAACAGTGTCTGTGAGGATGTAGTGGCTGCTATATGCAATGTTGATCGTAAATAGATCAAGCAACTGATAGAATCTATGGATGGAAGGATGTTGAGTGTCATCATAAAGAAAGGTGGCTATATTGGTCACTAATTTTTTTGAGTTTTGTTTTTGCATGTCAGAAATGTTTATTTCTAAATTTTGTGCAGTTATATTAGTTTACCTTGTGAAAATAAACAAGTGAGATGGGAATATATTTGTTTTTTATTAAGTTGCCTTATAATTCTGCACAGTAATAGTTATCTGCACAAACCGTTATCCTCCTAAGATAACCAAATCTAAAAAACAACAACTCCAACTTCCAAAATAATTAAGTTTTGATATTTATGAGTCTTTTGGGTTGATTGAGAACATAGTTGTTGATCTATAATAAAAATAATCCTCTAAAATACAACTTGCCTGATAATTCTGCACACCGTGTACTTGTGTACATGTGTCTGTATATGCGGAACTGCTGCATCATGTGACCCAATGTGTGTGCGTATATATGTGTGTATATGTGTATGTCCCCGTCGCGTCACGTGATCCGCCATGTGCATGTGTGTATTTATGTGTGTATATGTGCACGTGTGTGTCTTCGCCACGTTACGTGACTCGCCTCGTGTGTATGTTTGTATGTACATTTGTATATGTGTGTGTATGTGTGGACCCGTTGCATCACGTGACCCGCCGTGTCTGTGTGTATATGTGTGTGTCTGGGTATGGATATATAATTTATAATGATTGTGTGTATCAAAATCATTATTTTGATTATATTGGCCTGACTCCTGGGTTTTGAATTTTTGGAATTGGGTTCACGTTTATACTATTTGTGGGTGACACAACTAGTCCAGGTGAGCAGCAACCTTTTGACTATATTGTACATTTTAAAAGATAAGACACTATTGCGCTCTCTTTCCTTCACAATTCCATTAAGAATAAGATTGACACACAGCTTCCTGAGGACATCTTGTGGAAGTTTTTTAATGGGGTCCTCCCTGATTCCATTAATAAAGTATGTGTGAAAGTTGATTATAGTCACTTGCTCTACATTACTATTCAATACAAATATAAACAACGGTTACGCTTTAAGTTGCAAAATATCATCTTTTAACTCCACTTTGCTTTAATTTCTGTAAAGTATCTGAAGGGTTAAAACAATTTTCTGATGACTGTTTTGGTTTTTTTTTTGGTTTTTTTTAATTAAAACTTGTTTTTATTGAGTTTTATGGCAATAACAAAGTAAAACAGTTAACCCCCCCCTAAGCCACCATCCGTCATCGTTAATACATACAAATCAGCTCTCTGTATACTAAGACATCAACATAGTAACATAGTTTTCAAGGTTGAAGGAAGACTTTAAGTCCATCTAGTTCAACCCATAGCCTAACATGTTGATCCAGAGGAAGGCAAAAAAAACCCATGTGGCAACACTAAGCTCCACATTGGGGGAAAAAATTCCTTCCTGACTCCAGATACGGCAATCAGACTAATTCCCTGGATCAACGCCCTATCAAAGAATCTAGTATGTATAACTGATATTATAGTTTTCAAGAAAGGCATCCAGGCCCTTCTTAAATGTTAGTAATGACTCACTCATTACAACAGCATGTGGTAGAGAGTTCCATAGTCTCACTGCTCTTACAGTAAAGAATCCGCGTCTGTGATTATGATTAAACCTTTTTTCCTCCAGACGTTGAGGATGCCCCCTTGTCCCAGTCTCAGGCCTAAGAGTAAAGAGATCATTAGAAAGGTCTCTGTACTGTCCCCTAATATATTTATACATTATTATAAGATCACCCCTAAGCCTTCGTTTTTCCAAGCTAAATAACCCCAAGTTTAATAACCTGTCTTGGTATTGCAGACCCCTTAGTCCTCTAATGACTTTTGTCGCTCTTCTCTGGACCCGCTCTAGTTCAGCTATGTCTTTCTTATACACCGGAGACCAGAATTGTACACAGTATTCTAAGTGTGGTCGCACTAGTGACTTGTATAGAGGTAAAATTATGTTCTCCTCATGAGCATCTATGCCTCTTTTAATGCATCCCATTATTTTATTTGCCTTTGCAGCAGCTGCCTGACACTGGCCACTAAATGTGAGTTTGTCATCTACCCATACACCCAGGTCTTTTTCAGTGACAGTTTTGCCCAGTGTTTTACAATTAAGCACATAATTATACCTTTTGTTTCCTCTGCCCAAGTGCATGACTTTACATTTATCCCCATTAAAGCGCATTTGCCATTTAGCAGCCCAAGCTTTACATAAATCTTCCTGTAATATAAAATTGTCCTCCTCTGTATTGATTACCCTGCAGAGTTTAGTGTCATCTGCAAATATTGAGATTCTACTCCGTATGCCCCCTACAAGGTCATTAATAAATATATTAAATAGAAGCGGGCCCAACACTGACCCCTGTGGTACCCCACTGTTAACTGTGACCCATTCTGAGTGTTTTCCATTAATAACCACCCTTTGTTTCCTATCACTAAGCCAGTTCTTAACCCACTTACACATATTTTCCCCTATCCCCATTGCCCTCATTTTATGTATCAACCTTTTGTGTGGCACCATATCAAAAGCTTTTGAAAAGTCCATATACACCACATCCACTGCATTTCCTTGGTCCAGTCCAGAACTTACTTCTTCATAGAAGCTTATCAGATTAGTTTGACAGGAACGGTCCCTCGTAAAACCATGTTGATAATGGGTCATGAGGTTATTTTTCTTCAGATACTCCAGTATAGCATCTCTTAGAAAACCCTCTAGGATTTTACCCACAGTAGAGGTTAAGCTTACTGGCCTATAATTTCCAAGTTCAGTTTTTGTCCCCTTTTTGAATATTGGCACCACATTTGCTATACGCCAGTCCTGTGGTACAGACCCTGTTATTATGGAATCTTTAAATATTAAAAATAATGGTCTATCTATGACAGTACTTAATTCCTGCAGCACTCTGGGGTGTATCCCATCCAGGCCCGGGGATTTGTCAATTTTAGTGATTTTTAGATGATGCCGTACTTCCTCTTGGGTTAAGCAGGTGACATTTAATTGAGAGTTTGTGTTATCACTGATCATATTGTCTGTCATGGGATTTTCTTGTGTAAATACTGTTGAAAAAAAGTCATTTAGCATATTGGCTTTTTCCTCATCCTCATCCACCATTTCACCCAGACTATTTTTAAAGGGGCCAACACCATCATTTTTTAGTTTCTTACTATTTATGTAGTTTAAAAATATTTTGGGATTCTTTTTACTTTCTCTGGCAATGAGTCTCTCTGTCTCAATCTTTGCTGCCTTGATTTGCTTTTTACAAATGTTATTTAATTTTCTGTATTTATTTAATAATGCTTCATCACTACCTACTTGCTTTAATTCCCTAAATGCTTTCTTTTTGTCACATATTGCACTTCTTACCGCTTTATTTAGCTATAGTGGTTTCCTCCTATTTCTAGCATGCTTATTCCCATAGGGTATATATTGTGCACAGGTCCTATTCAGGATGCTAATAAACATCTCCCATTTGTGTTGTGTACTTTTATGTCTCAGGACATCGTCCCAATTTATTGCACTAAGATCATCTCTCAACCGTTGGAAATTTGCCTTCCTGAAGTTTAGTGTCCTTGTAGCCCCTCTACTACACGTCTTAGTAAAGGATACTTGAAAGCTTATTAAGTTATGATCACTATTACCCAAGTGACCTCCAGCCCGTATATTTGATATGCGGTCCGGCCTGTTGGTTAATATTAGGTCCAGCAGTGCCCCCCTTCTTGTTGGGTCCTGAACCAGTTGTGAAAGGTAATTGTCTCTCATAGTTTTCAAAAACTTATTACCTTTGCTGGAACTGCAGGTTTCTGATCCCCAATGTATTTCAGGGTAGTTGAAGTCCCCCATAATAATGACTTCTCCCTGAGTCGCTGCTTCATCTATTTGCTTTATGAGGATATTCTCCTCCACTTCCATTATTGTTGGGGACTTATAACAAACCCCTATCAGTAATTTATTATTTTTTCCCCCTCCCCTTATCTCCACCCACAGGGACTCTACATTTCCATTAGATTCACCTATATTATCTCGCAGGATGGGTTTTAAGGATGATTTTACGTATAAACATACACCTCCTCCTCGCCTATTTATACGGTCATTTCTGAACAGACAATAGCCCTGTAAATTAACAGCCCAGTCATGGCTCTCGTCCAGCCAAGTCTCCGAAATCCCCACCATGTCATAAGGATCGGCAAGAATCGTTCAGATTAATGTGTATGGTGTCTTTCCCGGCAGTCACTTCCTGAAACACGGATCCCAAGTCAGCTCCCCACGCTTCCATCTCTGGTGGATAGAATAGAAGAACACCGTCCCATTAGTTCACTCAGCTTCTCGTGTTCCCACATTCCGCGTAGCCTTGTGGCGACCTCCGCCGATAACGTCCTGCCTTTGAGATCTCTGCTCCTTGGGTGAACGACTTCCACTACCACCTCCGGGGGACCGACCGGATACCTTCACTTGCGGCGATGAATTGTCTGGTTGAGACTCTGGAATTTCCTCCACTGTTCCCTCGCGTCGTCCCTGAAACCCTCCGTTCTGTCCCCCTCCTGGACTCCTCTGGATTAAGTGTCTAACGGCCTCTCTGGGACAGCGATGAACCTGAACAGAGCCTTCAGGGCCTCTGTATTTTAATATAGCCGGATACAGGAGCTGAAAGCGTATATTACGCTTATAGAGGATGCTGCATGCCTCCCCAAAGGCCTTCCGCCTTTTCGGGACTTCTGCCGGTTGTAGTCACCAAGCAATAGTACTTTGTGACCCCTGATGAATAAGGGGGTCCTCGTGCTCTTATAGGAGCGCAGGAGATTCTCTTTGTCCCTGTAATTCAGGTAACGGGCAATTACTTGTCTGGGTTTGGCGTGACCCTATGATGTCAAATTCCGGTCAGACAATTGGTCAGGAGGGGGACCTACACGATGTGCTCTTTCCACCATGCAAGGTCTCCTAATTCCCAGCACCCTCGGTAGCTCCGTTTCAAATATGTCCATAAGCGCCGTGTGGGTGATGGATTCTGGAAGCCCCACCAGCCGTAGGTTATTACGGCGGGACCTGTTTTCCAGGTCCTCTAACTTATTTGCTGAATATTCAGCCCGTTCTCTGTAATCAGCCGCTTTGTTTTCCAGCTGCGTCACCCTGTCCTCGGCTTCCGAGAGCTGTTGTTCTAATGCCTCAATCCTGGAGTCTTGTGTAGCTGATGCAGCCCTAATGTCTGCCAAGGAATTCCGCAGCAGCTCCTGCACCAGCTCTTTGAAGGTCTGCCTGAGCTCATCCGCCAAGCCCAGGGAAACCTCCGAGGCCAGTCTCTTATAATCAATAGGGGCTTCGGTTCTGTGCCCCCCTACTCCTTCTGATCGCCTACCTCCTTCTCCACTTTTGCGGCCGGGGTGTCCGGGGGCTTCTCTCCCTTGTGACTGGGGCTGATACTTGCCTGCCGTCTCCCTGCCTTTCCCGCTCGTCGCGCTCAGTGCCATCTTGGATGCGGTCCCGGATTGCCTTGTCGGAGCTGTTGCTGCCTCTCGTCCGCTCCCCGTGCTCCGGAGCCACCGATGCATGCGGGGACAATGCTGTGAGAGATTGTTCTGCCTCCGGTAGCGGTTAGCGGCGAAATAATCGCCTTTGATGCGGGTTATCAGCCACAGGCTCTGGGAGCTTAGTCCCTTCCCTCCTCACCCATCAGGCCGGAAACCGGAAGTCCCTGATGACTGTTTTGAATATATTTAAGAGTTGTAGTTTTTATGCACAGCATACATGGGGACAAAAACAGCGCTAAGGGGGAAGATACAATGCACAGGGGGTAGAGGCAGCGCACGAGGGCAAAATCAGCACACAAAACTCCACACAGTGTATGTGACCCCAGGCAGCACATGGGGCAGAGACAGCACACGGGGTCCCAGATGTTTCACAGGGGGGCTGAGACAGCACACAGGGGGACAAAGACAGTGCACAGGGCTCCAGACAGCGCATGGAGGGCAGAGACAGCGCACGGGACCCCTGACAGCGTGCAGATCTCCAGTCCACGGGGGCAGAAACAGCACAGTGGGCACCAGACAGCATGCAGGGGGAAGAAACAGCACATGGGGCCATAGACAGCACACGGTGTCCCAGACAGCACACAGGGGAGAAGCTACTGCCCACAGGGGGCAGAGACAGTGCACCGAGTGGTCAGAGACAGTGCACGGGGCCCCAGACAGCATATGGTGCCCCAGATAGTACACAGGGGGGAGAGACAGCGCACAGGGTCCTAGACAGTGCACGGGGCTGAGATTCAGTGTAATTTCAGCATAGAGGGGGGAGGGACAGAATAACAGCTTCCGGATAGGTATGGATATTTAAATAACATTTACATACTGTACTAGCTGTGAGCCCGATGCAAATGCATCGGGTGTCTAGAATATTTTTTTTTTTTTTTTAGATTTTCAAATAATAATCCAATTATTCCAATGACATCTTTACACCAACTACATATATTTGTATGGTTGATATCATTTAAGGAAAATTGAACTATTATGTTGTAAGGGTCTTAGAACACAAAGTAGCAATACTTCTTAATATGTCAATTGTTTGAATTGATGAATTAACAGTACTAATGTGTGTATCAGCCAGTTTGTGTCAGCCCACCAATCGCGTCAAGATGCCCTTACGCCTGGTGGGACCTACTCTAACTAAATCCGAATTGATATAATTTAGATATTGTTAATAGCTGGATTTTTCTTACATTTTTTGAGGATTGTGATGTAAATAATAACATTTTGTAAATTGATACAGAAGGAGTTACCAAGTACAGACTTGCAGCAATATCCTTACAATAACAAAAAAACTTGTAGTTAACCTACGGTAAATGGAGTTAACATAGCTTCAGCAGGTGCATAAGATGCATCCACTAACTAACCACAGGTGACTGCAGTTGTTGTGGATGACACTGCCGCAACTATGTTGTCTGCACAAACCGCAAGTTAAGTACAAATTACATATATGCAATTATGAAAATTACAGCAAGTATGTTGTTGGTGAGTCCTTCATGATCAATTATTATCATTTAGTATATTCCTCAACAAAGTGAAAAAATGTAAGAAAAATGTCGTGGTAGAATCTAATTAATAATTTATGTTTGTCCCTATCTATCTAAACATGTGGAACACACCTTGCTAATGAGATGTGTGTGAACAGCCATCCCACCCGTCTCTTAGCTGTTCACAAAAACCTCTCCCTTTAAAGAATAAGAATCAAATCTCTCAGCACGTAGAGTACTGGAGCTTTAAATAGTGGTTTCTATCACCCTGTGAGAAAATCAGAATGATACACATCTCCAATGAAATCTGTAATGTGTTTTTCCACAAACATTGTATAAACTATGCACATAAAAAACTGAAATTGAAAAGACTAAACTAATTTTTTTTTTTTTTTTTTTTAAATAGAAAAGGTAAAAATATAAAATATGCAAAAGTTCATCCCAAAATATTCCGATAGACAATATTTTTGGTGAAGACTTTCTCACAGTTAGGCACCAATTTGCCTTGAATGCATGAATCCACCACTTTCACCTTCACATTGCATCGTCTCTTCACACGTGAGAAAGCCACATATAATTGTCCATGACCAAAAACAGGTTCTGGCAAATAAATCCCCACTTTCTCCAGTGTTTGTCCTTGGGATTTATTTATGGTCATGGCAAAGGCAGGCTTCACGGGAAATTGCCGACGTCTTAGTTTGAAAGGCAATCCAGTCTCTGATGGACAGAGATCAATTCTTGGAATGAAGACTACATTTCCTTCATCCGAGCCAGAAATTACTTTTGCTTGTATCAAGTTGTCAAACAAAGCAATAATAATCATCCGAGTCCCGTTACAAAGTCCTTTTCTGCTGTTAAAATTACGCAAAAGCATTATAATTGTACCAACTTTTAATTTCAGGAGATGAGAAGGCATTCCTGTTGGGGTTAGAGAATTTAGAAATTCCACGGCATATTGTTCGGGATTTTCTGTCTCATCTGGATCAATGGAATCATGGCTCATATATTCAATGTATTCTCCAGGAATACAATCCATAACTTTTGAATTGATCAAATCCACAGCGTCATTTTTGGGACAAAGAATGGCATGTGATGCAGCATTCTGAATACTTTCATCATTATTCACATCAATGACAATGTTTTCACCAAATATATCCAAGATTAAAGAGCCAGTGCAGATCATGTCTTGCGGGATCTCAATGACATCATCACCAAGGTTGTAATCATTGGACAATTCTCCATTTCCCAATTGAATTAACCAATTGCTATAATCAGGATCAATGGAGCACATGTTGTTAATGAGCGGCAATTGATTGAAAAGCTGCCATTGTCGTGAATATTTAATGCAGCTCTCTACGATATCTGTCCTTGTTCCATGAGAGATGATAGGAAGACACTGCCGAAAGTCTCCTCCCAGAACAAAGACTTTCCCTCCAAAGGGTAATTTATTTTTCTTGGAGACATCAGTTGTCATGACATCCCATAATAATTGATCAATTACATGCAAAGCTTATTTTGACAACATAGTAGACTCATCGATGATGAAGAGTTTGGTAGTCTTCAAATGTTGGGCCGCATCAGTATCATTTTTGATTCTTGAAACGGATGTCTCATTAATTGGTATTGGTATGCCATACAGTGAATGGATAGTTCTTCCTCCTTGCAATAGATTAGCAGCAATCCCTGTACTGGCTGCAGGTGAGACAACTTCTCCTTCTCCTCTCAGTTCATGAATCAATAGATGATAGAGATAGGTTTTCCCACTTCCACCGGGACCATCAAGGAAAAAGCACTTTGCCTTATCACTTGTATCCTCTAAAGCTTTATGGATTGCAGTATAGGCCAAACGTTGTTGATCATTTAAGGTGACTTTCATTTCATGTGCTCTTACTAACTCTTCTTCTTTGTTGTATTGAGGACGAATGTGTGGTTTTCTTTTTGGGTGTGGCAGATTAAATTCATTAAAATGTTTCGCATGAAATTTTAAAACATGTTCAACATCAGTCATGGCATATCCTTCACAATGCTCACAATCATCAGTGTCAGGGTGGTAGGCATGACAGTAATCTTGAACGAAGTGTTGTTTAAATTCTTGCCACAACTCCAGGGGATGATTAGGAGGACCAAACACACATATATATGCAAACATGTCACGGAGCTGTGCAGGCATATTGAGAACACAGGCATCCAATAGAGTTTTTCTCCAAACAGTGTCATCGAAGAGCAATCCATGGGCTAATGCCGCCTCTTTAAAAGTGGAGTATGTGACTTCCTTAACAGTCTTAAGGTTGTCAAAACTTGTAGCTCCTTTAACATGGAGTAACAACAGCCTTAAAAAATACCGTTCTTGTTCTTGAATACTAACAGTGTAGAGTCTACCAATGACTGAAGCACCTCCTCTCCTTCTAACTTCCCATGCACCTTCTTTCCAAACATAATGCTCCGGAATTTGACGATATAAGTACTCCCGAGCATTGGGATCATTCTCATTGAGGGTAAAGTAGGCCATGAGTGTTGATTGTCTGTCCATTGAATAACTGATGTTGTCCGCAGAATCACCCTCGTGAAAAAAAAGTGATTGTGAATGAGGCAGATGTACTGCAAGACGAATAATGCTGTGAGATTGTCTATGCATTTGGAAAGCAAAGATTCGCCAAGCTGCCTCTGGTGCACTGACATATCTGGAATCCATGAATTTATGAGTTTCATCGTGTCTGATGTTGGTTTCACAAATTTCCACATTGGCTTTGTCATGACCTTTGTACACATATTTGAAGAGGTATTTTACGCTCTGAATGGAAGCACATACTTCCACATTGATATGGCACTTATATTTTAATAGAAGGAAAGGGTTATATGGAACCACCCAAGAATTATCAATCATCTTGGAATGGTGTTGAAAAGAAGGTCCTTCGTTTCTTTGATAACTTGGATATGCGTCCTCAGGTATAACAGTTTTTGTTTGAAACTTTTTGGGAAAAACTTTTTTACACTTTCCATTCTCCATACATGGAGAATTGGGATTGTGTTGTCCACAGGGGCCATGGATCATGTGTTGCATGACAATTTGATGGAGCACAGGGTAATGTGATGGATCAGGAATTTCAGCCCAAACAGTATTGTCCACTTCCACCTCAGTTCTTAGTTTTGAGTTGGGATCCAGAATAATTAGAATGTGAGCATGTGGTAGACCTCGCTTTTGAAATTCTATCACATGAACCATAGCACAAACCTTACCAAATAATCCAGAATTAATATCTTTCAAAAGGGCTTCAAGTTTAATCCTGAATACACGGGCCACTAAATCCGGGCGATGTTCAGCACGCTGCCATGGCTGTAAATTGGTTGCAATTTCACTCCATTTTGGATTACAGGTCATCGTTATAAAAAGATCTGGTCTTCCAAATTTAGTTACAATCGCCATGGCATCTTGATACCTCTGCTGCATGTTTCGGGGACTTCCCTCAAAGGAAGATGGTAAAATTACCGTCTTGCCAATGGGGATTCCTTTTTCTACGGATTTTCTCAGCAAATGTTCTTGAAGGAGACAATAATCTTCTACCTTCAAATCCTTCTGGTGTTGTCGTATAAAATTTAAACGATTGGCCTCGATCTTAACATAGGCATCCACCAAGTACTGCTGTGTCAGTTTACCTCCATTAAGGACAGGATTGAATTCTGTTCGTACTGACAGCAAATAACAGTAATACTGCAGCTGTGTCACCCTGCGAGCATTTTGGCCTTGCTGCATGAGTGCTTCATGCCACCCTTGCTCTCCATGAGGGAAAAACAATGGATACAGTAATGCATCCAAATTACTGTGTAAAATGCTTATTTGCTGTGTTCTGGGGGCCAACAGATTATTTAGGTCTGGTTTTAGATGTATTAAAATGTCTCTATTAAATGGTGGCTCTCAATCAGCATTTTCAAAGATGACTGCGACTTCATGGACAGTAGGGTTGTTATACCGTCTTGGGTCTTGCTCTCTGTCTTGTTTAATTGCCATGATGATATTAGGCATATTTGTGCCATGTTCAAATGCTTTCTGTTCTTCCTCTTCCTCCACTTGCCGTAACATTTTATAAGCTGAAACAAAGGGATTAATACCTTCCAATTGCTCAGCAATAATTCTCATCAAGGCTGGATTACACTTGAGATTTTCTGGAGACTGTAGGCGTTGTTCAGTAGCAGTAGCACTATCCAAAATATACAGCTGTGCATATGCTGGAACTTGACCTTCAGCGGGGTGGAGAGTTCCAGTTCTTTGGTAAATTTGGCCGTGAATCCGGAAACAGTACGGACTGTGTCCAGGTGGTTGAGAAACCCTTGCACCCATGGAAGCAAATGCAAAGGAACTATTAATGCTCCTGATATTCTCCATGAGATTTTTACTATATGGGCTGTCTCCTTTCAGTAAAGTAGTGAAGAGCTCAGGGTACTGAGGTAATGGTACCTTAACTTTGCCCTTGTGACAACAAAGGGAGAACTGTCCATCAGATGGCCTTTCGGCCTCAAAATGTTGTGCTTCACAATGTTGACATAACACATTCATGGGCCCACAGGTATGTTCTAAAATACCGGTATCGTCATCAGTAAAGCCAATAGGGATTGATGACGTAGGTGAAGTGAGCAACAGATGACCTTTTTTGTAGATGCCTACATAAATAAGGCGTTGCTGTGTAGAACTGTCAAGACATCCAACAAAAGAAGTAGTGACTGGAGACTTCTTACGGAGGTTTTTTTTTTGGCGTAGTTGACGCTGTGAGGCAGCCAAATGGCGTTGTTTTGAGGTAGGTGACATAATTTGTAAACGTTTGACTTTAGCCAATTTGTGTCTTGTCAAGGCAGAAGCAATCTTGTCTGTTCTTCTTTTAGAAGAACATTTGCCCTTCACTTTACCCGTGCCAGATGTTGTAGGCAGTTGAGTTTCCAAAAGTGTTGGAGACACAGATATGGACGCCATATCAGAGGTAGATGGTTTTCCTTGCACCTTCACCTTTTGTTGTTTGCGGCCAGATGTTGTAGGCAGTTGAGTTTCAGAAAGTGTTGGAGACACAGATATGGACGCCATGTCAGACGTAGATGTTTCTCCTTGCACCTTCACCTTTTGTTGTTTGCGGCCAGATGTTGTAGGCAGTTGAATTTCAGAAAGTGTTGGAGACCCAGATATGCACGCCATGTCAGAGGTAGATGGTTCTCCTTGCACCTTCACCTTTTGCTTTTTGCGTCTTTTGCATTCCGCCTCAACTTTTTTGGCCAACCGACTGCTTCTTTCTTCAGCAGACTCCTTTGCAATTCTTTTCTTGAAATCCTCAGTGAGCTTAAGCAAACGGAGACGTTTTGTTTCCGGATCCTCCTGCGCACGCTTCTTGCGCTGACGTGCAGCATTCTTAGCTCTAACAGAGCTTTTTTGTTTGTCAGAGCTCATATTGAGCACAATACAGAAAAATGTATGCAATAATAGCTACAGTATATTATTTAAGGAAGCAATCAATATACATTCTGCATAGCAATATAGTCAAAGTATTAATATTTATATTGTTAATTTTTATTATATACAATATATTTTTATATATAAATTATATCATAAAAATATATAAAAAAAAATTTATTATATATATTATTAACTTAAATAAATTATGTATATTATATATTACAAATTAATTACAATGTGTGTGTATGTATATATATATATATATATATATATATATATATAAATTATATATATACATTAATATACAATATATATATATATATATATACTAATCATATACATATAGATTAATATATATATAGATATATATGTCATATTATATATATATATATATATATATATATATATATATATATATATATATATATATATAGAGATATATATATATATATATATCTATATATATATATATATATAATTATGAATATATCAATAAATAATCAATTATATTGGCCCAAAAAGATATCTTTAGCTGATATTGTAGGTCTGAGGTTCCAGCACTGGTTTTCCGAAGTCCGTCCCACAGGATCACCAAGGCAGGAATAATTTGTGAGGAAAAGTTAAAGGAAACACTATAAAATGGCGGATTCAACATATTATTAATCACTAAAATGGGGGCAGGGGGGGGGGTATAGTGATTGGTAGGCAAAAAGCGACGTTTTTTTTCGCAGCCACACTTGGCGCAAGTGCAAAACCGCACTTGCCGCAACTGCCGCAAGTCCCCCTATAGTTTGTATGGGGATTACCGCAACTGCGCCGCAAGTGTAACGCTTATGCAGCAAACGTTGCAGATGCGGTTTTTTGACCGCATCTGCCGCAAATTAGCGGGGGTGTGCGGACATATGGGGGGGGGTGGTGAGGACATATGGGGGGTGTATGGTGACAGGGGTTGGAGTTGTATGCTGACAGCGGCAAGGGGTCGCAAAAAAAAATGAAGCTCAAAAAAACTCACCAAAGAAGTTAATGAAGTAAGGAGCATTATTTACATATAGATGACAATCGATGTTAAAAGAATTATAAACAGATAATATAGATTTAATATTCAGGCACTGACATAATTTCAGACAAAAAGATATCTTTAGCTGATATTGTAGGGCTGAAGTTCCAGCACTGATTTTCTGACGTCCTTCCACAGGATCACCAAGGCAGGAATGATTTGTGATGAAAAGTTAAAGTAAACACTATAAAATGGCGGATTAAACATATTATTAATCACTAAAATGGTGGCGGGGGGAGTATAGTGATTGGTAGTCAAAAAGCTACGTTTTGTTTCGCAGCCGCACTTGCCGCAAGTGCAAAACCGCACTTGCTGCACCTGCCGCAAGTCCCCCTATAGTTACTATGGCGATTAACGCAACCGCGCCGCAACCGCGCCGCAAGTGTAACGGTTATATTACTAACTTAAATAAATTATGTATATTATATATTACAATTTATTACAATGTGTTTATATATATATATATATATATATATATATATATATATATATATATATATATATATATAGATTAATATACAATATATATATATATATACTGATCATATACATATATATGTAATATAACGTGTATATATATATATATATATATTAATCTATATGTATATATCTATATCTATATATATATATCTATATCAATATATATATATATAATTATGAATATATCAATAAATAATCGATTATATTAGCCCAAAAAGATATCTTAGCTGATATATATAGATTAATCCCTAATGATTACCGCAACCGCGCCACATTGCGAGTCGCTGGCTGAGTGCGAGCACTTGCGGCGCGATTGCGATAATACCCATAAGGATAACCGCAACCGCGCCGCATTGCGAGTCGCTGGCTGAGTGCGAGCACTTGCGGCGCGGTTGCGGTAATACCCATAGAGATTACTCCAACCGCGCCGCATTGCGAGTCGCTGGCTGAGTGCGAGCACTTGCGGCGCGGTTGCGGTAATCCCCATAAGGATAACCGCAACCGCGCCGCATTGCGAGTCGCTGGCTGAGTGCGAGCACTTGCGGCGCGGTTGCGGTAATCCCCATAAGGATAACCGCAACCGCGCCGCATTGCGAGTCGCTGGCTGAGTGCGAGCACTTGCGGCGCGGTTGCGGTAATACCCATAGAGATTACCGCAACCGCGCCGCATTGCGAGTCGCTGGCTGAGTGCGAGCACTTGCGGCGCGGTTGCGGTAATCCCCATAAGGATTACCGCAACCGCTCCGCAAGTGCAAGTAGCGGTGCGGTTGCGGTAATCCCCATAGAAAGTATAGGGGGACTTGCGGCAAGTGCGGTTTTGCCGCACCTGCCGCAAGTCCCCCTATACTTTGTATGGGAATTACTGCAACCGCGCCGCAGATGCGGTTTTTTAATAAAATAAATCAATCTTCATACAAATAAATTCACTTAAAATAACAAATAATAAATCAATTTATAATTCAAATAGTAAAAAAAATAAAAAAAAAATTAAAAAAAAATAATAAAAAAAAAAATTAATATAATAAATATATAAATAATCTATATATATTTTATATATATAGATTAATATATATATATACATATAATATAATATATTAATCTATATAATGTTATATATATATATATATATATATTATATCAATATATATATATATATATAATATAATGATATATATAATAATAATCATTATATTGTTAAAAAATGATATTCATAATAATCTTTATATTCAAAGATATACTATAATATAAATATACAATATATATATTATATATATATATATATATATATATATATATATATAATATATACTAATCATATACATATATATAATATGACATCTATATATATATATATATATAACTAGAAAAAGTTCTCTGCAGCACTCAGTTACTACCAATGATGTACAAATGCTAACAAGCTATATGTATATGAGAAAAAAGTTTAAAAACTTACGTTTTTTTCAAAAAACTCAAAAATCTTATCTTTTTATTTCTGAAGTTCTTGGTACATACATTGGCCAATGTCTGCTTGCTCATCAACTGCGACAAAGTGACTTCAGGTCTGATGAGTCCTATCGCTGACATCCCTGTCCTCCTTGTCCACCCCCCACCTCTCAGTGGGCAGACTCCATCTCAACCCCAAATCACCTGTGGTCAATGAGGGTGCAATTGCAGCATGGAGCCAGCATCTCCATATGATACAAAGAAGAGAAAAAAAAAACTGCACAGCACTCACAGACTAAATGTGAACTGGTGCCAGCAGGGACACTGGGTCAAATAACTAGAAAAAGTTCTCTGCAGCACTCAGTTACTACCAATGATGTACAAATGCTAACAAGCTATATGTATATGAGAAAAAAGTTTAAAAACTTACGTTTTTTTCAAAAAACTCAAAAATCTTATCTTTTCTGGTCATCATAATGGGAGACCCAGACAATGGGGGGTTTAGGGCACTGCCCTCCGGAGGTCACACTAGGTACTACAAGTTTGTAGACACCGCCCCCCCCGCTTATAAACCCCTACCGCAGGGAACATCCTCAGTTTTAAACTTAGTGTGCTCGGAGGATCACGCTTTGCTTGCACTTCACTGCATTCTCACTACTTACGTGATGGCGTCTGAAGACAAGGTAATAAGGTCCCAGTCGGGACCGGTGACAGCCTCCCCGCTCACCCTTAGTGGCACACGCTGGTGGAGGTACCGGAGGGCCTAGGGCCTGGACACCTGGTGTTCTCCCGGTACGCTGTTACACTCCTCTCCATCCCTCTCTGGGGGGCTCTGGTGAGTGGGAGATGGGAGCCTTGCACAGCTCCGCTCCGTCCGAGGCCTCCCTAAATGGTGCTTACAGACCGGACTGGAGCCAGCCCAGTCCGAGGCCTCCCTAAATGGTGCTTACACTCCGGACTGGGCTGAGCGGCCCAGTCTGAGGCCTCCCTAAATGGTGCTTACACTCCAGACTGGTGCTGCACCCCCGTCCGAGGCCTCCCTAAATGGTGCTTACAGACCGGACCGGCACTGAGGCACTCGGTGTCTCCTGTGTGCCTGGGGGTAGTGTCTGGCACTTTATGTGCTTCATGACACTCAGACCGCGCGTTACCCTCGGGTCCGCGGTTCTGCGGGTGTACCCTGTGCTGGGGTCACCCTGGCTGACCGCCCTGTGTGTCACAGGGGCTGAGGCCGTAGGCTGCGGATGTGTGACATGTAATTGCAGTCTGTGTACATTGTTTTTTACACTGTTTCCCGCCCTGCGGGCTCCAGCTCCCTCATGAGAAGGATGCTTGGAGGATGGGATGCAGCCCGTGCGGTGACGTCACCGCGGGGCGTGTGTGTGTGTTTCCCGCGTGTCTTCGGCGCCGCCCACAGTTTCTCTGTCGGCGGCCATCTTTACCCTCACTTCCCGGCTGGGAACTGTATGCAGCGTGCGTCTGCGCTCCAAGAGGGGAGACCGGAAGACAGCGCGGAGGTCACACACACACACCGCTCCCTCATACCGCTTTACAGCGGTCGGTAAGCCACCGGGATCCCCGGTTTTATTGTCTGCAATTGGGCTTATCTACCCCTACTGTGGCCATGTCCTCAGCTGGGAAGCGTGCTGCTAAGGCGGCCGAGACCACCGTTACATGTGCTACGTGCAATGGAACACTGGTGGAGGGGTCCTGCAATAACTGTGGACGCCCAGAGGCCCGGGCTGCAACTACTGGGTCAGCAACCCCGGTGCTATACCCCGAGGTTCAGGTGATCTCAGGGCCTTGGGAGACTCAGAACAGGATCAATGAATCTCTGTTGTCTCAGCTGTCCTCCATGTCGCAATCCCTGGAGGCACTTAATAGGAGACTGGATAGCCCAGCTACTCCTTCCAGTTACCCCCGGGTGTCTCCCTCTTCTGCTGTGAGACCCCTTAAGCGGGCTGGTTGTGAGGCTTCACCCGAGCTCCAGACTCTCTCTGAGGAGGAGCGTTCCTCTGATGGTGAGGAAGATGATGGGGGTTCGACTTTCGGGTCTGTATCTGTGTCTGAACCACCAGATGGGGTGGAGGATCTGGTGTCCTCTATCAACGAGACCTTACGTCTCGTGACACCCCCTGAGGAGGTGACGGTGCACCCGAAGGAGGTCTATCAATGGCTGCGGCCTGAGGCTAGACCAAGTGGCTCCTTTATGGACCATACTAATTTTGGAAGGGTGATTAGAGCCCCCAGGTTACATCCTGGGCGGCGTTATGTCCGCAAACCCAAGGACAATCGCTTCCCCTTTCCCCAGGAGGTGCTTCAGGAGTGGTCGCAGTCCCCGAAGGTGGATGCTTCCATGACCAGGATTGCTGCACGCTCCCTTTTCTCTGCCTCTGATAGCTCCTCACTGAAGGATGCTACTGATAGACAGGTCGAGCAACTCGCCAAGTCTTCCTATGAGGCGGTGGGGTCGTCATTTGCCCCTAACTTTGCCACGGTCTGGACCTTACAAGCGATTACTACCTGCTTGGATGGTATCACTGACCTGGCAAGGTCCAGTCCAGAGGTCCTGGCACTTACCGAAAGGGCAAGGGCCTATGCGGACTACGCCAGAACGGCGACTCTGGAAACTGCTACTCGCTCAGCTGTGGCTTCGGCCAATGCTATAGCGATCCGCAGGTTGTTGTGGCTGCGTCTTTGGGACTCAGATGCCACATCTAAGAAGATTCTGCAGAATCTTCCTTTCGCTGGTGACAGGCTTTTTGGCACAGAGCTGGATAAGCTAATTAAGGATTCTGCTGAGTCTAAAATACCGCAGAATAAACCTAAGCCACGGTATACCGTTAAAAGGAACCCAAAACAGTGGTCCTTTCGGTCCAGCTCACAGTCATCAGCACCGTCCGCTCGCACGGACCGAGGGGGCAAGCCCGCTTCTCAGTGGCGCTCTAAGAGTCGTCCAAAGAAGCCGGCGGGGGCAGCAGCTGCCACCCCCAAACCCGCCTCTACATGACTCGCTCTCTCTTCCTGCCTCCCCACAGGTGGGGGGCCGCTTGTCTCGCTTTCAGAACGAGTGGCTACTTCACGTTTCAGATCAGTGGGTTCGAGACGTGGTCTCGCGAGGTTACAGGATAGAGCTGACGTCAAAACCGATATCCCGATTCCATCGGTCGGTCCCCTCCCCAGAAAAAGCTCAGGCCTTTTCTTTGGTGTTGGAGGGACTCCGCAGAGACGGAGTGGTGGTCCCGGTGCCTTCCAGGGAGAGGTTCAGGGGTTTTTACTCCAACCTCTTTATAGTCCCAAAGAAGGACGGATCCTTCCGCCCGGTTCTGGACCTGAAGTTGTTCAACCGCCACGTGCTGGTTCGGAAGTTCCGTATGGAATCACTGCGCTCAGTGATCGCGGCTGTGTCACAGGGGGACTTCTTGGCGTCCATAGATATCAGAGACGCTTACCTTCACGTGCCCATTGCACCGGCTCACCAGCGATGGTTGAGATTTGCAGTGGGGGAGGAACACTTCCAATTTGTGGCGCTGCCGTTCGGCTTGGCCTCGGCACCGCGGGTGTTCACAAAAGTGATGGCCTCCATGATGGCTCTCCTGCACGTGCAGGGCCATGCCGTCATTCCCTATTTGGACAACCTGCTGGTCAGGGCGCCATCGGAACACCTCTGTCAAGCGAGCCTGGATGTGACCATGCGGTCTCTGGAACAATTCGGTTGGCTACTCAATGTTCAGAAGTCAACCCTGGTTCCGACCCAGTCCTTGACTTATTTGGGCATGGACTTCAACACGTCCTCAGCCCTGGTGTCTCTGCCACAATCCAAACAGGTGGCGATCCGATCGGGAGTACAAGCGGTGCTCCTGTCACCACAATCATCCCTTCGTGGGTTGATGAAGCTGGTGGGACGCATGGTGGCAGCGATAGAGGCGGTGCCGTTTGCACAATTTCGCCTCCGTCCTCTCCAGCTGGAGATCCTACGCAGGTGGGACAAGAGGACGATCTCGCTGAATCGGCTGGTGACACTGTCACAACCGACCCGAGATTCCCTGCAGTGGTGGCTTCAACCACATCACTTGTCGCGGGGCCGGTCCTTCATAAAACCGTCTTGGTTAGTGGTGACCACCGACGCCAGTCTGAAGGGCTGGGGTGCGGTGTTCTTACACCACAGGGCCCAAGGCCTCTGGACTCTGTCGGAGTCGGCATTGCAGATCAACGTGCTGGAGATCAAGGCGATCTATCTAGCACTCCTGGCTTTTCAGAGATTCCTCTCAGGACAACCCATCCGGGTTCAGTCCGACAATGCGACGGCCGTCGCTTATATAAATCATCAAGGAGGAACCAGGAGTGCAGAGGCTCTGGCCGAAGTCCACCGCATCCTATCCTGGGCGGAGGACAACAACTGCCTGATCTCCGCAGTTCACATCCCAGGGGTCGAAAACTGGGAGGCCGACTATCTGAGCAGGCAGGGGATGGACGCCGGAGAGTGGGCCCTTCATCCAGACGTCTTTCGGGACATCTGCAGCAGATGGGGCACTCCGGACGTGGATCTGATGGCCTCACGGCTGAATCATCAGGTTCCGCAATACATGGCGAGGTCATGGGACCCCCAGTCGTTGGGAGCGGACGCCCTGATCTTGACTTGGTCCAGATTCAATCTACCATATGTGTTCCCTCCTCTGGCTCTGATTCCCAGGGTGCTGTGGAAAATCAGGTCGGAATGCAGGGTAGCCATTCTGGTGGCTCCAGACTGGCCCAGGAGGTCCTGGTATCCGGACCTGTGGCAACTGTCAGGCGGACACAGGTGGGCTCTTCCAGAATGCGCAGATCTTCTCGCGCAAGGCCCATTCTTCCACCTCAATTCCAAGGCCCTCAGATTGACTGCATGGCTCTTGAGGCCTGGCTGCTGACATCCAGGGGGTTCTCCCCTACAGTGGTTGCCACTATGAATCGGGCTAGAAAACCAGTTTCCAGGAAAATGTACCACAGGACGTGGAAAATCTTTTTTACCTGGTGTGCCTCTGGGGGCCGGTCCCCGTGGCCCTTGTCCATCCCGACACTGTTGGCATTCCTACAGTCGGGTTTGGAGTTGGGATTATCCCTTGGCTCCTTAAAGGGTCAGGTCTCAGCACTTTCTGTGCTGTTTGACAGACGATTGGCGCTTCTCCCGAAGGTCCGTCAATTTCTGCAGGGGGTGTCGCGGATGGTTCCACCCTACAAAAGACCTCTGGATCCGTGGGACCTTAACATGGTCATGGCGGCATTGCAAAAACCGCCATTTGAGCCTCTGAGGGAGGTTTCCCTTTCTCGTCTGTCCCAGAAGGTGGCTTTTCTGGTGGCGATTACATCTCTGAGGAGGGTCTCAGAATTGGCTGCACTTTCGTGCAAGTCTCCCTTTCTGGTGGTTCACCAAGACAAGGTGGTGTTGCGTCCACGGCCGGAATTCTTGCCAAAGGTGGTTTCAACGTTTCACCTGAACCAGGAGATTGTTCTCCCGTCATTTTGCCCCGCTCCCGTTCATCAGGTTGAGCGCGACCTCCATACTCTGGATCTCGTGAGAGCTATACGCATTTATGTGTCCAGAACCGCCTCCTTTAGGAGTTCGGATTCTTTGTTTGTTCTTACGACAGGTCGCTGTAAGGGGTCCGCGGCTTCAAAGTCAACCTTAGCCAGGTGGATTAAGGCTTCCATTCAAGAGGCTTACCGGTCTTCTGGTTTGCCTCTCCCGGTGGGATTGAAGGCTCACTCGACCAGAGCCGTAGGTGCCTCATGGGCCTTGCGACATAGAGCATCTGCTCTACAGGTGTGTCAGGCGGCCACTTGGTCCAGCCTACACACTTTCTCTAAGCACTATATGGTGCATGCCCATGCCTCTGCGGATGCAAATTTGGGCAGGCGGGTTCTACAGGCGGCGGTTGCCCACCTTTAAAAGGGAACCATGTTATCCGTCTTGTTGAGGAACTCTTCCCGCCCTGGGGTATTGCTTTAGGACATCCCCATTGTCTGGGTCTCCCATTATGATGACCAGAAAAAAGAGAATTTTGTTTACGTACCGTAAATTCTTTTTTCTTTAATCATCAATGGGAGACCCAGTACCCACCCAGTTGTTCCTTTGCATGTTTTGCATTGGCCCTGTTCTCTGTTGAGACAGTGTTTGCCGGGTTGTTGAACCGTTTGTGCACGGCATTCTTCCCGATGTTTCGGGTGTGGTTTATTTTCCTCCTCGCAGCTTGTAGACCAAACTGAGGATGTTCCCTGCGGTAGGGGTTTATAAGCGGAGGGGGCGGTGTCTACAAACTTGTAGTACCTAGTGTGACCTCCGGAGGGCAGTGCCCTAAACCCCCCATTGTCTGGGTCTCCCATTGATGATTAAAGAAAAAAGAATTTACGGTACGTAAACAAAATTCTCTTTTTTTATTTCTGAAGTTCTTGGTACATACATTGGCCAATGTCTGCTTGCTCATCAACTGCGACAAAGTGACTTCAGGTCTGATGAGTCCTATCGCTGACATCCCTGTCCTCCTTGTCCACCCCCCACCTCTCAGTGGGCAGACCAAGAACTTCAGAAATAAAAAGATAAGATTTTTGAGTTTTTTGAAAAAAACGTAAGTTTTTTTTTAAGAGCCATAACTTTATTTTAAGTCACTATAGACATATGAGGGCTGGTTTTATTTTGCAGGACAAGTTGTACTTTTGCATCAAATCATTTATTTCACCATAGTATACTGGAAAATGGAAATAAAGTTCCAAGTGTGGTGAAATTGCAAAAAATGTGCAATTATACAAGATACATTTTTATTTTTTTTTATTCATCATGTTCACTATGTAGTAAAACTGATGTGTTGGTATGATGCCTCAGGTCTTTACGCGTTTGTAGATAGCAAACACACCGTATATATACTTTTATCTAAATGGTGGAAAAAAATTCAGAAGTTTTTAAAGAAAAAAAATGTCACTTTTGTTGCCATTGTCCGTGACACGTAGCGTTCTCATTTTTTAGGATCTGGGCTGCATGATGGCCTATTTATTGCATCTTAACCGGACATTTATAATGATGCCTTTTTGGGTAGATGCAATGTTTTGGTTGCCCATTATATTATTTAGTATAGCGGGAAAAGACAAAAAACGGCAGCACTCACCAACTTGTGCCGATTCTTTGCAAAGACCCGTGGAAGTGGCAACTGCCACGAAACGGCAAGCCGTTGTCTGATGTCCTCCACCCCTCCCTCCCCCAAGCATGTTCATGGATCCTTTGCTATTGGACCTTGAATAAAAGAATCGTCACAAGTTGGTGAGTGCTGCCGTTTTTTGTCTTTTCCCGCTATACTATTATACATTGCTGTTATACGGACTGTGCACCACCTATGTGATTACTGCCGCTGGATTACCCCTGTATACACCTGATTAAGCTGCTAGCACTTGGTTAGTGCCCAGTGTTTATCTATTACAAACATTATATTATTTTATTGCAACGTTGTGGTGACCAAAAACGTATGTTTGGTTTCTGGACTTTTACAGTTTACAGATCTGATTAATTGATTTTATATTATGATTGGGCATTTGTGAACGTGGCGATACCAGATATGTGGGGGGTGGTGGTGCTTAATAATAATATTTTCAATGGGGCAAAAGGGGGGGGGGTGAGTTGAACTTCTTTTATTAATATTATTTTCATATTTTTTAAGCTTTCTGTTGCTTAATTCCTTTATTTTACACTGCCCTTTACAGCTCCTCAGCACTGCACAATGTGCAATCATTTGTGGCATGCAGAAAGGCACTTCAACATCTCTATACACAGCAGAAATTATCATTTTCTGCTGGCAATGTCACTCAGAGATTGCTGGTAGGAAATGATTTATCGCAGCATCCAGGGTCATCTGCTGATCCTGTTGTCATGGCAATGCATCGAGACTCCGTGATCGCATGACGGGACCGCCATTGTCATCAGGGAACAACGCAATCCTGCGGTGCTTTGGATCACACTGGCAATGATTCACAGCAGGATCCAAAGAGTTAACAGTGCCGATCGGATCGCAGATCTGACCAGTGCTATTAGCTACACGTGCCGGCTGATCAGATCAGTTGGCGTGTGGGGGATGAATCAACCACAGTGTGTGAACTCGCATCAAAGAGAGAGAACCGACCAAGGATGTCATAATATGGCCTTGGTCGCAAAGGGGTTAAGAATGGAAATAGTGCTGTAATAATTCTTAAGATTTCGTGACAAAATCCTGGCATTTTAACCGGTACTGTTTTAATATAATATAATAATAATATTTATTCATTTATATAGCGCTATTCCATAGCATTTTACATACATTCATATGAAAAAGTTTGGGCACCCCTCTTAATCTTACTCATTTTTTTTTGTTTAAAATTGGGTTTTTGCAACAGCTATTTCAGTGTGATATAGGTAATAACGAACACAGTAATATTTCTGGATTGAAATGAGGTTTATTGTACGAGCCAAAAATGTGAAGTATGCATTATTTCAAAATTTGACAGGTGCAAAAGTATGGGTACCCTTCTGATTTTCATGATTTAAATACTCCTAACTACTTTTTACTGACTGAAGCACTAAATTGGTTTGGTTACCTCATTGAGCTTTGTACTTCATAGCCCGGTGTATCCAATCATGAGAAAAGCTATTTCAGGTGTCCACTTGCAAGTTGTTCTCCTATTTGCATCTTCTCTGAGGAGTGGCATCATGGGCTCCTCAAAACAGCTCTCAAATGATCTGAAAAAAAAGATTGTTCAACATAGTTGTTCAGGGGAAGGATACAAAAAGTTGTCTCAGGGATTTAACCTGTCAGTTTCCACTGTGAGGAACATAGTAAGGAAATGGAAGACCACAGGGACAGTTCTTGTAAAGGCCAGAAGTGGCAGGCCAACAAAAATATCAGAAAGGCAGAGAAGAAGAATGGTGAGAACAGTCAAGAACAATCCACAGACCACCTCCAAAGACCTGCAGCATCATCTTGCTGCAGATGGTGTCACTGTGCATCGGTCAACAATACAGCTCACACTGTACAAGGAGAAGCTGTATGGGAGAGTGATGCGAAAGAAGCCGTTTCTGCATGCACGCCACAAACAGAGTCGTCTGAGGTATGCAAAAGCATATTTGGACAGGCCAGTTTCATTTTGGAAGAAGGTCCTGTGGACTGATGAAACAAAGATTGAGTTGTTTGGTCATACAACGAGACGTTATGCATGGCGCCGCAAAAACACAGCATTCCAAGAAAAACACTTGCTACCCACTGTCAAATTTGGGGGAGGGTCCATCATGCTTTGGGGCTGTGTGGCCAATGACGGCACTGGGAATCTTGTTAAAGTTGAGGGTCGCATGGATTCCACTCAGTATCAGCAGATTCTTGAGAATAATGTTCAAGAATCAGTATCAAAGATGAAGTTACGCCGGGGATGGATCTTTCAGCAAAACAATGATCCAAAACACCGCTCCAAATCTACTCAGGCATTCATGCAGAGGAACAATTACAATGTTCTAGAATGGCCATCCCAGTCCCCAGACCTGAATATCATTGAACATCTGTGGGATGTTTTGAAGCGGGCTGTCCATGCTCGGCGACCATCAAACCTAACTGAACTGGAATTGTTTTGTAAAGAGGAATGGTCAAAAATACCTTCATCCAGGATCCAGGAACTCATTAACCACTACAGGAAGCGACTAGAGGCTGTTATTTTTGCAAAAGGTGGATCTACTAAATATTAATGTCACTTTTCTGTTGAGGTGCCCATACTTTTGCACCTGTCAAATTTTGAAATAATACATATTTCACATTTTCGGTTAGTACAATAATCCTCATTTCAATCCTGAAATATTACTGTGTTCATCAGTTACTACTTAAAGCACACTGAAATAGCTGTTGCAAAAACCCAATTTTAAACAAAAAAAAAAATAGGGGCCTTTCACAATTGCGTTTTTTTCCTGATTTGGAAGATCAGGCAAAACCCGATTCTTACAGTATTTTGCACATTCACTTTAATTTTGGCAGGTAGAGTCTTGTTGCTTCATGTTTTCTCCTGAAGTCATTAAAGAGAATGGGCAAAAAAAATGAATCCTGTTAGAATCAGGTTTTTCCTTGATCTTCCAAATCAGGAAAAAACCGCAAGTGTGAAAGGCCCCTAAGATTAAGAGGGGTGCCCAAACGTTTTCATATGACTGTACATCAGTAATGCTGTCCCCATTGAGGCTCACAATCTAAATATCCTATCAGTATGTCTTTGCAATGTGGGAGGAAACCGGAGTGCCCGGAGGAAACCCACGCAAACACGGGGAAAACATACAAACTCCTTGCAGATGTTGTCCTTGGTGGGAATTGAACCCAGCACCTCAGGACCTCACTGCCTTGCAGTGCTATCCACTGAGCCACAGTGCCGCCCGAAAGTGTTGACACTCAGGAAATTGTTCCACAAAATGAAATAATTCTCCCAGAAAATTATTGCAATTAGACATATTTTGTCATACACTTGTTTATTTCCTTTGTATGTATTGGAACAACATAAAAAAAGTAAAAACAGGAAAAAAAGGCAAATTAGACACATAACTCCAAAAATGGTCCTGACAAATTTGATGGCACCCTCAACTTAATATTTAGTTGCTCACACTTTAGAATAAATAATTGCAATCAATTGCTTCCTCTAACCCTCAACTGCCTTCTTACACCTGTCAGCTGGAATTTTGGACCACTTTTATTTTGCAAACTGCTCCAGGTCTCTCAAATTTGAAGGGTGCCTTCTCCCAACAGCAATTTTAAGATCTCTCCACAAGTGTTCAATGGGATTTGTATCCTGACTCATTGCTTCCCACTTCAGTACTCTCCAGCGTTTTGTTTACGTCCCTTTCTGGGTGCTTCTTGAAGTATATTTGGAGTCCTTGTCATGCTGGAAGACCTATTACCTAGGACACAAACGCAGCTTCTGACATTGGTTACTACATTGCATCCCAAAATCCTATAGTAATCTTCAGATTTCATGATACACACAGTCACGGCACCCAGTGCCAGAGGCAGCAGATCTAAACATCTTTGAACCTCCACTATATTTAACTGTAGGCGCTGTGTCCTTTTCTTTGTAGGCCTTATTCCGTTTTCTGTAAACAGTACAGGGAGGGGAAAACTCTTCCAGATGGGTGATGACCATGGTGGCCATTTTGAAGTCGGCCATTTTGGGTCCAACTATATTTGGGAAGATGGTCATGTGACACAAACATATTGAGAATTTCATAAGATAAACATTGGTGTTCTTAGTTTTAACGTAACTTTAATAATGAGTTATTTTCAAGTTTCTCTTTGTTTACAGCCATTGGCATGTCGCAGAGATTAACACGTGAGAAGCAGATAGAAATTGTGTTGATGTCTGGTGAAAGTAGTACCCGGGTCATTGCAGTAGAATTCAATGCAAGACACCCTATGAGACCACCCATCTCCCATGCCTACAGTTAGCAAACTGCTTGCCAGATTTCGTGAAACTGGTTCAGTGTTGGATTTACCAAAATGTGGACGCAAGAAAACTGTCACTAATGAAGAAACCTCAATGGCTGTCCTAGCTTCATTATGCAAGAGCCCACAGCATAGCACTCGCCGCGTGTCACTGGAGAGGGACATCAGTCGAACATCCCTTCAGCGGATATTAGCTACTCACAAATGGCACCGTTACAAAATCCAGCTGCTGCAGCATCTCAACGAGGATGACCCAGATCGGCACACTGAATTTGCAGAATGGGCAAAACAAAAAATGGAACAGGACCCTCAGCTTACACAAAACACTATGGTCAGTGATGAGGCAAACATTTTTTGTGAATGGTGAAGTTAACAAACAAAACCACGGCTATTGGTCTGACACTAACCCACAGTGGATAGATCCCTCCAAGACTGTTGGAAGAGAAATTGATGGTATGGTGCAGTATATGGGGTACAAAGATAGTGGGGCCATTCTTCATCAATGGAAACCTCAATGCCACTGGATATCTGAAATTGCTACATGATGATGTGTTCCCCTCTTTATGCACTGAAGATGGCACGTTCCCTGAGTTTTTCCAACAAGATGGTGCACCACCACATTATGGGTGTCAGGTCCGAGCATTTCTACACTAACAGTTTCCTGGAAAGTGGAATGGTCATCATGGGCCAATTGAATGGCCACCAAGGTCTCCCGATCTGACCCTTTTAGCATTTTATCTTTGGGGTCATCTGAAGGCAATTGTCTATGCTGTGAAGATACGAGATGTGCAGCATCTGAAACAACGGATACTGGAAGCAGGGCTGCATCGTCCATTGAACAATGTAAATACTGGATATATAATACTGGATATATAAGATGAACACACTTGCTCCTAGAGGATTAAATATTATCTCAGAAATTATCTCCTAAAAACCCTGGTTTTAATATACGGTTACAGGTTTTTCTCCTTTTGTCGGCTCACCTCACAGAAACCCAATTCAGATAGGCTTGTTCTTATGGTCCTGTGAATATATAATCATGTTTTTACTAAAGTACTGCTATATTTATATTTATATTTGTTTTTGTCAAGTACTTATAAGTCTATGCACAACTGTATATTTTATACTTTTTATCTTTATATTTCTATATATATTCTGAAGTTCCCAATTTTTATCTCACTATATATATATAATTTTTATCTCACTATATATATCATTTTTATCTCACTATATATATAATTTTTATCTCACTATATATATGCTTTTTATCTCACTACTTCACTATTACAGAATCTTCTTCTCCTCCCCTATTTACCCTGATGGAGATTTATAATTGCTCACTGCTTAATAACACTTCATCTTTACCCATTCTATCTTCACAACTTCGTTTTCAACACATAAATTGAAGACACGCGCACTAATAGACAAAGCAGTAACATTGTAATGAAGGTTTAATCTCAGGCACACGCCTGCCACACTCCTAATTAATTTACTACACTGAAGGCCACTTTACACACACCAACTTATCTGTCCAACTTCTGAACAACTCACTGGTTGCAGTGAAATCATGGACACATTGTTCCATTTGTACACAGCCACAAAATGGAGCAATGTGTCCATGATTTCACTGCAACCAGTAAGTTGTTCAGAAGTTGGACAGATAAGTTGGTGTGTGTAAAGTGGCCATAATAGATCTCACTACACTTTTCCTTCCTCCTTTTATTAACAAGATCAATAGAATTATACTCTATGTAGTAATGAGAATCAGAACCTATGTGGTTCTGACTTTGATTTTCTCCTAGTGGATTTCTGGGGCTTAATTGGAGCACACGCCACACACACTTCTTCTGTTAATCAGTGTTATAACTTGCAACATTGTATCAAGTTCTTAAGACCACTTTACACACACCAACTTATCTGTCCAACTTCTGACCAACTTGCTGGTTGCAGTGAAATCATGGATACATTGCTCCATTTTGTGGCTGTGTACAAATGGAACAATGTGTCCATGATTTCACTGCAACCAATAAGTTGTTCAGAAGTTGGACAGATAAGTTGGTGTCTGTACACCCACCATTAAGCTAAGGCACGGAGCTCAGACAACCTTTTGGCGCCATCTACTGCCTTTTTTAGGGATATCGCCTCTACTTCAAATATATATAGAATCACACATTCTTTGGATGTATTTATATACCATTTTTAATCAATAATGCGATACACTTTTTTCTATATTTTTATATCCCTCATTTTAAATTTATTTTTTACTATTTTTAACATAATTAAAGGTTATTTTTAAATAAGGTATTTTAACAAGGCAGTTTTTACTAAAAATATTATTTTTCCTACATTCCCTTTGGGCACATTTTTGACCATTCTTAGTTTTTGAAAAAAATAACTAAAATGAATTTTTAGAACTTTTAAACAGTCCACTACTTTTTTCTTAGTCCTGACAAGTAAATTATATTTTTATCAATATACCGTATATACTCGTGTATAAGCCGACCCGTGTATAAGCCGACCCCCTTACTTTTGCCCCCAAAATCTGGGAAAACCTATTGACTCGTGTATAAGCCGAGGGTGGACCCCAGCACAGGTATACAGCCCCCAGCAGTGTGGTATACAGCAGCCTCCCCAGTGGTATATACAGGCCCCAGCAGTGTTACAGCAGCCTCCCCAGTGGTATATACAGCAGCAGCCCCAGTGGTAGTATACAGCAGCAGCCCCAGTGGCAGTATACAGCAGCCCCAGTGATAGTATACAGCAGCCCCAGAGGTATAAACAGCCCCAGTGGTAGTATACAGCCGCCTGCCCACCACCCCCATCAGTATACAGGCCCCCCATCAGTATCCAGGGCCCCCCCTCCTTGCTCCGCAAAACCTGCAAAGTAAAATCATTATACTTATCACTGTCCTGTCGCCGCCGTCCCCGCCGCTGCCATTGCGCTCCCCGTCTTCATCCAGCGTCTTCCGGCTTCCTGTGGTCGGCGCAGACAATTACGTCATTGCCTGCGCCAACCACAGGAAGCCGGAAGAAGACGGATGAAGCCGGGGATCGCGATGGCAGCAGCGGGGACGGCGGCGACAGGACAGTGATAAGTATAATGATTTTACTTTGCAGGTTTTGCGGAGCAAGGAGGGGGGGCCCTGGATACTGATGGGGGGCCTGTATACTGATGGGGGTGGCAGGCGGGCGGCTGTATACTACCACTGGGTATATACTCGCGTATAAGCCGAGGGGGGACTTTTCAGCCCAATTTTTGGGCTGAAAAACTCGGCTTATACGCGAGTATTTACGGTATGTATACCTTTATTAATATATGTATGCCAATATTTATATATATATAGATTATTTATGAGATCCTTACATTTATATATATTTCTTCCACCAGATCCATTTATATAACCACACAATGAAATATTCTATAGGACACTCTCATATATATATAAATACATTCTTTATTAGATCTTTCCTCACATTTATCAACACATCTTTATAATGAAATTTCTCTCTTTGCAAACATACAATTTGATGGAGTTTTCAACTAGACTATATAGCACAACTAGCTAAATATACTACACTCTAAGTAAGAACAATATATTTTTCACGCGTGGGTTCAAACACAGCTCACTCCCTCTTTTTTTTCTTTATTCTTCTCTTTTCTACATTCATTCTTTTATTTGGAAAGTTTAATAAGCGATCTCACTGACTTGAAAAGAAACAGCAAATCTACTTTGTGAACAATTGTATGAAACGTATAGTGAATTTTGACAGTTCTACGATGTATTGTTTACAAACATTGTGATGTCGCTCTCTGATCCACCCTGTTGCTGACGTCGCATCATAGGGGCTGTCACTGATTTTCGGCGCTTTTTTTGTTTAAATAAGATTGTTTCCATTGTGCTCTTGATGTTCCCTGAGGAAGGAGCTCAGATAGAGGCTCTGAAATGCGTAGGATAGAATAAAAGAAAAATCTGCCCAGTTAACTTTGTTTCCTGGTGATTCCAGCATTTTGTCCCATTACAGCAGTGTTTCCCAACTCCAGTCCTCAAGGCACACCAACAGGTCATGTTTTCAGGATTTCCTTAGGATTGCATAGGTGATAATTTAATCACTTGCACAGGGGATAATTCCATCATCTGTCTAATGATAAGGAAATCCTGAAAACATGACCTGTTGGTGTGCCTTGAGGACTGGAGTTGGGAAACACTGCATTACAGCATTGGACAATGTGAGCCCTCAGGCTCAGATAACAAGGAGGCAGAGGGAGCGGCAGTGCTGAAGGGGGCAGCGCCAGCTGCACCACTCAACTCAGAGCAGAAGGTACAGCTTACACTTGAACCTTAACTTGAGACCGTCGCTGACAGCACAATTACCCCCCCCCCCCCGCACCTCACCAGCGGCCGCTGACATGACAGCAAGCACCCACGGCTCAGGCGGCAAAGTGGCTTCATGCACCCCTGACTGGAAGCTTGTGCTAGCATTTCTTCTGCTGTGTTGCCATCAGTGTGTCAAGTGTGGGAGAAGAGGGTTGCATTTTATTATTATTTATTTATAAAGTGCCATTAGTTCCATGGCGCTTTACATGGTAGGAGGGTAGACGAGGCCAAGTACAATATATTCATGTAGTCCATACAAACTGGAACAGGAGTGGGTGGGACCCTGTCCTCGAAGGCTCACAGTGTACGGGGGACCAGAGGGGACACAGTAGGAGGGGGTAGTGCCGAATCATGAGACAGTGCGATGGACGGGGTCTCATTGCAGATTGCAGGCCTGCTGGAAGAGGTGGGTCTTCTGGTGTCTTTTGAAGGATCCCAGAGTAGCCGATCTCTGAGGGGTGGGGAGCCAATGGAGGGCTTGGCAGAGGGGAGAGACCGAGGAATAGCGGGAAGACAGGTGAATGAGTCGGGCAGCGGATTTCAGGATAGATTTGAGAGGTGCGAGGGAGGTAGTAGGTAGGCCGGTTAGCAGGAGGTTGCAGTAATCAAGACGGGAAATGATGAGAGCATGGACAAGTGTCTTAGCCGTGTCATGATCAAGGAAAGAGCGGATCCAGGAAATGTTTTTGAGCTGGAGGTGGCAAGGGCTTGGACGTGAGGTTTGAAGGAGAGGGAGGACTCGAGGATAACCCCGAGACACTTGGCATGGGGGAGTGAGGAGAGAGAGCAGTCGTTTGATGGATATGTCTGATAGCGGGGGAGAGCGATTTGTGGGAAAGACGATGAGTTCGATTTTGTCCATGTTCAGTTTGAGGAAGCGAGCAGAGGAGAAGGATGAGATGGCGGACAGGCATTGTGGAATTTTGGGTAAAAGGGAGGTGATGTCAGGTCCAGAGAGGTAGATCTGGGTGTCGTCGGCGTAGAGACTGGAGGCCGTGGGATTCCATGAGTTGTCCGAGGCCAAGTGTGTAAATGGAGAAAAGTAGGGGTCCCAGAACCGAGCCTTGGGGGACACCGACAGATAGGGGGTAGGGCAAAGAGGAGATATGGGAGTGGGTGAAGGTGAAGGTCCGGTCAGTTAGATAAGAGGAGATCCAGGAAAGGGCTAGGTCTGTGATGTTGAGGGATTCCAGAATCTGGAGTAAGAGGGAGTGGTCAATGGTGTCAAAGGCGGCGGATAGGTCGAGGAAGAGGAGGACAGAGTAGTGGCGCTTGCTCTTGGCGGTCAGTAGGTCAGAGGTGACTTTGGTTAGGGCTGTTTCAGTGGAGTGGTGGGGACGGAATCTGGATTGTAGGCAGCCAAAGAGAGAGCAGAAGGAGAGGGAGGACAACTCAGAGTGGTCAAGCAGTTTTGAGGCAAATGGGAGGAGGGATATGGGGCGATAGTTGGAAACAGAAGCTGGATCGAGGGAAGATTTTTTAAGGATGGGTGTGATCAAGGCATGTTTGAAGGATGATGGGAAGACACCGGTAGTGAGTGATAGGTTGAAGAGGTGGGTTAGGGCAGGAATGAGGACATTGGTGAGGTTCGGGATGAGATGGGAGGGGAGTGGGTCGAGGGCAGAGGTGGTGAGGTGCAATCATGATAGAAGGGAGGAGAGCTGATCCTCTGTCATGGTGGTAAAGCTTCCTTTGGACGAGGAGTGCTGAGCGGGGATGGGGGGGTCAAAGTTTCCTCTGATTTTGTTGATTTTCTGTTTGAAGAGCGAGCCAAAGTCATCGGCGGAGATGAGGGGAGAGGGAGGAGGTGCTGGGGGATGGAGTAGGGAGTTGAAAGTTTTGAAGAGTTTGGTGTTGTGGGACAGGGTAGTTATTGGAGATGAGAAGTAGGCTTGTTTTGCATCAGTGAGTGCGGACTTGAAGGTAGAGAGAGAATGTGCACTGCGGAATGGGATTTCTTCCACCTCCGCTTGGACGCTTGACACGGCTCTTTAGTGAGTGTGGTGAGCCATGGTTGCCTGTGTGTGCGGGTTTTCTTGTAAGTGAGGGGGGCAGCGAGGTCAAGGGCTGCAGCTATTGTGGTGTTGTAGAGGCTGCTGTCAGATGAGGAGGCTAGGTCTGTGAGAGGGAGGAGAGACTCGGAGAGTGAGTGGTAGTTAATAAGTGTAAGGTTTCTTCGGGGATGAGAGAATTTCCGGAGAGGGGGGAGAGTGGTAGGGGGGAAGATGGAGGAGAAGGTCAGCAACTTGTGATTGGATAGGGGGAAGGTAGAGTTTGAAAGGTCGGTGAGGGAGCAGAGGCGGGTGAAGATGAGGTCGAGACTATTGCCATCCTTATGAGTGGGAGAATGTCTATTAGAATCACTGCACACATACACTTAAGGAGTTTTTTTGCTTGTTGGTGAAATTTATTGAAACAAGTGCTCTTATAGTGATTGCGACAGAATGACGTTTCGGTCATTCAAGACCTTGATCACATAAGTCGCCTTGAGCTATGTTGTGGTTCATGAAGGATGTGGTCCTTATGGTCAGTATAGGAACAGCGGGTATGCCCTTAGTAGTTCTGAACTGAGGGCTGTCCTGTACAGGGTAATGGTCACTAATGCCTTTAGATTAGCCAGGGTCAGAGCGGTCGCTCTATGTGGGGTGGTGGCACGGCGGTGGAGTGTGTTCACACTCAGTTGTAGCAAGGAGGAGTATTGAATCTCATACTATGAGTGGGAGAAGAGGACCATTGGGAAAGCACAAAGGAGGTGGTCAGTGATAGGAGTCTGGAGGCAGCAGGGTGGGGGAGTATTGATGGGGGATGTTGAAGTCGCCCATGATGATGGAGGGGATGTCGGAAGAGAAAAAGTGGAGAAGCCAGGTGGTGAAATGGTCGGAAAAGGGGGGATAGAGCCAGGGGGGTGGTAGATAACAGCCAGCTGGAGGTTGCAGGGGGAGAAGATGCGGGTGGAGTCAACTTCAAAGGAGGGAAGGTTGTTGGAGGGTGGTAGGTAGTGTAATTGGAGTAAAGGAGCAGCTGTCAGACAGGCTGAGTCCTCTGCCGTGCTTGTCATTGGGGCGGGGTGTGTGGGAGAGGGTGAGTTCATTGTAGGAGAGTGCAGCAGGGGAGGCTGTGTCAGAGGGGGTGAGCCAGGTTTCGGTGATGCCAAGAAATGAGAGGTCATGGATGAAAGGGAGTTTGTTGCAAACTGAGCATTGACAATGCAACACAATGGGCAGCACTTTGAACACATTTTATAAGTAGTCGTAAACATGTAAATCAAGCACACCATTGTTTTTCTTATGAAATCAATAAATTCGATGTGTCATATGACCCTCTTCCCATTGAAAAAAGTTTTATCCAAAATGGCCAAATTCAAAATGGCCACCATGGTTTTCCCCCTCCCATATACTAATGTGCCACAAACAGGAAGTTGATATCACCAACCATTCCCATTTTATTTAGGTGTATCCATATAAATGGCCCAACCTGTACAATGATGTGCTTTACCAAAAACACTATCGGTCCACAAACCTCTTTCATAGAAGGATTTTGTCTTGCTCACATACTTTTTGGCTATCTAACTTTTCTGTGTCTCTGTGTCAGCAGTGGGGTGTTCTGAGTCTCCTGCCATTGCGTTTCATTTCATTCAAATGTTAACGTATAGTTTGCACTTACACTGGTGCACCCTTAGCCTGCAGGACTGCTTACATTTATTTGGAACTTGATTGGGTATGGTCATCCACCATCTGGACTAACATGTGTTAAAACTTTTGATCAATTTTTCTCTTGCATCCACGTTTGGGGATATTAGGTAAAGTGCCATGGGTTGTAAACTTCCTGATTATGTTGCGCACTGAGGACAGAGGAACATAAAGATCTCATAAAATGGACTTGTAACCTTAAGATTGTTGATATTTTTCTACAATTTTGATTCTCAAGTCCTCAGTCAGCTTCTTTCCCTCTTTCTGTTCTCTCTGCTTAGTGCAATTGTCATATTGCCCACACCTGTTACTTGTCAGATGTGAGTTTCAACAAGCAAAACATTCTTGAAACAAAGTTTTTTACCCACAATTTTGGAAGAGTGCCAACAATTTTGTCCTTTTGGGGGTTTTGTCTAAAATGATGTCCAATTTGCCTTTATTCTGTATGTTTGTGTTCTTCCAATACACACAGAGGAAATAAATATGTGCATGACAAATCATTTGTAATTGCAGTAATTTTTTAGGAGAAGGGCTGTGTTCACACCGCATATTTTTGAACGCTTTTTTGCACGCGCTTTTCAAAATACGCAATGTGCTTTTTGTCTACCGGCAAAGTGAATGGGAAATTGACTTTGCCGTGCAGACTGTGCGTAAAAATACGCTGTGCTTTTATAGAAAGCACCTGCGTAAAAAGAATTACCATGTCAATTCTTTATGCAGCAGCGCCGACACTTTTTTTCTATAAGGGCGGGCACTGCTGCATCTGATGTCACAGAGGAGAGGAAGAATCCTGCATCCTCCTCCCGTCTGTGACCGCCCATTTGATTTCGTAGTGTATTAATATACACTGTGAAATCAAAGTTAAATAAAGACAAATGTATTCAAAATAATAAAGAATGAAATACTTACCCTCCGACGGGTGTTCCGGTGTCCGGGAGCCAGGAGCCGCCGCAGGAATTGACCTGTTAGGACCTGTGGTGATGTCAGAGTGACGTCACGGTCATGTGATATGTATCACATGACCGCAAGTGGCCAATCAGCGCCTGTGACGTCTCTCTGACATCACAGCAGACCCTGGCAGGACGATACCTCTGCATCGGAGAAAAGGCGTCGGAGGGTAAGTATTTGATTTTTTCTTATTATTCATACATTTGCCTTTATTTAATTTAGATTTTGCAGAGTATACTAATACACTGCGAAATCTAATGGGGCTGTCACAGATTTCACACGCTGAGGAGGAAGTTATCGTTTTTGGGATTGCTGCTGGTGCATTGTTCTGTGTGATGGGAGCTTTAATATGGCGGGTTGCAGATAGAGGAGTGCACAAACAGTGCAATCTCTACTATTGAAAAGTTTTACCACCTTAAGTCATAAAATGTAATGTGAGCATAATTCTTTAAAATAATTCTTACAGTTTATATTCTTTATTCATTCTACAGATATCTGCTGTGCCCACAGTACTTGCTATGAAGAATGGCATAGTTATTGATCAGTTTGTGGGCATCAAAGAGGAAGATCAGTTGGAAGCTTTTCTGAAGAAACTCATTGGACCATAACTTCTTTACAGATCCGAAATATGCCAATAACTGTGATTTTTTTTTTTTTACATTTTTTTTTTTTTTTTTTAGAAAAAAAAGGACATTTAATTTTTTTCAGACCTTTTTGTTTCCAGTGTCCTCCAGTACTTTACTAATAGAACTTAAATATAAAATTGATATTTGTTCAATGCAGTTTGAGAATTTCTGTCCAATCATATTTTTTTGTCATTATTCCTCTTAATAGAAAATTATAAGAACACACCTGCACGATATTATCAAACTTTCAAAGTAACTATCGAGGAGTCTCCATATTCAGTGCTTTTGTTTGTTGAATACGCAGTTGATTTAAATAAGTATGCGCGCCTGTTAAACTGCCAGTTTTACTTAAAAAAAAAAAAAAATCATACCAAGAAAAATAAAATCTGAACTTTATTCACCATTACATTAACCCATTATCTGTACAAAAATAAAATACCATGGTTGTATAGATGTGAACACTGTTATAATTTGGGATGTTGTGTTCAGAATTAGGTACCATATATACTCGTGTATAAGCCGACCCCCCCTACTTTTGCCCCCAAAAACTGGGAAAACTTATTGACTCGTGTATAAGTTGAGGGTGGACTCCAGCACAGGTATACAGTCTTCAGCAGTGTGGTATCCAGCCTTCAGCACAGGTATACAGCCCCCAGCAGTGTGGTATACAGCCCTCAGCACAGTGTATACAGCCCTCAGCACGGTGTATACAGCCCTCAGCACGGTGTATACAGCCCTCAGCATGTGTATACAGCCCTCAGCACAGGTATACAGCCCTCAACATAGTGATATACAGCCCCGAGCACAGTGTATACAGCCCTCAGCACAGTGTATACAGCCCTCAGCATAGTGTATATAGCCCCGAGCACAGTGTATACAATACAGCTCCCAGCACAGTGTATACAGCTCCCAGCACAGTGTATACAGCACCCAGCACAATGTATACAGCTCCCAGCACAGTGTATACAGCTCCCAGCACAGTGTATACAGCCCTCAGCACAGTGTATACAGCCCCCAGCAGTATGGTATACAGCCCTCAGCACAGTGTATACAGCCCTCAGCACAGTGTATACAGCCCTCAGCACAGTGTATACAGCCCTCAGCACAGTGTATACAGCCCTCAGCACAGGTATACAGCCCTCAGCATAGTGTATACAGCTCCCAGCATAGTATATACAGGACCCCATCCCTCGTATACAGGCTCCCCCTCACAGTATGGCACCCCCCCTCACAGTATGGCGCCCCCCCTCACAGTATGGCGCCCCCCCTCACAGTACCGCCCCCCCCCCCCATGCTGCCGCTGCTCACTGTACAATAAATACAGTGTTATTAGCTCTCACCCCGCCGGCGGATCGCTCCTGGCTGTGCATCCTCCCTCCTTCCTGCTTCTTGTCCTGTGACCGGGGCTCACCGTGATGACGTCACCGGCCGGTCACATGACACGCAGGGAGGAGGGAGGATGCACTGAGCCCGGAGCGAGGGTGAGAGCTAATAACACTATTTATTGTACAGTCAGCAGCGGCAGCATGGGGAGGCCTTACTGTGGCGGGGGTCGCCATAAGTTATGAGTGGCTCCACATCACAAGCCGCTCTCATTAAAGCCTTCCCCCACCTCCTCCAGCCTCCTCCTGCTCCTGGACACAGCCCCCACTTCACACAAAAGTATATGACTCGTGTATAAGCCGAGGGGGGGACTTTTCAGCCCAATTTTTGGGCTGAAAAAGTCGGCTTATACACGAGTATATACGGTAATCACATTTAAACTCATTTTAAATAAGTTTGTACACAGCTGTCATCATTTTCAATTATTCTGATTAACTCCATATAAAGATTATCTGTTAGGCCCCTTTCACATCTGTGATTATTGTAATTCCTGGCAGATCTCGCCGGATCTGCAGTGTACCGGCCGACTTACGGCACAGATCCAGCAAGCCCCATTTATTCTCTATGGGGCTTACGGTTAGGTGTGGCAAGTGCAGTATTGCCAAATCCGGCGCTTGCGGTACCACGCGGCCGCAAGTGCCGGATCTGCCGGAGAGACTATACTATAGCCTCGATTTTCCAAGCTTTTTATGCTGTAAATTAATAAAGAAATCTTTTTGGCACTAAGAACTTTTGGTGCCGGATTTCAAAGTTTTTTTCTGGATACAAACTCCCTCCAGCTGTCATCCTTGGTGGGATTTGAACCCAGGACCCCAGCATTGCAAGGCTGCAGTGCTAACCTCTGAGTCACTGTTCTGCCCAGGTTTCTCTGAGACAGTTTTAAAGGAATGATAGGTAAGGCCCCTTTCACATCAGCGGTGATCGCTGATCGCGGCAGTTGCGGTGAAAAAAACGCAACTGCCGCGGTTACCGCATAACGGCCGCACTTGTGGTTCACTTGCGGCAAGCCCCATGCAATGTCTATGGGGCTTGCGGCAAGTGCGGTTTCGGCACTTGCGGCAGATGTGGTCGCGAAAAAAACGCGGCTAACCGCAGTTTTTTCACGGTTGCATCTGCCGCAAGTGCAGAAACCGCACTTGCCGCATCTGCCGCAAGCCCCATAGACATTGCATGGGGCTTTCCGCAAGTGAACCGCAAGTGCGGTCATGCCGTAACCGCAGCAGTTGCATTTTTTCCACAGCAACTGCCGCAATCAGCGATTACTGCTGATGTGAAAGGGCCCAAAGAGATTCTCAACTTTCAGGATTGTGTCGAGGCACAACCACAACACATGCTTGTACTAAAAAACCACGGCTGCTGCAGCACCCCAGTAATAAGATCATACACCACTGATGTACATCATTGATTTGCTCGAAGAAGAAGTCGCAAACTTCGACACACATAAAAATTAATTACTTTCATTTACTAATACTTTTATGCACGGGAGCCTTCTTTTATCCCGGCAGCGTTGTGTTTGCCCTTTCCATTTCTATCCTATATAAACTCAAAGCTGCACAGAGATATCCAGCAGTCCACAAACAGGCATGCAATGTCTACGAGATGGACATAGTTAGGATGAAGTCCCAAGCAAGTTGCTCTAATAAGTCTTCAATAAAAGAGTTTTCTTCTTACTCGTGCAGAAACTGAGGTAGCAAAAGTAAGATCTTCCTTTGCCACACCAGAGAAGCAACTAAAGCTAAGACAAGCAGATCAAGAAGCAGAAAGAGCACATCTACAGGTAGATTAAGAAGTGGAGAGCGCACACCTGCAAGAGTCTCTGAAAAAAAACGTACAGAGGCAGCAACTGCAGTTGCCAAGGCAATGTTCCCGAAAGCCATGGAGTTTCCTGAATGTAGGAAAATTAATGTCAGATCGGGGCGCTAGGTACAGCAAGGGAATAGTGGTTAAATTAGTTTAAATAAACCTCTTTAACCTAAAATCACAATCACCATCCCCAAAAATGGAGACTGCAACATTTTTGGGCTCCGGTGAAAAAAATCAGACAAAACCGGGCAGAAACAGCTGGGCGATTCGACGCACATTACAAATGAGTCTATGGACCCTGATGCATGAAAAAATTGGATCGTTTCCCGGATCCGATTTTAAGCACAAAGCATGCTCAGAAATCCTGCCGTGCAAACTTCAGCACCGTGGACAGCTGTATTGCAGACACAGGCAGACTACCGCACCATGGACAGTGGCAGACAATGAATCCTGCAATAAACAGGATTCACCCTCACAGCCAAAAGCAGTGGTGTGAAGCTAGCCTAAGAAAGTATGCAACAGAAGGATGTGGGCCACAACTACCATTCTACAGATCTGAAGGTACAAACTCTATTCTCACTTAAAGGGAACCTGTCAGCTACTTTATGCCCCCAAACCTATCACTACCTGTCCCTGCAGCTTCCTAATACATATCTAAGCATCCCTGTCTGAGCTAAAAGTGTGCTGTAATTGCTGAGAAAAATCATTTTATAAAAATACAAGTTCCTATGGTAATTAGGATAATGTTTGCGGAGTGCAGACACTCTGGGTGTTTTTTTCAGCCTCCATTTTCCTTCCTCGCTCCATGGTTATCATGCACCCGGTGGGCATGATAAACTAATTTACAGTGAACTCCCGGAGTTTGATATCTCTAGGGGTGGATCCTTCCTGGTATGGGTGGATCCTTCCTGCTTTGGCTTGTCATTTCCGATGCTGTGCATTGTGGGTGTGTATTGGTTGTACTGGCAGGCGTCAGTATGGCAGCCGAGCACAGACACAGTCCAGATTGTAGAAATGCAGTCTGATTGCAACAGTCAATCATAGATGCTCTCACAGAGAATGAGGGTCTCTGATTGGCTGTTGCTGTCCAGTGCAGTGAATATGCATGAACCTTAATGTGCATCCCCAGAGGCAAGCAGCGGCCCACTGGTAAGCTTGATCTAGCTATCCTAGCATCCATTTATTTATCTGTCTATTCTAACTTTACAGCAGGAAAGCCATTGTTAAAAAAGCATGTCATACACATGCCATACATATCATGCACATGACATACGTATACTAGGTGCGAGGAAGCCACATGTCATATGGGTGTCAAAACTCATGACACTCTGCTACTTTTCTCCCCGAGATCCACGTCGAGAGAATACACAGATGTGAGCATACCCTAAGGGTTAGATAAAAGTAGTAATTGACTCAAGCATCTGATCTCAAGGTGTCTCATTAAATTATGTCCTATTGTCTGGCCCAGATCTCAACAACAGACTTCTAGAAGTACTTCTCTGCTTCTGTAGAGATGCGGTGGCATTTATGACTGACACATAACAGATGTTTGACTGCTTTCATGTCAAAGAAGAACACAAATTACTTGAGGGTCTTCTGGTGCCACGACAATGACCCTATAATAATATCATAAAGTATCAAATGAGAGTGCACATCTTTGGAAATAGTTCTCATGCATTTGCCATCTAGGACCTCAGACATTCAGCTAGAGAGAATGAAGCAAAGTATAGATCGGATGTTAGATCTTTGTGGAAAGGAATTTCTATGTGGACAGCTGCTTGAAATCCACGCCCATGAATGAAACTGCAATCAGTTTTCTTAAAAGGGCTCAAGAAATGCTCAATCTGTCTAATTTGATGGTGTACAAAATTTCTTCAAACAGCTGCAAATTAATGGAAGCCTTTCCTCTTAAGACTATTCAAGTGACCTCAAGGACTTGGATCGAAGCAGTGGCGTCATTTCCATGCAGCAGAGCATTGGTTTACTCTGGGATTTAAAGGCGGATGTCTGCACCTTACAAATCAACAAAGAGAATTCCATCATGTGTACAGATGTCCAGTCTTTCATGTCCAAGGTAAAGCAATGTTAAGAGACTGCACCCAAGAGAGATGTCTGATTGGGATAATCCACTTTCTATGGAGAAAAGAGACCTGTTAGCAGCTGGAATGTGTCATTTGAAACTTTGTTAAGCCTTCATGTGTTTATGTGCCATCATCAAAAATCAAGACATAAAACTTTGTATCTTTTGCAATGCTTCAGTCGAAGCCATTGCAGTAGTAGCATACCTTAAAACTATAGAACGATTCCATATAGGTTTCGGTATGAGCCAGACAAAGCTTCCGCCATTCCACAAACAATACCCAGACTGGAACTCTGCATTGCTGTGCTTGCAGTAGAGCTGACAGAACGTATCTCAAGTGGAATGAACCTACCGTATATACTCGTGTTTAAGCTGACCCATGTATCAGCCGACGCCCCCTACTTTTGCCCCCAAAACCTGGAAAAACCTATTGACTTGTGTATAAGTCGAGGGTGGACCCCAGCACTGGTCTACAGCCCCCAGCAGTGTGGTATACAGGCCCCCCAGTGGTATACAGGCCTCCCCAGTGGTAGTATACAGCAGCCTCCCCAGTGGTATATACAGGCCCCAGCAGTATATACAGCAGCCCCAGTAGTATACAGCAGCCTCCCCAGTGGTATATACAGGCCCCAACAGTATATACAACAGCCCCAGTGGTGTATACAGGCCCCAGCAGTATATACAGCAGCCCCAGTAGTATACAGCAGCCTCCCCAGTGGTATATACAGGCCCCAGTGGTATACAGGCCCCAGTAGTGTATACAGGCCCCAGTGGTATACAGGCGCCCTCCCTTGCTGCCGCACACCTGTAAAGGAATAGATCATTATACTTATCCCTGTCCTGTCGCCGCCGCTCTCTGACACCACACTCCCCTGGGTCTTCATGCTTCTTCCTGCTTTCTCTGGCGCACAGACAATGACGTCATTGCCTGCGCCCGCCGGTCACAGCAGGAAGGAGTATGAAGACCCGGAGGAGCGCGGTGTCAATGAGTGGCGACAGGACAGGGATAAGTATAATGATCTATTCCTTTACAGGTGTGCGGCAGCAAGGGGGGGGGGCCCTGTATACCACTGATGGGGGGATTGTATACCGAGTACCGTATATGACTCGTGTATAAGCCAAGGGGGACTTTTCAGCACATCCCTATGGGCATCAGACCGAATCGGATGTGCACTAAATGCCATTCGATTTAGTCCGATCTGATTCTGTCCGATTTTTTTTATCGGTGCAAAATCAGAGCATGCTCTGATTTTTGCACCGAAAATAAAATCGGACAAAATCGGATCGGACAAAATCGGATGCCATTTAGTGCACATTCGATTTGGTCTGATCAATTTAGCATAGGGCCCTATGGAGCAGGGTCCGAGGAAACATCTGATGTCTCCTCGGACCCGATTTTACTGTACTGAGCATGCTCAGTACAGTAAAATTGCTCCAAACTGGAAGGCAGGGATTAAAAAAAATAAACGTTTATGCTCACCTCTCCCCGAGCCCCCGCCGTCTTCCTGCAGGCTCCCAGTGTCTGCAGAGGTCTTCTACTGCAGTACAGGACCTGCGGTGATGTCACAGTCACGTGACCGCAGGTTACCATGGTGCAACCTGGTGTCACGTGACTGTGACATCACCGCAGGACCTGTACACAGGAAGAAGACCTCTGCAGACACCGGGAGCCTGTCGGAGCCACCGGGAGCCTGCAGGAAGACAGCAGGGGCTCGGGGAGAGGTGAGCATAAACTTTTTTTTTTTTCTTTTTTTCAGCCCGGAGGCTACGATTTAATGCCGGAATCGGATGCCTATTTGGCATCCGATTCCAGGCATCAGAAGGGAGCCGATGCTGTCCGAATTTATCGGACAGCATCGGCTCCCTCATAAATCGTAATGTGAAAGTAGCCTTATACACGAGTATATAAATATCAAATATTAATATTTTCTTAAATATTTTGTTGGACCTTCTTCCTCAAGACTTAGGTCTAGTGATAACCTATATTTTGACAGCGGTCCGCCAGAGCTTGGGAAGGCACTGGAGGGAAGCTTCGACCCCCACACAGGAGGAACTCATTGGTGGGATAAATTCTCATTATCTACATGAACATTGTTTGGTTCACTCGATAAAGCAAAAAGAACGAGTCAGTTGCCAGTGCGAGATTTGGGAAACTTCTGGATTGGCGATAGCTCACACTAAAGGCCCCATTACATGGCACGATATCCTGAACGATATTGCTCCAACGTCACGGGTTTGGAGGCGGTGAACAGTCATCGTTAGGATGTTGTGATCAGGTATTTTGGACGAAGTACCTTAATGTCCGCGCTGCTGCCAGAGAGGAAAATACACCAACGACACTGGGACGTCTGAGTACTGGTAGTAGAGGTTTATTTCCAACGCGTTTCGGAGCCACGTACCGAGCTTCTTCCTCAGGGAACAGCAAGAGTACACTGGACAGATTTGTATTTATCACAGAAAAGGCACCAAAAAGATAATTCCAGTGACGTCAGTAAATAGGGAGGATCACAAAATGACGTCACAATGTTTATCAACATAGTTTCGTAGTAAACTGAATATAGTGATGCAATGTTAGGATTTAACATGAGAAATAACACATTAGTCATGTAGATGTTATACATTTCACCCGATTAAACAAATCTTACCATATTTGTATAAAAATTCATAAAAAATATATTTACATATAAAGTGGTGTAGTGCTGATTAGAACTCATAAAAATAAGCAGTATAAATCTGGTATTAAATGTCTTGTGTGTGTGTCCTCCATGTTACCCGTTGTGCTATCCATTCTTTTGTATGTTAAATGTAATATAGTGAGTGAAGGTGAATCTGTGAAGAACAAGTATAAGTGATGTGGTTTTGTGATTAAAATTGCGTGTATTGTCCGACTATATTGGTATTATATTTGTTTTACAGGGTTCAATTAATATATATGTTTATTTGGATGTTAAATAAGAGTTCCTGGGGGGCAAAACTGTGTAACTGCGTCAGCTAACATGTACAAATGTTTGTTTCCAAACTCATATAAACGTTGGAAAAAAGCAAAAATTAAATGATTTTAATCTAAAATTACTGAAACAACAATAAATATGATTTATTATACTAAAAAAATTTTTTTTTTTTTTTTTTTTTTTTTTTTATATATAAAATCAGGAAAGATAAAAATATGTATTATATTATAAAAATTACCTCTATCGTGTACAACAGATTCTGAGCTGATAAAAACTTTTTCTTTAGAGGACATTTTGCTAATTAGTAAATTATTACATATGACATCATAGGGAACTTTTTGTTTGTTCATACGCCAATTTATTTATGGGCCAATTTGAAAAAATACATATATATGACAATACATATTCTAAGGGTTTGAAATTTTGCAAAAGATATATAGATGACATCATAATTATATGGGATAGAGAGAGTGCTGAAATTGATGACTTCACAAAGGAATTATATAACAATATATGGGGTATAACTTTTGAACCACATACCAGCGATAAGAGTATTAATTTTCTAGATTTAACCTTGTATATTGAGAACAATAGGATACTGACTGAAACTTACTTCAAGGATACAGACAAAAACAGCTATGTCCATTTTAAAAGCGGACATTATAATAAATGGTTTCGGAATATTCCTGTCAATCAGTTTAAGAGAATAAAGAAGAATTGTATTGATGAAAAGATTTTCTCAGAACAATCATTGATCTTGAAGGATAGATTTGAACAAAAGAAGTATCCTAAAGGGTTAATATCTAATGCTTTTAACCATTGCAAAGGTATCACACAGAACAGCCTATTAAAAAGGAACAGTAAAGAGAGAAACAATGAGAATAATTTTGCCTTTTAATTTTATTACAACTTTCAGTAGAAGAAACAGAGAAATTAAAAGTATTTTAACAAAACATTGGCCGCTGCTACAAAATGACAAAATTTTTAAAAAAAATTTTACCTACAAAACCTGGTATAACTTATCGCCGTGCACCCAACATCAAAGGTATCCTAGCACCCAGCAGGACAAAAGAACACAATATAATAAGCATATCTAAACAACTGACTAATGGATCTGGAAAATGTGGTAACAGGAGATGTCTTTGTTGTAGAATCATACAAACTTGTAATTCTTTTAGTTCTACAGTCACTAAAGAAACATTTTCCATTATGTATAACCTTGACTGTAATTCCACGCATGTTATTTATCTTCTAGAATGTCCATGTAAAATTCAATATATAGGCAGAACAACCCAACAACTACATAATCGCATGAATAAGCACAGATCAAACATAAAAATTGGTTTCAAAATGCATGGAGTGTCAAACCACTTTGACACAACACACCAAAGAGACTTTACAAAACTCAAATTGACAGCTATTGATCATGTGCCTATGTATGTGCACAATAGACTAAATGCCTTGAACAGGAAAGAGAGGTATTGGATATAATAGCTCAATACTTTGAAACCCAAAGGACTTAATTTGATATCTGAGATAATATCATGAATAATATAAATTTGATATCCCATTAGTTTTATACACCCTTCCTGGTTTTACCTGCTCTTATCTACTGAATTTTAACATTCCTCATTTTTAACATCCATATTATTTATTTATTTCATATCATATCATGTCCTTGTCCTCTTCCCCAACACTGTGCCGACCCACATTGTGTATATAATAATCTATACAAGTAATTGTGATGAATTATGTCTTTTGATGTTGTATACTCTCATTGTGAATTGTCTTTGTATTTGTGCTCAAGAATATCACTACATAATACTGTTCAATGCATGCTGATTGAGATGTGGACTCGAACACCGAAGTTCTAGACCCAGGCGCTCTCTCTGTGCTGTGATGCTACCTTGCTATAGAGACATGCCGTAATTCTATGACCTAAAACATTGACACATGCTGTATAACGTCTGTTTGGAGACACTTACTATAATTCATTATCTGCTACTGTTGAATTGGAGGCATGCGCCTGTGATTCTTCTAAAACCACAAGCACACGCTGAATAACAGATTTAATTGATGACACACGACCTGCGTGCGCCTCCTATTACATCTAATTGAAGCCATGCGACCTAACCTTTGATCTAAATCGCAGACACGCTCTGTGCTTCTGCTATGTGTAATCACTGCGACTACTGACACTGAACGTTAAACAAATACAGGGTTCTGTTTAACCCTTTACTAGCATCCTATTCTTTCTCCTCTTTAGTGTTTTGAATAACATTAAACAAAGGCATATTTCTGATGACATTATTTCTATTCTTTAAATCTCAGTTAGCCTATACTAAAATGTAGATATAGAGACATACTGAATCATCTCCATACCCTCAAAAAAATTATTTTGATTTTTATCTCAGCCAGTGCAAATTAACCCCTCTACCTCAGTTCTCATGGATTAACCCTTTGGTATGACTGTTGAATTAGTTCTATACTTTCTAACCACAATGTATTTCTGCCATAGTCATTGCAGATTATCCGCTCTATTTCAGTTCTTACTAATTAACCCCTAGTACAACTATCAATTCGTACTCATGTTCTCCATTTCAAATTGCAGTGCATTCTACACTATGATCAATTAAGACAAACAAAAAGTTCCCTATGATGTCATATGTAATAATTTACTAATTAGCAAAATGTCCTCTAAAGAAAAAGTTTTTATCAGCTCAGAATCTGTTGTACATGACAGAGGTAATTTTTATAATATAATACATATTTTTATCTTTCCTGATTTTATATATAAAAAAAAAAAAAAAAAAAAAAAAAAAAATTTTTTAGTATAATAAATCATATTTATTGTTGTTTCAGTAATTTTACATTAAAATCATTTAATTTTTGCTTTTTTCCAACGTTTATATGAGTTTGGAAACAAACATTTGTACATGTTAGCTGACGCAGTTACACAGTTTTGCCCCCCAGGAACTCTTATTTAACATCCAAATAAACATATATATTAATTGAACCCTGTAAAACAAATATAATACCAATATAGTCGGACAATACACGCAATCTTAATCACAAAACCACATCACTTATACTTGTTCTTCACAGATTCACCTTCACTCACTATATTACATTTAACATACAAAAGAATGGATAGCACAACGGGTAACACGGAGGACACACACACAAGACATTTAATACCAGATTTATACTGCTTATTTTTATGAGTTCTAATCAGCACTACACCACTTTATATGTAAATATATTTTTTATGAATTTTTATACAAATATGCTCAGATTTGTTTAATCGGGTAAAATGTATAACATCTACATGACTAATGTGTTATTTCTCATGTTAAATCCTAACATTGCATCACTATATTCAGTTTACTACGAAACTATGTTGATAAACATTGTGACGTCATTTTGTGATCCTCCCTATTTACTGACGTCACTGGAATTATCTTTTTGGCGCCTTTTCTGTGATAAATACAAATCTGTCCAGTGTACTCTTGATGTTCCCTGAGGAAGGAGCTCGGTACGTGGCTCCGAAACGCGTTGGAAATAAACCTCTACTACCAGTACTCAGACGTCCCAGTGTCGTTGGTGTATTTTCCTCTCTGGCAGCAGCGCGGACATTAAGGTACTTCGTCCAAAATACCTGATCACAACACCGCACCTTGTGGAAGTACAGTCCCTGCAGCAGCTGCATTGTTCGAGCGATTACGCTGGTTGTGTGCTACACAACCGAACCAGGTGAGCAAATCTGATTTTTTTACATTTACCTGCCTATAAAGGATAAGACCCTATGTGTGCATTCTCAACCCTCTAGATATATCGTTAGGATGTTGTTGCGTGTAACACCGTGATTCAACTACGACAAATCGCTGGATCGTTGATCGCAGATTTGAGAGCATGTTCTCAAATCTAACGATCCATGATTAAGCCAACCTGCTGCATCATTCTGTGTGACACCGCGATAACGATGTCATTCACGACTTTACCCATTCACATCAGTGAACAAGTATCAATGGGTTGTGCGAACGATACCTGTTCGCTGGATCGTTAGTGCATCGGCCACGATATCTATGCGTGTGACAGCTCACCAACGATGTCAAAATGATGTCCTAACGACTGCACGCCACAGAGATCATTAAAGATCGTTAACGATGTAGTACCATGTAACAGGGCTTTTAGGATGTGTGGTTATGTGGCCCCTGGCCGGGTGCATCACACAGGTTATCGGTGCAGGTCTCTGTTCACATGGGCCAGTTTTCCTGTGTGTGTGTGTGCGCTGTGTGAAACCTGTCCAGTGTACAGTGGGTTAACAGCTGTAGGGTTTTCTTGAGCCATCTGAGCGGCTGAACGTATGTGTGAGTGCATTGCTGGGCTAAACCTGAATGGTGCACAGGGGGTTAATCACATCTCAGGTCTGTGTGTAAAGGTGGGTTTACACGTTGCGATATCGGCGTCCAATTTCAATGAAAAGTCACGTGGTTCGATCGTTGGAGCCGATATCGTTCCTGCGTTGTATGGTGTGAACGTCCAATATGATGCAGGAACGATGTCAATGCGATATCGGGGATTGAATGAGCATGCTCTCCAATGCTCCGATATTGAATGGAGATTGGAGCCGGATCGTGCTGTGTGACAACCCAACAACGATTTCAATCCAGATTGTTTGGTCGTTCCCGGAAGTCCCGTAGGTGTTGCTAATGTTTAATTTCTTAAGCCGCCCACCTCCAATGATTGGTGGCTAGGTAGTCTATGCGGATTGGCTGAGCGTTGCGAAGCAGCCATTTTGTTTGTTAAGCAGTTTATTGTGATGTGCGCTGCACTACTGAATAGTTGATGGAGCAGCGCAAAGGTGCCGACCAGAATGTATCCAAACACAATTCCACATCTCCTGATCTCCTGTACTGCTCGTGCAAATAGTTGTTGGACCTTGTCACGACGACTGTACCATGTAACGTCTGCATTTTGTTAAGGGTTTGTTGTCGGACACATGTTTTCAATGTGAATCTAATTAAAAGGAACATCATACAAACAGTACTTTGCATCTCCCAACTCCCTCCACATATATATAATGTGTAAACTATACACATGGTGTCTGTGCGACGCAAATGCATTGTGCTGGGCACATTTCACGACCGCAGAGCGTGCCCTGGGCTCCGCCAGTATGTGTGTGCGATTCCTTTGCGGAGTGAGAAATTATGCCCCGCTCCCGCAATTTGCGTCGTGACGTCATGACGTTGGCTTGCAGCAGGCCCACCCTTAGAGGTGGAGTGAAGTCCCAGCACTAAAGATGGCGGCGGAACAGCGTGCACTAGCCTGGGGCGAGCCAGAGCTGCTAATTTTATTTGACATTTTAGACACACAAGATTACTGGTGTGTTCAACCACACCAGCACCCCAGGCTGCATAAAAATTGCATTGTGCGCAAGATCCAACGGGCCCTGATGCGGGACCTACATGTTGAGCGAAGCTGCAAACAAATAGCAAATAGCAAACAAGATCGCTGACATGAAACATAAGGCCAGGGACCGCATTGCCGCCATCCGGGAACACATCCAGACTTTGCGTGGTGAGTATTATGTCATGATACATACAAACATGTGTCATCATTACACAATATAGCATAGTACACCCAACACAGAAGCAAACATCTATTGTCTCCTACACCAATGACTCCTACTCCAGCTATTCCAATATTTGGGTAGAAAGACATAATCAATATTGCTGTTGCGTGTCATTAAGTAAGCAATAGTGTGGTAAGAAAGTCAAGTACCCATACCTAGGCCCATTATGTTGTAATCGCCAAATAACTTTATTGTTTAAGGTTCCAAAAATCAGACCAGTACATACACCAGCAGACACACTATAATGTCATAATGGACGTAAGCCCATCATGTATGTAACAGGTAATTTACACACCAAAGGGTAGTAGGCACACACTACACTATGTTGAACTTTAAAAAATAGTCGGTAAGAAATGCTACCTTCAAAATACACAGATGCAGAAGATGAGGCAGACCAGGCTCCAGCTGCAGCCCCAGCAGAAGGACCGCGCAGGTCACCCGAGCGATCACCTGCACCCTCCAGATCCCCACTTACCATTCCCTCAAGGGGAACATTGTCCCCAGCCTCACCATCAGCAGCAGTTGGATCTCCACATGGTTCCCTAGCAGCATCACCGCGAGCAGATCTCGGAGACTCCCCGGCCCCAGCTCCTGCATACTCCCCTGTGGCCGCGGAACAACATGCCCATCTGGGAGTGTGTCTGGCCTCTGGTTCTGGTGATCAGGACACACCCCATGGCCAATCTGCCTTACAGGCAATAATGGAGGCATATGGAGCTGCCCAGCCATACTCATCAAGTGACGAACATGGCAGTGCTTCAGGTACTTGTGAAATGATTCCTGCCCTTTTTTTGGTGGCTAAAGTAAATTGGAATGTATGTAATGGCCACTTTACACACACAAAGTTATTGGTCCAACTTCAGAACAACTTACTGGTTGCAGTGAAATCATGGACACATTGTTCCATTTGGACACAGCCACAAAATTGATCTATGTGGCCATGATTTGAATGCAACCAGTTTAAAGTTGTTCAGAAGTAGGACAGATAAGTTGTTGTGTGTAAAGTGGCCCTTAAACAAAACATGATGTTAATTAAGGTTTTTGTTTTTTGCAAACCACTAGGCCCAACAGCTGATGATTCATCAGCCAACTTGCGCCAATCACCCTCCTCTGTCAATGGCTCCCCTCCTGTAGTTGGTAAGTATTTTTGTTGGCCACTCTTTTAATGTTCTAGAAAATGTATTTAAAAATTATGGCCAATGATGTTTGTCTCTTCACACTGTAGATGGAAGATCTTACCGGGACCTAATTCCGGCCTTCCAAGAGGCTCTGGTGAAGCTACGGGAGGCAACCACGCAGCTGGAGGTGGTGGGTGCCATGTTGCACCACTTTGTCAGCCAAGCTTCTAGTCAGGGCCCTGTTGGGCCACATTAATGAGTTTGCTTGTTGCATTGTCTCCAAGTTGGAATTGTAATTGTGTCATGTTGACATAACTATTTGTTTGTAATTCTTACATTCTTAGAAGGTCATGTTGGCCCGTAAAGTGTTGCGGAATGTTTCCGCATTACGCCCTTCGTGATATTTTTGGAGACATTTGCACTTTATGACCAATGTTTGTCCATTTTAATATTTTATGGTTTGGATACGAGTTTTCCAAAAAAAAGGTGTGTGACTTGCATGTTTTGGCAAGCCGCCAAATACAAAACAAATGATAACACCAATTGACTTGTGTGCGTTTTAAGTTAAAAACATAACTACACCTACAAAACACCTTGCTTCAGGTCAAACATACTACGTAAATTATAAAACTGAGTCATTTAATTTGGGCCTAAAGCCCACTTTACACACACAGATATCTGAGTCCAATATCTGAACAGATCTATGGTTGCAGTGAAATAATGGATACATTTTAACATTTGGTGGCTGTGTAGAACATGGAGCAATGTATCCATGATTTCACTGCAACCAGAGATCTGTTCAGATATTGGACTCAGATATCTGTGTGTGTAAAGTGGCCTTAACTAAGAAAAAAATGAGGACAGAGGGCACACTCCTATTTTGGATTGTTGAACACTGTATGAATCCCGGCCCACATAGAGCATGGCACATTCTGGGGAGCCCAAAGTAACTTACTTTACACAAACAAAGTTAGGGGTCAAACTACTTTAAAAATGGAGGCTTAGAGTGAAATAATGGACACATTGCTCCATTTGACCACCGCCACAAAATGGAGCAATGTGTACATGATTTGAGTGAAAGCCAAAATTTGTTCACACAATTGTCACAAAAGTGTGTGTGTGTAAAGTGCCCTTAACACACAATTACATTTTCCATTAAACAAAAAAAGTGTTTGGCAGCTACTTGTAGTGTCTGTTACACTTGTGTGGGACATTATTGAGCTAGGAACATACTTGCGCCTGCCCGATAACTGTTACCTATTCAAAAGAAAGACAACACTATTTGTTAAAGTACATTTATTTTGGCCAAAAAAAACCAAACTTAAATATTCTTTGGCTTAACCTTTTTTAAAACCAAAATGGGACAAAACGAAAACAAAGACTATCCTGCCTAAAGAAAATCACAGATCTTGGTAGCGTCCCCAATAAGGCTCATAGTCTTCCACAGGATTGCCAATGGCAGACTCACCCTGTTCCCTTGCAGGAACAGGGTATGTTCTGTGCCGAGGGAAAGATGGAAATGGCTCCCTCGGCACACCATGAATATGTCCAGGCACAAACCTAGCCATTGGTGGCCGATGATGGAACACTGACGGGGCCTGTGGCTGCAGGGTGGTCGGGGTGGGCTGGGGGGGCTGTGGGGGGCTGGGACAACACTGTCTCCCCGTTCAGTGTCCCATTCAGCGACGCCTCCAGGGCCAGAGTGATGATCCTCTCAAGGTGAGTTCTTTCTAGCCGGGCCAGCTCCGACACCCGTTCACTGACCATAAGCCCGATCCCAGTCCAAGGGACACGTTCCAGGTTCAGCCGCACCCTCTTGGCCCAGTCACCCAGCTGGGTAGAGGGGGGAGCTGGTCTTCGTCGTGCCCTGGCCCCCTCCCTGGGCCCAGGGTGCTGCATGGTGGGACCGGGATCAGGCTCCACCCCCGATGTAGTGGGGGGCTCCTCCAGAACGGGTGCCTCTTCCTGGCTGGGCCCGGCGCCTTGAGGGTCCTGTAAATAAGAAGCAAAAAAAAAACCAATTACTAAAAGCAACAAACATCTATGCTGTAACAGGCAACATCCCTTCAACCACTTTAAGCATGCAATGTAAAAAAACACCAAAAGTAACCTTTACACAGATTGAAAAGTCTTGCAAGACACACTGCTTACTCTACTTACATAAGTAAGCAGCATGTTTACGCATATGTGATGACACTAGCAGACTAGGTCTGTTACCTTTTTGAAGGCCAAAACCACGCTATTTTTCCAAAGGTGCAGTGTGAAAAAGAGCACACGATGATATGTTTAAAAATGGCCAAACAACACCAGTGTCTACAACTACCATTGCCGAGAGAGAGAAACAAGAAGATCAAACACATACCTCTTGTGGCGGATCCGAGACTTGGAGAGTGGCGGAAGCAGTTTGTGCAAAGGCCCTGCTGCACAGTGTACTCAGAGGGACATGCTGGTCCTTGAGGAAATGGAGGAGGTTATAGTACCACAAACGTGGCACATAAACCTCCCCCGTTCCACTCCCGGACCGCATGGACTTGTTCACCTCCTTCAGCTCCTTTTGGTACACTGTGCGCAGATTAGATATTTTCCTTTGCACAAACTGCAAATCCACACTCAGCCCTGGGTTGTGATGCTGGCTGAGTGCGATTAGCTGGTCATACGCCACTCTCCGCGCCGTACGGTTCTTATATTCCGGCGCTCTTATCCGCCACAAGCACTCCAGCTCCTGGCATTTGGCTATGAAGGCCTGGATATATTCATGGTTGTCTGTCATCTGTGAACACAGAAAAAGGCTTTCAACACACATACGCATGGATCATTTCCTTTCATGTGTTTGCATGTGGGTAAATGTGTTCCTGTGAAAACATTATAAAAGTGTCATTCATAGGTCCGATTTTTCAAAAGTTAAACATCACGCATTTGACAATAAGGCCATTAAGCAACATAGGCTACCAGTATGTATGTATGGCACTCTGTTAAAATGGATGTAAGGCCAACATTGGCACCTTGCGGGTCAACACACAATCAGCTAAATTAGCGTCACGGAGGTGGTATGTATCTCGGCCTCTACGCAAAGGCCTGATTGCTTAGGCTATCTGAGAAATAACCATGCACATGGCCAAAGCAAACATGCACGTTAAGGTAATGAAAAAACAACTATGGGAAAATAGTGTTGGGCTCATGTACATTTAAAACAAGCCAATAAAAAAGCGAACTTGTTTAAAGCAGCAGCAGGGCCCATTACAACACACTGATGGGTTCCTGCACACAAAATCAGTGTACCGCAACATAAAGGCTCACAAAGTGGACCACAGCCACATATCCCTCCAGCCAAGGATGTTGCTTGTGGTTGATAAGTTAATGGACATGTTTTATGTGGATGCCACAAGATACATTGTGTGCATAGGCAGCTTATCAATAGTTAGCCAATGTGCACAAGTAAGGTTAAGATTGTAAGGTGCAACGTCAACATAAACCAGTAGGCCACTTACATTCACTTTTCAAATGAAACAGTGTCTTCACACAGTGCCTAACGGGTACTGTGGTACAACTTGTTCTTTAACATTACATTGTTGGGCACAAATGTAATGAGAGTTAATGGTAGTGAACAACCATGTGACGACAAGAGGGCCAGCAAGTTTGGATAACCACATGAGATGTTGGAACAAGATAACTGAACCACTATGGTCACATGCTTGTTACACGCCACTGTTGAAGAATGTTTGGAACTGTGTTGGTCATTAACCATTAACCACCCACACAATACCCCGTATCCAAGATGTGTTTTAGTTTTAGGCTAAACATTGTCACTGCATTTTGGCACTTACAAATGGTACAAAGTGACAAAATTTAAAATACATTACTTTAAGCCACCCCAACAAAACCATACAGAATATAACAGGTAGTTGTCATTGTCCCCTTGTGGAGCCCTCCCCATGGCACACCTGCGAATTCATAATACATTACTAGAAAGGCGATTTTGCAAACTTATTTGAAGAAAAATGTTTATGAATCTAACCCCACAAAAAAAAAAAGGGGCCTACTTTGCCAACATGTGCACAAGCCAACTTTGCTTGCAGTGGTTATGTAATCCCAAAACTATGTATGCTAACACTGTTAACTTTGAAAATTGCAAGTACCTGGTGAATTTAGGTGAAAAAAAAAAAAAAAAGGGAAGGGCACTTCGCACACAGACACACATATCTTTGGAACGTAGTGACATATATGTGTTTGGAAATACAATCATGTAGACATTTTGCTATTGTGTGCCAGCAACACAAATGGAGCAAGATGTGTGCATGGTAGAACAGGGCAAACCGAAATATGTAGCTGAGTAAATCAATTGTCAGTGTATGCAAAGTTGCAAGCATTGAAAATACTTTGAAACAGCAAACAAACACACTATACTTGAAATACAACATCACAATTACCCAAAACAACCATGACGACCGAGAGTCACCAATACATACCGTCAATCCTGCTGTGCGACAAGAGGGGACGCTACCACGGTGTGTTTGCATGTGTTGGTGTGGGGATGATGGAAAAGTCGTCTTTTAAAGGCCACACAGCCAATCCAAAACCTTAATTAGCTGGCCAATCCACGACGTTGGGCGTTGTCACTCCAGACGCACTACCATTGGACGCCGCAAGTGTGTTGGCTAATTACTTGGTGTTTGGCCCTTGATAAACGGCACACAGCTGAACGCAATTAGGTTTTCTGCCCAGCGCCATTGAGGTAAGTAATGCTCTTCATTATAATCTATACAGGTAAATTTGCCAGAGTTAATGCGTTTTGTACTAATAGCCCTGCATGTCCAATTGTGATTAGGCAGCATTACGAGCATGGAGACGATGTGCAAAGTGTGCACATGTACTTGACGTTGTGTAAAATATAATAATTCATAGGGACAGTGTGGTTGTGGTAGTCCTGAGGTCATGCAGGTCTTTGCAGGTTATATGGCCTGTAAAAGACTGTGATGATGGTTTAACAAACATCATAACAGTCTTTGCACAAATGGAGACCCAGTTGTTATATGTGTTATGCTGCACATGGTTTATTGTTAGCTTCGTCCATCTGTGTAATTGTTGGTTTGCGTAATATGCGTTAAATTGATGTCAAACAATTGAATTATGTTGAAAATGTTGGTTCTTGTGATGTGTCAGGTGTATATGGGGGTTTGATGGTTTTTAGGGGGGTTTCTGACCTTAGACCAATACATAGGACCAAACATCAGAAAAATTACTGAATTTGCCCATTGAATGTCTTTGGACATGGATATGCTGGCCACACAGCACAGGAGGATTAATATTGTTTGTGTGGGTACATGGATGCTGGATGGTTTTAAACATGTTATGCTTATTGTGTGTCCTTCTAGGGTCTTTTGCCTTGTTTCAAAACATGCTTGAAGTGGTTTTTAGTTAGTAGACGAATTTTATGATCAAATAGCGTGTGGAGTGTGGCCAGGAAGCAATAGAACGCTGCTTTGTTTGCCATTACTTCTGTTTAATCCATACTGTTGCTGCCGTTTCTTGGCACATAGTGCACTTGTCATAGTGGCTTGGTCCCAATAGGATTTGGCCCAAAGACATTCACAGACACATGTAACTTCAAATTGTCATGTCTTTATACAATCCTGGAAAAACAGCCAGACAGGCTATTGTCCCCCTTCAACCTGTGCTAATATGTCTGTCTGTTAACAATACGTGTTTTTTGGAGTAAACAAAATGTGCTACTATGTGTGTGAGGCCTGATAAAGAAATAGGACCGATACAACATTACATGTTGTTTGCCATAATACCCCATCACTAAATTACATTGTGGCGTGCAGTCCTCTTTGGTGCTGCTGTGTCTGTGACATTTGAGTGTTGATAATAATGTTTTAAGATTTATGTCTAAAATCTGTCTTTTTTGATTTTCTTTTTCTCTCTTCCAGATTCCTGCTAACACTGTTTTGTCGACATGCATCATTCCTTAATGGGAGTAGTGGCTTTGTCCATGGTTCAGGATGCCTTGTTGACAGATGAGAGGAATGAGAGACTGCGGAGGCGGAGACGACAGCGTATGTGGTCTCGGGATTGGCTCCTGCAAAGGTCCGACCTGACCCACATGCGCCTTGTCCGTCAGCTGGAGAATAACAATCCGCAGGATTTCAGAAATTTCCTCCGCATGTCCGAGGATTCTTTCAAAATACTGTTGGACTTGGTTACACCACATATTGCCTGTGAGGACACTGTCATGCATCCAGCAGTACCAGCAGAGGAGCGGTTGGTTGTAACTCTGCGTTTCTTGGCTTCAGGGCGCACGCTGACTGAGCTGCAGTATGCATCGGCAGTCTCGCGCTCCCTGCTGAGTAGCCTAATCCCTGAAACTTGTGAGGCTATTGTGAGGTGTCTCTTGCCAACCTATATGCGATTTCCAACAACCCCCGCGGAATGGTTGTCAGTTGCCACTGCCTTTCAGGAGAGGTGGCAATTCCCAAACTGTGGCGGCGCATTGGATGGCAAGCATGTGAGGATCACACAACCCCACAACACCGGCTCCTACTATTTTAACTACAAGGGTAATTTTAGTTTGGTCCTCATGGCCCTCGTGAATGCAAAATACGAGTTACTCCTTGTGGATGTGGGGATGAACGGTCGTGTGTCTGATGGTGGAGTTTTGACCCATACCTCATTTGGTCGGGACCTTGTGGATGGCCGCCTTAACTTACCCACCAATGATGACACCAATGAGCATCTCAACTTCGGATTTGTGGGGGATGAGGCCTTTGCACTACACGCCAACCTCCTTCGGCCATATCCCCAGAGGGCTCTGACCCCTCAAAAACGCATTTTCAACTACCGCCTATCCCGTGCATGGCGTGTGGTTGAAAATGCATTTGGGATAATGGCCAATAGATTCTGCGTCTTTCATTCTCCTTTAAGTCTGAAAATGGAATCTATCCGTATGGTAGTGATGGCGTGTTGTGTGCTACATAACTTTTTGCGGCGTAGGGATACTCAATCATACACGCCAGTAAGTTTTTTTTTTTCAATGTTTTTATTGAGTATATAATAACAAACAAATTATTACATAAAATTAGAACATAAATCTAGACCATTGTCGGTATCACAAAATATTCCCGTAAAGGGAGGCAACCATCGGTCATCATAGTCCATCACTAAAACATATTTGTTGTACAGAATAAGTGGTAGAGCAAACAATAGACATCACTTAACCAAGACCACAACAACATTATAAAATGAATAAGGGGAAAAGGAACAAGTGTTTAGGGGAAGAGGGAACAAGGTGAAGATTGGGGACAAGAGAGAAAAGGAAGAGAGAGAAAAGAAGGAATAGGGGAATAAGGGCGGGAGTCTTCATCGACCAGCTAAGCAAGTTGAGAGTATTGTTGATATAAGGGTGAGGAAAACCCAGCACGTCAGGGCTTATCTGTTACTGTAGGATAGTCATATAATCAGGTAGGCAATCGAACTGTATTATGTGTAGACTGAATCCATGGGTCCCACCAACCGAGCACCTTTTCACGACGGGCAGCATCGTGAGCTAACAAGAGCTCATGTTGAAGATGCAAGTTAAGTGCTATGGTGAGGTCACTAATGGTCGGCATTCTCACAGATCTCCAACATCTAGCAATACACAACCTTGCTCCGAGCAAAGTGTTTGCCACAATAGGTCGTAATGGAGAGGGCCAGTCCTGGAAACCCAAGTCCAGGAGGGCCAGAGCTGGGCTTAACCGAAACTGGACCCCCGTCAATGAAATTAGCAGCTGAGCCACAGAGTACCAGAACGTGCCCAAAGGTAGGCAATCCCACCACATGTGAAGGGATGATCCCCTTTCAGAACATCCTCTCCAGCAAGTCTGGGCCTCCGAGGCACAACAACCCCTGAAGCGGGCCAAAGACATCGGGGTTATGTACCACTCCAACTGGACTTTTTTGATTTGCTCAATATGGTTAACACAGCTTGTATAAGCCGAACTACGGAGCGCAGCGTCTTGCCATTGTTCCAGCGTGACGTCAATTTGTAAGACAGATTCCCATTTTACCATATACGGTAGTTTTTCAGAGCTTCTCAGCCGAGCTAATGCACCATGTATAACAGAGACGCCGTGACCACCGGAGGGAGCTGATTTAAAGTACCTCTGCACCACGCCATCAACAGTTGTTAGGTCTACCACAGGCCAAGTCACTGAATTCAAAAAATGTTGTAATTGAAGATATTGGTAAAAAGCTGTTCTGGGGATAGAGTATCTATCTGCAAGTTCTGTAAAAGATTTAATGGTGTTACCGTCCAGGACCTGATGAACAAAAAGGACTCCACCGTCTCTCCAAGATGTAAGAGAGAGGGACCCCACCAGCGCTTCCACCTCCCGAAGGGAAATGTCGCGGAAAAGGAAGGCTAACAAGGAGCGTGCATGCTGTCGCCAAACCCTCAATAGAGCTGACATAGCCCCAAGAAGGTTAGAATCTGCCGATCGTTGTAGAAGGTTCATCTCGAGTAAAAGTTTAGTGGATCCACGAGGAGCATAATACTTCGCGATTTGCATCCACAAAGGTTGGTGCGCGTCCGCCCACCAAAGACTAGCCACAGAAAGGTGAGTTGCCGCATAATAAGATGCCAGACATGGGACTCCCATGCCCCCAGTCGCAGGGGAAGAGAGAGCACCCTCATACCGACTCTATGCAGTTTGTGGTTCCAAATAAAACAAGTCAAAAGTGATTGCAAAGTTGCAATCAAACGTTTAGGGACCATCAGCGGTAAGCACCTAAGCACATATAAGATTTTTGGAAGGTACGTCATTTTGACTATATTTATTCTGGCAACCCATGATAGAAACAGCCCTTTATGGGAGGCAAGTCCCTCCCTTATGGTGCGAGTCAGAACCTCAAAGTTATGGTGTACTATCCTGCTGGTGTGTGCAATCCAGACTCCCAGGTACGGAATACCTTTAGGAGACCATTGAAAGGGGAAACGCGCTCTCAGCTCAGCCATCTGCCCCGAATTGACTTGGATAGGATACAGCAAAGATTTAGATGTATTTAATTTATAGTAGGAGGCTGCCGAAAACTCGTCCAGTAGAGCCATAATCCTTGGAACGGTGACCAGCAAGTTCGTACAAATGAAAATCACATCGTCGGCATATAACCCGATTTTGTGTTCTATCTTTCCCACGCAAGAGCCCGAAATCATAGGGTCCTGCCTCACTCTGGCCGCCAAAGGCTCCATTACTAGAGCAAAGATTAGCGGCGACAGAGGACATCCCTGGCGGGTACCATTCATTATGGGGAAGGAACTCGACAGGAAGCCAGAAGCCCTGACCCTTGCTGTGGGGGAAGTATAGAGAGCTAACACTGCCTTTTTAAAACTGCCAATAATCCCAAAGCTGTCCAAGACCACCTCCAGCTACCCCCAGTGCACCCTATCAAACGCCTTTTCGGCATCTAACGAAATGAGCGCACTGGGGGCCCCCCTCCTCTCCAGGACCTCTAGTATATCAACAATTCGCCTCGTGCCGTCCGACGCCTGCCTTTCCGGGATGAAACCCACCTGCTCCGGACTGACCAAAGAGGGTAGCACCTCCAAGAGTCTTGACGCCAATAGCTTAGCGTAAATTTTTAAGTCTCCATTCAATAGAGCAATGGGACGAAAATTAGCCGGTACGTTGGGAATCTTCCTAGGTTTTGGTATTGCCGAGATTGTCGCCTCCAGTCCCTCTGGCCGTATCCATTCCCCTTCGTTCCATAATGGGGAGGAGAGAAAACGCAAATGTGGGAGGATTTGCTTCAAAAAGGTCGTATAATAGCGGTACGAGAAACCGTCTACGCCAGTAGGTTTTGTGGATAGTGTGGACCCCACAAGTGGGGAACTCAGTCCAGGGGATTGGCGTGCTAACGACTTTGGTATAGCGCCACTCCAGCCGTTAGGGCCAGGTCGACCTCAGCAGGATGCCAGAAGCAGCAGAGACAGCTACTGCTCATATCTCAATGGCCCTGGGGCAGTGCCCTGGCAGCCACACGACATGTAAGGGGGTAGTCATAGGTCCTTAATGTGCCATGTGTTAGAAAGCTTGTTTTTTGTTATTGTTGAAACACTGTACTATATGTTATTTTGACGAATGTAGCCCTTTTTATGTTTAAGTATTATGTCACATTGTCTTGTTATGTTTTGCTATGGTGTGTGTGAACACTATAACAATATATTTTTTTACAAACCACAAGTGTGTGTGCATACTTTCTTTCAAACATGATTACAGTACGTGACCAATTGCATTTTATGTTGTGCTTTGCGGTTTGGTAACAAAATGGTGTTTAGGGGTCCATGCACCATTGTCTGCACATGTACATTACACATGTATATGGGTGATCAAACAGAATGCATTTTTAAATTGGTTTCTCTATGGCCACAAAGCGTTTAGTACACATTGCTGTGTAAACACATATGGCCTATGATTGTGTGTGTCCTTGACACATATGCAGAGGTGTAAACACATACATACATTTAATAGCATGCAACAACAGGGGTAATACTATGTGAGTTACATACACATGTGCAGACTTCTAGACAGGAGGGGAACAAGTTGCTCAGTAGTGTGATATTGTAATATCTATGTGTGACACGTCACACACACAGATATCAGTGCAGATATTGTTTTCAGATCTCTGGTTGCAGTGAAATCATGGACACAGTGTTCCATTTATACACAGCAACAAAATAGAACACTGTGTCCATGATTTTCACTGCAACCAGAGATCTGTGAACAATATCTGCACAGATATCTGTGTGTGTGACGTGGCCCAAAAGTTAGAATTTGGAAACGAAACAGAGTGTTGCAGCAAATGCGACGCATAATATATGTAATAAGCGGCTTAAACAGTAGCACACAATGGTTAAATCCATCCAGGACGCCAGCATGTTGGAGACGTTTATTGTCCAATCAAGACGCACTGTCGCCGGCCAATAGGATTATTGTGGGCGTGGGCAAATACTACCTTCTAGCCGCCCATGTCCTCAGGTACGCCTAATCCACGCCCAGATTGGTTATGTGGTTGTGCTGTGTGAAAGCCCCACTTCGATGTGAAATATCGCCGGCCCGTCGGACACGGCCACTTCCGGATCGTTGGTCCGTCGTTGATCGGAGGTAAAATTGGTACGTGTAACATCTCCACTGCGATCTTGAATTTGTGCCAAAAACGAGCGCGCTCCCGCGCCATTGTATACGATATCGGAACGATATCGCGTCATGTAAACCCACCTTGAGTGAGATGTGCTGATTGACTCACTGTGTTGCAGCTGTGTGAGAGGCAGCCTGGATAAGAACCTGCCAGATGTCTGAATAGGAGAGGACGATGGGAATCAGAGCAGTTCAGACCACTGCCATGTGAAGACGTGCTGGAAGTGATCCGTCCCCGGTGGGGGAAGTGAAGGGAGCCTGCCAGCTCCATTCCAGTGGCACAAAGATGCGTGCATGCCAGCAAGTGTCCAGGACCGAGGTCGGCTCAAGGGCCAGGCGGTCATGTGTGTGATGAGGACCGAGGACGGCTCAAGGGCCAGGCGGTCAGATGTGCGATGTGAGAGACCGAGTATGGCTCAAGGGCCAGGCGGTCACAGCCGACTTTGGGATTGACTGAGTGAGTCATGATAGTCCCGTAGATACAGATGTAAATGTACTGGATCCCGGTGGATCCGTGGAGGTCTCGTGTGTACTGAATGACAGGGTTCCTGGTACTATTGTGGGCCTTGAGTATGTAGCATATTGGGGTATGAAAAAAATGCCATGAATGCTGTGTCATGCGTGAGTCATAATGGTTCATGCAAAAGTGCCATGTGTGATGACTCGTGTGCAATAGGATGGGAAATGATCCCTGTCAGGGTGTTAGGCGGCAGTAACCGCCATTGGGACCAACAATGGGTCGTGATATGGTCCTGTTGATTCTCATGCGAATGTCCTGTAATGTAATGTCATGTGATGTACTAATGTGTATGTGAATGTCATATAGTGAAATGTAAATACAGTGTTATGTTTTATGTGATGAAAGCGTTTTATGAAAGAAATTAATAAATCCGCTGGTTATGTTCCGTTGAAAATGTACCGTATATACTCGTGTATAAGCCGACCAGTGTATAAGCCGACCCCCCTACTTTTGCCCCCAAAAGCTGGTAAAAGTTATTGACTGGCGTATAAGCCTAGGGTATGAAATGCAGCAGACCCCCATCCTATTATATAGCCCCCCGTCACTGGTATATAGCACCCCTCAGTAATGGTATACAGGCCCCTGTGCAGTAGTATACAGGCCCCTGTGCAGTAGTGTACAGGCCCCTGTGCAGTGGTATACAGGCCCCTGTGCTGTAGTATACAGGCCCCTGTGCAGTGGTATACAGGCCCCTGTGCAGTGGTATACAGGCCCCTCTGCAGTGGTATACCGGCTTGTATCTGGCCCCCAGCAGTGACACACAACCCCCCCTCATTAGTATGTGTCCCCCAGGCTGCGGCACCTGTTAAAATAACAAACCTTTCATACATCACCTTTCCGGCGCCGCTCCTCCGCTCCCGACTTCTTCCTGCTTGTGCCGGCTTCTAGTGCTGTGACCGGGCGCAGGAGATGACGTCATCAGCTGCTCCCGGTCACATGATACCGGCACAAGCAGGAAGAAGCCGGGACCGGAGGAGCGGCGCCAGATAGGTGATATATGAAAGGTTTGTTATTTTAACAGGTGCCGCAGCCTGGGGGACACATACTAAGGAGGGGTGGCTGTGTACCACTGCTGGGGGCCAGTGTATTGCAATATGCACGGCTCCCCCCGCCGCTGATGGACGGGGGGATGCCGTGCATATTCATTACACTAATGAGGCGGCCCCACGTGACCGCCCGCGGTCACTGCGGCCCCTCCTGCCTCCTCCAGCACCCGGTCACAGCCTCCCCCCAAGCAAATACACCGTGACAATTTTTGGGCTGAAAAACTCGGCTTATACGCGAGTATATACGGTAGTTACTAATGTCATTTCCCCATGCCAAGCGGGTTCCCCTGGGGCGCTTCCTCACAGATGGTTTTAATATATTTACTGGTTTTCTGGGCTTCTCATAATCAGATTGGTATACACAAATGTTTAAAACAAAGCCCCTAAAGCTTATTCCCCCACCCCCACTATCCATTAATTTATCTTTTATGTCCAATCCTGCCTGCCCCTTTCCTTCTGTGTGGTCCTTTCTTTCCCTCCCCTCTCCTATAAAATCCAGTTTGGAGTTGGTTTATACTATTGGGGATTATTTGGACATGACTGTTATATTGATATAGTTGTGTAAACAAGTTGTATCTGTTAATAATTTTTTATTCAAACAAATCTTCTATTTTTTTTTTATTTTTAAAGGAATTCACCTAGAAATCAAGGATGTTTTGAGTTCTCTAGATACAGTGCTGTGTAAATTAAGTGGGACAAAGCATAGCATTTTTGTAAGTAAAATTGTAAGTTAGTTACCAATCAGGGATTTACACCAGTTTTAACTGCTTTGAACAGGTGAGTGTACAACCTTGAGCAACAAAATGTGGTTTGACTGGTTTTAGTCAGAAATAACAGCTAGCTGCCCCCTCAGTTTCAGTTGAAAGCTTGCTTCTGTGAGGAGTGGTTTAGTGTACTTTTTCTCTCAGTGTGATTCGTGCTTGTAAAAATCGATGTTACTCCATGGAAGAGGTCTAGAATTATTACTCTTAATGAACATACAAGTCTGACTGTAAGAAATTGCTTCCACCGTTGGTATTGGAAAATCTACCGTTTCAAGAATAATTCGCACACACAATGAAACTGGATCGTTTTCTCCAAAACGAAAAGGGAAATGTGGAATAAAAAGGAAAACGTCACCAAGAACTGATAAAACACTTATCAGCAAGAGTACAACTAATGCAAGAAAAACAAGTAAAGACTTGCTTTGTCCCAATTAATTTCAACAGCACTGTAGATAGATTGTCACTTCTGTCCCGCCAGCTTTTCAATTTTTAAGATCCGTAGCCACCTGGTGGAACATCTCTACCTCAGAGCATAGTGACAAAGAGGGAAGCGTGGTTGAACATGGAAGGATAGTTTTAGGGAATTTTTATAGATTATCTTCAACAGGCTCCTCAGTCCTCCTCAAGAGCCTCCAAAGTACGAATAACATCCTGTTCCATATTAGTGACACCACCATTACCCATGTCACCCCTAGCATGCAATTTCCGGAGGACCAATTTACGGGAGAAGAGGTGCAGATCTTTCAAGACTGTGAAATAATTGTAATTATTATTTGGTACAAATGAAAGACACAGTTGTAAAACCTCCAATTGAGGTTTTGTCAAAATATGACTGAACAAATTAATTACCTCAAGACCTGTATTCCTACTTATCTTTACCAAGAGTTGGGGAGGTGTAATAATATGCTTCCCTTCTGTGGATCTTTACCAGGAACAATGCCTTCTCTGTTAGAAACTGGCATCATACCACCTCTTTCACCTGTAGGGCCCTTTTCTAAAGATGAGAGGGAGGACACTGAGGCCAGGATTCTTGGGGGATCCTTGGAAGGACTCTAAGGGCCACGTCACACACGCAGATATCTGTGCAGATATTGTTCGCAGATCTCTGGTTGCAGTGAAATCATGGACATATTGTTCCATTTTGTGGCCGTATACAAATGCAACAATGTGTCCATGATTTAACTGTAACCAGAGATCTGCGAACAATATCTGCACAGATATCTGTGTGTGTGACGTGGCCCTTAGGGTGAGCTTCTGGCCTCTTTTTATACCTACTTCTCAACCTGTAGACTGAGTTGTTCTTATAATCCAAATAGTCTCATTTGTATTTCTTAGTCTTCACTGAGAGAATTTCCTTTTCCCACTTCTGCAAACTCTTATCCAACTCATCGTATAATTTGTCAAATGCCTCACCAAGTAATTCTGTGGCCAGTTTTTCCTGAATCACGTTAATCTCTGATTCCATAGAAATGAGAGAGGCCTCATTCAGTTTCACCAATCACATCATATTGCAATAGAGAAGAAAATATCGGGCACCTACCAGGTTCAGGCTTAGATGTCTTCCTTGGCTTTGAGGAAAGCAATCCTGGGTCAGGGAGAGGAAATGGACCCATTGAAGTGGCACTGCTCCGCGAAACGGCAGCTGTCGTCCATGCTCCCTGACCCCGCTTGATTACGTCTTGTGAATAACTGGACGAATAAAAGGATCTCAGAAATTCAGTGAGTGCCACCTGGCTTTTTCTTTCTCGGATATAATAACATCATATTGCCCCTTGAGCAATTAGTCAAAAGTTCTTCCCATTCCTTTTTAATTAACTCGTCCTTGACTTTAAGGGCCACTTTACACACACCAACTTATCTGTCCAACTTCTGACCAACTTGCTGGTTGCAGTGAAATCATGGACACATAGCTCCATTTTGTGGCTGTGTACAAATGTAACAATGTGTCCATGATTTCACTGTAACCAGCAAGTTGGTCAGAAGTTGGACAGATAAGTTGGTCTGTGTAAAGTGGCCTTCCAGGATGGAAAAACTTGAATCTTCAAGCCTCGTGGAACAAGGCCTCGGGTCAAGTAGTGCTCCATAAAGGCCTTGTTCCACCAAGTGCGCGATTTCTGACCAAGAAGGTGTTTTAATTTGGCGGTTAAGTCTGAGGTTACTCTGGTGTTGGTGTTAACCACACCTCCTGCTTTCTCTCTGAAGACCGAATCCAGCTTACATAGCCAGGTATTTTCATGGGCTTTATTTTTTGTGTCCTTTAAAAACCACTGGGCCTTCTGCCACCCCTAATTTTTGGGGGTAAAAATGTTGCTTGGCCTGTGAAAAAAAAAGGTGCCAAATCTTATGGTTAATCTCTTTTTATTAAATTTTTGAAAAGTATTACAAAGGTGTGCATATACATACAAGACAAAAGAAAATATAATAGAGAGTCGCGATAATAACATCGACTAAAGGAGCAGTTTACAGTAAACTACCCCTATCAATTTGTTCCCTTCCCTGGTGTAGCTTCTTCTAAATCTTAATTTGCAGTTCTATACAAGTATAGTTAACCCTTTTGTTTTTTTTAGTAGTTGGAATTGTCTGTCCAGAAGGCGGCAGGGGTTCCTACCAAAGTTCCATGTCAATTTCCCCAATTCCATCATGTTTACTGAGTGCAATATGCTATACATTAGATTATTTCACGTTGTCTTATTACTGTACCCGTTAAATTTCACATTTAAATAAACTCGCCTAGAATCTATGACTCCAAAATGAGGACCCCATTATCAAAAGAGTATCTCTCAACTATATACAAATAGAACTATTTAGAAGTCCCTTAAAGCTCAGGGAAGATGAGTTTAGAGAGGGGATACTAAAACTAAAAAAATAATATAACAGGAGAGAAGGAAAAAAAAAATGTAAGGAGGAAAAGATGAGGAAAGAGAAAAGAAGTGAGAATGGGTCTATATTAGGGTGATTGGAACCAGATACTGGGAAGGATATCGCTGAAGAAAGGGAGAGGATATGGTTCACCCTAACTCCCCGTCGGCCAGAGGACATTCCACCGTGTCTACATCAGTGAAGATACTCTTAAAGTCAGCAGAATCCTGGAAAAAAATCCATTCAAACCAAATCGCTGAGATCCCGATGCCTCGGCTGCTAGTTCCTCCATTCGAAAAATGTCCATCATTTCTCTGAGCCAGTCAAGCAAAGATGGAACCCGTGGTGTTTTCCAAAACCTCGGGATCACAGCATGTGCGGCCGAGACACAAAAGCGGAGGATATCCTTCTTATGAAGCCCAATAGGACCAGAAAAGATGGACAGCAGTGCTGTTTCAGGACAGCATTCAGCCTGTTTACCCATTATCTGGGTGTATGTATTAAATACCTCCGACCAAAACCGCTGGATTTCCCCACAACTCCACCAAATATGTAGCATCGTCCCTGTCTCCTCTCCGCAGCGCCAACAAATGTCAGGGGTATCAGGGAATATGCTCCGAAGGGTTGCTGGACATAAGTACCATCTGGTGAGCAGCTTATAGCTTCTTTCTTGTGCAATACAAGTATTAGCTAATTTGTGAGCAAATAAAAAGCATTTCTGCCAATCGCTATCTGAGATGTTTCTTTCCACTCCTTCTCCCAAGCCCGCTGGAAGTATAGAGTGCCCTGATCTCTCAAGGACCCTAGAGCCTGGTACAAAAGTGCCAAATCTTAACAGCGTACTAGTAAGAAAAAAAGTATGAAATGTAGAAAAAAAGTTCCAAATATTACCTACGTACCAGTGAGTTGCTTCAAGTCCTGTCAAATAGTGTAGTTCAAATTTTTGGGGTCCTGTAAATAACACTGAACCTTCTGCCTCCCTACGTTTTGTGGTCATATTTTGCTTGTCCTGTAAGAAAAATCCCAAATCTTAACAGCGTGCTAGTGAGCTACTTCAGCTACTGTCAAATAGAGTAGTTCCATTTTTTGGTAACCTTGAAAAATGTAATATGCAAAGCCTAGCGTTAAGGGACAGGGACGTGGATATGGGTGTGATGTTGATGGTGGTGCCTGCCAAAGCAGTGTGACATGTCAAAAGAAGGTTCATGTATCTACTTCTAGGTTCCAATTTTTTGGTCCACACCATAGAGCTGTGTTGAAGCTGGAACAGCGCGAGTAGGTTCTGGGTTGGATGGCAGACAATGCCTCTAGTCAGTTCACAAGTAGCACCATCAAATCTTCCTCACAGTCTTGGTAGCCAAGAGGCTGGGCCGGCCGATGACCAACCTGATCGTCCTTCTCCCCCATCATGAGTCCCAGGAGACATATTACCCCAAATATGGGCACTCTGAGGAGCTCTTTGCATTCTTTTTTATTCATTCGGGCCTTTCACTGTGCACTATTCAAGAAGGAAATGAGGAGATGGTGTGCGGTGATGCACTAATATTTTAGCATCCACAGCCAGACGAAAGCCATGTTGGGGAACATCAATTACTGTCTTAAGAGGTGGAGGTTGATAATGAAAAGACACAGTTACCATCAGGTCAGCCTAAAATCTCAACTCAGGAGGAGGATAATATTGACGAATTGGAAGATGAGGTGGTTGATCGTGAGGCCACTGATCCAACCTGGACCAGTGGCAGGCATAGCAAGCACAGCAGTGCAGAAGGGGATGGATCAGTAGCATCAAAACAGGCGAAAGATGTAGTAGTTTGACCAGAGTGAGAACTGGGTCAGCTGCCAATCTAAAATTGAGGGCACCGCCCTATCTCCTGCACAGGGATCACTAACACATTTGTAGCATTAAGCACATTATACAAGAAAAAGCAGTATGTATAAGAAAGGATCACCTGAATCAATATACAATTAAATAACAATCTTTATTTTATAAATTCACACACAGAGAGCAAAAATTGAAAAACATTAAAAATGCATGGTGTGCAAGACATGCAAAAATGACAAATACACCCAAATGTACCCGGTCCCGGGCGGTTGCAATGGAGGATGTCTTGGGTGGTTTGCCTGAGCCTGTGGCCCTGGTGGTTGCTGAAAAATGTGTAAAAAGGGGGAAAATAAAATAAAGGAAAGTTTCGTGACGCCACCTATGATACCCGGTAATGATACCGGCGCTGCTTTCAGACCTCCGGGGATGGTGATGCTGCAGTCAGATGGTAACGCTCCCCATAGGAGGAGCGGAGTCACTGGGGCAGTGAGGTGGAATAGGGATTTTGCACAGGAAGGCTGATCTCCACTCAGCCTTGTCTATGGTGCTGCAGGGGAAGGCAGCTCATCAGGTGAAGATGATGGCAGGCAGTCTATGTTAAGGGCAGGATCAGTGGCCGTAATAACACACACACACATGCTGGAAGTTGTTTCCGTACCTTTTACTGCTGTAGCAAGGTAACGTCCAGGGTACACTCCAGGTGGTCGGGAGGCACTTCAGGATCTTCACACCCGGTGAGTTGTGAGGCTTCCTTATCTTTGTGTGTGTGTGATGAAGTCCTGGCCTGCCTGAAACCTGACCTGACCTCCCCTGTGTCTCTCACTTGTATTGCAGGCGGTGAAACCCTCTGCTAGCTGCTGCAGTCTCTCCTGCAGTTTCTGGCTCTTGTAGTTGCTGTGCTACAAGTGTCCCTGGAGACTTGTCTCCTTGGTTGACCGGTGTTTTCTGCTGGGCTAAGTAGTCCCTGACAGACTCAGACTCCGGTGTCCTGGTTGCTTCCTGGGGTGAACTGGCATGGTTCCTCTGCCCCCACTCTGTTCCTTGCCTTGCCTCCGACCCTCACTCTTGGGTCCCTTACTCAGGCTAGGCTTCCCTCTGGTACAGGCCTAGTGCGGCTCTGTTCACCAGGATGTCTTCACAGTACTGCTCCGTACTGCACTGCCTAACTTCTCCCCCGGGCCTGAATTTATAGGGGACCTGGACTGAAGGCGGCAAGTAGAGTTCCCCCATCAGGTCTGGTGTGGAAGGTGTTGCATGTGTAGGGTACCTGATGTGGAAATCCCTCTGTGCACCAAGTGGTTCTGTGGCTACTTATACCGCAGGGTGCCACATTCCCCCCTAGTTAAATTCAGTACTCCCGGACTGAGAGACATTTTTCAGAACATTATAACATTAACAATAATGGGTATCATAACAGAGTCTTAAAATCAAAAATACAAAAACCAAGAAAAATGGGGAAAACGGGTAAAGGTACAGTACATACAACGCTAGTCCATCCGCCGCAGGATGTTAAAAGGGAGTTTTTGCCACAACCAGTCCCGTGGCCATGGTCCATGTTTAAATAACTTATGACTCCAGGGAAAATGTAAAAGTTTTTACAGTAAAGTCTCTGTAGGCTCAATACTTTTAAGGGTTACAGGTTCAAGTCTCTGGTTACAATACATTATTTAACACATTTACATTCCCTATCATTCCTATGGGCATCTCAGCTTAGGAGTCTTGGCTTTCACTTTCCACCCCCAGGAACATTCTTTTCCTAATTTAATGTGCATGGGGGTTAGTCCAGTTCCTCCACCCTTTTGTACACTACTATTTACTGTCTATTTACATACAAGTCTCATATTTACATTTTACTTTCTGTACCTGAGTGGTGTCTGCCCAAGATTACTTCGGGTTGATCTGTGTAGTACTGGCGTATGTACAGGCTGTGCACTAGTGTGTACTTCTAGTGTTGTGTGTCCACTATCCACTAGTCTAAGGGTAGACCTACACAACACTGATATGCCTGAGCATCTTCTTGGTCTTACCACACAACTGGCAGGTACACCGATTGCAGGATCCTCTGGTTCTGCTACAATGGGTGGTTGTTCTTGCACTTGAACAGGTTCTTCTAGTCTTCTTTGTTCTTCCACTGGTTGCAGAAAGGTGATTACAGGTACTATTATGGCTCCTTCACATTGAGGCCAAGCTTCAGGGAAATCTCCAAGTACTGTATGAATCACTTTTTCCTATGGGCCTTCTGTTTGAGGTTTACTTGGGATCTCTTCATGAGGTCATAGTTGTGCAGGACATCTCTTTAGATGGTCTCTAGAAACAGTTGCGGTTGTTTTACCTTCGTCCTTACTGATCACGCAAGTCTTTTTATTGTCAAAGTTAGAATTTAGCACGGTGTAGGGTTCTGCTTTCCATTGGTCATCACGTTTATGAACTCTTCTTTTTCTCATCAGGTGTTAAGGGAACAGCTTGTGCATTCTTGTTATAACTTTTCTCTTGCTTTTCTCTGATCTGGCTTAGGCTACCTTCACATTTGCGTTCCCCTCCGCAGCGTTCTGCGGAGGGGATCCGCAATGTGACCGCAGCACCTCAAGCCCCTATGTTTATAACGGGAGCGCACGGTGCTGCGCATGATCGTGCACACCCATTCACTGCCATATGTGATCTGTGCGCAAGCGGAAGCCTGTGCACAAATCACCCAGTCTCGTCCGCACCAGAAATGCAACATGTCGCGTTCGTGGTGCAAACGAGACTGGGTGATTTGTACATAGGCATATAACAGTGAATGGGTGCGCACGGTCATCTGCAGCACCGTGCGCTCCCATTATAAAGATAGGGCCTTGCGGTGCTGCGGTCACATTGCGGCTCCTCTCCGCAGAACGCTGCGGAGGGGAACGCAATTGTGAAGGCAGCCTTAGACTTTACGCATTCTTGTACTCTCTTGTACTGTTCTTTGCGGTTGGAGTACCAATCGGCATCAGATGAATCAGTTTCAGGTATCACAATTCCCATTTCGAGATCAACTGGTAATTTCTCCTTTGCATCATTGGGGGACACAGGACCATAAGTGTATGCTTTCCTGCCACTAGGAGGCGACACTAAGTAGAGATTAAAATTGAGCCCTCCTTCCTGCAGTATACACCCGAGCGTGGGTGTAGATATTCAGTTTTGGCTTAGTGTCGCAAGAGGCACATGCGGTCTGTAGTTCAGACCACATATACTTTCACTTTTAACGCCTAATCTCCACGGAAGCCGAGGATGGATCCTCATAAAGGGAACCCGCTCTCCTGGCACAGGGTCACTAGTAGCCATCACGCATACCTGCACCCCCCTGCAGGACAGGGGGATGCATAGGCCACTGACGCACATAGGGCACCAGGCCATCACCTCCCAGGACAGGGGGATGCACAAGGGGGCACCAAGGGGAGCACACGGCTACAGGACAACTCCCACCTCCTCCAGCAAAGGAGGCAGGTGAGGAAGCACAGCAGTCACCACATGCTCACCAAGCCATCCCTAATGGCTCTGGTGTAGCAGGGGCTGCCGGACCCGCAATCACCCTGGCACCCACAGCATAGCTTGGACCTGCCAGATGCCCCCAATGCAGCGGCCTCGGGCCGGGACGTGCACCGCCGGTAAGTGGGGGTGCACGCACAGCCCAGGAGCCGCAACAATCACAGGGCGCCTTCCACCGCCGCCATCGCGTCAGCCGCCACCGCTCCCGAAGCCACAGTTAATCGAGGCACCGGTCTGGGCCTACATTACAGTGCCGCCGACAGCCCCAGCTCATTGGCCGGGTGAGCGCGCGTGTCCCAACCCGCGTCAGAGGGGGCGGGCGCGATGACGCGGCCAGCAGTGCTCCTATTGGCCACTGAGCTTTTCACTCAGGGCCAGGCCCACAGTCATTGGCTGAGCGCCGCTCCAGCCAGTAAGAATAGGCCCAGGGACAAGCCCACGCCCATAATAGCTCAAGTGGCCAGTGGGCATGTCACTCAGGGCTAAAGGCACAGCCCCACAGCACAATAAATAGGAAAGCACTCGTAGACAACATACAGTGCCACAACCCTCAAACACGCCCCAAAAATGGCGCGAAAATCAAACAAAGTAGCTTCCATACTAAAGCTGCACAGAGGTACAGCCCTCAGGTAATAAACCTGGGGCTGATACCTGCCTACCCCTCATGGAGACCTGCTAAAGTAGGGTGGGCTTAGGCCCCTCACAGCGGGGCCACACAAAGCCCACATACTACCCAGGGACACATTCAGGTCACAGTCCTTTTGTTCTGGTGCCTCTTCAAGGGAAGGACCTCAACACCTCACGGACGACATAGCAGGGGACACAGGATCCAGGTAAGCTCCATAGGAGACCCTCTTTCCTGCAAATATTCACCCCTGCCCTCATTACAAGCCAGTTAGGACACCGCAGTGCCATTGCTGACAGTAATCTGGTACGCAATGGCAGATCCAAAACCGTCCAAGGACTAAAGCAAAAGAAGCGCAGGGAACAAGGCATCATGCACTAGCTGCCAGGCCACGCTCCCGCGCAAGCATATGTCACAATTTTGTAAGGACTGTGAACCTGAAAGTCCCATATAGGCTACCACTGACGCAGGTCCCAGTGTGCCCGACATTCCTCCATGGGGTATAATACTGTCGCAACGGATGGACTCCATAGTCCAAATGCTGCAGGACCAGTCTGAGTCTCACGCAACCAGTACCCAAAAATGTCAACGCTCCCACTCCAGCAGGGAACAGTCCACAGACTCTCTAACCACTAAAATACGGACGGATAACAGGCTGTCCCGGGAACAATCTCCCATTGAGTCATCAAGTGACAGGTCTCGCTCCCCTTCACCTAGTCACCAGTCCGAGTCACGCTCCGAGGGCGAACTATCGGACCCAGACACACTCTGCGAGAGTGATACCACAGACATCCAGACACTGGTTGACAGCCTCATCGAAGCTGTTAGCATGACACTGGATATCAAAGACGAGTGCGTCACCACACCAGAGCGCAGCTTCTTGTTCTCAAAGACTAAACGCCCTCGCCGGGTCTTCTCTAACCCTGAGGAGATCGTCGATTTAGTTCAACGACACTGGGACTGGCCTGACAAACGCTTCGCAGGCCGCAAGGCCATTGAAGCAAAATATCCATATGCCCCAGACCAACACAAAAAATGGGCTGAATCACCAGCCGTAGACCCCCCAGTGTCACGTCTGGCTAACAAAACCCTACTTACCATTTCAGACAACTCGTCTATCAAAGACCCCATTGACTGCCAGCTTGACATTCTAGCGTGCTCAATCTTTGAGGCCTCAGGGGCAGCTCTCTCGCCCTTGTTCGCCATAGCATGGGTGGCCAGAGCAGCGGAATCCTGGATCCGGGACGTTCAGCTGACGCTGCAAAACCCCGACCAGAACCCGGCAGACCAGCTCAATTTGCTGGCCAAAGCACACCGCTACTTCCTGCTAGCATCCAAGACGCAGCCAACTGCGCCGCACTGGCAGCAGCAAACGCAATATCCATGCACCGAACCCTGTGGCTTAGGGGATGACATGCTGATCCAGCATCAAAAAGGTCACTCATAAACCTACCGTACCAGGGAGGTCGCCTATTCAGCGAAAAACTCGACCAACTCATCTCTGAAACTACACGGGGCAAAAGCAAGTTTCTCCCCCAGCAGAGGTTCAAGCGGCCCTTTCGCCGCCCACAGTCTCACACACGCTCCCAAACCTCCCAAGGATCACCAAAGTGGTCCGGCTCTAATGCCAACACTAACGCAGGGCGGCCGACCCACGGGGCCAACAGCTATTCACACTCCTTTAAGGCCAACCAAACATTGAAGACCTGCCCTAAACAAACTCATTTTAAAGGCGGGAGGCCACAAAAACTTAGCACATGACTCCCCTCCACAACCGCCCCGACACCAACATAACAGGCGGACACCTTCAGCTTTTCCGCTACTCATGGCTCAACGTCGTACACGACAATTGGGTCAGAGAACTGGTGTGGTCCGGCTACAAAATAGAATTCACATCCCGGCCCCCAAATCGCTTCTTCCTATCCCGCCTCCCAAGAGGAAGTACCCAACCATTCCTCGACGCCATCAACTCACTGCTCAAAACCGGCCTCATAAAGCCGGAACCAGTAGACGAACAGTTCAAGGGCTACTACTCAAACCTGTTTGTCCCAAAAAAGGACGGGTCAGTGCGTCCCATCCTGGACCACAAACTTCTCAACAAATTTGTAAAAATTCGGCATTTCAGAATGGAATCCCTACGCTCAGTAATTGCGTCCTTAGAAAAAGGAGAATTCCTAGCAACCATCGACATACAAGACGCGTATCTTCACATCCCCGTCTTTCCACCCCACCAAAGATACCTGCGGTTCGTGGTACAAAAACGCCACTTCCAGTTGATCGCCCTGCCTTTCGGCCTGGCAACCGCACCCAGAGTCTTCACAAAGGTCATGGCAGCCATCATGACCATCCTGCACGCACGAGAAGTCGTCGTCTTACTGTACTTAGACGATCTGCTGATCAAGGGACCATCCTTCCAGGCATGCCTCGACAGCGTCAAAATCACAACGGACAAAGTACCTCGTGGTCCGAGCTGCTGTGTATGTCTGGGTATAGTAGTAGCTGTTTATTTTCAGACGCGTTTCGGAGTCATATCCCAAACTCCAGGATGTTCCCTGAGGAAGGAGTTTGGGATATGACTCCGAAACGCGTCGGAAAATAAACAGCTACTACTATACCCAGACATACCGCTGTATCTGGTTTTTACATCATACGAACACAGCAGCTCGGACCACGAGGTACTTTGTCCTATTAGAAGCTTATCGTGACCACAGTGATCTGTGGAGGTACGGTCCTGGCTGCAGCTGTATTGTTCTGAGGGATCACGCTGGTTGTGTGCTACACAACCCTATCAGGTGAGCAGTTCCTAAGTTACACCATTTCAAAACCTGTCTCCTAAGGATAAGACCCTATTTTGCGCATTCTCACCCCTTTCTTAAAAATCACGACGGACACACTCTCCCGCCTACGATGGCTCATAAACCTAGAAAAATCATCCCCAAAGCCAGCCCAAACAATCACCTTTCTCGGTATGACCCTAGACATCGCAAGAGGGCTGGTCATACTCCCTCAGGACAAGGCCACAGCAATCCAAAAAGGCGTCCAGGTTTTTCTCAGCCACTCCCCCCAGTCCATCCGCTTGGGCATGAGTGTCCTCGGAAAAATGATGGCCGCAATGGAGGCAGTCCCCTTTGCCCAGCTACATCTCCGAGCCGTACAGCTCTCCCTCCTCTCGGCCTGGGAAAAAAGCCCCTTCAGTCTCAACTGAAACCACCGTCTATCCGCCAAAGTCAAAAGAACGCTCAAATGGTGGACACAGCCATCATCTCTCTTGCAAGGAAGATTCTTCCTCCCACTCCAGTGGCTGATGGTAACCACCGACGCCAGCCTACTCGGCTGGGGGGCCGTCTACCTTCAGCACATAGCTCACGGTCGCTGGACTCCCCAGGAGTCACGCCTCCCAATCAACATCTTAGAGCTGCAAGCAATTCGCCTACCACTCCAACACTTCCATCATCTCCTAGCGGGTCGCCCCATCCGCATTCAATCGGACAACGCCACAGCCGTAGCGTATATAAATCACCAAGGCGGCACGCGCAGCAAGTCAGCTATGCACGAAGTGGAACACATTCTACAATGGACCGAAAGAACCCGGTCAATCATATCAGCAGTCCACATTCCGGGACTGGACAACTGGGCAGCAGACTTCCTAAGCCGCCAAGGACTGGCCTCAGGAGAATGGTCCCTACACCCGGACGTTTTCCAACAGATCTGCCAACGCTGGGGAACGCCCACGTGGACCTCAAGGCATCAAGAATGAATGCAGAAGTCACGTCGTTCGTGGCCAGATCCCGGGACCCACTGGCCCTAGGAGTGGAATACCTTGTCCTCCCCTGGCGCCAATTCCAGCTTCCGTACATCTTCCCGACACTCTTCCTAATCCCTCGAGTGATCAGGAAGGTCAAGGCAGAAGGGGCGCAAGTAATCCTCATCGCCCCAGACTGGCCACAGCGGCCATGGTACACAGAGCTCATACAGCTACTCACCGACGCGCCCTGGCCACTCCCAAACAGGCCGGACCTCCTCTCCCAGGGCCCCTTCTACCACCAGAACTTGGGAGCCCTGTCTTTAACGGCATGGCGATTGAATCCTGGGTCCTCACCCAGGCAGGGTTTACACCAAAGGTCATAACCGCCATGATCAACGCCCAAAAAACATCATCCTCACGCATCTACTACCGCACCTGGAAAACCTATTTCAAGTGGTGCGAAGATCGCAACCGTAACCTACTCCTCTTCTCCATCCCCTCAATCCTGGAGTTCCTCCAGAATGGCCTCGATGCAGGCCTAGCACTAAACTCCATCAAAGGCCAAATTTCAGCCTTAAGTATTCTTCTCCAACGCAGGATTGCGTCAAAATCACAAGTCAAAACATTCATTCAAGGGGTCTCCCACACACGACCCCCCTACAGGACGCCCGTGGCAGTCTGGGACCTAAATCTAGTCCTCGACATGCTCCAAGATACGCCGTTCGAACCCCTGAAAGAAGTTCCTCTAACCCATCTCTCGTACAAGGTCGCCTTCCTTGTCTGTATTACATCAATTAGGCGCGTGTCCGAACTGGCCGCCTTATCCTGTCGGCCCCCCTACCTATCCTTCCATAAGGATAAAATCATCCTACTCCCTTTTCCCTCTTTCTTACCCAAGGTGGTATCTCAATTCCATCTTAATGAGGACATCGTCCTCCCGTCCTTCTGCTCGACTCCACTACACCGGATCGAAAAGCAGCTCCATACCCTGCACCTGGTAAGGGCCCTCAGACATTACATCTCCCGAACAGCCCCTTTCCGCAAAACAGAAACGCTGTTCGTCATACCCAAGGGTCCTAGAAAGGGAATGGCTGCATCCAAATCCATATTGGCACGATGGATCTGTTCCACGATTCAGGAAGCTTACTGCATCAGGGGAATACCAATCCCAGAAGGAATCAAGGCACACTCAACTCGATCAGTAGGCGCCTCATGGGCCATTTGCCACCAAGCTTCGGCAGCTCAGGTCTGCAAAGCTGCAACCTGGGCCAGCCTATATACATTCACCAAACACTGCAACATCCATACCCAGGTCTCTGCTGATGCAAGCCTAGGTAGGAAGATCGTACAGGCAGCAGTTGCGCATCTGTAAGCAGCTAGCGCATGATGCCCGACCACCACTGCTAAATCCCCACCCAGGGACTGCTTTAGGATGTCCCATGGTCCTGTGTCCCCCAATGATGCGAAGGAGAAACAGGGATTTTTGTGTACTCACTGTAAAATCCTTTTCTCCTAGCTCATCATTGGGGGACACAGCACCCACCCTTTAATGCATCCACGTTCACAGTACACCGCTATATGCAAAGTGTACCTAACGAGCACAGCATTGTACCTTACACCATTCGTACCTTATTACCAGCTCTCCTACTGCTTTAGTACTAAACTCAATATCTACGCCCACACTTGGGTGTATACTGCAGGAAGGAGGGCTCAATTTTAATCTCTACTTAGTGTCGCCTCCTAGTGGCAGAAAAGCATACACCCATGGTCCTGTGTCCCCCAATGATGAGCTAGGAGAAAAGGATTTTACGGTGAGTACACAAAAATCTTCTGTTTTCCGGGTCTAGCTTGCATTAAATATGCTGGTGTGCAATTGGTGGAACTTATAGGTATGTTGTTATACAGTTGTGGCCAAAAGTATTGACACCCCTGCAATTCTGTCAGATAATACTCAGTTTCTTCCTGAAAATGATTGCAATCACAAATTCTTTGGTATTACAGTCATATGAAAACGTTTGGGCACCCCTCTTAATCTTACTCTTTTTTTTTTGTTGTTTAAAATAGTTTTTTGCAACAGCTATTTCAGTGTCATATATGCAATAACTGATGGACACAGGTGTGAAATGAGGTTTATTGTACTAACCAAAAATGTGAAATATGCATTATTTCAAAATTTGACAGCTGCAAAAGTATGGGCAGCCTTCTGATTTTCATGATTAGAATACTCCTAACTACTTTTTACTGACTTACTGAAGCACTAAATTGGTTTGGTAACTTCATTGAGCTTTGTACTTCATAGCCCGGTGTATCCAATCATGAGAAAAGCTATTTCAGGTGTCCACTAGCAAGTTGTTCTCCTAGTTGCATCTTCTCTGAGGAGTGGCATCATGGGCTCCTCAAAACAGCTCTCAAATGATCTGAAAAAAAAAGATTGTTCAACATAGTTGTTCAGGGGAAGGATACAAAAAGTTGTCTCAGAGATTTAATCTGCCAGTTTCCACTGTGAGGAACATAGTAAGGAAATGGAAGACCACAGGGACAGTTCTTGTAATGGCCAGAAGTGGAAGGCCAACAAAAATATCAGAAAGGCAGAGAAGAAGAATGGTGAGAACAGTCAAGAACAATCCACAGACTACCTCCAAAGACCTACAGCATCATCTTGCTGCAGATGGTGTCACTGTGCATCGGTCAACAATACAGCGCACACTGTACAAGGAGAAGCTGTATGGGAGAGTGATGCGAAAGAAGCTGTTTCTGCATGCACGCCACTAACAGAGTTGCCTGAGGTATGCAAAAGCATATATGGACATGCCAGTTTCATTTTGGAAGAAGGTCCTGTGGACTGATGAAACAAAGATTGAGTTGTTTGGTCATACAACAAGGTGTTATGCATGGCGCCACAAAAACACAGCATTCCAAGAAAAACACTTGCTACCCAGTGTCAAATTTGGGGGAATGTCCATCATGCTTTGGGGCTGTGTGGCCAATGACGGCACCGGGAATCTTGTTAAAGTTGAGGGTCGCATGGATTCCACTCAGTATCAGCAGATTCTTGAGAATAATGTTCAAGAATCAGTGTCAAAGTTGAAGTTACACCGGGGATGGATCTTTCAGCAAGACAATGATCCAAAACACCGCTCCAAATCTACTCAGGCATTCATGCAGAGGAACAATTACAATGTTCTAGAATGGCCATCCCAGTCCCCAGACCTGAATATCATTGAACATCTGTGGGATGTTTTGAAGCGGGCTGTCCATGCTCGGCGACCATCAAACCTAACTGAACTGGAATTGTTTTGTAAAGAGGAATGGTCAAAAATACCTTCATCCAGGATCCAGGAACTCATTAACAGGTACAGGAAGCGACTAGAGGATGTTATTTTTGCAAAAGGTGGATCTACTAAATATTAATGTCACTTTTCTGTTGAGATGCCCATACTTTTGCACCTGTCAATTTTTGAAATAATGCATATTTCACATTTTCGGTTAGTACAATAAACCTCATTTCAAGCCTGAAATATTACTGTGTCCATCAGTTATTACATATATCACACTGAAATAGCTGTTGCAAAAAAACTATTTTAAACAAAAAAAAAAAGAGTAAGATTAAGAGGGGTGCCCAAACTTTTTCATATGACTGTATTATTTTCATTTAATTTGTCTTAAATGAAAAAAAAAAAAATGAGAATGAAGCAAAAAGCAAAACATTGATCATTTCACACAAAACTCCAAAAATGGGCCAGACAAAAGTATTGGCACCCTCAGCCTAATACTTAATTGCACAACCTTTAGCCAAAATAACTGCGATCAACCGCTTCCGGTGACCATCAATGAGTTTCTTACAATGCTCTGCTGGAATTTTAGACCATACTTTGGCAAACTGCTCCAGGTCCCTGATATTTGAAGGCTGCCTTCTCCAAACTGCAATTTTTAGATCTCTTCAAAAGGTGTTCTATGGGATTCAGGTCTGGACTCATTGCTGGCCACCTTAGAAGTCTCCAGTGCTTTCTCTCAAACCATTTTCTAGTGCTTTTTGAAGTGTGTTTTGGGTCATTGTCCTGCTGGAAGACCCATGACCTCTGAGGGAGACCCAGGTTTCTCACACTGGGCCCTACATTATGCTGCAAAATTTGTTGGTAGTCTTCAGACTTCATAATGCCATGCACATGGTCAAGCAGTCCAGTGCCAGAGGCAGCAAAGCAACCCCAATTCATCAGGGAACCTCCACCATGATTGACTGTAGGGACCGTGTTCTTTTCTTTGAATGCCTCTTTTTTCCTCCTGTAAACGCTATGTTGATGGCTTTGCCAAAAAGCTCTACTTTTGTCTCATCTGAACATTCTTCCAAAAGGTTGTAGACTTTCTCAGGTAAGTTTTGGCAAACTCCAGCCTGGCTTTTTTATGTCTCGGGGTAAGACGTGGGGTCTTCCTGGGACTCCTACCATACAGTCCCTTTTCATTCAGACGCCAACTGATAGTACTAGAAAATATAAAGGGAGACAAACGAGGCGCAAATAGTGCCCTATCACCGATGTTTAGTGAAAGGTGCGTGTGAAAATACAGGTGCACTAACCTGTACCAGTTGTGATCCCCACAACTGGTTAGTAGGCGTTTTGCATATGACAGCTGCCGCTGGACCTCCACCACCACTTCGCACGTGGGAAGAGAATCAGGTATCAGGATATAGGTGTCCACGGTCCGCGCTGCTATCACTGGGGAATTATCCCTGAGGAAGGTGCCAAGAGGGGCGCCGAAACGCGTTGGTGGAAGTGAAATAAAGGAACCGTCACATCACCCCTAGGACTCCTGTCTTTTTTGGGGGACCAACTGAAGCATCCAGGGATAATTCCCCAGTGATAGCAACACGGACCGTGGACACCTATATCCTGATACCTGAAACTGATAGTACTGACACTGTTGTACCCTCGGACTGCAGGGCAGCTTGAACTTGCTTGGATGTTAGTCGAGGTTCTTTATCCACCATCCGCACAATCTTGCGTTGAAATCTCTCGTCAATTTTTCCACATCTAGGGAGGTTGGCCACAGTGCCATGGGCTTTAAACTTCTTGATGACTCTGCGCACGGTAGACACAGGAACATTCAGGTCTTTGGAGATGGACTTGTAGCCTTGAGATTGCTCATGCTTCCTCACAATTTGGTTTCTCAAGTCCTCAGACAGTTCTTTGGTCTATTTTCTTTTCTCCATGCTCAATGTGGTACACACAAGGACACAGGACAGAGGTTGAGTCAACTTTAATCCATGTCAACTGGCTGCAAGTGTGATTTAGTTATTGCCAACACCTGTTAGGTGCCACAGGTAAGTTACAGGTGCTGTTAATTACACAAATTAGAGAAGCATCACATGATTTTTCTAACAGTGCCAATACTTTTGTCCACCCCCTTTTTTGTGTTTGGTGTGGAATTAGATCCAATTTGGCTTTAGGACAATTCTTTTTGTGTTTTTTCATTGAAGACAAATTAAATGAAGATAATACCAAAGAATTTGTGATTGCAATCATTTTCAGGAAGAAACTGAGTATTATCTGACAGAATTGCAGGGGTGTCAATACATTTGGCCACAACTGTACATGTCCACTAAGTCAGGTAATTTCTCCGGCCACATGTTTTCTTTCTTCCAAAGAACAAGTCTATGACCACATTGTTTATTTTTTCGCACATGCCATTGGTTTCTGGATGATAAGGAGTGGTTCGGATCTTCTTGCACCCATATAAATGACAAAACTCTTGGAATATCTCAGCTTCAAATGCAGAACCTTGATCAGTCAACACCTGCTCAGGATACCCGTGTGGTCTACAGAAGTAGGCTTGACAGGTTTTTGCTGCAGTTTCTGCTGGTAAGCAATTTACTGGGGCTACCACTAGGAATCTAGAATAGTGGTCCACCATTGTTAAGTCATAAGTGTAGCCTGATCTGCTGGGTGTCAGCTTCGAAAGGCTGTTTGGTGGTAATTAGCTGTAGTAGTGCTCTTTGGCTGTCACGGTCTTTCTCCTTAAGCTGCATGGTGCACAGTCAGGGCTGGCTCCAGGGTTTTGTGGGCCCCCTTTAGTACATACTGCTGCATGTGTGTGTGTGTGTGTGTATATATATATTGTGAGACAGTGCGGGGGATCATATGCGAGGGGCGCTATGTCTCCCCCAGAATGCACACTGTCACATATTGAGCCCGGTATAGGGTGTAGGAAAGAGGGACGGTCCACTCCCTCTGCTCCAGGTCTTGCAGGTTTCCCTGGAAGGAGACACAGGGTTAAAAGCATGGTTAGGAGACAGGGCGGGGTTCCATGTGGACAGTTTTGGCCTGAAGCTGAAGCAGCGGCATCTAACGACCAGACAGGTCAAGAGCTCCAGGGGCCATGTGAGGTAATAACACGGCCTAGCCTGGGAGGGCTGGGAGCTCGGTGCGACCTCAGCTGGAGAGCTCATAACCGGAAGGGACCGGATTACTATCTGTGAACTGTATCCATTGTACCCGGCTGTGACCCAGATTTCGGCATCTTGTGCCACCACTGTGTTTTCAGCAATAAATCCGGGTACTGTAGTAACTACTACCGGGCTCCACGTTTTTCCTGTCTTGCAATCCCGGCGCTGCCTCACATATGGTGGAGAATGCAGGCAACCTGAACTACGAACTGCATGTCCATACGTAAGCCGGCCAAGCTACAGTTCAGGTCCGTCGCCTGTATGGAAGAAATCCTAAGGCAGCTGGTGCTTACCCAGCAACGGCAACAAGAACAGCAACAGCGACACGAGGTGCAGCAGCTCCGACAGCAGGAGCAGCAGCAGTTGCGGCAACAGGAGCAGTTTCAACAACAGCAGAAAACGAATGAACTGCTCCTGCAGCAATATATGGCCCTACGAGACCTGCCAGCAGCGCCTCCTCGGAACGGCGTGAGGCCCGGGTCCGATCGGCACTGAGGAAGCTGAGTCCGGAGGACAACGTAGAAGCCTTCCTCACCATCTACGAGCGCACCGCAGAGCGAGAAGGCCTCCATGCCGCTCAGTGGGCTGAAGTGGTGGCACCATTCCTGATGGGCGACGCCCAGAAGGCCTACACGGACCTCAGTTGGGAGGATGCACAGGACTGCGGGAGACTTAAAGGTGAGATTCTTGCTAGACTGGGGGTCAATACTTATGTACGAGCCCAACGGGTGTTTTCCTGGTCCTATGTGGAGTCCAAGCCAGCTCACTCCCAGGCGTATGACTTATTGCAGTTTTTAAAACGGTGGCTCCAGCCTGAGAGCTTGACTCCGGGACAGATGGTGGAAAGGGTGGTGGTCGACCGGCTGGTACGGACTCTACCGGTCGCGATACAGCGCTGGGTGGGGCAAGGGGACCCGGGTACCTTGGACCAGGTGGTTAGCTCGATAGAGCGATATTCAGCCACCCAGGAGTTCATACGGGATTCTGCCCCACTGCGGCTGTCACGCCGGCCTCCGGAGCCGAGCAAATGTGTATGTCCATCCACTGGGGACCCACCTAAACACGTACCCGCTGAGGGGGTACCCCGGAATAAAGCTGGCAGGAGACCAGGCTCCCATAGAAGGAGCTTCCAGACCGGCGGTGCCACTGCTACGTGGTGCTGGTGTTGCAAAGGACCGGGACATGTGGCTGCCTATTGCCCACTAACTATGGAACCATGGAGTGTGGGTTCACATGCCGGATCTCGATGTATGCCAGCCCCGTGCTTACCACAGATGCGGTGGTTTCCCCAATGGAACCACATCTGTGCCCGATGCTCATTAATGGACACAGAGCAGAAGCTCTCTTGGACACCGGCATTTTGGTGACGCTGGTTCATGCGTCCTTAATCCCCGGGTTGCAACCCACTGGGGGACTGATCGGGGTCCGGTGTATACACGGGGACTTTCGCGAGTATCCGACCACAGAGGTAACTCTGTCCACTCCGTGTGGAGAGGTGGCCCATGTGGTCGGAGTGGTAAAGTCTCTACCCTACGGGACGGTGCTGAGAAGAGACTTACCAATGTTTTGGTCCTTATGGGGAGGAGTAACCCTCCCCTGATACCAGGGAATCAGGGTGCTGAACTCGACGACTGGGATACCTGCCGTAGGGGTCGTCAACATAGGGCTAGAGTGTCACCCCGATAGGTTCCGCCTAGAGGTATTGGCAGGAGAGGTCGAGGAGACCCCACCGATTCCAGAGCTGGAAGTATCCCGGGGAGAGTTTGGGACAGCCCAGCTACAGGATCCCACACTGATCCAGGCCCGAGAAAGGGTAACAGAAGTAAACCGGGTAGCTCAGCAACCGGGGGCAGAGAATGTGTTTCCACGCATGGTGGTCAACCGGGAGTTGCTCTATAGGGTGGACAAAGTACGGGATGAGGTCGTGGACCAACTGGTGGTACTGCAGACACACCCTGCCAGGCAGTCCTAGAGATGGCCCACTCCCACCTGCTAGGGGGCCACCTTGGGGCTAAAAAAATGCAAGAGCGCATCTTGCGAAGGTTCTTCTGGCCACGCGTGTATGCGGATGTCCAGAGGTACTGTGGCTCCTGCCCAGAATGTCAGCCGACCACACGCATTGCCACGTTCCGTAGTCCATTGGTACCTCTACCGGTTATAGAGGAACCTTTTGAACGGATCACAATGGATCTGGTGGGGCCTATAGTTAAGTCAGCACAGGGCCACCAGCACATACTCGTGGTCGTTGACTACGCCACCCGGTACCCGGAGGCGATTTAGTTACGCCACACCTCGGCGAAACTGATTGCCCGGGAACTGTTTGCCATGTTCTGTCGCCTAGGACTACCTAAGGAGATCCTCACGGATCAGGGGACTCCTTTTATGTCCAAAGTGACTCGGGAACTATGTAAACTGCTCAACATAAAACAGCTGCGCACCTCGGTGTATCATCCCCAGACCGACGGGTTAGTTGAGCAGTTTAACAAAACCCTGAAGTCCATGCTCAAAATGGTGGTAGCCAAGGAAGGAAAGGATTGGGACATGTTACTGCCCTATTTAATGTTTGCCATCCGGGAGGTACCGCAGTCGTCTACAGGATTTTCTCCTTTTGAACTGTTGTACGGCTGGCATCCTAGAGGATTGTTGGATGTCACCAAAGAGACGTGGGAACAGGATCCCACTCCCTATAGGAGCGTAAATGATCATGTGGCTAAGATGCAGGACCAGATTACGGCGTTCCGGCCTATTGTAAAAGAGCACCTAATAGATGCCCAAGGAGCTCAAAGCTGCAGGTATAATAATAGGGCCACCGTTAGGAACTTTGAGGTGGGGGACAGAGTATTGGTTTTAGTGCCCACTACGGAAAGCAAATTATTGGCCAAATGGCAAGGGCCATATGAAATCCGGGAAAAAGTAGGAAAAGTGAATTACAGGGTATACCAGCCCGGGAAGAGGAAACCCGTGCAGCTATACCATGTCAACTTACTCAAAGCATGGAAAGACCGGGAGTGCCTGATCACGGAGGTTCCCCCGGCTGGGTTGACCGGAGACCCTCCACCTTCGGCCAGGAGGGAGACCGAAGGCATAGCGATAAGTGACACCCTCACTAAGGCCCAGAGATGGGAGGCTCGAAAGCTGGTGCAGCAGAATTCAGATGTATTCTCTGACCTGCCTGGCCATACTTCCATCATAAAACATGACATGACACCGGGTGAAGGTGCAAGTGAAACCGTACCGGGTACCCGAGGCCCGATGGCAAGCCATCGCTGCCGAAGTGAAACACATGGTCAAGTTAGGAGTCATAGAGGAATCCCGGAGCGAATGGACTAGTCCCATTTGTGCTGATTCCGAAGCCAGACGGATCGCTGCGGTTCTTCAACGACTTCCGGAAGTTGAATGAAGTATCGAAGTTCGATCTTTATCCAATGCCCCGGGTGGACGAGCTAATTGAAAGACTGGAGCAGGCCCAGTACTTCACGACGCGCGATCTGACCAAGGGATACTGGCAGGTGCCGCTAACAGAGTCGGCCAAGGAGAAGACCGCCTTTGTTACCCCGGAGGGCTTCTATCACTATGTTGTGTTGCCTTGGGCCCCGGCTACATTCCAGCGGCTCATGGACATAGTGTTGGAGCCTCATTGGAAGTACGTGTCTGCGTACTTAGATGACATCATCATCTTAAGTAAGGATTGGCAAACCCACTTATCCCAGTACAGGCAGTGGTGGCTTCCCTCAGGGCAGCCGGTCTGACAGCGAATACAAAAAAATGTGCAATGAGGTTCGAGGAGGCCCGGTACCTGGGGTATGTGATTGGGCGAGGGGTTATTAAACCCCAAATAAACAAAATCGAGGCCATTCAAAATTGGCCCCAACCGGTGTCTACCAAACAAGTGAGGGCGTTCCTCGGCATAGTTGGATACTATCGACGCTTCATACCCAACTTTGCTGTGCGAATGGCGGCCCTGTCCGACCTGATAAAAGAGAAGAAATCTGCTTTGGTGCGTTGGAATCCCCAAGCAGAGGCAGCCTTTCAGTCCATGAAGTTGGCCTTGTGCGGACAGCCCGTCCTCATCAGTCCTAACTTCAAACACACTTTCGTTGTGCAAATAGACGCCTCGGAGGTGGGGCTGGGGGCTGTGCTATCGCAAGAAGTGGATGGAGAAGAACATCCGGTCACTTACTTAAGCCGTAAATTGTCCCCGGAGGAAAAGAATTATAGTGTAGTGGAGTGCTTGGCTGTTAAATGGGCCTTGGAGTCCGTACGCTATTATTTGCTCGGGCGACAGTTCCGGTTGGTTACGGATCATGCTTCCCTGGTCTGGATGTGAAACGCCAAGGAACGAAACGCTCGGGTCACCCAGTGGTTCCTGTCCCTCCAAAACTTCAGTTTTTCAGTGGGGCACCGGGCTGGCAAGTTGCAGGGCAAAGCTGATACCCTATCCCGGGCACCCTGTTTGGTGGCTGGGGTTCAACCCCACAAGTTTGAACCGAGGAGGGGGGGGTGTGAGACAGTGCGGGGGATCATATGCGAGGGGTGCTATGTTTCCCCCAGAATGCGCACAGTCACATATTGAGTCCGGTATAGGGTGTAGGAAAGAGGGACGGTCCACTCCTTCTGCTCCAGGTCTTGCAGGTTTCCCTGGAAGGAGACGCAGGGTTAAAAGCATGGTTAAGAGACAGGGCGGGGTTCCCTGTGGACAGTTTTGTCCTGAAGCTGAAGCAGTGGCATCTAACGACCGGACAGGACAAAAGCTCCAGGGGCCGTGTGAGGTAATAACACGGCCTAGCCTGGGAGGGCTGGGAGCTCGGTGTGACCTCAGCCGGAGAGCTCATAACCGGAAGGGACCGGGTTACTATCTGTGAACTTTATCCATTGTACCTGGCTGCGACCTGGATTCCGGCATCTTGTACCAGCACTGTGTTTTCAGCAATAAATCCGGGTACTGTAGGAACTACTACCGGGCTCCACGTTTTTCCTGTCTTGCAATCCCGGCGCTGCCCCACAATATAATATATATATATATATATAATATATATATAATTGAAGAAAGCAGCACGGCTTTCTTCCTAGGTGCAAGTCAGTCTCAGCTCCTCTTCCATCCACTATATCCAATATCAAATAAATGTGACTGCAGCACTCCTCTTTCTTTATGAATCCGCCTTTATTGGGCCAACAGGTGTTTAGCGACGTTTCGGGAACACTTTTCCTTTCTCTAGCAGCTAATCATAGCTTAGGCAGGACTCCATACTTTTCATTTACATGGCATTTACATAATATACATAATTATTCAATAAACTATAACATTCTATATCCTGATTCTGTGCATAGTGTTACATACATTAAACTCATACCCTTCAGTGCTAGTTCCAGTTTCATACATTATTACATTTTCTTTTTCCCATAATTGTTTTGCTACTGTTGTTACTTCATAACTTTTCCTAATAGGGACAATTAGTCTATATCCTATGCAGCTGTTTGCTATAATGGCCCATAACAACTGTACGTTTTAAGGCACTTACTTAAGACTGCAATCGCCATTCCTTATGTACGCTCTTCCTAGACGCCTGCGCATGCGCAATGTGCGTTGTTTACTGTTGTTACTATGGCGTTCACCAGATATCCGCTCCGCACCACCTTGGAACTCCTGCGCATGCGCAGTTACTAATTTGAAGTCTACACCCATCGCTGGACGTTTTTACTGGCACTATACTTACTTTTCGCCACAATAATTTTGCGCTGCTCCTAATCTTTTAAATATAGCTATATATTAAAATTTATAAGTGCTTCTTTCTTAGTGTCTATAGTTATTATTTATTTATAAAGTGCCTAAGTGCTGATAAAACTAAATCAAGTCTGTTAACTTGATTGCTCTTTTCCTTACTCTCTATCTCTTACGGGGTTTTATGGGGATTTTAATTACTATCATGATCTTTCCCATGTCTTCTTAAAACCCTTCAACCAGGGTTCCCCCGCTACATTGTTGTACAACACATATAGCAAGTTCACCTATCAGCAATGCAGTGGCACAGTTTTTAGTCTGTAATCCCTGCCAGCTAGTCATGGGATCACCGGGGTTATATATACAGTCGTGTCCAAAAGTATTGACACCCCTGCAATTCTGTCAGATAATACTCAGTTTCTTCCTGAAAATGATTGCAATCACAAATTCTTTGGTATTATTATCTTCATTTAATTTGTCTTCAATGAAAAAACACAAAAAGAATTGTCCTAAAGCCAAATTGGATATAATTCCACACCAAACATAAAAAGGAGGTGGACAAAAGTATTGGCACTGTTAGAAAAATCATGTGATGCTTCTCTAATTTGTGTAATTAACAGCACCTGTAACTTACCTGTGGCACCAAACAGGTGTTGGCAATAACTAAATCACACTTGCAGCCAGTTCACATGGATTAAAGTTGACTCAACTTCTATCCTGTGTCCTTGTGTGTACCACATTGAGCATGGAGAAAAGAAAATAGACCAAAGAACTGTCTGAGGACTTGAGAAACCAAATTGTTAGGAAGCATGAGCAATCTCAAGGCTTCAAGTCCATCTCCAAAGACCTGAATGTTCCTGTGTCTACAGTGCGCAGAGTCATCAAGAAGTTTAAAGCCCATGGCACTGTGGTTAAACTCCCTAGATGTGGACGGAAAAGAAAAATTGACGAGAGATTTCAACGCAAGGAGTGCCCCAGGTTGGCCACATTCTGGTCTGGAGTATTGGATATGATTGGAGGGGCGTACGGATGTGTGGTTTCTGGAGATCCTGTTACATGCTTGTAGGGGTATGTGGAGGAGATCCCAGTTGTGTCTAATATGAAAATAGCCATTGCAAGGTTATTCTACTATGCTAGGAAATTAATTGCGCAACATTGGACTGGAACTGACCCTCCTACTAACGAGGAGTTTTCCAAACGAGTGGAGTATATCATACAACTAGAAAGGGGCATCTATGAAAAGAGAGGGAAGCATTCCCTGCATGACATCATATGGGGACCATGGATTCAGTTTAACCTTCCTAGCGGTATTCCCGAGCCTGACTCGGGGTTAACATTCACTGCCAGAAGCGGTAACCCCGAGTCAAGTTCGGGCTTACCCGCGGTCGCGGCAGATGCGGTGAAAAAACCGCATCTGCCGGGATTGCCGCATAGCCGCCGCACTTGCGGCGCGGTTGCGGTAATCGCCATAGTAAGTATAGGGGGACTTGCGGCAGATGCGGCAAGTGCGGTTTTGCACTTGCGGCAGGTGCGGCCGCAAAAAAAAAACCGCGGCTGACCGCGTTTTTTTTCGCAGCCGCACCTGCCGCAAGTGCAAAACCGCACTTGCCGCACCTGCCGCAAGTCCCCCTATACTTACTATGGCGATTACCGCAACCGCGCCGCAAGTGCAGCGGTTATGCGGCGGCTATGCGGCAATCGCGGCCGATTGGTTTTTTTCACCGCATCTGCCGCAATTTCAAAAAAACGCTAGTGTGAAAGTACCCTTAGTACAAAATTCCAGACATAATCATACCGCGAGGTATAAGATTATTGATTATTGAATAAAATTATATTTTTTATTTAATTATAATTCATGATTTTATGTTTCAAACTTTATCACATATGAGAGGTCTACTACAGTCTTCTTTGATCAGGTAATTACTAAGAATTGCAGGCCGACAGTACATAACACCAAATTTCCATGAAAAAAAATGGTACCGCTTTTAGCACAAAATTCCTGACATAATCATACCGCCAGGGAGGTTAAAGGATTGTGAGATCTGCTGTACGTTCTGAGAGGTGTGCGGGAGGGAGGATGAGCTGCTGATGTGGGAGGAAGCCAAATTATGGGAAAACAACATATAGTTCCTTGCTGCATTGTTTGTGAAGGGTATGGAGGGAGGTACTGCTGCCGAGGGATGGGGAGGGTGAGGGTGGGGGTGGGGTTCATATTAAAATGATTGTATTTATGCCATGCTGAATTGAAATTACTGACGTGTTTACCAAAAGTTCAATAAAAAAGTATTTGATTTAAAAAAAAAAAAGATTTCAACGCAAGATTGTGCGGATGGTGGATAAAGAACCTCGACTAACGTCCAAACAAGTTCAAGCTGCCCTGCAGTCCGAGGGTACAACAGTGTCAACCCGTACTATCCGTCGGCGTTTGAATGAAAATGGACTGTATGGTAGGAGACCCAGGAAGACCCCACTTTTTATCCCGAGATATAAAAAAGCCAGGCTGGAGTTTGCCAAAACTTACCTGAGAAAGCCTACAACGTTTTGGAAGAATGTTCGCTGGTCAGATGAGACAAAAGTAGAGCTTTTTGGGCAAAGGCATCAACAGAGTTTACAGGAGAAAAAAAGAGGCATTCAAAGAAAAGAACACGGTCCCTACAGTCAAACATGGAGGAGGTTCCCTGATGTTTTGGGGTTGCTTTGCTGCCTCTGGCACTGGACTGCTTGACCATGTGCATGGCATTATTAAGTCTGAAGACTACCAACAAATTTTGCAGTATAATGTAGGGCCCAGTGTGAGAAAGCTGGGTCTCCCTCAGAGGTCATGGGTCTTCCAGCAGGACAATGACCCAAAACACACTTCAAAAAGCACTAGAAAATGGTTTCAGAGAAAGCACTGTAAACTTCTAAGGTGGCCAGAAATGAGTCCAGACCTGAATCACATAGAACACCTGTGGAGAGATCTAAAAATGGCAGTTTGGAGAAGGCACCCTTCAAATATCAGGGACCTGGAGCAGTTTGCCAAAGAAGAATAGTCTAAAATTCCAGCAGAGCATTGTAAGGCTGGCTTCACATTACAGAATTTTAATTTCCGATGCTGTCCGATAAAAATTGGACAGCATCGGAACGATTCTGGCCCCCATGCAGCCCTATGGGCATCGGACCGAATCGGATGTGCACTAAATGCCATCCGATTTGGTGCGATCCGATTCTGTCCGATTTTTTAACGGTGCAAAAATTGGAGCATGCTTCGATTTTTGCACCGAAAATAAAATCGGATAAAATCGGATCGGACCAAATCGGATGCTTAGTATTAGGCTGAGGGTGCCAATACTTTTGTCTGGCCCATTTTTGGAGTTTTGTGTGAAATTATCAATTTTTTGCTTCATTCTCTTTTGTGTTTTTTCATTGAAGACACATTAAATGAAGATAATAATACCAAAGAATTTGTGATTGCAATCATTTTCAGGAAGAAACTGAATATTATCTGACAGAATTGCAGGGATGTCAATACTTTTGGCACAACTGTATATATGTCAGATCATTATCCCAGTTTTACATATTCCCCATATAATACACTTCTCAACCGTTTCATTATACTTTAAGGAATTTATTATTTTATCTGTTTGTTTTTTCATACTTTTTTTTACATATCGTGTATATATATATATATATATATATATACACACGAGTATATATATATATATATATATAATATATATACATACTAGCTGTAGTACCCGGCTACGCCCGGGTTAATAAATAACTGATGTTAGCTATAACACAATAGAATTTGAATATGTCATATTAATGACCTGTAAGAAAATAGAAGCTGAGCTGTGATTGATTGATAGGCAGCCTAATAAATCTCCAGCCAACAGTAAATGCTCCCCCTGGCTGGGCAGTATGTTACCTCAGACATACACATAATAGACAGCTCATGTGACTGACATCTGTCTTAATTCCCTATATGGCACATGTGTTGCACATTGGCGGTTTTTAATCAGATGTTTATGTTTGGAAATTAAAGATACTACACGTATGAGGCGAGCTGTGTGAGGTGATTTGTGCACATCTGTGTCTGTCTGTGTGGTGTGTGTCCCTGGGGTGTGTGTATGTGTGTTTCCCTGTGGGGTGAGTGCATGTGTCCCTATAGGGTGTGTATGTGTGTGTGTCCCTGTGGGGGGGTCTGTGTGGTGTGTGTGTATCAGTGTTGTGTGTCTCTTTGTGGTATGTGTGTGTGTCCCTGTGGGTAAATGTATGTGTCCCTATAGGGTGTGTATGTGTGTGTGTCCCTGTGGGAGGGGGGTGTCTGTGTTGTGTGTGTCTCTTTGTGGTGTGTGTGTGTGTCCCTGTGCGGTGAGTGCATGGGTCCCTATAGGGTGTGTATGTGTGTGTGTCCCTGTGGGGGGAGGTCTGTGTGGTGTGTGTGTGTGTCTCTTTGTGGTGTGTGTGTGTGTCCCTGTGGAGTGAGTGCATGTGTCCCTGTGGGGGGGGGGTGTTTGTGTGGGGTGTGTGTGTCTCTGTGTTGTGTGTGTCTCTTTGTGGTGTGTGTGTGTGTCCCTGTGCGGTGAGTGCATGTGTCCCTATAGGGTGTGTATGTGTGTGTGTCCCTGTGGGGGGGGTCTGTGTGGTCTGTGTGTGTCTCTTTGTGGTGTGTGTGTCCCTGTGGTGTGAGTGCATGTGTCGCTATAGGGTGTGTGTGTCCCCCCTTGGGGGTGTATGTGTCTCTGTGTTAACTGTGTTATGTGTGTCTCTTTGTGGTGTGTGTGTGTTTGTTCAGGTGTGTGGTGAGTATCCAATGTTGGGGCTGCACCTTAGCCACTATACACTTGCTGTTACTCTTTGTGTGCGTGTGGTGTGTATACATGTCCCCGAGCATGGTGAATATCTCATGTTGGGGCCCCACCTTAGTGACTATATGCTGGTATGTGCTGTTAGTCTTTGGCGCTATCATTAAGCCCCTCTCATTCACAACTGTCACTTTTTCCCCATTATGTAGATAGGGGCAAAATTGTTTGGTGAATTGGAAAGCGCGGGGTTAAAATTTCGCTTCACAACATAGCCTATGATGCTCCCGGTGTCCAGACGTGTGACTGTGCAAAATTTTGTGGCTATAGCTGACAGCTGTCGATTTTCCTTCAACATTTTTCCATCCACTTTTTCCCCATTGTGTAGATAGCTTGGCAAAATTGTTTGGTGAACTGGAACTCGCAGGGTTAAAATTTCGCCTCACAACATAGCCTATGACGTTCTCGGGGTCCAAATGTGTGACTGTGCAAAATTTTGTGGCTCTAGTTGCGACGGTGTAGATGCCAATCCCGGATATACATACAAACACACACTCACATACACACATTCAGCTTTATATATCTATTATATAATCGCGAATCGGAAAAGCGCCCCTCCGCGCGCTACTTCCGGCGTGGTCATGTGGATACGAATTTAACATTGGGCGCGAAGCGCCCAATGCTGCGCGAGCAATGGCCGCGAGGCCATTGCGAGTCGCTGGCTCAGGGCGAGCAATGGCCGCGAAGCGGCCATTGCGAGTCGCTGGCCGAAATTCGATCCAGAGGCTCGGCCACAACCTAAGCGATTTACCGCTCCCATGTCCGCACAGCCACCCCCATGTCCGCACAGCCACCCCCATGTCCGCACAGCCCCCCCCATGTCCGCACAGCCCCCCCATGTCCGCACAGCCACCCACATGTCGTCCACACAGCCCCCCCATGTCCGCACACCCACCCCGCAATGTCCGCACAGCCACCCCGCACCTAAGCTCCTACCCCTAACTCCACCGCCCCTAAGTCCCTACCCTCTAAGCCCCGCCGCATCCTAAGCCCCGACCCGCCGCACCTAAGCCCCTACCCCCTAAGCACCGCCGCACCTAAGCCCCTACCCCCTAAGCCCCGCCGCACCTAAGCCCCTACCCCCTAAGCCACGCCGCACCTAAGCCCCTACCGTCCGCCGCCGCCCTGCCACACCTAACCCCTACCCCCTAAGCCCCGCCGCCTCCTAAGCTCCTGCCGCTTTCCCCCGCCGCTGTCGCTAACACCTAAAGCCCTACACCCGAAGCCCCCGCCGTCCCCTAACCTAACGTCCCCGTCGATTATTTACATGCCTTCTTAGTCATCTGATCGTCCGTGTCCGATCCACAAGTCCTCCGTCCGGCCAGGCGTCCTCTTCCTCCGGCCCCGGGGGTCTTCTCTCTTCTTTCCGCCATCTCCGCCTCTTCGTCCGGCCCCGGGGATCTTCTGTCTTCTTTCCGCCAACTTCTAGCTCCGACGTACTCTTCACTTATCATTAAGATAGAATGGACGACAAATCCACCATTCTACCTCAATGAGATGTGAGGGGCTCTTCTGATTGGTCGCTGTCTACTGCCCTCAGCCAATCAGAAGAGCCCCTCATTTCCCATTGACATACATTAGCGGTGTGTCGGCGATTTTATGGCCGCCCACCTGTTTCTATTTGTCGGCCCTAAAATCGCGGACACACCGCTAATGCATGTCTATGGGCAGTCCGCCCGATTTCGGATTGGACGCAGACCAATCAGAATTCGAGCTCACTTGCCCATAGACATGCATTAGCGGTGTGTCCGCGATTTTAGGGCCGACAAATAGAACCAGGTGGCCGGCCATAAAATCGCCGACACACCGCTAATGTCTGTACAAATAAATTTAATAATAAAAAAAATAATTAAAAAATAATTAAAAAATAATAAAAAAATAAATTACAAATAATAAATAATTCAATAAAAATAATAATAAAAAAATTAAATATATGCTAATTATATCAGCCCTTTCAGCGGACCTGAAAGAGAACTGGGTCTCAGCCTAAATAATAAATTTAATAATAAAAAAAATAATTAAAAAATAATTAAAAATAATAAAAAAATAAATTACAAATAATAAATAATTCAATAAAAATAATAATAAAAAAATTAAATATATGCTAATTATATCAGCCCTTTCAGCGGACCTGAAAGAGAACTGGGTCTCAGCCTAAATAATAAATTTAATAATAAAAAAAATAATTAAAAAATAATAAACATATAAATTACAAATAATAAATAATTCAATAAAAATAATAATAAAAAAATTAAATATATGCTAATTATATCAGCCCTTTCAGCGGACCTGAAACAGAACTGGGTCTCAGCCTAAATAATAAATTTAATAATAAAAAAAATAATTAAAAAATAATTAAAAAATAATAAAAAAATAAATTACAAATAATAAATAATTCAATAAAAATAATAATAAAAAAATTAAATATATGCTAATTATATCAGCCCTTTCAGCGGACCTGAAAGAGAACTGGGTCTCAGCCTAAATAATAAATTTAATAATAAAAAAAATAATTACAAAATAATTAAAAAATAATAATAAAATAAATTAAAAATAATAAATAATTCAATAAAAATAATAATAAAAAAAATTAAATATATGCTAATTATATCAGCCCTTTCAGCGGACCTGAAAGAGAACTGGGTCTCAGCCTAAATAATAAATTTAATAATAAAAAAAATAATTAAAAAATAATTAAAAAATAATAAAAAAATAAATTACAAATAATAAATAATTCAATAAAAATAATAATAAAAAAATTAAATATATGCTAATTATATCAGCCCTTTCAGCGGACCTGAAAGAGAACTGGGTCTCAGCCTAAATAATAAATTTAATAATAAAAAAAATAATTAAAAAATAATTAAAAAATAATAAAAAAATAAATTACAAATAATAAATAATTCAATAAAAATAATAATAAAAAAATTAAATATATGCTAATTATATCAGCCCTTTCAGCGGACCTGAAAGAGAACTGGGTCTCAGCCTAAATAATAAATTTAATAATAAAAAAAATAATTAAAAAATAATAAAAAAATAAATTACAAATAATAAATAATTAAATAAAAATAATAATAAAAAAATTAAATATATGCTAATAATATCAGCCCTTTCAGCGGACCTGAAGGAGAACTGGGTCTCAGCCTCAGGCTCACTTTAAATAAACAATAAATTTAATAATAAAAAAAATAATTAAAAAATAATTAAAAAATAATAAAAAAATAAATAAAAAATAATAAATAATTAAAAAAAAAAATAATAAAAAAATTAAATATATGCTAATAATATCAGCCCTTTCAGCTGACCTGAAGGAGAACTGGGTCTCAGCCTCAGGTTCACTTTAAATAAATAATAAATTTAATAATAAAAAAAATAATTAAAAAATAAATAAAAAATAATAAAAAAATAAATAAAAAATAATAAATAATTAAATAAATAATAATAAAAAAATTAAATATATGCTAATAATATCAGCCTTTTCAGCGGACCTGAAGGAGAACTGGGTCTCAGCCTCAGGCTCACTTTAAATAAATAATAAATTTAATAATAAAAAAAATAATTAAAAAATAATTAAAAAATAATAAATAATTAAATAAAAATAATAATAAAAAAAATAAATAAATACTATTAATTGTATTATTAATTTTATTAATGCTATTAATAATGCTATTACTGCTAATAATAATGCTATTAATGCTAATAATTATGCTATTAATGCTAATATTTATGTTATTAATGCTAATAATTATGCTATTAATGCTAATAATTATGGTATTAATGGTAATAATAATGCTATTAATGTAAATAATATTGCTATTAATTCTATTATTAATTCTATTAATGGTAAATTATTATGCTATTAATGCTAATAATTAGGCTATTAATGGTAATAAGAATGCTATATAATGCAAATAAATATTGCTATTAATGCTATTAATATTAATAATTATGCTATTAATGCTAATAATTATGCTATTAATGGTAATAATAATGCTATTAATGCAAATAATATTGCTATTAATGCTATTATTACTGCTATTAATGTTAATAATATATGCTAATAATGCTAATAATTATGCTATTAATGTAATAATAATGCTATTAATGCAAAATAATATTGCTATTAATGCATATTATTTACTGCTATTAATGTTAATAATTATGCTATTAATGCTAATAATTATGTATTAATGGTAATAATAATGCTATTAATGCAATAATATTGCTATTAATGCTATTATTACTGCTATTAATGTTAATAATTATGCTAATTAATGCTAATATTATGCTATTAATGCTAATAATATTATGCTATTAATGGTAATAATAATGCTATTAATGCAAATAAATATTGCTATTAATGCTATTATTAATGCTATTAATGATAATAATATATGCCAAATAATGCTAATATTTATGCTATTAATGCTAATAATTATTGGTATTAATGGTAATAATAATGCTATTAATGCAAATAATATTGCTATTAATTCTATTATTAATGCTATTAATGCTAATATATAATGCTATTAATGCTATTAATAATAATGCTATTAATGTAATATTAATGCTATTAATGCAAAATAATATTGCTATTAATTCTATTATTAATGCTATTAATGCTAATAATAATGCTATATAATGCTAATAATTATGCTATTAATGGTAATATTAATGCTATTAATGCAAATAATATTGCTACTAATGCTATTATTAATGCTATTAATGCTAATAATTATGCTATTAATGCTAATAATTATGCTATTAATGGTAGTAATAATAATGCTATTAATGCAAATAATATTGCTATTAAATGCTATTATTAATGCTATTAATGCTAATAATTATGCTATTAATGCTAATATTTATGCTATTAATGCTAATAATTATGCTATTAATGGTAATAATAATGCTATTAATGCAAATAATATTGCTATTAATGCTATTATTAATGCTATTAATGCTAATAATTATGCTATTAATGCTAATAATTATGCTATTAATGGTAATAATAATGCTATTAATGCAAATAATGTTGCTATTAATACTATTATTAATGCTATTAATGCTAATAATTATGCTATTAATGCTAATAATTATGCTATTAATGGTAATAATAATGCTATTAATGCAAATAATATTGCTATTAATGCTATTATTAATGCTATTAATGCTAATAATTATGCTATTAATGCTAATAATTATGCTATTAATGGTAATAATAATGCTATTGATGCAAATAATATTGCTATTAATGCTATTATTAATGCTAATAATGCTAATAATTATGCTATTAATGCTAATATTAATGCTAATTATGCTAATAATAATCATATTAACGCTATTAATAATGCTATTAAGGCTAATAATCATGCTATTTATGCTATTCAAAATGCTATTAATGCTAATAATATTGCTATTAATGCTCTTTATGCTAATAGTAATGCTATTAATGCAATTATTTATGCTATTAATTCTATTATTTATGCTATTAATGCTATTAATAATGCTATTAATGCTATTAATAATGTTATTCATGCTATTAATAATACTATTAATGCTAATATTAATGCTATTAATTGTATTATTAATGCTATTAATGCTATTAATAATGCTATTAATGCTAATAATAATGCTATTACTGCTAATAATAATGCTATTAATGCTAATAATTATGCTATAATGCTACTATTAATGCTAATAATGCTAATAATAATCATATTAACACTATTAATAATGCTATTAAGGCTAATAATCATGCTATTTATGCTATTCAAAATGCTATTAATGCTAATAATATTGCTATTAATGCTCTTTATGCTAATAGTAATGCTATTAATGCGATTAGTTATGCTATTAATTCTATTGTTTATGCTATTAATGCTATTAATAATGCTATTAATGCTATTAATGGTATTAATAATGTTATTAATGCTATTAATAATACTATTAATGCTATTAATGCTAATATTAATGCTATTAATTGTATTATTAATGCTATTAATGCTAATAATAATGCTATTAATGCTAATAATTGTGCTATTAATGCTAATATTAATGCTAATAATGCTAATAATAATCATATTAACGCTATTAATAATGCTATTAAGGCTAATAATCATGCTATTTATGCTATTCAAAATTCTATTAATGTTAATAATATTGCTATTAATGCTCTTTTTGCTAATACTCATGCTATTAATGCGATTATTTATGCTATTAATTCTATTATTTAGGCTATTAATGCTATTAATAATGGTATTAATGTTATTAATAATGCTATTAATGCTATTCATGCTAATATTAATGCTATTAATTCTAATAATCATGCTATTAATCCTATTAATAATGCTATTAATGCTATTTTTAATTCTATTAATGCTATTAATAATTTTATTAATGCTAATAATGCTATTACTCCTCATAATAATGCTATTAACGCTATTATTAATGCTATTTATGGTACTAATGCTATTAATACTAATAACAATACTATTAATAGTACTATTATTGCTGTTAATAATGCTATTAATGCTAATAATAATGCTGTTAATGCTAATAATTATGCTATTAATGGTAATAATAATGCTATTAATGCAAATAATATTGCCACGGTCTAGAATCCCGATGCATTTGCATCGGGCTCACAGCTAGTCTATTATATAATTGCGAATGGGTTTTTTGCCCCTTCTGAGTCCACTCGCAATGCGAGTCAGCGTGGTCATGTGGATACGCCCGAAGCATTGGCCGCGCAACGGCCATTGCAAGCAGTTCTAAGGCGACTAGCTATGCCCGCGCAGCGGGCATGGCGAGTCGCCTTAGCAGCGCAAAGCATTGGCCGCAAAGCGGCCATTGCGAGTCAGAGACTCGCCCTTCTAGAGTCCCGATGCATGTGCATCGGGCACCCAGCTAGTTAGATATAAATAAAAATAAGTGCTGTAGTGATTATTAGTACATATAAAGTGCATTAAAGTTTTCTCATTTGCACTTCAGTAAGGAAGTGGAATAACTCTAGTGCCACGTTTAAGTAGCTCCTCAAAGTCATAATCGCTTTCCACCAAGCTTTTAAATATGACTAAGGGATTTGTGCCAGATCAACATCCCAAACTACAGACGCTGCATTTTGGGGTAACTGCCCCTCATCAGTGTAGTGTGTGGGATATTCTGATCTGGCTGTAGGAGTAGGGTAAGTCAAGGTCTGGGAACTTGCTATCTACCTTATGGAGAGAAGTTTTCCTGCAACCATAAGAAGACAGTTAAGTAGGTGAGGAGATTCTAGCTACATCCCACCTCTAGGAAATATGCATATTTGCACTTCAGTAAGGAAGTGGAGTAACTCCAGTGCCACCTTTAAGTAGCTTCTTAAAGTCATAATCGCTTTCGAACAAGCTTTTAAATATGACTAGGGGATTTGTGCCAGATCAGAACCCCAAACTACAGACGCTGCGTTTCAGGTCCTGTCCTGTGTGCTACAAGACAGAAGTGAAGCGAGGCGGCGGACGGGTAAGTATCCTTATGGGATTTTTTTTATCACTGTGGAGGAGGGGGGGCAAGGGGGGCCACGGGGAGTGGAGGAGGGACAGAAGCAATGGAGGGGTGCAGTAGGAGCGCCTCCATCCTGTCCCCCTGCCCGCTCCATCCGGCCCCCCTGCTTGCTCCATCCTGCCCCCCCACCACCATCCTGCCCCGCCGATTCCATCCTGCCCCCCCATCCTGCTCCTCCAGCTCCATCCTGCCCCGCCGGCTCCATCCTGCCCCCCCCGCATCCATCCTGCCCCGCCAGCTCCATTCTGCCCCACCGGCTCCATCCTGCCCCGCCGGCTCCATCCTGCCCCCCCGCATCCAGGGGCTGACTGGCAGATGTAGCCCTGGGGGGCAATCTGCCTCTGTCAGCCAACTGAGGACCCGGGTTGGGGGGGTGCTACTGAGCGCAAGCAAGGAGCGTGGGGGGGGGGTGCTGTGGTGCTGCCGCGACTTTATCCTTACCTCTGCCGACGCTCCACTGCCTCCGGCCTGCTGCATCCTGGCCCCAGCTCCCGCCATCAATGCAGAGTGCAGTAAGTGCGCAGCCACTTTCACTGTGGGGGCGGCCCTAAAGGTGGACTATACCACCGGCCTGGGGAGCAAGTGCCTCCCTACCACCTGGGCCAGTCCGCCCCTGCCCGCATCCATCCTGTTCCCCCGCATCCATCCTGCCCCGCTGGCTCCATCCTGCCCCGCCGGCTCCATCCTGCACCCCCACCACCATCCTGCCCCACCCCCACCATCCTGCCCCGCCAGCTCCATCCTTGCCCGCTTGCTTCATCCCATCCCCCCTCCTCCATCCTGCCCCTCCGCCACAATCCTGCCCCCCCTCCGCCACCATCCTGCTCCCCCACCTCCATCCTGCTCCCCCGGCTCCTTCCTGCCCCGCTCGCTCCATCCGGCCTCGCTCGCTCCATCCTACCCCGATCACTCCATTCTAACCCCCACCACCATCCTGCCCACTCATCCTGCCCCCCGCCACCATCCTGCTCCTCCGCCTCCATCCTGCTCCTCCATCCTTCCCCGCTCACTCCATCCTGCCCTGCTCGCTCCATCCTGCCTCCCCGCCACCATCCTGCCCTGCTTGCTCCATTCTGTGCCCAGCTCGCCACCATCCTGCCCCGCTCGACACCTTCCTGCCCCGCTCGCTCCATCTTGCCCCGCTCGCTCCATCCTGCCCTGCTCGCCACTATCCTGTCCTGCCGGCTCCATCCTGCCCCCTGCCTCCATCCTGCCCCTCCCCACAATCCTGCTCCCCCGGCTCCATTCTGCTCCCCCGGGTCCATCCTGCCCTATTCGCTCTATCCTGCCCCGCTCGCTCTATCCTGCCCCCCGCCTCCATCCTGCTCCTCCACCTCCATACTGCCCCACTTGCTCCATCCCGCCCCGCTCGCTCCATCCTGCCCTGCTTGCCACCATCCTGCCCCGCTCGTTCCATCCTGCCCCGCTCGCTCCATCCTGCCCTTCGCCACCATCCTGCCCCCCCGCCACCATCCTGCCCCCCCATCCTGCTCCCCGCCACCATCCTGCTCCTCTGCCTCCATCCTGCCCCACTCGCTCCATCCTGCCCCGCTTGCTCTATCCTGCCCCGCTCGCTCTAACCTGCCCCGCTCGCCACCATCCTGCCCCGTTCGCCACCATCCTGCCTCGCTCGCCACCATCCTGCCGCGCTCGTTCCATCCTGCCGTGCTCGTTCCATCCTGCCCCGCTCCATCCTGCCCCCCCCACATCCTGCCCCCCCATCCTGCTCCCCGCCACCATCCTGCTCCTCTGCCTCCATCCTGCCCCACTCGCTCTATCCTGCCCCGCTCGCTCTATCCTGCCCCGCTCGCTCTAACCTGCCCCGCTCGCCACCATCCTGCCCCGCTCGCCACCATCCTGCCTCGCTCGCCACCATCCTCCTGCCGCTCGCTCCATCCTGCCCCCCGCCACCATCCTGCCCCGCTCGCCACCATCTTGCTCCCCCATCCTGCCTCTCCGGCTCCATCCTGCCCCTCTGGCTCCATCCTGCCCCCCGTCATCCAGCCCCCCCCCCCCGCTACCATCCTGCTCCTCCGGCTTCATCCTGCCCCGCTCGCTCCATCCTGCCCCGCTCGCTCCATCCTGCCCCGCTCGCTCCATCCTGCCCCCCTGCCTCCATCCTGCCCCTCCCCACAATCCTGCTCCCCCGGCTCCATTCTGCTCGCCCGGGTCCATCCTGCCCTACTCGCTCTATCCTGCCCCGCTCGCTCTATCCTGCCCCCCCCCCGTCTCCATCCTGCTCCTCCACCTCCATACTGCCCCACTTGCTACATCCTGCCCCGCTCGCTCCATCCTGCCCTGCTTGCCACCATCCTGCCCCGCTCGTTCCATCCTGCCCCGCTCCCTCCATCCTGCCCCCGCCACCATCCTGCCCCCCCATCCTGCTCCCCGCCACCATCCTGCTCCTCTGCCTCCATCCTGCCCCACTCGCTCCATCCTGCCCCGCTCGCTCTATCCTGCCCAGCTCGCTCTAACCTGCCCCGCTCGCCACCATCCTGCCCCGCTCGCCACCATCCTGCCTCGCTCGCCACCATCTTGCCGCGCTCGCTCCATCCTGCCCCCCGCCACCATCCTGCCCCGCTGGCCACCATCCTGCCCCCCCCATCCTGCCTCTCCGGCTCCATCCTGCCCCTCTGGCTCCATCCTGCCCCCCGTCATCCAAACCCCCCCCCCCCCCGCTACCATCCTGCACCTCCGGCTACATCCTGCCCCGCTCGCTCCATCCTGCCCCGCTCGCTCCATCCTGCCCCGCTCGCTCCATCCTGCCCCCCTCTGTTCTTGCTCCCCCGGCTCCGTCCTGCCCCCCCCCGCCTCCATCCTGCTCCTCCAGCTCCAACCTGGTCCTCTGGCTCCATCCTGCCCCTCCAGCTCCATCCTGCTCCTCTGCCTCCATCCTGCCCCTCCGGCTTCATCCTGCCCCTGCGGCTCCATCCTGCTCCTTCGGCTCCATCCTGCCCCACTCGCTCCATCCTGTCCCGCTCCCACCATCCTGCCCCGCTCCCACCATCCTGCCCCGCCGGCTCCATCCTGCCCCCCGCCATTCTGCCCCCCCCGCTACCATTCTGCTCCTTCGGCTCCATCCTGCCCCGGTCGCTCCATCCTGCCCCGCTCGCTCCATTTTGCCCCGCTTGCTTCATCCTTCCTCGCTCGCTCCATCCTGCCTGCTTGCTCCATCCTGCCCCGCTCGCTCCATCCTGCCCCCCGCTGTTCTTGCACCCTTGGCTCCATCCTGCCCCCCGCCTCAATGCTGCCCCGCTCGCTCCATCCTGCTCCTCTGGCTCCTTCCTGCTCCTCTGTCTCCATCCTGCCCGTCCGGCTCCATCCTGCCCGTCCGGCTCCATCCTGCCCATCCGGCTCCATCCTGCCCCCCCGCCACCATCCTGCCCCGCTAGCTCCATCCTGCCCCGCTGGCTCCATCCTGCCCCGCTCGCTCCATCCTGCCCCCCGCCACCATCCTGCTCCCCCGCCACCATCATGCCCCACTTGCCACCATCCTGCCCCCCTCGCCACCATCCTGCCCCCCCATCCTGTGCCCAGCCACCATCCTGCTCCTCCGGCTCCATCCTGCTCCTCTGCCTCCATCCTGCCCCACTCGCTCCATCCTGCCCCGCTCGCTCTATCCTGCCCCGCTCGCCACCATCCTGCCCCGCTCGCCACCATCCTGCCCTGCTCGTTCCATCCTGTCCCGCTCGCTCCATCCTGCCCCACGCCACCATCCTGCCCCGCTCGCTCCATCCTGCTCCTCTGGCTCCTTCCTGCTCCTCTGTCTCCATTCTGCCCGTCCGGCTCCATCCTGCCCGTCTGGCTCCATCCTGCCCATCCGGCTCCATCCTGCCCCCCTCCACCACCATCCTGCCCCGCTAGCTCCATCCTGCCCCGCTGGCTCCATCCTGCCCCGCTCGCTCCATCCTGCCCCCCTCGCCACCATCCTGCCCCCCCATCCTGTGCCCCGCCACCATCCTGCTCCTCCGGCTCCATCCTGCTCCTCTGCCTCCATCCTGCCCCACTCGCTCCATCCTACCCCGCTCGCTCTATCCTGCCCTGCTCGCCACCATCCTGCCCCGCTCACCACCATCCTGCCCCGCTCGTTCCATCCTGTCCCGCTCGCTCCATCCTGCCCCCCCGCCACCATCCTGCCCCGCTCGCCACCATCCTGCTCCCCCATCCTGCCTCTCCGGCTCCATCCTGCCCCTCTGGCTCCATCCTGCCCCCCGTCATCCAGCCCCCCCCCCCGCTACCATCCTGCTCCTCCGGCTTCATCCTGCCCCGCTTGCTCCATCCTGCCCCGCTCGCTCTATCCTGCCCCGCTCTCGCCACCATCCTGCCCCGCTCGCCACCATCCTGCCCCGCTCGTTCCATACTGTCCCGCTCGCTCCATCCTGCCTCCCGCCACCATCCTGCCCCGCTCGCTCCATCCTGCTCCTCTGGCTCCTTCCTGCTCCTCTGTCTCCATCCTGCCCTTTCCGGCTCCATCCTGCCCGTCCGGCTCCATCCTGCCCATCCGGCTCCATCCTGCCCCCCTCCACCACCATCCTGCCCCGCTAGCTCCATCCTGCCCCGCTGGCTCCATCCTGCCCCGCTCGCTCCATCCTGCCCCCCGCCACCATCCTGCTCCCCCGCCACCATCCTGTCCCACTTGCCACCATCCTGCCCCCCTCGCCACCATCCTGCCCGCCCATCCTGTGCCCCGCCACCATCCTGCTCCTCTGGCTGCATCCTGCTCCTCTGCCTCCATCCTGCCCCACTCGCTCCATCCTGCCCCGCTCGCTCTATCCTGCCCCGCTCGCCACCATCCTGCCCCGCTCGCCACCATCCTGCCCCGCTCGTTCCATCCTGTCCCGCTCGCTCCATCCTGCCCCCCCGCCACCATCCTGCCCCGCTCACCACCATCCTGCCCCCCCCCCATCCTGCCTCTCCGGCTCCATCCTGCCCCTCTGGCTCCATCCTGCCCCCCGCCATCCAGCCCCCCCCCCCGCTACCATCCTGCTCCTCCAGCTTCATTCTGCCCCGCTTGCTCCATCCTGCCCCGCATGCTCCATCCTACCCCGCTCGCTCCATCCTGCCCCACTCGCTCCATCCTGCTCCGCTCGCTCCATCCTGCCCCCCGCTGTTCTTGCTCCCCCGACTCCGTCCTGCCCCCCACACCTCCATCCTGCTCCTCCAGCTCCAACCTGCTCCTCTGGCTCCATCCTGCTCCTCCGCCTCCATCCTGCCCCTCCGTCTCCATCCTGCCCCTCCGGCTTCATCCTGCCCCTGCGGCTCCATCCTGCTCCTTCGGCTCCATCCTGCCCCACTCGCTCCATCCTGCCCCGCTCCCACCATCCTGCCCCGCTTGCTTCATCCTTCCCCGCTCGCTCCATCCTGCCCACTTGCTCCGTCCTGCCCCGCTCCTCCCTCCTGGCCGCCGCTGTTCTTGCACCCTTGGCTCCATCCTGCCCCCCCGCCTCAATGCTGCCCCGCTCGCTCCATCCTGCTCCTCTGGCTCCTTCCTGCTCCTCTGTCTCCATCCTGCCAATCCGGCTCCATCCTGCCCATTCGGCTCCATCCTGCCCCCCGCCACCATCCTGCCCCGCCGGCTCCATCCTACCCCCCTCCACCACCATCCTGCCCCGCTAGCTCCATCCTGCCCCGCCGGCTCCATCCTGCCCCGCTCGCTCCATCCTGCCCCCCCGCCACCATCCTGCCAACCCATCCTGCCCGCCCGCCACCATCCTGCTCCTACGGCTCCATCCTGCTTCTCCGGCTCCATCCTGCTCCTCTGGCTCCATTCTGCCCCTCTCGCTCTATCCTGCCCCGCTCGCTCCACCCTGCCCCCCGCCACCATCCTGCCCCGCTCACTCCATACTTCCCCGCTCACCATCATCCTGCCCACTCATCCTGCCCCCCCGCCACCATCCTGCTCCTCCACCTCCATCCTGCTCCTCCACCTCCATCCTTCCCCGCTCGCTCCATCCTGCCCTGCTCGCTCCATCCTGCCCCCCCACCACCATCCTGCCCCCCCACTCCATTCTGCCCAGCTCGCCACCATCCTGCCCCTCTCGACACCATCCTGCCCCGCTCGCCACCATCCTGCCCTGCTCGCCCCATCTTGCCCCGCTCGCTCCATCCTGCTCCACTCGCCAATATCCTGTCCTGCCGGCTCCATCCTGCCCCCCACCTCCATCCTGCCCCTCCCCACAATCCTGCTCCCCCGGGTCCATCCTGCCCCGCTCGCTCTATCCTGCCCCCGCCACCATCCTGCCCCCCCGCCTCCATCCTGCTCCTCTTGCTCCATCCCTCCCTGCTCGCTCCATCCTGCCCTGCTTGCCACCATCCTGCCCCGATCGTTCCCTTCTGCCCGCTTGCTCCATCCTGCCCCCCCCCGCCACCATCCTGCCCGCTCGCCACCATCGCCCCTCCCACATCCTGCCCCCCATCCTGCGCCCCGCCACCATCCTGCTCCTCCGGCTCCATCCTGCCCCTTTGCCTCCATCTTGCCCCACTCGCTCCATTCTGCCCCCCGCCACCATCCTGCCCTGTCGCCACTCCTGCCCCCCCCATCTGCCTCTCGGCCCATTCTGCCCCTCTGCTCCACTGCCCCCCATCCTGCCCCCACCCATCCTGCCCGCCATCCTCCGCTGCTCATCCTGCCCGCTCGCCATTCCTGCGCTCATCCTGCCCCGCTGCTCCATCCTGCCCTGCCATCCTGCCCGCTCGCTCATCCTGCCCGCTCGCTCCATCTGCCCCCCCTGTTCGCCCCCATCCGTCTGCCCCCGCCTCCGCTCGCTCCATCCTGCTCCTGGCTCATCCTCCCCCGGCTCCATCCTGCCCTTGCCTCCATACTGCCCCCCGACCATCCTGCCCTCCGGCCATCTGCCCTCCAGCCATCCTGCCCTCGGCTCCATCCTGCTCCTCGGCTCCATCCTGCCCCGCTCCTCACTCCGCTCCCATCCTGCCCGCTCGCCCATCTCCCCTCCACTGCCATCCTGCCCATCTCCGCCCATCCTGCTCCCCGCTCCATCTTGCCCCCGCTTTCTTGCTCCCCACCCTCCTGCCCCCCGCTCCATCCTGCCCTCCGCTCCACGCTCCTCTGCTCCCTCCCCTCCGGCTCCATCCTGCCCTCGCCTCCATCCTGCCCTCCGCTCCATCCTGCCCCCGGCTCCATCCTGCCCCTCCGCTCCATCCTGCCCCTCGCCCCATCCTGCTCCTCGGCTCCATCCTGCCCCCGCCGACTCCCATCCTGCCCCCCACTGCCCGCGCTCCCATCCTGCCCCGCCTCCGCCCCGCTACCATTCTGCTCCTTCGACTCCATCCTGCCCTGCTTGCTCCATCCTGCCCCACTCGCTCCATTTTGCCCCACTTGCTTCATCCTTCCTTGCTCGCTCTATCCTGCCCGCTTGCTCCATCCTGCCCGGCTCGCTCCATCCTGCCCCCGCTGTTCTTGCACCCTTAGCTCCATGCTGCCCCCCCGCCTCCATGCTGCCCCGCTCGCTCCATCCTGCTCCTCTGCTCCATCCTGCTCCTCTGTCTCCATCCTGCCCCCCCGCCACCATCCTGCCCCCCACCCATCATCCTGCCCCGTCGGCTCCATCCTGCCCCCCTCTACCACCATCCTGCCCCACCGGCTCCATCCTGCCCTGCCGGCTTTATATCCTGCTCCACTCGCTCCATCCTGCCCGCCGGCACCATCCTGCCCCCCCCATCCTGCCCCGCCGGCTCCATTCTACCCCCCACCCACCATCCTACCCGCCGGCTACATCCTGCCCCACTAGCTCCATCCTGCCCTGCCGGCTCCATCCTGCCCCGCTCGCTCCATCCTGCCCCCGCCACCATCCTGCCAACCCATCCTGCCCCCCCACCACCATCCTGCTCCTACGGCTCCATCCTGCTTCTCCGGCTCCATTCTGCTCCTCTGGCTCCATTCTGCCCCGCTCACTCCATCCTGCCCCGCTCGCTCCATCCTGCCCCACTCGCTCCACCCTGCCCCCCGCCACCATCCTGCCCAAATCGCCACCATCCTGCCCCCCCCACCACCATCCTGCTCCCCGCGCCTCTATCCTGCTCCTCTGGCTCCATCCTGCTCCTCCGGCTCTATCCTGCTCCTCTGGCTCCATCCTGCCCCGCTCGCTCCATCCTGCCCCGTTCACCACCATCCAGCCCCATTCACTCCATCCTGCCCCCCTGCCACCATCCTGTCCCGCTCGCCATCATCCTGCCACCCACCTCCTGCTCCTCCGGCTCCATCTTGCCCTGCCGGCTCCTTCCTGCCCCTCCGGCTCCATCCTGCCCCTCCGGCTCCATCCTGCCCCGCTCGCCACCATCCTGCCCCGCTCGCCACCATCCAGCCTGTTACTCCATCCTGCCCCCATGCCACCATCCTACCCACCCACCTCCTGCTCCTCCGGCTCCATCCTGCCCCGCCGGCTCCATCCTGCCCCTCCGGCTCAATCCTGCCCCTCCGGCTCCATCATGTCACTTCGGCTCCATCCTGCCCCACTCACTCCATCCTGCCGACCTCGCTCCATCCTGCCCCGCTCCCACCATCCTGCCCCGCTTGCTCCATCCTGCCCCGCTTGCTCCATTCTTACCGCGCTCGTCCATCCTGCTCTGCTTGCTACATCATTCCCCGTTCCACTCCTGCCATCCTGCCTCGCTCGCTCCATCCTGCCCCCCACATTCTGCTCCCCCGGCTCCATCCTGCCCCCGCCTCCATCCTGCCCCACTTGCTTCATCCTGCTCCTCTGGCTCCATCCTGCCCATCCGGCTCCATCCTGCCCCTCCGGCTCCATTCTGCCCCGCTCGCCACCATCCTGCCCCGCTCGCCACCATCCAGCCTGTTACTCCATCCTGCCCCCATGCCACATCCTACCACCCACCTCCTGCTCCTCCGGCTCCATCCTGCCCCGCCGGTTCCATCCTGCCCCTCCGCTCAATCCTGCCCCTCCGGCTCCATCATGTCACTTCGGCTCCATCCTGCCCACTCACTCCATCCTGCCGACCTCACTCCATCCTGCCCCGCTCCCACCATCCTGCCCCGCTTGCTCCATCCTGCCCCGCTTGCTCCATTCTTACCCGCTCGCTCCATCCTGCTCTGCTTGCTACATCGTTCCCTGTTCACTCCATCCTGCCTCGCTCGCTCCATCCTGCCCCCACTATTCTTGCTCCCCCGGCTCCATCCTGCCCCCGCCTCCATCCTGCCCCACTTGCTTCATCCTGCTCCTCTGGCTCCATTCCTGCCCATCCGGCTCCATCCTGCCTGTCCGGCTCCATCCTGCCCCACCAGCTCCATCCTGTCCCCCCACCACCATCCTGCCCCACTTGCTTCATCCTGCTCCTCTGGCTCCATCCTGCTTGTCCGGCTCCATCCTGCCCGTCCGCTCCATCCTGCCCCACTGGCTCCAACCTGCCCCGGTCTCCATCCTGCTCCTCCTGCAGCTCCATCCTACCCCGCCAGCTCCATCCTGCTCCGCTTGCTCCATCCTGCTCCGCCAGCACCATCCTGCCCCCCCATCCTGCCCTGCCGGCTCCATCCTGCCCCCACCACCATCCTGCCCCCTGCTCCATCCTGCTCCGCCGACTCCATCCTGCCCCGCTCACTCCATCCTGCATCCCAGCCACCATCCTTGCCCCCGCCCCATCCTGCCCCCCATCCTGCCCCCCACCACCATCCTGCTCCTACGCTCCATCCTCCTCCATCCGCTGTCTCCATTCTGCCCCTTCTCGCTCCATCCTGCCCCAGCTCGCTCCATCCTGCCCCGCTCGCTCCACCTGCCCCCCGCCACCATCCTGCCCCGCTCAGCTCCATCCTCCCCCACCCTGCCTCCATCCTGCTCTCCCGGCTCTATCCTGCTCCTCTGGCTCATCCTGCCCTCCAGCTCCATCCTGCCCCCCCGCTCCATCCTGCCCCCGCTCACACTATCCAGCCCCCTCGCTCCATCCTGCCTCCCTGCCACCATCCTGCCCCGCTCGCCACCATCCTGCCCCCCACCTCCTGCTCCACCGGCTCCTTCCTGCCCCGCCGGCTCCTTCCTGCCCTAAGGCTCCATCCTGTCCCTGCGGTCCATCCTGCCCCTTCGGCTCCATCCTGCCCCGCTCGCCACCATCCACCCTCGCTCCTCCATCCTCCCCCTCCACCATCCTGCCCCACCCCCCATCCTGCACCACCTCCGTTCCTCGGCTCCATCTGCCCGCCGCTCCATCCTGCCCCTTCGCTCCATCCTGTCACTTCGGCTCCTCCTGCTCCTTCGCTCCATCCTGCCCTGCTCGCTCCACCCTTCCGCCCTCCGCTCCATCCTGCCTCCCGCTCATCTACCCGCTCACTCCACCTGCCCCTCACTCCATCCTGACCCCCCTTCTGCCGCTCACTCCATCCTGCCCCACCCCACTCGCTCCATCCTGCCCGCTCGCTTCATCCTGCCCCACCACTCGCTCATCCTGCCCGCTCGCTTCACCTGCCACCGCTTTGCTCCCCGCTCCATCCTGCCCCCCTGCTCCTCACCCCCCATCCTCCTCGCTCCATTCCGCCATCCCCCTCCGGCTCCATCCTGCCCCCCGCCACATTTGCTCCCCCACCATCATGCTCCCGCCCACCTATTACCCCCTCCTCTCCCCCGCCACCATCCTGCTCCTCGCCCTCCTGCCCCGCGTCATTGCCCTTGGCTCCATCCTGTCATTCGGCCCCCTCCTGCTCCTTCGCTCCATCCTGCCCTGCTCGCTCCATCCTGCTGCCCCGGCTTCCTCCGGCTCCATCCTGCCCTCCGCTCCATCCTACCCCGCTCACTCCATCCTGCCCCGCTCACTCCATCCTGCCCCCCACCACCATTCTGCCCCGCTCACTCCATCCTGCCCCACCCCACTCGCTCCATCCTGCCCCACTCGCTTCATCCTGCCCACCTTACTCGCTCCATCCTGCCCTGCTCGCTTCATCCTGCCCACCGCTTTTTGCTCCCCCGCCCATCCTGCCCCCATGTCTCTCTCTCCTGCCCCTCCGGCTCCATCCTGCTCCTCCGGCTTCATCCTGCCCTCGCTCCATCCTGCCCCCCACCATCTGCTCCCCCGCACATCATGCCCCCCGCCACCATCATGCCCTGACTCCCCCCATCCTGCCTCCCCACATCGCTCCTCCGCTCCATCTGCCTGCTTCTCCCCATGCCTGCTCACTCATCTGCCCGCTCACTCCATCCTGCCCCCCCTTCTGCTCCCCCGACTCCACTGCCCCTGCTCCATCCTGCCGCTCACTCCATCCTGCTCCTCAGCTCATCTGCTCCTCTGGCTCCATCCTCCGCCGCCATCTGCCCACCACCACCATCCTGCCCCGCCCCCCCACCATCCTGCTCTTCTGTCTCCATCCTGCCCTGCTCGCTCCATCCTTCCCTGCTCGCTCCATCCTGCCTCACTCGCTCCATCCTGCCCCCCTTCCAGCTCCATCCTGCCCCCCTTCCAGCTGCATCCTGCCCCCTTTCCTGCTCCATCCTGCTCCCCTTCCAGCTCCATCCTGCCCCCCTTCCCACTCCATCCTGCCCCACTCTCTCCATCCTGCCCCCGACACAATCCTGCCCCCCCACCCGTCACCATCCTGCCCCCCTGCTCCATCCTGCCCCCCCTGTCAGTTAACGGTTATGTGACCGATCAGCTGATCGGTTTCCCAGGCAACGACAGTTTCTAAGGGCCTGTAGGACCTAGAAGATGGAGGTAGAGCGAGCCAGCGGACAGGTGAGTATCCTCACTGAGGATTTTTTACTTTTACTGTGCAAGAGCGGGGACCAGGAGAAGCGGGGGGCCGCGGGGAGCGGTGTATCGCCATATACCATAGTGCTGCTATACATGTACTATAATGTACCGCCATGTACCATAGCGCTGCTATACATGTACTGTAATGTACGACCATATACTATAGTGCTGCTATACATTTACTGTAATGTACCACCATATACGATAGCGCTGCTATACATTTACTGTAATGTACCGCCCTATACTATAGTGCTGCTATACATGTACTGTAATGTACCGCCACATACCATAGCGCTGCTATACATGTACTGTAATGCACTGCCATATACTATAATGCTGCTATACATGTACTGTAATGTACCGCCATATACCATAGCGCTGCTATACATATACTATAATGTACCGCCATATACTATAGCGTTGCTATACATATGCTGTAATGTACCGCCATATACCATAGTGCTGCTCTACATGTACTATAATGTACCGTCATATACCATAGCGCTTCTATACATGTACTGTAATGTACCGGGCCTCCATCTAGTATATATATATTCATTTTGTGTAGGCATATTGAATGTATATATATATATATATATATATATATATATATATATATATATATATACACAGTTGTGGCCAAAAGTATTGACACCCCTGCAATTCTGTCAGATAATTCTCCGCTTCTTCCTGAAAATGATTGCAATCACAAATTCTTTGGTATTATTATTTTAATTTAATTTGTCTTCAATGAACAACAAAAAAAGAATTGTCCTAAAGCCAAATTGGATATAATTCCACACCAAACATAAAAAAGGGGGGGTGGACAAAAGTATTGGCACTGTTAGAAAAATCATGTCATACTTAACTAAGCATGCTCAGTACAGTAAAAATGCTCCTAAACATCTAATTTTACTTCCACAATGTATGTATATACATTGCGGAAGTAAAATTAAGTAAGGCAGGGGTTAAAAATAATAAACCATCTATGCTCACCTGTCCACTAGTCCCTCGGCATCTCCAGCATCTCCTGCCTGTAGGACCTGCCGTGATGTCAGAGTCACATGACCGGTTACCGCGGTAACCGGTAGTGTGACTGTGACATCACGAGAGGTCGTAGGATCAGAAGAAGATAGCTGGAAGCGCCGCTGGACTCGTGGACAGGTGAGAATAAAGATTTTTTTATTTTTTATTCTGGAGAAGAGGGGAAAGGAGGGGGAGTACTGGGGGACATGAGTGAGGGGGCCACACAGGGGAGAAGAGGGGGGGAGACACAGGGGTGAAGAGGGGGAAAAAGAGGGGGAAACAGAAGGGAGAAGAGGGGGGAGCACCAGGGGAGATGAGGGGGAAACACAGGGGTGATGAGGGGGACACACAGGGGTGAGGAGGGGGACACACAGGGGAGAACAGCTGTGACAGGTGACAGGAGGAGCCGGCAAACTGATCCTGTAGAATGTCGGATCGGATGCCTATTTGGCATCCGATTGCAGGGATCAGTTTAGATCCGATGCTGTCCGATTTATATCGGACAGCATCGGATTTGACAAAATCATTATGTGAAAGTAGACTAAGAAACTCATTGATGGTTACCGGAAGCGGTTGATCGCAGTTATTTTGACTAAAGGTTAACATAACATAGTAACATAGTTTTTAAGGTTGAAGGAAGACTTTTAGTCCATCTAGTTCAACCCATAGCCTAACATGTTGATCCAGAGGAAGGCAAAAAAAAAACCCATGTGGCAACACTAAGCTCCACATTGGGGAAAAAATTCCTTCCTGACTCCAGATATGGCAATCAGACTAATTCCCTGGATCAACGCCCTATCAAAGGATCTAGTATATATAACTAGTAATATTATAGTTTTCAAGAAAGGCATCCAGGCCCTTCTTAAATGTTAGTAGTGAGTCACTCATTACAACATCATGTGGCAGAGAGTTCCACAGTCTCTCTGCTCTTACAGTAAAGAATCCACGTCTGTGATTATGATTAAACCTTCTTTCCTCCAGACGTAGAGGATGCCCCCTTGTCCCCGTCTCAGGCCTAAGAGTAAAGAGATCATTAGAAAGTTCTCTGTACTGTCCCCTCATATATTTATACATTATTATAAGATCACCCCTAAGCCTTCATTTTTCCAAGCTAAATAACCCCAAGTTTAATAACCTGTCTTGGTATTGCAGACCCCTCAGTCCTCTAATATCCTTGGTTGCTCTTCTCTGGACCCGCTCTAGTTCAGCTATGTCTTTCTTATACACCGGAGACCAGAATTGTACACAGTATTCTAAATGTGGTCGCACTAGTGACTTGTATAGAGGTAAAATTATGTTCTCCTCATGAGCATCTATGCCTCTTTTAATGCATCCCATTATTTTATTTGCCTTTACAGCAGCTGCCTGACACTGGCCACTAAATGTGAGTTTGTCATCTACCCATACACCCAGGTCTTTTTCAGTGACAGTTTTGCCCAGTGTTATACAATTAAGCACATAATTATACCTTTTGTTTCCTCTGCCCAAGTGCTTGACCTTACATTTATCCCCATTAAAGCTCATTTGCCATTTATCACCCAAGCTTCTAGTTTACATAAATTCTCCTGTAATATAAAATTGTCCTCCTCTGTCTTGATTACCCTGCAGAGTTTAGTGTCATCTGCAAATATTGAGATTCTACTCTGTATGCCCCCTACAAGGTCATTAATAAATATATTAAAAAGAAGCTGGCCCAACACTGACCCCTGTGGTACCCCACTGTTAACTGTGACCCATTCTGAGTGTGTTCCATTAATGACCACCCTTTGTTTCCTATCACTAAGCCAGTTCTTAACCCACTTACACATATTTTCCCCTATCCCCATTGCTCTCATTTTATGTATCAACCTTTTGTGTGGGACCGTATCAAAAGCTTTTGAAAAGTCCATATACACCACATCTACTGCATTTCTTTGGACCAGTCCAGAACTTACTTCTTCATAGAAGTTTATCAGATTAGTTTGACAGGAATGGTCCCTCGTAAAACCATGTTGATATTGGGTCATGAGGTTATTTTTCTTCAGATACTCCAGTATAGCATCTCTTAGAAAACCCTCTAGGATTTTACCCACAGTAGAGGTTAAGCTTACTGGCCTATAATTTCCAAGTTCAGTTTTTGTTCCCTTTTTGAATATTGGCACCACATTTGCTATACGTAAGTCCTGTGGTAGAGACCCTGTTATTATGGAATCTTTAAAGATTAAAAATAATGGTCTATCTATGACAGTACTTAATTCCTGCAGCACTCTGGGGTGTATCCCATCCGGGCCCGGGGATTTGTCAATTTTAGTGATTTTTAGACGATGCCGTACTTCCTGCTGGGTTAAGCTGGTGACATTTAATTGACAGTTTTTGTTATCACTGATCATATTGTCTGTCATGGGATTTTCTTGTGTAAATACTGTTGAAAAAAAGTCATTTAGCATATTGGCTTTTTCCTTATCCTCATCCACCATTTCACCCAGATTATTTTTAAAGGGGCCAACACCATCATTTTTTAGTTTCTTACTATTTATGTAGTTAAAAAATAATTTGGGATTATTTTTACTTTCTCTGGCAATGAGTCTCTCTGTCTCAATCTTTGCTGCCTTGATTTGCTTTTTACAGATGTTATTTAATTTTCTGTATTTATTTAATGCCTCATCACTACCTACTTGCTTTAATTCCCTAAATGCTGTCTTTTTATCATTTATTGCGCCCCTTACAGCCTTATTTAGCCATAGTGGTTTCCTCCTATTTCTAGCATGCTTATTCCCATAGGGTATATATTGTGCACAGGCCCTATTCAGGATGCTAATAAACGTTTCCCACTTGCTTTGTGTACTTTTATGTCTCAGGATATCGTCCCAGTTTATTGCACTAAGATCATCTCTCAACCGTTGGAAATTTGCCTTCTTGAAGTTTAGTGTCCTTGTAGCCCCTTTACTACACATCTTAGTAAAGGATACTTGAAAACTTATTATTTTATGATCACTATTACCCAAGTGATCTCCAACCCATATATTTGATATGCGGTCTGGCCTGTTGGTTAATATTAGGTCCAGCAATGCCCCCCTTCTTGTTGGGTCCTGAACCAGTTGTGAAAGGTAATTGTCTCTCATAGTTGTCAAAAACCTATTACCTTTGCTAGAACTGCAGGTTTCTGTTCCCCAATGTATTTCAGGGTAGTTGAAGTCCCCCATAATAATGACTTCTCCCTGAGTCGCTGCTTCATCTATTTGCTTTATGAGGATATTCTCCTCCACTTCCATTATTGTTGGGGAGTTATAACAAACCCCTATCAGTAATTTATTATTTTTTGCCCCTCCCCTTATCTCCACCCACAGGGACTCTACATTTCAATTAGATTCACCTATATTATCACGCAGGATGGGTTTTAAGGATGATTTTACGTATAAACATACACCTCCTCTTCGCTTATTTGTACGTTCATTTCTGAACAGACTATAGCCCTGTAAATTAACAGCCCAGTCATGGCTCTCATCCAGCCATGTCTCCGATATCCCCACCATGTAATAATTATTTTCCAACAAAATCAATTCTAATTCCTCCATTTTGTTGGTGAGGCTTCTGGCATTAGTGTACATGCACTTTATGCATCTCTCTTTACCTCTATTCCTTCCTACTATATTGACTGTTCTAACCCCACCCCCCATGCCACCCCCAATTTTATTACTTGTGCCCAGGTTACTATTTACACTATCTTCCCCTCCTGTACAATGAATACCCTCCCCCCCAATCCCTAGTTTAAACACTCCTCCAACCTTCTAGCCATTTTCTCCCCCAGCACAGCTGCACCCTCCCCATTGAGGTGCAGCCCGTCCCTAGCATAGAACCTGTAGCCAACAGAGAAGTCGGCCCAGTTCTCCAGGAACCCAAACCCCTCCTTCCTACACCAATTCCTGAGCCACTTATTTATCTCCCTAATCTCCCGTTGCCTCTCTGGTGTGGCACGTGGTACAGGCAGTATTTCAGAGAATACTACCTTGGAGGTCCTTGCCTTAAGCTTGCAGCCTAATTCCCTGAAATCATCTTTAAGGACCTTCCAACTACCTCTAACTTTGTCATTTGTGCCAATGTGCACCATGACCGCTGGGTCCTCACCAGCCTCTCCCAGTAATCTGTCAACCCGATCAACGATGTGCCGGACTCGAGCGCCAGGTAGGCAGCACACTGTTCGATGATCCCTGTCTTTGTGACAGATTGCCCTATCTGTTCCCCTAATAATTGAGTCCCCCACTACCAGCACCTGTCTGTCCTGCCCTGCTCTCCTGTTTTCCCCCTTACTGGAGCAGACACTCCTCTGGCTTTCAGAGGTCATGCCATGCTGCAGCAGTGCTATCCATGAACTTGCACCCCCCTCATCTGCCAACTTAGCAAATTTATTGGGGTGTGCCAGATCAGGGCTAGCCTCCCTGGCACTCTTCCCTCTACCCCCGCCTTCTAACTGTCACCCAGCTGGCTACCTCACTGTTCTGCAGCTCCATGCTACCATCCTCCCCCACATCTATCCCATTGAGCAGCTGTTCAGTGAGCAGCAGACTCCTTTCCATATTGTCTATGGATCTCAGCATTGTCAGTTGTTCATTTCGATCCAGTATCTGGGCTTCCAAATGCACAACATACTCACATCTCACACAGCAGTTTGCACACTCGACCGGCTGTTCAAGGAATGCATACATGTGGCAAGATGTACACTGGATGGCATTGCCAATCATGGAGCTCATTTCCTAATGGGGATTGCACCAGACAGAAATGATAAGTAAAAAGAAATGCAAAGTATTAATAAAATACAACCAGCAATTCAGTAATTCCTCCCTTCCAAACTCCCTGAATCCAAAGTCACTGAACCACAAGTCACACACTTACTTCCATCCGCACTTACGCTCCCAGTTACACGAAGCTCGCAGTCACACTCGCTAACAACTAAGATTTAAATATATATATATATTTATTTTTTTTCTTATCAGAAAGTCAGCCTACAGCTCAGTGTACTTCCAAAGGACTGAAGCCCCAACAAGCTGCTGCTTATAAACCCTTAATTAAGCACCCCCACCCTTAATTAACCCCTTGTAAGTATAGCTACACCACAGGTTTTAAGTGCATAGTAGTTAAAGTGCAAAGTAGGTTGTGCAACCAAGTATTAGGCTGAGGGTGCCAATACTTTTGTCCAGCCCGTTTTTGGAGTTTTGTGTGAAATGATCAATGTTTTGCTTTTTGCTTCATTCTCTTTTGTGTTTTTTCATTGAAGACAAATTAAATGAAGATAATGATACCAAAGAACTTGTGATTGCAATCATTTTCAGGAAGAAACTGAGTATTATCTGACAGAATTGCAGGGGTGTCAATACTTTTGGCCACAACTGTATATATAATATATATATATGTGCATCCTCTCTCTCTCTCTATATATATATATATATATATATATATAACAAGTTGTTGTTTGATCCAGCATCGCAGCTGGCACCAGTTCACACTATGTCTTGAGTGCTGTGCAGTGAGGACCCCAGACTTCACTGCCATATAGGAGGATTGGGGCGATGATAGAGTCAAAGATTTTTAACCAGACCCTTACTGGAGGCTTCAGATGATAGAGTTTAACAACATATAAAAGGTTGTCCTCACAATGTGTATTAGTGTTTTGATTTATTCTTTTTCTTCCCCCCCATCTATAGACTGTTTTATTACGATAGTCTTTAGAATCTCGTTTGTATTTTTTTGCTTTTGGGTCATTCCATGTCAAGTGATCCAAAAATGAATATTTTTTTTCCCTGACGTCCTCAGATTTTTTAAAAAAATTTTCTATCTGAAGAACAACTTTATCTAATTACAAAAAAAAAGTTTTGAATTTTTTTCTTTATCTGTTAATTTTTTACAGATTTTTAAAGTTTTAAAAAAGTGCGAATTTTGGCCTGGTATGGCTTTACATTTTCTATCATATCTCGGGCTAGAAATAAGATAGAGAAACAAAATAAACACCAATCTACTCAGAACTGTCCAGGCTTTCCATCAGATATGTCACAAGAGGATATTTGTTAATATTTTACCCATGTGATCGCAAGCGCAAAACTTTAAAACGCATTTCCGAAAAATCGGCGCGCTTTAAATATTTCAAAAACTGCCCATGTGTCTGCTGTGCTCTTAGCCACATCTGTACCAAATTTCAAGTTGGGATCGCAATGGGATCATATTTTAACATATTTTACTAGTAAGAGCGTCAATGGGTCATTCCATATCAAGTGATCTAAATATGAATATTTTTTTTTACCTGACGTCTTTAGATTTTTTTTTTTTTTTTCCTTTATGAAGTACTACTTTAGTTAATTACAAATTAAAAGTTTGGAATTTTTTTCTTCATCAGTTAATTTTTTACAGATTTTTAAAGTTTAAAAAAAAAGTGAATTTTGGCCTGGTACGACTTTACATTTTTTTATCTCAGGCTAGAAATAAGATAATGAAGTGGGAGAGGCGTCATTTTACTCAGAACGGTAACAGCTTTCATTTGAGATGTTACAAGACTATGTTTCTTTATATCAAATTCAAACTATTGACGGGCAATTGTGAAAAAATGACTGATTGTGTTCTTGGTGACTTTTGAATTGACACTATAATAGTTAAATATTTTGCACTTAGGTCCAATGAATGCGTCCATGGGGTCAAGCTGGGACAGAGTCATCACAAATTAGCCTTATTTGCAGATGACCTGCTACTTTACATCTCCCAGCCCCTGGTCTCCATCCCTTCGGTCTTAATGGAGTTTGAACGGTTCGGACAATTGAGCAACTTTAAAGTGAATTGCTCCAAAACCGAGGCACTCAATATTTCTTTGCCTGGAGAATTGGTTTCTCATCTATCTAAACAGTTCCCATTTAAATGGAAAGTAGAAGCCATTAAGTACTTGGGAGTCCTTATACCAAAAGATCTTAAACAAATATTCAATTTAAATTATCAACCCCTTTTGACTAACGCGGAATCGGCATTTACCTCTTATAGACAATTAAAGCTATCCTGGTTCGGGAGAATAAACGTAGTCAAGATGGATGTCTTGCCCCGACTCTTATATACTTTTCAGACAGTTCCTGTTCTATTGGATAGAGGTTTCCTCTCCAAAATGCAATCTATGATCCTTAGATTTGTCTGGGGGGGCAACAGGTCCAGATTGCGAATGAATATCCTATCCTTGCCCGAGACCAGAGGAGGGGTTGGACTACCCAACATACGAGCGTAATTTGAGGCTTCCTCTTTTGTTAGAGCTCTAGATTGGCATTATCATGCGTCCTCCAAGAAATGGGTAGGGGTGGAGCAAGAGGGTTTGGGGATTCCGCTGAAACACCTGCTTTGGATTTCCCCTAAAGACTCCACAGACCTAGTACCTTTGACAGACATGACCAGAAACACCTTGAAGGTATGGCACCTAGTGACGAAAACCCTCCGCTTAAACGACAGACTTAGCCCTTTGACTCCCCTTTTTTCCAACCCATCTTTCCCACCCAGATTTGACAGGCAGAGATTTTTATGTTGGCGGATTGTGGATGACACCCGAGTAGGACAGACTCTGTCCAGTGGTGGTTTGCCCCCGATGGCAGAGCTACAACTCAAAGAACCTACGAGACCTCTTAAGTGATTCGAATTTCTCCAATACAGAGCATAATTATATTCAGCTGACCTCTCTTGCAGGGTAAGATTGACGCCCAACGTATTGGAGAGGTTATTCCAACTGGAGGCTCCACCGAGGCGCAAAATATCATTTCTATACCAGGCCTTAGGGTCCATGAGAGAGCAGGGCACCCTTTACTTCCAACGTGCTTGGGAGAGGGAATTGGGGTGTAGCATTTCAGAAGCTAATTGGCAGAAATGCTTTATATTTACTCACTCACTAGCTAGCGCTTGTTCTGCACAAGAAAGAAGCTATAAGCTGCTCACTAGATGGTACTTGTGCCCGACGACACTCCGGAACATGTTCCCTGGAACCCCTGATACCTGCTGGCGCTGTGAGGAAGAGAAGGGTACAATGATACACATTTGGTGGAGTTGTGGGGAAATCCGGCGGTTCTGGTCTGAGGTTTTCAATGCACACGCCCGGATAACAGGTAAACAAGCCGAATGCTGCCCAGAATCGGCAATGTTATCCATTTTTCCAGGTCCTATTGGGCTACAGAAGAGGGATATTCTCCGCTTTTGCATCTCGGCTGCTCGTGCTGTGATCCCGAGGTTCTGGAAATCAAGCCAGGCTCCATCTCTACTTGATTGGTTCAAAGAATTGATGGACATATATCGAATGGAGGAGCTCGCAGCTGATGCGTCGGGATCTCGGAACAAATTCTTAGGGATTTGGGTTGAATGGATTCTTTTTCACGACTCTGCAGAATTTAGGAGTATCTTTTCCAGCACAGATAATATGGCTCGACCTCTGGCTGATGGGGAGCCAGTGGGATGAGTACCCTTTCTCCTTCCCATACCTCACCCGTCCCCCCCCCCTCCTTTTTTTTTTTTTTCTTACGTGGCTTTTCTTTCCCAGTATAACTTTTTCTAATGGTTTTTGTTTCTCTTCTCTCTCTCTCTTCTTTTCTATCTCTCTTTTCTTCCCATCTGATACATTCAGTCTAGGTATTTCCTTTCTACGCCTATACCTTCAGAATTCTAGTGAACATTAGACAGGTATCGAAAACTCTGAGCTGTGAGTAGATCATTAATATTTCGGCCTTCCTTTCCGGTACACCAGTCGCTAGACTATTCCAACTAGGCCTCAACGGGTAATGACCCACTTACGTGGTCAACCTGTTAGAAGGGGCCAAGTAATAAAAATCATTCTGCTGGGGCTGCTTGTCCCCTTGACATCAGAACATCTCAAAACCCTGAGAAAGGTTGTATACTTGAGTGTTTGGAATTATATTTAGATTGTAGTATATATTGCACCAGAGATAAGCGCAAAAGTAAATTTGCAGCTTATCTTAAAGTTACTAATAACTTTGTGAATTCTCTTTTTGTATATTTTATATGTCTCAAGATTTTGTTAAAAGATTGAATGTATGTCTTTCATATGTTTTTTCAAAATTTAATAAAAATGAGATTAACCATAGTTAAATATTTTAAAATATGATCCCATCACGATCCCAACTTGAAATTTGGTACAGATGTGGCTAAGAGCATAAAAGACACATGGGAAGTTTTGGAAAATTTTTATTAAAATGTTTTTTTCGGAAATGCGTTTCAAAATGTTGCATTTGCATTCGCATAGGTAAAAAATTAAAATTAACAAATATACTCTTGTGACATATCTGGTGAAAGCCTGGACAGTTCTGAGTAGAATGGTGTTTATTTTGTTTCTCTATCTTATTTCTAGCCCGAGATAAAAAAATTTAAAGTCGTACCAGGCCAAAATTCACCCTTTTTTTAAACTTTAAAAATCTGTAAAAAATTAACTGATGAAGAAAAAAATTCCAAACTTTTAATTTGTAATTAACTAAAGTAGTACTTCATAAAGGAAAAAAAAAAATAAAAAAATCTAAAGACGTCAGGTAAAAAAAAATATTCATATTTAGATCACTTGATATGGAATGACCCATTGACGCTATTAATAGTAAAATATGTTAAAATATGATCCCATTGCGATCCCAACTTGAAATTTGGTACAGATGTGGCTAAGAGCACAGCAGACACATGGGCAGTTTTTGAAATATTTAAAGCGCGCCGATTTTTCGAAAATACGTTTTAAAGTTTTGCGCTTGCGATCACATGGGTAAAATATTAACAAAGATCCTCTTGTGACATATCTGGTGAAAGCTTGTATAGTTCTGAGTAGAATGGTGTTTATTTTGTCTCTCTATCTTATTCCTAGCCTTAGTTATGAGGAGAAACGTAAAGGCAGGCACCAGCGAAATTCACACTTTTTCCGAACTTTGAAAATCATTTTAAAAAAAAATAAATTTTTAAAAAAATTTTTCTCTTCACATTTTGCATTGTCTGACATGCTATTATCAAATAACAAAATCTCAAAGGAATTAAAAATATAGAGGTAATAATCATTGGTACACTTGACATGGAATGACCCTTTTGCGGAGATAATCTCCTTCTCCCATTTTTGGTAGTTGGAGTCTAAATCCTTTTCTAGCTGAGTCAGTTGTTCCTCTGACATCCGTTCTACCAGGACGGTTCTGACTTCCTCAATCTCCTTTTCCAGTACCTGTAGAGACTCAGAGTTTAAGTCCACCAGGATGTTCATATATCCCATCGAGCATGTGGAAGAGAGATCTTCCCATCTCTTTTTTACCTCATTATTATCAATTTTGAATGAGGGAAAAACCTGTACCCTCAATCCTCTGGGTATCATCCCTTTAGATATGTACCGTTCCATAAAGGACTTATTCCACCAGAGTTTTGTCCTCTGGTTTAGCAGTTGTTTTAATTTGGCCACTGTTGCTTCGGCTACTTTTGGACGTGGATCATTAGGGAGTCCCATTTCATCATTAAACACTTGATCAAGTTTCTGCCGCCAAGCGTCCTCACGTGCGGTAAAATCCATTGTTTTGGGCAACGAGACTGTAAAAATATACAGATAGCAGATTAACAACATATAAAAGGTTGTCCTCACAATGTGTATTAGTGTTTTGGCCTGTGGCCAGGGTGAGCCCCTCCTATATAAACAATCCACATAACCAAATAAAGAAGGAGGTTTTAGGCTCTTTTGTACAAAATATGTATCAGGAATACCCATGCTATGTTTTTATTATGAATTTATTTAAAGTTATTGCAAATACATATAAAATTCATTACATAGCAACTATATAAGAAGATACATATACATCATGTCTTTTTATTTCATACAGTGATCAGTGTTCATAAAGAAACGAGACATTTAAAATATTCCTAGTAGGGTAATAGATTCCCTCCTATGTGGGTATTAGGTTTATCCTCAGAAGTGGACAATCAGTATCTCCACAATGACTCCGTACATCTTATGTATAGCATGGGATACAAGGTAGTACATCGTATGTTATCCCCCCAGAGAGAGTACAGTCTGATTATTAAGTATACTTCATCAGGGGCGTAACTAGAACTGGCAGGGCCCCATAGCAAACTTTTGAACGGGGCCCCCTCCAAGACACGCCCCCAATGACACGCCCCCTTCAAGACACACCCCCTTACCGAATCGATGTTAACAGTCTGACGCCACCCAGTTTACCGTATATACTCGTGTATAAGCCGACCCCCCTACTTTTGCCCCCAAAACCTGAGAAAACCTATTGACTCGTGTATAAGCCGAGGGTGGACCCCAGCACAGGTATACAGCCCCCAGCAGTGTGGTATACAGGCCTCCCCAGTGGTAGTATACAGCAGCCTTCCCAGTGGTATATACAGGCCCCAGCAGTATATACAGTAGCCCCAGTGGCATACAGCAGCCTCCCCAGTGGTATACAGCAGCCTCCCCAGTGGTATACAGCAGCCTCCCCAGTGGTATAAAGCAGCCTCCCCAGTGGTATATACAGGCCCCAGCAGTATATACAGCAACCCCAGTGGTATACAGCAGCCTCCCCAGTGGTATATACAGGCCCCAGCAGTATATACAGTAGCCCCAGTGGTATACAGCAGCCTCCCCAGTGGTATATACAGCAGCCCCAGTGGTATATACAGCAGTCTCCCCAGTGGTATATACAGGCCCCAGCAGTATATACAGCAGCCCCAGTGGTATACAGCAGCCTCCCCAGTGGGTATGTACAAGGCCCCAGTGGGTATATACAGGGCCCCAGTGGGTATATACAGGCCTCCAGTGGCTATATACAGGCCCCCAGTGGCTATATACAGGCCCCCAGTGGGTATATACAGGCCCCCAGTGGCTATATACAGGCTTCCAGTGGCTATATACAGGCCTCCAGTGGCTATATACAGGCCCCCAGTGGGTATATACAGGCCCCCAGTGGCTATACAGGCCCCCAGTGGCTATATACAGGCCCCCAGTGGCTATATACAGGCCCCCAGTAGCTATATACAGGCCCCCAGTGGCTATATACAGGCCCCCAGTGGCTATATACAGGCCTCCAGTGGCTATATACAGGCCCTCAGTGGCTATATAGAGGCTTCCAGTGGCTATATACAGGCCCCCAGTGGGTATATACAGGGCCCCAGTGGCTATGTACAGGCTTCCAGTGGCTATATACAGGCCCCCAGTGGGTATATACAGGCCCCCAGTGACTATACAGGCCCCCAGTGGCTATATACAGGGCCCCAGTGGCTATGTACAGGCCCCCAGTGGCTATGTACAGGCCCCCAGTGGCTATATACAGGGCCCCAGTGGCTATATACAGGGCCCCAGTGTGTATATACAGGCCCCCCACTCCTCCCTTCCAGCTGCACACGTCACCTGTAAAGGAATACATCATACTTACTTATCCCTGCCGGCTGCCGCCGCTCTGCACCGCGCTCCGTCTTCATCCAGCTTCTTCCTGGTTGTGACCGGCGGGTGCAGGCAATGACGTCACAACCAGGAAGAAGCTGGATGAAGATGGAGCGCGGTGCAGAGCGGCGACAGCGGCAGCCGGCAGGGATAAGTAAGTATGATGTATTCCTTTACAGGTGACGTGTGCAGCAGGAAGGGAGGAGTGGGGGGCCTGTATATACACACTGGGGGCCTGTAGCTGACCGGATAGCAGCGTAGCGGCGCTGGGTCCGGGCCCCCCTCAAGCGCCGGGCCCCAAAGCGACCACTACGTCTGCTATGCCGGTAGTTACGCCCCTGTACTTCATCCCCATGTGTTGAATCTGTGAGTCAGCATGGAACTGCTGTCCAGAAATTCTGACATCACCTTTCATTCAAGCATAGGGGAGAGCAAACACTTCAGACTTCCCCTATATGAACTGCTATACAATGGAGGTCTCAGAGTCCATCTAAAGATCACCCTCCTCCCAACCTCTGCACTTACCCATGTTATTAGAAGGGAATAGGTGTCCGGAAGCCCCCCAGACGCGTTTGGCCTATGCTTTATCAATGGGGTCCACTGCAAGTTGCCGGCCGGCATCTATTTATATCAATGATAGAGTTTACTTCGGATGGTATAGAAGGTTTTGTAGGCCTTGTCCTTCAAGGTCTCTATGGCTTGTTTGAAGCTTCCTGACCGGTGAATCTCTAGGCCCAAGTAGGTATATTTGTCTGTTCCTATGAGGGCACAGTTGTTGAGGATAAATGGAGGGTGCTGGTCTGATCTTCTCTTTCTCCTCTGGAACACCATGATGTTGGTTTTCTTTAAGTTGACCGGTAGTGCCCAGGTGGAGCTGAAGTTCTCTAAAGGTACCTTTACACGCAGCAACTTTTCTAGGAATTTCACTAGCAACTTACTGGTTGCAGTGAAATCATGGAGACATTGTTCCATTTGTACACAGTAACAAGATAGAACAATGTGTCCATGATTTCACTGCAACCAGTAAGTTGACAGTGAAATTCCAAGAAAAGTTGTAAAGGTACCCTTAGAAATTCAGGTTGTCTTGGACGCCTTTCTCGGTTGGTGACAGCAGCAGCAAGTCATCTGCGTACAGCAAGAATTTCACCTGATCATCATGGAGGGTGAGACCTGGTGCTGTGGAGGATTCCAGAGTGGTAGCCAGCTCGTTGATGTAAACGTTGAAGAGCGTTGGACTTAGGCTGCAGCCTTGTCTGACTCCATGGCTCTGCTGGAAGTAAACCGTTCTTTTACCGTTCACATTCACGCTGCAGTGGTTCTCGGTGTAGGAGCTTTTGATGACATTGTAGGTCTTTCCTCCTATTTCGCTCTCCAGCAGTTTCAAGAATAAGCCTGGGTGCCACACCGAATCAAAGGCCTTTTTAAAGTCCATGAAACAGGCATATATCTTCCCGTTCTTTGTATTGTGGACGTGTCTCTGAATGAGGCTGTGCAGGCTGGTCAGTGGTGCAGTGGTTCGGCATAAACCCTGCTTGGCTCTTGCTGAGGACGTTGTGCTCAGTGAGGAAACAGAGGATCCTCTTGTTCAGGATGCTGTTGAACAGTTTTCCCAGGTTGCTGCTGACACATATGCCTCTGTAGTTGGCTGGTTCATACCTGTCCCCACTCTTGTGGATGGGTGTGATGAGGCCTTGGTTCCAGGTACGAGGGAAGTAGCCGTCACTCAGCACAATATTGAAGAGTTTAACCATTGCAGTCTGTATTTCTGGTGGGCTGTGCTTCAGCATTTCTGGTAGGATTCCATCCAGGCCACCGGCATATCTACACCTTATAGAAGAGATTCTCTCTGCTACTTCCTGTAATATAATAGGTGTATCCACAGGGTTTTGGAAAATTTTGATTTTTTACTCCATTGCTTTTAGTTTTGCTATTATGTTTTCCAGTTCTTGGCTTAGTTCTTCCTTTGGGATTTCTTTATAGTGGTCTCTGAAGTATTGGAGCCAGATGTTGCCATTTTGGATATAGATGTTGTTTTTCTTGTCTTTCGTGCCCATGTGCTTCCATAGTTCCCAGAAGGCGTTGTCTTGGAGAGCATCTTGGAGTTGGTTAAGCTTGGTAGAGATGTAACTCTGCTTCTTCCTCCTGAGGATGGTTTTGTACTGCCTTTGTATTGTGTCATAGGCTTCCCTCAGACCCGGGTGGTTGAGGTCTCTGTGTTTCTTGTTTGAGGCTGTTCTCAGGGTTTGCCGTACGGCTTTACATTCTCCGTCAAACCAACCATTGATCTGTGTTTCTTTTGGTCTCTTGAAGTTGACTTTTTTAAGGTCTGTGAGGTAGCGCCCCATGGGAAGGCGCTTGGCATGGGGAAAATGACATTAGCGACTACATTTCAAAGGAACATAACCAGCGGATTTATTGTTTTTCTGTCAAAAACCGCTTTCATAACATAAAACATAACACCATATTTACATTTTCACATATAATATAACACAGTATTTACATTTTCATATGACATAACTTAATCCATTTATATACAGCCACAAAATGGAGCAATGTGATCGTGATTTCACTGCAACCAGAGATCTGTGAACAATATCTGTACAAATATCTGTGTGTGTGACGTGGGCCTAACACACACATCTGAGATGTGATTAACCCCCTGTGCACCATTCAGGATTAGCCCAGCAAAGCACTCCTACACACAGGTTCAGCCGCTCATTGGGCTCATGAATCTCGCAGATCTTCAGCACTCAAACTCAGCTGTTTTCTCAGTGCATGGAAACCCTTCAGCTGTTAACTCACTGTACACCGGACAGGTTTCACACAGCACATACACACAGGAAAACCGGCTCATGTGAACAGAGACCTGCACTGATAACCAGTGTGATGCCCCCGGCCAGGGGCCACATCACCACAGGTCGGACAGTCTGGCCATTGCATAGAATATATTGCTGAGGTCTTTTGCAGTTTGACTCATCCCCTCTGGGTTCGGCTTGTACTCGTAGTTGTAGAAGTGGTGGAGCATCCGCTGTATTTTAGGTCTGCTGGAAGACTCTTTATATTTTAGTGCTGACATTTTGGACCATTTATAGGATGGAGGCCGGATGAAGAGGCCGCTCTGCTGTGGCTTTTGAGTGGATGGCTCCTCTGTAGATTTCATGTACAGAAGAAGTTGGCTGTGGTCTGACAGATGTATTTGTGGGGTGACTATGAAGGTGCTGATATTTGCCAGGTTCATGTCTGTAATGGCTCCCTACATGGGAGTTTAGTGTGTACCTTCCTAAAGAGTCACTTTTGCTTTGTCTGTTAAGAAAATGAAGTCCTAAACTTCCACATACGTTTAGGAGCTTTCTGCCACTTTTGTTGACTGTACTGTCATGGCTGTTTCTCTCTGTGTGTACTACGTCTTGGCCGTCATTCTCTGCTCCAAATATTTTTAAACACTTCCCCAATGGGGAAAAAAAAGAACGATCATACGGTCATTTATATAAACGTGATATGTGATCATATCTATAGTGTAATATTGAAGTGAGAGAGTATGTGATGTGGTATCACTATATTTAGAATTTTATGGCCTCCTATATCAGGCACACTAAATCTGACTGAGTTTGAGATATAGTGGGTTATGTAGTACGACTGTATTTGATTATTATACTTTGTACTTGATTTATTGAAACTCGAATAAAAATTATTTGAACACATATAGTGGGTTATGTACTTCCCTGGATATACGTGTATCGTGAATGTGTATTTTCCCTTTATAGGAATATAAAAATATAGAGATGTAAGTGTTTTTTAGCATATGGAATACTCATACTTGTATATCTGGGACATATGCATATGTTCTTGGTGATCACCTAAACGGGGTGTTAATATGTCGAAGATTTGTATATGTATATAGCTAATGATTGTCTTATCTGGGGGGGCATATATCTACCCCTGATATAATTGAGTTCTTTGAGGAGTGTGTATAAATCATGTATAGTGTTGGTGTTCTGATCACACTATTATGGGGAGATATTATGAGAGGTAATTTTTTAGTGTTTGGTGCCATATAACACTTTATATCTACCCCTTAGTTAATATATCTAATTTTTTATTGGCCATTGACTACTATCATCACATCTCTCTCTTTTTGTAGTTCTCACCTAGACTCATTATATTGACCCGTGATATAGTGTATATTGATTTTTCATGCATAACATTCTAGCAGCCATTGGATTCACTTCTATAACAATATTACTAGCTGTTTATATAATCACTAGCTGTGAGCCCGATGCAAATGCATCGGGATTCTAGAACGTGCATTAATTTGATTATAGTAGTTATAGCTGTTAGCCTGATGCAAATGCATCGGGTATCTAAAATATGTTTATTGTTTTTTTAAATATTTTTAAATAATAATCGCATCATCAATAGCAATAATATAAGCCATAGCATTATTATTAGCAGTAATAGCAGTATTAATAGCATTATTAGCAGTATTATGAGCATTAATAACAGTATTAATAGCATTAATATCATTATTATTAGCATTAATAGCATTATTAATAGCATTATTAGCATTAATAATAGCATTAATAACATTATTAATAGCATTAATAGCATTATTATTAGCATTAATAGCATTAATAATAGCATTATTAGCATTAATAATAGCATTAATAACATTATGAATAGCATTAATAGCATTATTATTAGCATTAATAGCATTAATAATAGCATTATTAGCATTAATAATAGCATTAATAACATTATTAATAGCATTAATAGCATTATTATTAGCATTAATAGCATTATCAATAGCATTAATAGGATAAATATTAGCATTAATAGCATTAATAGCATAATTAATAGCATTAATAGCATTATTAATAGCATTAATAGCATTATTATTAGCATTAATAGCATTAATAGGATAAATATTAGCATTAATAGCATAATTAATAGCATTTATAGCATTATTAATAGCATTAATAACATTATTATTAGCATTAATAGCATTAATAATATCATTATTAGCATTAATAATAGCATTAATAACATTATTAATAGCATTAATAGCATTATTATTAGCATTAATAGCATTAATAGCATTATTATTAGCATTAATAGCATTAATAATGCCATTAATAGGATAAATATTAGCATTAATAGCATTAATAGCATAATTAATAGCATTAATAGCATTATTAATAGCATTATTATTAGCATTAATAGCATTAATAGGATAAATATTAGCATTAATAGCATTAATAGCATAATTAATAGCATTAATAGCATTATTAATAGCATTAATCGCATTATTATTAGCATTAATAGCATTAATAATAGCATTATTAGCATTAATAATAGCATTAATAACATTATTAATAGCATTAATAGCATTATTATTAGCATTAATAGCATTAATAATACCATGAATAGGATAAATATTAGCATTAATAGCATTAATAGCATAATTAATAGCATTAATAGCATTATTAATAGCATTAATAGCATTATTATTAGCATTAATAGCATTAATAGGAGAAATATTAGCATTAATAGCATTATTAATAGCATTAATAACATTATTATTTAGCATTAATAGCATTAATAATAGCATTATTAGCATTAATAATAGCATTAATAACATTATTAATAGCATTAATAGCATTATTATTAGCAATAATAGCATTAATAGCATTATTATTAGCATTAATAGCAATTAATAATACCATGAATAGGATAAATATTAGCATTAATAGCAATAAATAGCATAATTAATAGCATTATTAATACATTAATAGCATTAATAGAATAAATATTAGCATTAATAGCATTAATAGGATAAATATTAGCATTAATAGCAGAATTAATAGCATTAATAGCATTATAATAGCATTATTATTAGCAATTAATAGCATTAATAATAGCATTATTAGCATTAATAATAGCATTATTAACATTATTAATAGCATTAATAACATTATTATTAGCATTAATAGCATTAATAATACCATGAATAGGATAAATATTAGCATTAATAGCATTAATAGCATAATTAATAGCATTAATAGCATTATTAATAGCATTAATAGCATTATTATTATCATTAATAGCATTAATAGGATAAATATTAGCATTAATAGCATAATTAATAGCATTAATAGCATTATTAATAGCATTAATAGCATTATTATTATCATTAATAGCATTAATAGGATAAATATTAGCATTAATAGCATTAATAGCATAATTAATAGCATTAATAGCATTATTAATAGCATTAATCGCATTATTATTAGCATTAATAGCATTAATAATAGCATTATTAGCATTAATAATAGCATTAATAACATTATTAATAGCATTAATAGCATTATTTTTAGCATTAATAGCATTAATAATACCATGAATAGATATAATTAGCATTAATAGCATTAATAGCATAATAATAGCATTAATAGCATTATTAATAGCATTAATAGCATTATTATTAGCATTAATAGCATTAATAGAGAAATATTAGCATTAATAGCATAATTAATAGCATTAATAGCATTATATTAATAGCATTAATAACATTATTATTAGCATTAATAGCATTAATAATAGCATTATTAGCATTAATAATAGCATTAATAGCATTATTATTAGCATTAATAGCATTATTAATAGCATTATTAGCATTAATAATAGCATTAATAACATTATTAATAGCATTAATAGCAATTATTATTAGCATTAATAGCATTAATAATAGCATTATTAGCATTAATAATAGCATTAATAACATTATGAATAGCATTAATAGCATTATTATTAGCATTAATAGCATTAATAATAGCATTATTAGCATTAATAATAGCATTAATAACATTATTAATAGCATTAATAGCATTATTATTAGCATTAATAGCATATATCAATAGCATTAATAGGATAAATATTAGCATTAATAGCATTAATAGCATAATTAATAGCATTAATAGCATTATTAATAGCATTAATAGCATTATTATTAGCATTAATAGCATTAATAGGATAAATATTAGCATTAATAGCATAATTAATAGCATTTATAGCATTATTAATAGCATTAATAACATATATTATAGCATTAATAGCATTAATAATATCATTATTAGCATTAATAATAAGCATTAATAACATTATTAATAGCATTAATAGCATTATTATTAGCATTAATAGCATTAATAGCAATTATTATTAGCATTAATAAGCATAATAATGCCATTAATAGGATAAATATTAGCATTAATAGCATTAATAACATAATTAATAGCATTAATAGCATTATTAATAGCATTATTATTAGCATTAATAGCATTAATAGGATAAATATTAGCATTAATAGCATTAATAGCATAATTAATAGCATTAATAGCATTATTAATAGCATTAATCGCATTATTATTAGCATTAATAGCATTAATAATAGCATTATTAGCATTAATAATAGCATTAATAACATTATTAATAGCATTAATAGCATTATTATTAGCATTAATAGCATTAATAATACCATGAATAGGATAAATATTAGCATTAATAGCATTAATAGCATAATTAATAGCATTAATAGCATTATTAATAGCATTAATAGCATTATTATTAGCATTAATAGCATTAATAGGAGAAATATTAGCATTAATAGCATAATTAATAGCATTAATAGCATTATTATAGCATTAATAACATTATTATTAGCATTAATAGCATTAATAATAGCATTATTAGCATTAATAATAGCATTAATACATTATTAATGCATTAATAGCATTATTTAGCATTATACATTTGATTATTATTAGCATTAATACATTATAATACCATAATAGGATAAATATTAGCTTAATAGCATAATTAATAGCATTATAGCTTATTAATAGCATTAATAGCATTAATAGATAATATTACATTAATAGCATTAATAATAATATTGCATTAATAGAAATTAATAACATTATTATAGCATTAATAGCATTATTATTAGCATTAATAGCATTATAATGCATTATTAGCATTATAATAGCATTATTACATTATTAATAGATTAATACATTATTATTAGCATTAATAGCATTAATAATACCATAATAGATAAAATTAGATATAGCATTAATAGCATAATTAATAGCATTAATAGCATTATTAATAGCATTATACATTTTATTATCATTAATGCATTAATAATAAATTATTACATTAATAGCATTATACATATTAATAGCATTAATAGCATTATTAATAGCATTAATCACATTATTATTAGCATTAATAGCATTAATATGCATTATTAGCATAATATAGCATTAATAACATTATATAGCATTAATAGCATATTATAGCATTAATAGCATTAATAGCATTATTATTGCATTAATAGCATAAATACATAATAGATAAATTAGCATTAATAGCATTAATAGCATTATTATTACATTAATAGCATTATTATTAGCATTAATAGCATTAATAATAGCATTATTAGCATTAATAATAGCATTAATAACATTATTAATAGCATTAATAGCATTATTATTAGCATTAATAGCATTAATAATATACATAATAATAATAATACATTAATAGCATTAATAGCATAATTATAGCATTAATAGCATTATTATAGCATAATATCATTATTATTAGCATTATTATTAATTATAATTTATTAATTAATTATATTTTTATTATTTAATATATTTTAATTATTTTAATAAATTTATTATTAGGCTTGAATACGCATTTTTCAGCTAAAGGCATTAATTACATTATTTAGATTTTATTATTATTTTATTGAATTATTTATATTAATTATTTTATATTTAATATTTTTAATATGATTATTACATTTATTATTTAGCTAGACCCTTCTTTAGGTCTAAAGGCTATTAATAGCAAATTAATTTTATATTATTTTTATTAATTATTTATTATTTTTAATTTTTTATTATTTTTTTATTATTTTTTAATTATTTTTATTATTAATTTATTATTTTAATGAATACATTCTATTCAGTGCATTTTTTTTTTTTTATTATTATTTTATTATAATTATTAATATTTTTTATTATTTTTATTATTTTTAATTTTTAAAATTATTTTTTTTATATTTAATTATTTATTTTTTTAATAGATTAACATTTTATAGCCATTTTTTTTTTTTTTATTATTATTTTTATTTAATTATTTATTATTTTTAATTTATTTTTTTATTATTTTTTAATTATTTTTAAATTATTTTTTTATTATTTAATTAATTTATTTTTTTAAGTGAGAGTGAGACATAGTTCTCATTCAGGTCCACTTTTTTTTTCCCCATTGACATACATTACCGGTGTGTCGGCGATTTTATGGCCGGCCACCTGGTTCTATTTGTCGGCCCTAAAATCGCGGACACACCGCTAATGCATCTCTATGGGCAGTCAGGTCGAATTCTGATTGGTCGGCGTTCAATCCGAAATCGGGCTGACTGCCCATAGAGATGCATTAGCGGTGTGTCCGCAATTTTAGGGCCGACAAATAGAACCAGGTGGCCGGCCATAAAATCGCCGACACACCGGTAATGTATGTCAATGGGGAAAAAAAAAGGCGGACCTGAATGAGAACTGTGTCTGACTCTCACTTAAAAAAATAAATAAATTAAATAATAAAAAAAATAATTTAAAAATAATTAAAAAATAATAAAAAAATAAATAAAAAATAATAAATAATTAAATAAAAATAATAATAAAAAAAAAAAAAATGCGGACCTGAATGGAGAACTGCGTCTCAGTCTGACTTAAAAAAAAAAAATAAATTAAATAATAAAAAAAATAATTAAAAAATAATTTAAAAATAATAAAAAAATGAGGGGCTCTTCTGATTGGCTGAGGGCAGTATACAGCGACCAATCAGAAGAGGGCCTCAGATCTCATTGAGGTAGAATGGGGGATTTTTCGTCCATTCTATCTTAATGAGAAGGAAGAGGACGTCGGAGGTGGAAGTTTGCGAAAAGAAGACAGAAGATCCCCGGGGCCGGACGAAGAGGCGGAGATGGCGGAAAGAAGAGAGAAGACCCCCGGGGCCGGAGGAAGAGGACGCCTGGCCGGACGGAGGACTTGTGGATCGGACGGACGATCAGATGACTTGAAGGCATGTAAGTGATCGACGGGGACGTTAGGTTAGGGGACGGCGGGGGCTTGGGGTGTAGGGCTTTAGGTGTTAGCCGTGTGAGCTTAGGAGGCGGCGGGGATAGGGGCTTAGGTGCGGCGGGGCTTAGGGGGCAGGGGGGTAGGGGTTTAGGTGCGGAATCGGGGGTAAGGGGTTAGGTGCGGCTTAGGGGTAGGGGGTTGCGGCAGAGGGTAGTGGCTGCGGCGGGGTAGTGGATTAGGGCGGCAGGGGGTAGGGGCTTCGGCGGCGGGGTAGTGGGTTAGGGGTTAGGGCGGCAGGGGGTAGGGGCTTGCGGCGGGGTAGTGGGTTAGGGCGGCAGGGGGTAGGGGCTTCGGCGGCGGGGTAGTGGCTTAGGGGTTAGGTGCGGCAGAGTGTAGTGGGAGCGGCGGGGTAGTGGTTAGGGCGGCAGGGGTAGGGGCTTGCGGCAGAGGGTAGTGGCTGCGGCGGGGTAGTGGGTTAGGGCGGCAGGGGGTAGGGGCTTCGGCGGCGGGGTAGTGGGTTAGGGGTTAGGGCGGCTTAGGGTGTAGGGGTGCGGCGGACTTAGGGGGTAGGGGTTTAGGTGCGGCGGGTGGGGGCTTGGCGGCGGGAGCTTAGGAGGCTGCGGGGCTTAGGGGGTAGGGGCTTAGGTGCGGTGGGGCTTAGAGGGTAGGGGGTTAGGTGCGGCGGTGCTTACGGGGTAGGGTCATAGGTGCGGCGGGTCTGGGCTTAGGGTGTAGGGGTGCGGCGGCAGGGGGCTGTAGTGTACAGCGCAATGGTATACTACAGTCCCATGGCGCTTATGGGCATGGGACTGTAGTATACTATAGCGGTATGGGCTTAGGGCGGCAGGGGGCTGTAGTGTACAGCGCGATGGTATACTACAGTCCCATGACGCTTATGGGCATGGGACTGTAGTATACTATAGCGGTGTACAGGGTTAGGTGCGACGGGGCTTACGGGGTAGGGGCATAGGTGCGGCGGGTCGGGGCTTAGGGTGTAGAGGTGCGGCGGACGTAGGGGGTAGGGGTTTTGTTGCGGCGGGTGGGGGCTTGGCGGCGGGAGTGTAGGGGTGCGGGGGCAGGGGGAGCTTAGGAGGCTGCGGGCTTAGGGATAGGGGCATAGGTGCGGCGGGTCGGGGCTTAGGGTGTAGGGGTGCGGGGGCAGGGGGCTGTAGTGTACAGCGCGTAGTGGCTTAGAGCGGCAGGGGGCTGTAGTGTACAGCGCGATGGTATACTACAGTCCCATGGCGCTTATGGGCATGGGACTGTAGTATACTATAGCGGTGTACACTACAGTAGTATGGGCTTCTGTGGCTTGGTTAGTGGTGGGTGTCAGCGACTCGCAATGCCCGCTTCGCGGGCATTGCTTCGCGAGGCTGCAACGACTCGCAATGCCCGCTTTGCGGGCATTGCTCCGGGAGTCGCCGTGGCCGCTATGCGGCCACGGACAGAGTCCAGGAGAAGCACCTTGGACTCGCTAACCAAGCCACCGGAAGCAGCGCCGCTCCGACGGAAGTCAGTTACGGCAATTATATAATAGATGAGGAATTCATCCTATGCATCATAGCTTGCGATGCTGTGTGAGCGCTTTCCTAACTGCTCCATCCCGCTCACCGGTTTGGCGTCTCTATGGCGAGCGTGCTGTTGGTCAGCTGATCCACTGGCACGCCCCTCCATGACGCCGCTGATGATGCGAGGCCGGACGTGACGTTGGGGTGGCGTCCGGCGCTATAGCAACAAGAGCGGCATGTGAATTGGCTCCCACTACTATTTTAACCCGCCCCTTCCCCCTCACTCACTAAGCCCTCAGACGAAGGAGAACTTCTGAAATGCGCATTTGTGGTGTGGTTTAATTTCTGCTCCAAATATGTAGATGTTTCCATCCGTGGTCAGGAAGTCTTTCTCTCTCCCAGTTCTTGCATTGAGGTCTCCAAAGATGAGAACTTTGCCCAGTGCCTGATAATGGGCGGCTTCTCCTTGTAAGATCTCGAGGCAGTCTGGATGGAAGTAGGGGGACTCGGGCGGTGGTATGTAGGTGACGCACAGGTGGACATCAGACTGCCAGGTGAGGATGGAGCTGCTGATTCTGATCCATATGTGGCTTCCTCGTCTCTTCACCGGTTTGATGTACTGGTGGAGCTCCTCTTTATACCAGATCAATATTCCTCCTGAACTCCGGCCCTGTTTGATGTTGTTATTTTTCAGGGCTGGGACAGAGATTTCCCTGTATCCGATAGGCACCAGGGATTCGTTTTCGGCTATGGTCCATTTTTCCAGGAGGATCTGAATGTCTGTATATTTCAGTCTTTGTATAAAGTCGGGGTCATTTGTTTTATATCCAAAGGTTGAGGTGTTGAGACCCTGGATATTCCAGCTGCTGATTGTAATTGAAAACATAGTTCTATATATCTTGTGTGTATATACCTTGTAATGAGTATGGCTGTGTACGACGCACTGGATTTCTGATTGTTTTGTAGATGTGCTTGGTTCCCTCCAGTCATATTAGTCTCCTGCACAGTGCGCTGAGCAGGGTCTTTATCTCATCCATATCTCTGCTCTGCATGTGTCTGTGTGGGGTCGGTGGTCCCCCTCCATGGTGGTCTTCTCCTCTGATGGTCTGAGTTTGGGTGAGGAGCTTTGTTTCCAGCTTCCGGAGGTAGGATTGTGGTTTTCTGCCTTTTCATTGTCGGGGGTCTTTCAGTGTGGTTATGGTCACTGTTGAATCCAGGCCTGGGGTCTCTGTTTAGTGTCCTTCAGCTCTTTGGCCAGGAGGCTGACCCCTTGTTTGTTTGTTGAGGTGTTTATTATTGTGCAGGTGATGGTGATTTATGGAGAGATGTTGTGCCAGGTTCACGTGTGGCACAGTCTTGATCCTTTAGGTCTGGTCCATATTGATGCTTTGGTTGGTTTGCCTGGATATTTCCTTTGTTGGGAGCAGCGATGACAGAATGATTTAGCTGTCTGGGAATTTTAGTTTTGCCATCTTTGCCAATTTGATCAGTTGTTCCGTGATCTGCTGGTGCTGGTCTGGCAGATTGTTTGTACTCGTGTGTATAATAATATGGTTTGGGTGGGTAAATTGTGGACTATTAATGACCTCTCTCACCTGTTCAATATTTGCACAGTAGATTTTACGGACCCGTTTTCCTGGGAATAGTCTTTGCGCGTTTAGGTACTTTCCATTTGAGTCCATTATTAGGACAATATCAGGACTTTGTGATGTCTTGGGGGGGTGACGGTGCTGCTGTTGGGGGTCTGTGATGCTGGTTTTGCTGGTGGTTGGTTTTCTCCTCTCTTTCATTCCTCTGGTTTCTGGTTCACTTGTATTGGTTTCAGGATCGGTCATATTGTTGGTTATTATTTTAATGCTGTTTGGTATCTCCACATTCTGGTCAGTGGTGGCCATGTTGTCTGCTCTCTGACTTGTTTCCATTGCCTCCTTCTGGTTCAGATGTCTGGGGTTCTGTGCTTTTAGCTCTACAATCTCCTGTCTGAGAGAATGGTTGTCTTTTTTCAATTCACATATTTCTTCTCTTATTTTCTGTAGAGCTGAGTTGTACTCACATTTCAATTTATTGATCTTATTTGTTACTTGGTCATTTGCATTTCTATGTGAGTTTCTTTGAAGTTCTTCCTTAAGTTGGACCAGATCACTTTTTAACTAAGCTAAGCAGTCTCTGATGGTATCAGGGGAGAGGTGTAAAGTATCGGGGGGGCTGGGAAGCTCTGCCTGGAGGTCTGTGTAGGGATGTGAGCATTACAAATGTCTGCTGGGAGTTGTTGTCCTTTAAGGATATGTGCCTGTTTTCTGATATGAGAAAAACATTTTTCAAATTGCTCCAGATTCTCCTCAGTCCTTTGCACCATGATGGTGCCATTGTTGTATGGGCTTATGGTGACTATGTTGGTGTCATCATCTGCTTGCCTGTTAATTTTAATCTGCTGGCAATTTCTATTGCTGCACTTGGATGTATATTTATATTGTTTGCACAGGGCGGTGTGCCAGGCTGAGAGTTGGTCTGTGTAGAATAACACATTGGTTTGTCTTTTAGGTTCATCTTTGGTGTAATCTGAATAATAAAGAGTCTCTGGATTTTCTCTAATTATATCTCCCTTCTTTGGTTTATTGCTCCTCTGCCCCTGTGTTATCTCCAGATCTGACCCCAGGCATTCCTGAGTCTCCAGCTCTGGGCTTTGTTCATTTACTTGTTCTATGTTAGAGTTTTTTCCATTTTGTAATTATATGGAAATTATATGGTAATTATAATCCTTATTTCTAAGAGGATTACCGTACATACTCGTGTATAAGCCTACTTTTGCCCCAAAAATCTGGAAAAACATATTGACTCGTGTATAAGCCAAGGGTGGACCCCAGCAAAGGTATACAGCCCCCAGCAGTGTGGTATACAGGCCCCCCCAGTGGTATACAGGCCTCCCCAGTGGTAGTATACAGCAGCCCCAGTGGTAGTATACAGCAGCCCCAGCAGCCCCAGTGGTAGTATATAGCAGCCCCAGTGGTAGTATACAGCAGCCCCAGCAGCCCCAGTGGTAGTATATAGCAGCCCCAGCAGCCCCAGTGGTAGTATATAGCAGCCCCAGCAGCCCTAGTGGTAGTATATAGCAGCCCCAGTGGTAGTATATAGCAGCCCCAGCAGCCCCAGTGGTAGTATATAGCAGCCCCAGCGGTAGTATACAGCAGCCCCAGTAATCCAGGGCCCCCCAGCCTTGCTCCGGTAACCTGTAAAGTAAAATATACTTATCACTGTCCCGCTGCCGTCCGCGCCCGCTGCTGCCGACATCCTGATCCTCCATCTTCATGCGTCTTCTTCCGGCTTCCTGTGTTCGGCGCCGGCAATGACGTCATTGCCTGCGACGAACAGAGGAAACCGGAAGAAGACGCATGAAGATGGAGGATCGGGATGTCGGCAGCGGCGGGCGCGGACGGCAGCGGGACAGTGATAAGTAATATTTTACTTTACAGGTTACCGGAGCAATGCTGGGGGGGCCCTGGATTACTGAGGCTGCTGGGGCTGCTGGGGCTGCCGTATTGACTCGCGTATAAGCCGAGGGGGGTACTTTTCAGCCCAATTTTATACGCGAGTATATACAGTAATTTGTAGAAAGTCTATAGATTGTTTTGAGGTTGCAGAATGGGCCTACCTTTGGATGCTTAGGTCTCTGGATATCAGGTGAATGCTGCCTGTTGTTTGCAGTCTGTCCTCCAGGAGATTCTTATTTTCTCCTTTTAATTCTCTATTTCTTCCTTTTTTTCATAAAATGTAAAGTCAAGCTCAGTCCAGATCACTTCTCTGTTCCACGGAGTTGATGTTTGCCAGGTTTTGTTTTCCAGTTGGCTCATTACAAGTTATAAAGTGATTAGATGGTGGCCCGATTCTAACGCATCGGGTATTCTAGAATATGTATGTAGTTGACATACTGTGACTGACAGAACTTGTTCAGTCAACATGAGTGAACTACATATATATATATATATATATATATAGCAGCGCTATGGTATATGGTGGTACATTACAGCACATGTATAGCAGCACTATAGTATTTTGCGGTACATTACAGTACATGTATAGCAACGCTATAGTATATGGCGGTACATTATAGTACATGTATAGCAGCACTATGGTATATGGCGGTACATTACAGTACATGTATAGCAGCACTATAGTAAATGGCGGTACATTACAGCACATGTATAGCAGCACTATAGTATATGGTGGTACATTACAATACATGTATAGCAGCACTATAGTAAATGGCGATACATTACAGCACATGTATAGCAGCACTATGGTATACGGCGATACTCCGCTCTCTGCGGCCCCCTGCTCCTCCACAGTAAAAGTAAAAAAATCCTCAGTAAGGATACTCACCTGTCCGCCGGCTCGCTCCACCTCCGTCTTCTAGGTCCTGCAGGCCTTTAGGACCTGTCGTTGCCTGGGAAACCGTCACATGACCGCTAACTGCCGGGGGGCAGGATGGTGACTGGGGGGCAGGATTATGTCGGGGGGGGCAGGATGGAGCGAGGGGGGCAGGATGGAGCTTGGGGGGCAGGATGGAGGCAGGTGGACAGGATGGAGTCGGGGGGGCAGGATGGAGCCGGGGTGGCAGGATGGAGGTGGTGGGCAGGATGGAGCCGGCAGGGCAGGATGGAGGCGGCGGACGGGGCAGGATGGAGGCGGCGGGTGGGGCAGGATGGAGGCGGCGGAGGGGCAGGATGGAAGCGGTGGGGCAGGATGGAGCCGGCAGGGCAGGATGGAAGCGGGGGAGCAAGAAAACAGCGGGGGGCAGGATGGAGGGAGCAGATCAGGATGGAGGGAGCAGGCAGGATGGAGGGAGCCGGACAGGATGGAGCCGGAAGAGCAGGATGGAGCCGGAGGAGCAGGATAGTGGCGGGGGGGGGCAGGATGGAGTGAGCGGGGCAGGATGGAGCGAGCGGGGCAGGATGGCGCGAGGGGGGCAGGATGGTGGCGGTGGGGCAGGATGGAGCTGGCGGTGCAGGATGCTGGGAGCGGGGCAGGATGGAGCCGGAGGAGCAGGATGGCGCGGGAGGAGCAGAATGGTGGCAGGGAGGCAGGATGGTGGCGAGCGGGGCAGGATGGAGCGAGTGGGGTAGGATGGTGGCGGCGATGCAGGATGGAGCCAGCGGGGCAGGATGGTGGGAGCGGGGCAGGATGGAGCCAGAGGAGCAGGATGGAGCCGGAGGAGCAGGATGGTGTCGTTCAGGATGGTGGCGAGCGGGGCAGGATGGAGCTGGGGGGCAGGATGGAGCGAGTGGGGGCAGGATGGAGGCAGGTGGGCAGGATAGAGCTGGGGGGCAGGATGGAGCCGGGGGGCAGGATGGAGCCGGTGGGGCAGGATGGAGCCGGTGGGGCAGGATGGAGCCCGAGGAGTAGGATGGAGCGGGAGGAGCAGAATGGTGGTGGGGGGGCAGGATGGTGGCGAGCGGGGCAGGATGGAGCGAGCGGGGTAGGATGGAGCGAGCAGGGCAGGATGGTGGCGGCGATGCAGGATGGAGCCAGCTGGGCAGTATGGTGGGAGCGGGGCAGGATGGAGCGAGCAGGGCAGGATGGAGCCAGAGGAGCAGGATGGAGCCAGAGGAGCAGGATGGAGCCAGAGGAGCAGGATGGAGCCGGAGGTGCAGGATGGAGCTGGAGGAGCAGGATGGTGTCGTTCAGGATGGTGGCGAGCGGGGCAGGATGGAGCCAGGGGGGGGGGCAGGATGGAGCCAGTGGGGGCAAGATGGAGGCAGGTGGGCAGGATAGAGCTGGGGGGCAGGATGGAGCCGGGGGGCAGGATGGAGCCAATGGGGCAGGATGGAGCGAGCGGGGCAGGATGGAGCCGGAGGAGCAGCATGGAGCGGGAGGAGCAGAATGGTGGCGGGGGCAGGATGGAGCGAGCAGGGCAGGATGGTGGCGGTGATGCAGGATGGAGCAAGCGGGGCAGGATGGAGCCAGAGGAGCAGGATGGTGCCAGAGGACCAGGATGGAGCCATCGGAGCAGGATGGTGGCGAGTGGGGCAGGATGGAGCCAGGGGGGGCAGGATGGAGCCAGTGGGGGCAGGATGGAGGCAGGTGGGCAGGATAGAGCTGGGGGGCAGGATGGAGCCAGGGGGCAGGATAGAGCCGGTGGGGCAGGATGGAGCCGGCAGGCGGGGCAGGAGGGAGGTGGCGAGGGGCAGGATGGAGGCAGCGGGGGGGCAGGATAGAGGCACCGGGGGGCAGGATGGAGGCAGAGGGGGGGCAGAATGGAGGCGGGGGGGGCAGGATGGGAGCAGAGGGAGGGCAGGATTGAAGCGGCGGGGCAGGATGGAGGCAGAGGGGGGGGCAGGATGGAGCCGGCAGGCGGGGCAGGAGGGAAGTGGCGGGGGGCAGGATGGAGGCAGCGGGGGGCAGGATAGAGGCAGCGGGGGGCAGGATGGAGGCAGAGGGGGGGCAGGATGGAGGCAGAGGGGGGGCAGGATGGAGGCGGGGGGGCAGGATGGGAGCAGAGGGGGGGCAGGATTGAAGCGGCGGGGCCGGATGGAGCCCGTGGGGCAGGATGGAGGCAGCGGGGGGCAGGATAGAGGCAGCTGGGGCAGGATGGAGGCAGAGGGGGGGCAGGATGGAGGCAGAGGGGGGGCAGGATGGAGGCGGGGGGGCAGGATGGGAGCAGAGGGGGGGCAGGATTGAAGCGGCGGGCCGGATGGAGCCGGTGGGGCAGGATGGAGGCTGGGGGGCAGGATGGAGGCGGGGGAGCAAGAACAGCGGGGGGCAGGATGGAGCGAGCGGGGCAGGATGGAGGGAGTGGGGCAGGATGGAGCCGGAGGAGCAGGATGGTGGGAGCGGGGCAGGATGGAGCGAGCGGGGCAGAATGGAGCGAGCGGGGCAGGATGGAGCCAGAGGAGCAGGATGGAGCCAGAGGAGCAGGATGGAGCCGGAGGAGCAGGATGGAGCCGGAGGAGCAGGATGGTGTCGGGGGGGGCAGGATGGTGGCGAGCGGGCAGGATGGAGTGAGCGGGGCAGGATGGAGCGAGCGGGGCAGGATGGAGCGAGGGGGGCAGGATGGTGGCGGTGGGGCAGGATGGAGCTGGCGGTGCAGGATGCTGGGAGCGGGGCAGGATGGAGCCGGAGGAGCAGGATGGCGCGGGAGGAGCAGAATGGTGGCAGGGAGGCAGGATGGTGGCGAGCGGGGCAGGATGGAGCGAGTGGGGTAGGATGGTGGCGGCGATGCAGGATGGAGCCAGCGGGGCAGGATGGTGGGAGTGGGGCAGGATGGAGCCGGAGGGGGGGCAGGATGGAGCGGGGTGGCAGGATGGAGGTGGTGGGGCAGGATGGAGCCGGCAGGGCAGGATGGAAGCGGCGGACGGGGCAGGATGGAGGCGGCGGGTGGGGCAGGATGGAGGCGGCGGAGGGGCAGGATGGAAGCGGTGGGGCAGGATGGAGCCGGCAGGGCAGGATGGAGGCGGGGGGGCAGGATGGAAGCGGGGGAGCAAGAACAGTGGGGGGGGCAGGATGGAGGGAGCAGATCAGGATGGAGGGAGCAGGGCAGGATGGAGGGAGCCGGACAGGATGGAGCCGGAAGAGCAGGATGGAGCCGGAGGAGCAGGATAGTGGCGGGGGGGCAGGATGGAGTGAGCGGGCAGGATGGAGCGAGCGGGGCAGGATGGAGCGAGGGGGGCAGGATGGTGGCGGTGGGGCAGGATGGAGCTGGCGGTGCAGGATGCTGGGAGCGGGGCAGGATGGAGCCGGAGGAGCAGGATGGCGTGGGAGGAGCAGAATGGTGGCAGGGAGGCAGGATGGTGGCGAGCGGGGCAGGATGGAGCGAGTGGGGTAGGATGGTGGCGGCGATGCAGGATGGAGCCAGTGGGGCAGGATGGTGGGAGCGGGGCAGGATGGAGCCAGAGGAGCAGGATGGAGCCGGAGGAGCAGGATGGTGTCGTTCAGGATGGTGGCGAGCGGGGCAGGATGGAGCTGGGGGGGCAGGATGGAGCGAGTGGGGGCAGGATGGAGGCAGGTGGGCAGGATAGAGCTGGGGGGCAGGATGGAGCCGGGGGGCAGGATGGAGCCGGGTGGGCAGGATGGAGCCGGTGGGGCAGGATGGAGCCCGAGGAGTAGGATGGAGCGGGAGGAGCAGAATGGTGGCGGGGGGGCAGGATGGTGGCGAGCGGGGCAGGATGGAGCGAGCAGGGCAGGATGGTGGCGGCGATGCAGGATGGAGCCAGCTGGGCAGGATGGTGGGAGCGGGGCAGGATGGAGCGAGCAGGGCAGGATGGAGCCAGAGGAGCAGGATGGAGCCAGAGGAGCAGGATGGAGCCAGAGGAGCAGGATGGAGCCGGAGGAGCAGGATGGAGCCGGAGGAGCAGGATGGTGTCGTTCAGGATGGTGGCGAGCGGGGCAGGATGGAGCCGGGGGGGGGGGGGCAGGATGGAGCCAGTGGGGGCAGGATGGAGGCAGGTGGGCAGGATAGAGCGGGAGGAGCAGAATGGTGGCGGGGGCAGGATGGAGCGAGCGGGGGTAGGATGGAGCGAGCAGGGCAGGATGGTGGCGACGATGCAGGATGGAGCAAGCGGGGCAGGATGGAGCCGGGGGCAGGATGGAGCCAATGGGGCAGGATGGAGCGAGCGGGGCAGGATGGAGCCGGAGGAGCAGGATGGAGCGGGAGAGGAGCAGAATGGTGGCGGGGGCAGGATGGTGCGAGCGGGGTAGGATGGAGCGAGTAGGGCAGGATGGTGGCGGCGATGCAGGATGGAGCAAGCGGGGCAGGATGGAGCCAGAGGAGCAGGATGGTGCCAGAGGACCAGGATGGAGCCATCGGAGCAGGATGGTGGCGAGTGGGGCAGGATGGAGCCAGGGGGGGGCAGGATGGAGCCAGTGGGGGCAGGATGGAGGCAGGTGGGCAGGATAGAGCTGGGGGGCAGGATGGAGCCAGGGGGCAGGATAGAGCTGGTGGGGCAGGGAGGAGGCAGGGGGGGGCAGGAGTAGAGGCACCGGGGGGTAGGATGGAGGCAGAGGGGGGGCAGGATGGAGGCGGGGGGGGCAGGATGGGAGCAGAGGGAGGGCAGGATTGAAGCGGCGGGGGCAGGATGGAGGCTGGGGGGCAGGATGGAGGCAGAGGGGGGGCAGGATGGAGCCGGCAGGCGGGGCAGGAGGGAGGTGGCGGGGGGCAGGATGGAGGTAGCAGGGGGCAGGATAGAGGCAGCGGGGGGCAGGATGGAGGCAGAGGGGGGGCAGGATGGAGGCAGAGGGGGGCAGGATGGAGGCAGGGGGGCAGGATGGGAGCAGAGGGGGGGCAGGATTGAAGCGGCGGGGCCGGATGGAGCCGGTGGGGCAGGATGGAGGCTGGGGGGCAGGATGGAGGCGGGGAGCAAGAACAGCGGGGGGCAGGATGGAGCGAGCGGGGCAGGATGGAGGGAGTGGGGCAGGATGGAGCCGTAGGAGCAGGATGGTGGGAGCGGGGCAGGATGGAGCGAGCGGGGCAGAATGGAGCGAGCGGGGCAGGATGGAGCCAGAGGAGCAGGATGGAGCCAGAGGAGCAGGATGGAGCCGGAGGAGCAGGATGGAGCCGGAGGAGCAGGATGGTGTCGGGGGGGCAGGATGGTGGCGAGCGGGGCAGGATGGAGGTGGGGGGGAGCAGGAGGGAGCAAGTGGGGGCAGGATAGAGCTGGGGGGGCAGGATGGAGCCGGGGGGTAGGATGGAACCAGTGGGGTAGGATGAAGCCGGTGGTGCAGGATGGAGCTGGCAGGCGGGGCAGGAAGGAGGCGGCGGGGGGGCAGGATAGAGGCACCGGGGGGCAGGATGGAGGCAGAGGGGGGCAGGATGGAGGCAGAGGGGGGGGCAGGATGGAGGCGGAGGGGGGGCAGGATTGAAGCGGCGGGGCAGGATGGAGCCTGTGGGGCAGGATGGAGGCTGGGGGCAGGATGGAGGCGGGGGAGCAAGAACAGCGGGGGGCAGGATGGAGCGAGAGGGGCAGGATGGAGGGAGCGGGGCAGGATGGAGCCGGAGGAGCAGGATGGTGGGAGCGGGGCAGGATGGAGCGAGCGGGGCAGAATGGAGCAAGTGGGGCAGGATGGAGCCAGAGGAGCAGGATGGAGCCGGAGGAGCAGGATGGTTGCAGGGGGGGCAGGATGGTGGCGAGTGGGGCAGGATGGAGCCGGGATGGGGGCAGGATGGAGCCGGCAGGGCAGGATGGAGGCTCGGTGGTCAGTGCAGGACGGAGGCTCGGTGGTCAGCGTAGGACAGAGGCTCGGTGGTCAGCGCAGGGCAGAAGCTCGGTGGTCAGCGCAGGATGGAGACAGAGTGGTCAGCCCAGGATGGAGGCAGAGTGATCAGCGCAGGACAGAGGCTCGGTGGTCAGCGCAAGACGAAGGCTCGGTGGTCAGCGCAAGACGAAGGCTCGGTGATCAGCGCAGGACGGAGGCTTGGTGGTCAGCGCAGGACAGAGGCTCGGTGGTCAGCGCAGGACGGAGGCTCGGTGGTCAGCAGATGACGGAGGCTCGGTGGTCAGCAGAGGACGGAGGCTCGGTGGTCAGCACAGTGCAGTGGCTCGGTGGTCAGCACTGTGCGGTGGCTCGGTGGTCAGCACTGTGCGGTGGCTCGGTGGTCAGCACTGTGCGGTGGCTCGGTGGTCAGCACTGTGCGGTGGCTCGGTGGTCAGCACTGTGCGGTGGCTTGGTGATCAGCGCTGTGCGGTGGCTCAGTGGTCAGCGCTGTGCGGTGGCTCAGTGGTCAGCGCTGTGCGGTGGCTCAGTGGTTAGCGCGCAAGGCGGAGGCTCGGTGGTCAGCAGAGGACGGAGGCTAGGTGGTTAGCACTGTGCGGTGGCTCGGTGGTCAGCACTGTGCAGTGGCTTGGTGATCAACACTGTACAGTGGCTCGGTGGTCAGCGCAGGATGGAGGCAGAGTGGTCAGCGCAGGACGGAGGCTCAGTGGTCAGCGCAGGACAGAGGCTCGGTGGTCAGCGCAGGACGGAGGCTCGGTGGTCAGTGCAGGACGGAGGCTCGGTGGTCAGCGCAGGACGGAGAATCGGATGTCAGCGGAGGACGGAGGCTCGGTGGTCAGCGCAGGACGGAGTCTCGGTGGTCAGCGCAGGACGGAGGCTCGGTGGTCTGCGCAGGACGAATGCTTGGTGGTCAGCGCAGGGCGGAGGCTCGGTGGTCAGCAGAGGACGGAGGCTCGGTGGTCAGCACAGTGCGGTGGCTCGGTGGTCAGCACTGTGCAGTGGCTCGGTGGTCAGCACAGTGCGGTGGCTCGGTGGTCAGCACTGTGCGGTGGCTCGGTGGTCAGCACTGTGCGGTGGCTCGGTGGTCAGCACTGTGCGGTGGCTCGGTGGTCAGCACTTTGCCTCCGCTGCCGACCGCACTCCTCCGTTCCGGCAACATGTTTATTCCAACATGGTGTCCGGGAACTCTCGCCGTCCGAAAAGTCTTGCGAGACTTCCTGGACACCATCTTGGATAAAGTATGTCGCCTCCCCCGAAGGACTGGATCTAATATGGCGTCCGGGAAGTCTTGCGAGACTTCCCGGACGCCATATTAGATCCAGTCCTTCAGGGGCGGCGACATACTTTATCCAAGATGGTGTCCAGGAAGTCTCACAAGACTTTTCGGACGGCGAGAGTTCCCGGACACCATGTTGGAATAAACATGTCGCCGGAACAGAGGAGTGCGGTCGTCGGCGGAGGTAAGAGGATCGTCTGCAGGCGGCGGCGGGGAAGACGCAGGGGAGGTGGTAAGTATGGCCGACAGAGTGCATGGAGGTATGAGTGGGTGTATGAGTGTGGAAGTGGTAAGCGAGGAGGGGGGCGCAAGAAGAGTGGAAGGGGTGTGTGTGTGTTAGTGTCGGAGTGTGTGTGGGGCCGCAGCTAGTACCGATAGCGGGAGTGGGGCTTTGGAAGCCCCGCTGCCGGCAACGGGCGGCCATATTGGAACACCCAGAGTGGGTGTAGAGGCCACTTCAGCCAGGATGTGACATAGCATACCGTTACATCCTGACGGAAGTAGCCTTAGGGTTTTATTATAATAGATGGAAATTCAGGAGCTCATGTCTAGTGCTTCTTACTCCCTCTTACTCCTTTCTCTCTCTCTCTCTCTCTATATATATATATATATATATATATATACAGTCATGGCCAAAAGTATTGACACGCCTGCAATTCTGTCAGATAATACTCAGGTCTTCCTCAAAATGATTGCAATCACAAATTGTTTGGTATTCTTATCTTCATTTAATTTGTCTTCAATGAAAAAAACACAAAAAGATTTGTCCTAAAGCTAAATTGGATATAATTCCACACCAAACATAAAAAAGGGGGTGGACAAAAGTATTGGCACCCTTAGAAAAATCATGTGATGCTTCTCTAATTTGTGTAATTAACAGCACCTGTAACTTACCTGTGGCACCTAACAGGTGTTGGCAATAGCTAAATCACACTTGCAGCCAGTTGACATGGATTAAAGTTGACTCAACCTCTGTTCTGTGTCCTTGTGTGTACCACATTGAGCATGGAGAAAAGAAAGAAGACCAAAGAACTGTCTGAGGACTTGAGAAACCAAATTGTAAGGAAGCATGAGCAATCTCAAGGCTACAAGTCCATCTCCAAAGACCTGAATGTTCCTGTGTCTACTGTGCGCAGTGTCATCAAGAAGTTTAATGCCCATGGCACTGTGGCTAACCTCCCTAGATGTGGACAGTAAAGAAAAATTGACGAGAGATTTCAATGCAAGATTGTGCGGATGGTGGATAAAGAACCTTGACTAACATCCAAACAAGTTCAAGCTGCCCTGCAGTCCGAGGGTACAACAGTGTCAGCCCGTACTATCCGTCGGTGTCTGAATGAAAAGGGACTGTATAGTAGGAGACCCAGGAAGACCCCACTTCTTACCCTGAGACATAAAAAAGCCAGGCTGGAGTTTGCCAAAACTTACATGAGAAAGCCTAAAATGTTTTGGAAGAATGTTCTCTCTTTTTGGGCAAAGGCATCAACATAGAGTTTACAGGAGAAAAAAAGAGGCATTCAAAGAAAAGAACATGGTCCCTACAGTCAAACATGGCAGAAGTTCCCTAATGTTTTGGGGTTGCTTTGCTGCCTCTGGCACTGGACTGCTTTACCGTGTGCATGGCATTATGAAGTCTGAAGACTACCAACAAATTTTGCAGCATAATGTAGGGCCCAGTGTGAGAAAGCTGGGTCTCCCTCAGAGGTCATGGGTCTTCCAGCAGGACAATGACCCAAAACACACTTCAAAAAGCACTAGAAAATGGTTTGAGAGAAAGCACTGGAGACTTCTAAGGTGGCCAGCAATGAGTCCAGACCTGAATCCCATAGAACACCTGTGGAGAGATCTAAAAATGGCAGTTTGGAGAAGGCACCCTTCAAATATCATGGATCTGGAGCAGTTTGCCAAAGAAGAATTGTCTAAAATTCCAGCAGAGCATTGTAAGAAACTCATTGATGGTTACCGGAAGCGGTTGATCGCAGTTATTTTGGCTAAATGTTGTGCATCCAAATATTAGGCTGAGGGTGCCAATACTTTTGTCCGGCCCATTTTTGGAGTTTTGTGTGAAATGATCAATGTTTTGCTTTTGCTTCATTCTCTTCTGTGTTTTTTCATTGAAGACAAATTTAATGAAGAAAATAATACCAAAGAATTTGTGATTGCAATCATTTTCAGGAAGAAACTGAGTATTATCTGACAGAATTGCAGGGGTGTCAATACTTTTGGCCAACACTGTATATACACATGCGCATATATATACTGTATATATATATATACCGTATATGTATATACATATATATATACAGTCATATGAAAAAGTTTGGGCACCCCTCTTAATCTTACTCTTTTTTTTTTGTTTTGTTTAAAATTGTTTTTTTGCAACAGCTATTTCTGTGTGATATATGTAAAAACTGATGGACACAGTAATATTTCAGGATTGAAATGAGGTTTATTGTACTAACCGAAATGTGAAATATGCATTATTTCAAAAATTGACAGGTGCAAAAGTATGGGCACCCTTCTGATTTTCATGATTTGAATACTCCTAACTACTTTTTACTGACTTACTGAAGCACTAAATTGGTTTGGTAACCTCATTGAGCTTTGTACTTCATAGCCCGGTGTATCCAATCATGACAAAAGCTATTTCAGGCGTCCACTTGCAAGTTGTTCTCCTAGTTGCATCTTCTCTGAGGAGTGGCATCATGGGCTCCTCAAAAGAGCTCTCAAATGATCTGAAAAAAAGACTGTTCAATATAGTTGTTCAGGGGAAGGATACAAAAAGTTGTCTCAGAGATTTAACCTGTCAGTTTCCACTGTGAGGAACATAGTAAGAAAATGGAAGACCACAGGGACAGTTCTTGTAAAGGCCAGAAGTGGCAGGCCAACAAAAATATCAGAAAAGCAGAGAAGAAGAATGGTGAGAACAGTCAAGAACAATCCACAGACCACCTCCAAAGACCTGCCGCATCATCTTGCTGCAGATGGTGTCACTGTGCATCGATCAACAATACAGCGCACACTGCACAAGGAGAAGCTGTATGGGAGAGTGATGCGAAAGAAGCCGTTTCTGCATGCACGCCACAAACTGAGTTGCCTGAGGTATGCAAAAGCGCATTTGGACAAGCCAGTTTCATTTTGGAAGAAGGTCCTGTGGACTGATGAAATAAAGATTGAGTTGTTTGGTCATACAACAAGGCGTCATGCATGGTGCCACAAAAAACACAGCATTCCAAGAAAAACACTTGCTACCCAGTGTCAAATTTGGGGGAGGGTCCATCGTGCTTTGGGGTTGTGTGGCCAATGACGGCACCGGGAATCTTGTTAGAGTTGAGGGTCGCATGGATTCCACTCAGTATCAGTTTTAAAGATGTAAAAAAAATTACAACTAACCAGAGTAGACTGATTTGTTAAAGAGCTCTACACAGGTATACCTGGTAATGGCTATAACACAATTGATGACACAGACTCGGTCTTTAAGAGAATAGCTGAACGTTTATTGTCGTTTAGAGCTTATATACGTTACAGAAGTTTAGAAAAAATAGGTTACATCATACAATGCAAATATGATGAGTATGCATTATAGACAGTTTTGAGATGATTTATTAGTGACCTTTAAGAGAGTTACAGAAGATAAGAACGGTACACTCGGGCTTACATATAGCTTGGTGGTCTTATCTAACAAATAAGGACAAAGGCAAGAATGTGCTGAGTTGTGCTCATCTTCACTGAACAAACTGTTACAGAGCTAGTTAGTCAGAATAGACATGATAAACTAATAAAAAATGGCTTCTTTAGATACAACATGGCAGAAGCTACATAGTACCTATGATATCGTCTTTAATAGTCCCCTCTTTTTATCATTTCTATTCTTGACCTATCCCTGCCTAACCCTAGGTCCGCAGAGCCCGCCCTACTACACAATACGCAAGGCTATTTCCTACGCATTTTATGGAGCGCGATCATTCAGGAAGACCCCGTTAGCCGGCCTATTCCATCCCTCAACACCCCTAACCTAAAGATTAGTAAATTGAGTAATTTGAGGGGTTTAAAATAAGTAAAAAATAAATGATATATTTTAGACTGTGGGATATCATAAGTCCATGATATTGAATGTTTCACACAATGTTGTAGTTCTCATTTTCATGTATCTTTGGTGGTGGAGGTGAATCCAGAGGATTTCCACAATAAGTGCAGTTGGAAAGTTGCACCAAAGTCTTTTTGTTGCACAGCACACACTGGCGTCCTGGGGTAGTAACATAAGTCAGGAGCACTTGAATACACAGTGCTTCAGTATCTTTATAGTTTTTCATTTTGTATTTACCTGAAAAACATTAGCAGTTAGTTCTTAGAATTTTCTTGACAAGCATTACAAATAACTTTACCAGTATAGCAATAACCAGTACTATAGATGCTCCCTGGATTACAAAATTAATTATTCCAGTTATCCATCCACCTACACCCATAAAGAGATTATTCAACCTGGAGAATGACAAACATGTGAGACCCAACAACACTTTCCTGTCTCTTTCATATGTTACCTTCACACCTTTTCATATGCTTTTTTATCCTTCCCCACTCCTCTATCAACGCCTTCCAAGTGAACTGATCAGCTCGTAATCAATTCCCATTATTTTTCAAAACCCAACTCGAACCTTCTATCGACTTTCCTAAATCAACCTTCATTTGCTTCCTGCATATTGTTGTGGTGGATCCTCGTCCCATTGTGAGTTTCCCTGTTTGGCTACCTTTTTCTGCTGCAACCCTCCTCTTTCCCACTGCTTAAGTTCACCTTCTGCTGTTCTGGAAAGGAAAGTATTGAAGAAAAACAAGAGTAATGAACAATACTCCCCTAAGGTTATCTCTTTAGTCTCTGTGAACCTTCTTACACGCGGGATGCATGGATCCAGATAGTTATGGACCTTCAAATCTGGGTTGCAAGCTTTCCTCACGGACTGTGACCAGGTTTTAGGGAGTGTGTACCTTGCAAGGAGGATAGATCTAGAATGGAACTGAAAACACATTTGTGAGTTTGGTGCAATACATTTTGTAAAGCTGTTGGTACTGATATATGTAATTAATAGCGCCATATAGATGAATAAAATTATTATTATTACTAGCTGTGAGCCCGATGCAAATGCATCGGGATTCTAGAACGTGGCAATATTATTTGCATTAATAGCATTATTATTACCATTAATAGCATAATTATTAGCATTAATAGCATAATTATTAACATTAATAGCATAATTATTAGCATTAATAGCATTAATAGCAATATTATTTGCATTAATACCATTATGATTACCATTAATAGCATAATTATTAGCATTAATAGCATAAATATTAGCATTAATAGCATAATTATTAGCATTAATAGTATTAATATTAGCATTAATAGCGTAATTATTAGCATTAATAGCATAAATCTTAGCAATAATAGCATAATTATTAACATTAATAGCATTAATAATAGCATTAATAGCAATATTATTTGCATTAATAGCATTATTATTACCATTAATAGCATAATTATTAGCATTAATAGCATAATTATTAACATTAATAGCATAATTATTAGCATTAATAGCATTAATAGCAATATTATTTGCATTAATACCATTATGATTACCATAAATAGCATAATTATTAGCATTAATAGCATAAATATTAGCATTAATAGCATAATTATTAGCATTAATAGTATAAATATTAGCATTAATAGCATAATTATTAGCATTAATAGCATAAATATTAGCATTAATAGCAATATTATTTGCATTAATAGCATTATTATTACCATTAATAGCATAATTATTAGCATGAATAGCATAATTATTAACATTAATAGCATAATTTTAGCATTATAGCATTAATAGCAAATCATTATTTGCATTAATACCATTATGATTACATTAATAGCATAATTATTAGCATTAATAGCATAAATATTAGCATTAATAGCATAATTATTAGCATTAATAGTATTAATATTAGCATTAATAGCATAATTATTAGCATTAATAGCATAAATATTAGCATTAATAGCATAATTATTAACATTATAGCATTAATAATAGCATTAATATCAATATTATTTGCATTAATAGCATTATTATTACCATTACTAGCATAATTATTAGCATTAATAGCATAATTATTAACATTAATAGCATAATTATTAGCATTAATAGCATTAATAGCAATATTATTTGCATTAATACCATTATGATTATCATAAATAGCATATTTATTAGCATTAATAGCATAAATATTAGCATTAATAGCATAATTATTAGCATTAATAGTATAAATTTAGCATTAATAGCATAATTATTAGCATTAATAGCATAAATATTAGCATTAATAGCAATATTATTTGCATTATTGCATTATTATTACCATTAATAGCATAATTATTAGCATGAATAGCATAATTATTAACATTAACAACATAATTATTAGCATTAATAGCATTAATAGCAATATTATTTGCATTAATACCATTATGATTACCAATAATAGCATAATTATTAGCATTATTAGCATAAATATTAGCAGTAATAGCATAATTATTAACATTAATAGTATTAATATTAGCATTAATAGCATAATTATTAACATTAATAGCATTAATAATAGCATTAATAGCAATATTATTTGCATTAATAGCATTATTATTACCATTAATAGCATCATTATTAGCATTAATAGCATAATTATTAACATTAATAGCATAATTATTAGCATTAATAGCATTAATAGCAATATTATTTGCATTAATACCATTATGATTACCATTAATAGCATAATTATTAGCATTAATAGCATAAATATTAGCATTAATAGCATAATTATTAGCATTAATAGTATAAATATTAGCATTAATAGCATAATTATTAGCATTAATAGCATAAATATTAGCATTAATAGCAATATTATTTGCATTAATAGCATTATTATTACCATTAATAGCATAATTATTAGCATGAATAGCATAATTATTAATATTAATAGCATTAATAACAGCATTAATAGCAATATTATTTGCATTAATAGCATTCTTATTACCATTAATAGCCTAATTATTAGCATTAATAGCATAATAATTAGCATTAATAGCATTAATAATAGAATTAATAGCAATATTATTTGCATTAATAGCATTTATTATTAACTATGTAATACATAATTATTAGCATTAATAGCATAATTATTAATATGCATTAATAACATAAAATATTAGCATTAATAGCAATCATAATTTATTACATTAATAGATTATTTATTAGCAGTAATAGTCATTATTTAATAGCATTAATAAAATTAATAATACAATTATATTTATATTATTTTTTATTATAATACTATATTTTTATTTAATTATATTGATTATTTTTTATTTATTTTATTTATTAATTTTTATTATTTTTTAATTTTTTATTTTTAATTATTAAATATTATTATTATAATTTAATAGTAGCCTGAGGCATGAGACCCAGTTCTCTTTCAGGTCCGCTGAAAGGGCTGATATTATTAGCATATATTTAATTTTTTTATTATTATTTTTTATTAATTATTTATTATTTTTTATTTATTTTTTATTATTTTTTAATTATTTTTTAATTATTATTTTTTTTATTAAATTTATTATTTATTTAAAGTGAGCCTGAGGCGAGACCCAGTTCTCTTTCAGGTCCGCTGAAAGGGCTGATATAATTAGCATATATTTAATTTTTTTATTATTATTTTTATTGAATTATTTATTATTTTTAATTTATTTTTTAATTATTTTTTAATTATTTTTTAATATTATTTTTTTTATTATTAAATTTATTATTTAGGCTGAGACCCAGTTCTCTTTCAGGTCCGCTGAAAGGGTGATATAATTAGCATATATTTAATTTTTTTATTATTATTTTTATTGAATTATTTATTATTTTATTATTTTTTATTATTTTTTAATTATTTTTTAATTATTTTTTTTATTATTAAATTTATTATTTAGGCTGAGACCCAGTTCTCTTTCAGGTCCGCTGAAAGGGCTGATATAATTAGCATATATTTAATTTTTTTATTATTATTTTTATTGAATTATTTATTATTTTTTATTTTTTTTTTATTATTTTTTAATTATTTTTTAATTATTTTTTTTATTATTAAATTTATTATTTAGGCTGAGACCCAGTTCTCTTTCAGGTCCGCTGAAAGGGCTGATATAATTAGCATATATTTAATTTTTTTATTATTATTTTTATTGAATTATTTATTATTTTTTATTTTTTTTTTATTATTTTTTAATTATTTTTTAATTATTTTTTTTATTATTAAATGTATTATTTAGGCTGAGACCCAGTTCTCTTTCAGGTCCGCTGAAAGGGCTGATATAATTAGCATATATTTAATTTTTTTATTATTATTTTTATTGAATTATTTATTATTTTTTATTTATTTTTTTATTATTTTTTAATTATTTTTTAATTATTTTTTTTATTATTAAATGTATTATTTAGGCTGAGACCCAGTTCTCTTTCAGGTCCGCTGAAAGGGCTGATATAATTAGCATATATTTAATTTTTTTATTATTATTTTTATTGAATTATTATTATTTTTATTTATTTTTTTTATTTTTTTTAATTATTTTTTAATTATTTTTTTTATTATTAAATTTTATTATTTAGGCTGAGACCCAGTTCTCTTTCAGGTCCGCTGAAAGGGGTGATATAATTAGCATATATTTAATTTTTTTATTATTATTTTTATTGAATTATTTATTATTTTTAATTTATTTTTTTATTATTTTTTAATTATTTTTTAATTATTTTTTTTATTATTAAATGTATTATTTAGGCTGAGACCCAGTTCTCTTTCAGGTCCGCTGAAAGGGGTGATATAATTAGCATATATTTAATTTTTTTATTATTATTTTTATTGAATTATTTATTATTTTTTATTTATTTTTTTATTATTTTTTAAATATTATTTAATTATTTTTTTTATTATTAAATTTATTAGTTATTTTAAGTGAGGCTGAGACACAGTTCTCCTTCAGGTCCGCTTATTTATTTTTTTATTATTATTTTTTATTTAATTATTTGTTTATTTTTTTTATTATTTTTTAATTATTTTTTTATTATTTTTTAAATATTATTTAATTATTTTTTTTATTATTACATTTATTAGTTATTTTAAGTGAGGCTGAGACACAGTTCTCCTTCAGGTCCGCTTATTTATTTTTTTATTATTATTTTTTATTTAATTATTTATTATTTTTTATTTATTTTTTTTATTATTTTTTAATTATTTTTTATTATTTTTTTTATTATTAAATTTATTTGTACACACATTAGCGGTGTGTCGCCGATTTGAAGGCCGGCCACCTGGTTCTATTTGTCGGGCCGAAAATCACGGACACACCGCTAATGTATGTCTATGGGCAGTGAGGTCGAATTCAGATTCAAAGAGCGACCAATCAGAAATCGAGCTGACTGCCCATAGACACGCATTAGCGGTGTGTCCGCGATTTTAGGGCCGACAAATAGAACCAGGTGAGCGGGCATAAAATCGGCGACACACCGGTAATGTATTTCAATGGGATATGAGGTGCTCTTCTGATTGGCTGAGGGCATTAGACAGCGACCAATCAGAAGAGCAGCTCACATCTCATAGAGATAGAATGGCGGATTTTTCGTCCATTCTATCTTAATGAGAAGTGAAGAGGACGTCGGAGATGGAAGTTGGCGGAAAGAAGACAGAAGACCCCGGGGGCCGGACGAAGAGCCGGAGATGGCGGAAAGAAGAGAGAAGAGCGGCGGGGCCGGAGGAAGAGGACGGCTGGCCGGACGAAGGACTTGTGGATCGGACGGACGATCAGATGACTAAGAAGGCATGTAAGTGATCGACGGGGGCGTTAGGTTAGGGGACGGCGGGGGCTTCGGGTGTAGGGCCGTAGGTGTTAGCGGCGGGAGCTTAGGAGGCGGCGGGGCTTAGGGGATAGGGGCTTAGGTGCGGCGGGGCTTAGGGGGCAGGGGGGGTAGGGGTTTAGGTGCGGCGGGGTAGTGGGTTAGGGCGGCAGGGGGTAGGGGCTTGCGGCAGAGGGTAGTGGCTGCGGCGGGGTAGTAGCTTAGGGCGGCAGGGGGTAGGGGCTTCGGCGGCGGGGTAGTGGCTTAGGGGTTAGGTGCGGAAGAGGGTAGTGGGTGCGGCGGGGTAGTGGGTTAGGGCAGCAGGGGGTAGGGCTTGCGGCAGAGGGAAGTGGGTGCGGCGGGGTAGTGGCTTAAGGCGGCAGGGGGTAGGGGCTTCGGCGGCGGGGTAGGCGGCGGGGTAGTGGCTTAGGGTTTAGGTGCGGCAGAGGGTAGTGGGTGCGGCGGGGTAGTGGCTTAAGGCGGCAGGGGGTAGGGGCTTCGGCGGCGGGGTAGTGGCTTAGGGGTTAGGTGCGGCAGAGGGTAGTGGGTGCGGCGGGGTAGTGGGTTAGGGCGGCAGGGTGTAGGGGCTTGCGGCAGAGGGTAGTGGCTGTGGCGGGGTAGTGGCTTAGGGCGGCAGGGGGTAGGGGCTTCGGCGGTGGGGTAGTGGCTTAGGGGTTAGGGCGGCAGGGGGTAGGGGCTGCGGCGGGGTAGTGGGTTAGGGTGGCAGGGGGTAGGGGCTTGCGGCAGAGGGTAGTGGCTGCGGCGGGGTAGTGGCTTAGGGCGGCAGGGGGTAGGGGCTTCGGCGGCGGGGTAGTGGCTTAGGGGTTAGGTGCGGCATAGGGTAGTGGGTGCAGCGGGGTAGTGGGTTAGGGCAGCAGGGGGTAGGGGCTTGCGGCAGAGGGAAGTGGGTGCGGCGGGGTAGTGGCTTAAGGCGGCAGGGGGTAGGGGCTTCGGCGGCGGGGTAGGCGGCGGGGTAGTGGCTTAGGGGTTAGGTGCGGCAGAGGGTAGTGGGTGCGGCGGGGTAGTGGCTTAAGGCGGCAGGGGGTAGGGGCTTCGGCGGCGGGGTAGTGGCTTAGGGGTTAGGGCGGCAGGGGGTAGGGGCTGCGGCGGGGTAGTGGTTAGGGCGGCAGGGGGTAGGGGCTTGCGGCAGAGGGTAGTGGCTGCGGCGGGGTAGTGGCTTAGGGCGGCAGGGGGTAGGGGCTTCGGCGGCGGGGTAGTGGCTTAGGGGTTAGGTGCGGCAGAGGGTAGTGGCTGCGGCGGGGTAGTGGCTTAGGGCGGCAGGGGGTAGGGGCTTGCGGCAGAGGGTAGTGGGTGCGGCGGGGTAGTGGGTTAGGGCGGCAGGGGGTAGGGGCTTGCGGCAGAGGGTAGTGGCTTAGGGCAGCAGGGGGTAGGGGCTTCGGCGGCGGGGTAGTGGCTTAGGGGTTAGGTGCGGCAGAGGGTAGTGGCTGCGGCGGGGTAGTGGCTTAGGGCGGCAGGGGGTAGTGGCTTGCGGCAGAGGGTAGTGGCTGCGGTGGGGTAGTGGGTTAGGGCGGCAGGGGGTAGGGGCTTGCGGCAGAGGGTAGTGGCTGCGGCGGGGTAGTAGCTTAGGGCGGCAGGGGGTAGGGGCTTCGGCGGCAGGGGGTAGGGGCTTAGGGGTTAGGTGCGGCAGAGGGTAGTGGGTGCGGCGGGGTAGTGGGTTAGGGCGGCAGGGAGTAGGGGCTTGCGGCAGAGGGTAGTGGGTGCAGCGGGGTAGTGGCTTAGGGCGGCAGGGGGTAGGGGCTTCGGCGGCAGGGTAGGCGGCGGGGTAGTGGCTTAGGGGTTAGGTGCGGCAGAGGGTAGTGGGTGCGGCGGGGTAGTGGGTTAAGGCGGCAGGGGGTAGGGGCTTCGGCGGCGGGGTAGTGGCTTAGGGGTTAGGTGCGGCAGAGGGTAGTGGGTGCGGCGGGGTAGGGGCTTGCGGCAGAGCTTAGGGCGGCAGGGGGTAGGGGCTTCGGCGGCGGGGTAGTGGCTTAGGCGGCAGAGGGTAGTGGGACGGGACTTAGGGGGTAGGGGCTTGTGGCAGAGGGTAGTGGGACTTCGGCGGCGGTGTACAGCGCGATGGTATACTACAGTCCCATGGGCATACGCGTGTCGGGCCTTAAGCGCCAGCGAAGATTGCGAGTCGTTGGCGCGTGGGCATGGGACTGTAGTATACTATAGCGGTGTACACTACTTCTGTGGCTTGGTTAGCGTTGGGTGGCAGCGACTCGCAATGCCCGCTTCGCGGGCATTGCTTCGCAAGGCTGCAACAACTCGCAATGCCCGCGTTGCGGGCATTGCTTCGGGAGTCGCCGTGGCCGCTACGCAGCCACGGACAGAGTCCAGGAGAAGCACCTTGGACTCGCTAACCAAGCCACCGGAAGTTGCGCCGCTCCGACGGAAGTCAGTTACGGCAATTATATAATAGATTATAATTAAAACTCCTACATATCAGAGTGTAATATCTGTAACTGCTAAGGAAAATACAATCCTGTCTTTGATGGTTCCTCAAATAGTATCTCATATGGACATAACCCAGTATTTTGTTTGGCGTTACCCCTACAGAATACAATGTATAATAATTTCTCTGCAACAGTTTGGGCAGTGGCCTTGGCAGTAGGCCATGCTTCTGGCTATCCAGAGAATAGGTCTATGCAGACCAACACATACTCATAAGCGCCTACCTTTGGAAGCTGAACAAAGTCAATCTGCAGATGCTGAAATGGATAGAAAGGCCGTGGCGTACATCCTTGTCTCAACCGCTATTCCCACCTTATGGCGTGCACACACCACACAACCGTGTATATACTTAGCAGCAGCATAGTGGAACCAAGCTGCTACCTAGTGATGTTTCTATTGGATCCTCTTCTCGGGCATCTTCATGTTTCCATCCTTCTTTCTCCCGTTTAGAGGCCTGTGCTTGCAGGCACCCTAGGAGTTCTGCATCCACCCTCCCAGAGACACACATAGTGTACATCCCTATCGGGAGAGGGAGCAGGGCTGCAGCTTTAGCTGCCCTGTCAGCATGGTCATTTCCTTCGGCCTCCTTGGTGCACTCCTTTGAGTGAGCTTGCACTTTAACTATAGCAACCTTTTGGGGTAACTCAAGTGCTCTAAGGAGTTGAGCCACTGAGTCTGCGTTCTTAATGGGTTTCCCTGAAGATTCCACAAGCTAACTGCTTTTCCATACAGGTCGTAATCATGGCAAATACCAAAAGCGTAACGATTATCACCAAAAAATGCTCCCCAAGCCCCTCCACCATAATACAAGCCTCTGTCAGAACCTTTAGTTCAGTCTGTAATGTGGATTGGGGTCTCTTGTACATTTGCTAATGGCTGTGTTTCAATGTTTATTAGTTCAAAACAATTGTGTTCAATTTAATTTGTCAAGTCATCATTAGTATCAGGTAATAAATGTTTCTGTGTCAATACTCCTTTTGCATATCCCTCTAATTCATAATATTAAATTAATAAATTTGCAATACCTAGTGCTGGGATAGAGAGAAAGCAGGCCAAGTAACCCATAGGGTGGAGGGGCCACATGACATTCGGGGAGGGAGGGAGTTAATGGGAGTAGGTAGCAATTGGATTGTTTGTATGATGCAAGAGATGTAGTTAACTGGGAGAGGGTTTGGTTAGGAGAGGAAGAGGGGGAGTTTAAGGGAAAAGATACAGGGTTCAAAGAAGGAAGTCCCTTCACTCCATCTCCGGGGACAGTGAGCACAGTTTCAGAGCACAGGTTACTTACCAGCAGTGATGGCGGACTTTTCTTCTCTAGGGGAGTTGATTCAGGTAGCGGCAGCGGTGCATGGGGCGCAGGCAGTGCAGGCCTACGTACGGGCTACCTGCGTTCCCCCATCGGCACTGGCCCCCTCCACTCCATCTTTATGTGGCCACCGCTCCAGGCCACTGGAGCGTTATTCCCCGGGGGCTGGAGGTGTGAGGAGGGCCCGTTCTAGGAGCCCCGGTGGGGACCATCAGCGGTGGGGAGGATGCCCTTCTAGCCTGGGGCCCTCTCCGACCGTTGGGAAGAATTCTCGGCGAGGTAACGCCGGACCAGAAGTGGGCGGACCTGGCCCGCAGCCGACTTCCGGTCGGCGGTCCGGGACCAGGAGCGGGACTGTAGCGGCGGCTCCCGGGGGAGCCCAGATGAGGGAGTGGGCCGAGCGGCCGGCGGCAGCAGAAGGGGCCCGCTGCGAGCGGCGGGGGGAGGAGCGGCTTCCCGGGCGGGAGGAGCCACGGGCATTTACAAGGAGACCAGCATATACACCGAGGACTGATCCCATGGAACGGTCACAGGCTGTGGCTGGTGGAGGGCGCGACAGTGGGGAGTCCCCGGCGTGCAGGGCTGGAAAGATCCAGCCGGGATCGGCAACGGTGGCCCTTAGATCCCACTGGGGGCTCACCCAGAAAGCATCCATGGATGCAGGGCCCAGGGGGGCTGTAGCGGATCTCCCCTGTGTAGCGGGGGGGATCCCGGCGTCGGGAGAATCAGGAGCGGCCCGCCTGCAGTCGGCAGGACGGGCTTAGGGAAAGGGGCCCCTGTGGTCAGAAGAGACCTCGGGGGGATTTGGCGGGAGAGACGGTTCGGAGATCGCTGGAGCGGTCTCACAGGAAGAAGCAGTGCCCGACTGGGGGTGCTCCTGCAGCCGTGGAGGCCAGGGGGGGTTGCGGCAGCGGCAGGTACACACTGGACGGAGCACCCCTGGGGGGCATGGATGACGAGATCAGCGCAGAAGATGGAGAAGTGTCGTAGGATTCATCCGGGGAGGATCGGATGGAGGAGGACTGCGTTGCGGCTGCCCCTCGGCAGCCTGGTGATAACACTATTTGTAATGTTATGCCTATGTGGGATCGGGTGGTGATATGGGGGAAGGGCCGATTCCGGCTGGGGGGGGGTAGCGTCTGGGGCTACCGTGGGTGAGGATGTCATAGGACAGTTGCTGGGTTTGTTACGGAATTTGGTGGACCGGGGAGGCTTGAATTCTGTTTCGGGGTCTCCGGTGGGAGCTTGGGTCGGTCCGGCTGGGGTTGGGTCCAGTGTGGGAGGAGAGGCTGCGGTGCAGCAGAGTGTGGCTGGCCAGGCTTCAACGGTGCTGGACACGGCAGTTGAGGTGGAAAAAGAAAAGGAGGAGGAGGTGGTTAGGCTGGATGATAGGGCAAAGAGCGAGGTTTATGTTTGTTTTGAGAGTCCCTTGGGGGCGCATTTGAAGAAGGAGGTTAGGGAGAAGATTTGGAAAGGGGAGCACGTCGAAATATTTTCGCTGCTTCCGTTGGAAAAGTTTAACTTGGATAAGGTTCACCCTAGTGATTCCAAAAAAGAAAAAGAGGATGAGGAGAAGCGGCGGTATCGTCTTATCCCGTGGACGTTTGTGAATTGGTTACAGGCCTTTGCTATATTGGTGAGAGTTGTGGGGGAGAAGGAGCCGGAGCACTGCTCCGATCTGTTTGGTTATATGGATTCTATAGGGGAGGCTTATAGAGTGTATGGTGGTTTGTCCAGGCTACGTTATGATGAGCAGTTCAGGCAGCGTAAGGCTTTACGGTCGGACATGCGTTGGGACCACAAGGATATTTCCTTGTGGTTACGTTTAATGGCGGCACCGGCGCAGCTCTTTCAGGGTGGGGCCGGGGGATCGGGTTCAGGATCGGGTACCTCGGCCGGGTTCAGGAAAGGGTGTTGTTGGCAATTTAATGAGGGGCAATGTAAGTTTGGTTGATCCTGTCGTTTTAAGCACGAATGTTCGGGATGTGGAGGAGGTCACAGCTTTGCCTGTTGTTTCAAGAAAGGAAAAGGTAAGGGAGGAGACAGTGCTGGTAAAAGGGAGGACCCCGGTGAGGGTAGAGGCGATGGAGCCGTTCTTAAGTAGGTATCCGAATGTTGAGGCTGCCGAGTTGTTGCGCTCGGGTTTTTTGTTTGGTTTCGTTATTCCGTCTGACGCAGTAGAGGGGGGTTTGTTTCGACCGAGGAATTTGCGTTCGGCTAAGGATCATTCGGGTGTTGTTGATGAGAAGTTGAGGAAGGAAGTTGAGTTGGGACGGATGGCGGGTCCATTTTTGGACCCTCCTTGTTCGAATTTACGGGTATCCCCGCTGGGGTTGCGCTGAAAAAAGAGCCGAACAAGTTTCGGCTGATCCACCATTTGTCATATCCGGCGGGGGCCTCGGTGAATGATGGTATTGCACCGGAGTTGGCAGCAGTGTGTTATGTCTCCTTTGATAAGACAGTGGAGTTGGTGAGGAAAGCAGGACCGGGGGCGCGATGGCGAAGTCGGATGTGGAAGCAGCATTCCGATTGTTGCCAGTGCATCCTGAGAGTCAGCATCTATTGGGCTGTATGTGGAGGGAGTGTTTTTACGTTGATCGTTGTTTGCAATGGGGTGTTCAATTTGTTGTTCATGTTCATATTTCGAAACGTTCAGTTCTTTTCTTGAATGGGTGGTAAGGGATGTGTCGGGTATGGATCCAATCATTCATTATTTAGATGATTTTTTCTGTGTGGGGACGGCGGGTTCCCTGATTTGTGCTGGATTGTTGTTTGCTTTAACTGAGGTTGCTAGTTGTTTTGGAATACCTTTGGCGCCGGACAAAACGGAAGGACCGGCCACGGTGATGCGTTTTTTGGGGATCGAAATTGATTCAGTGGCTCAGGAGTGTCGGCTTCCTGCTGACAAGATTGTGGATTTGAGGCGGTCGGTTGCTGAAGTGTGTAAGACAAAAAAGGTTCAGCTTAAAGTGGTGCAATCTTTGCTGGGCAAACTTAATTTTGCTTGTCGGAATATGGCAATGGGCAGGGTTTTTGCGAGGCGGTTGGCACTGGCTATGGTGGGCAAGACCTGTCCGGTGCATTTTGTTCGGATCACTAGGGACATTAAGGAGGATTTAAGAGTTTGGGATATATTCTTGCAGGAATACAATGGGCGCACGGTATGGCTTAAAGAGGTGGGGCCAAACAGGGTGTTGCAGTTGTTTATGGATGCGTCAGGTTCATTGGGCTTTGGGGCCTTTTTTATGGGCCATTGGTGCGCGGGTGGTTGGCCAGAGTCGTGGAGGGATCGAGGATTGGTGCGGAACCTTGTGTTGTTGGAGATTTTCCCCATCGTTGTGGCGGTAGAATTGTGCGGTCAGGAATTTGCGGGCAGGAAGATTTGCTTCCATTGCGACAACATCTCTGTGGTATATGCAATTAACGCCTTGTCTGCTAAGTCATTGCTGGTGGTGGCGTATCTTCGGCATCTGGTGCTCAGATGTCTGCAATGGAATATTCAGATTGTGGCTAAACATGTTCCTGGAGTTTTTAATTCAGTGGCTGATGCACTTTCTCGGTTTCAGTTTCACAGGTTTCAGGAGTTGGTGCCTTGGGCGGACGAGTTCGGTCTGCCATGTCCGGATGGTTTATGGATCCTGGTAACATGATTGTGGGTACCTTGATCCGGAGATCAGTGATCAGTGACTGAGGCGACTTGGTACCGATATGGGAAAGTCTGGCAGGAATGGGAAGAATTTGATTGTCATCTGGGAATGATTTGCGGTATGGACGATGTGCAGAAGGTATTGACGTTCATAGGGAATGATTTTGTGTCTGGGAGGTCCACTTCAGCAGTGGCGCAGAGGGTTGCGGCAATTGCATTTTGGTTTCGGTTGTTGGGTAGGCAGGATGCGACAAAAGATTTTAAGGTGCGACAGGCTTTCAAAGGTTTTAAGAAAGGTGTTCGGGAGAGGGACTGATGACGTCCAGTGTCAGTGAGCTTATTAGAGAGGATGGTGGTGAGTTTGGAGTTTGTTTGCAGGTCCGAATACAAAACGATTTTATTCTCAACTGCTTTTGTGTTGGCCTTCTTTGGAGCATTAAGGCTGGGGGAATTGATGAGCCCATCTCGGTGCAGAGCAGGTGGTTTGGCCTTGAACGACGTGGTTGTGTTGGGGACAGGGTGGAATGCTGGTTGCGGTGTTCGAAAACGGACCAAGTGGGCAGAGGAAGGTTGGTGGTGTTGTATGCTTTAGCTGAGAGCCAGCTGTGTCCGGTGAGGGTGATAAGGCGTTTTCTATCTCGAAGGGGTGGATATCCGGGACCGTTGTTCCGGCATGTGGATGGTTTGTTTTTGTCCAAGTTTCAGTTTCGGGCAGTTTTACGGGAGTGCTTGATAAGAGTGGGTGAGCGGCCGGAGGAGTTCGGCACACATTCGTTTCGGATTGGGGCGGCCACGGAGGCCTCTCGTTGGGGGTTAGGAGATGATGTGGTGTGGCGTATCGGCCGTTGGGAGTCAACTCGTTTTCGTTTGTATGTGCGTCCTCATCTGCTTTCCAGGTAGTGGCTAGAGGGGAAGGCCCAGGCTGCCGGGAAGGCGGGTGGGAATTGTGGTAGGGGTTTTGGTTTGGATATGTGGATGTTGGATCTGAGAGAAGGTGTGGAGCAAGCGTTTGGTGTGTGGCGGGTCCAGGCCAAGTAAGGGGTCACTTGTCCTGTCCTGTGGCGGGGGTAGGTCTGGTCCAGAGGCAGGGGATTTACATTTGGAATGGGGAGATGAGCCACTTCAAAGGTAGAGGGGCTCAGGTTAAAGGTACCTTGCAGGCACGGGGTTCTGCAAGGGGGGGTATTGGTTCTAGGTAACCAATACCTTGTCCCTGGGGTCGGTGTTATTGTGGCCAGGGACAAAGTTTAGAGGCTTATGGACCGGGCCTATCCATGGGTGAAATGAGGGTGGGCCTATTGTTTTAAGTTGGGACGCCTGTTGGACGGTGTACCCAGTTATTTATGTTTAGTATGTAAACAATAGGCAATAAAGGCTGCTTTGGCCAATTTGTTAAACCAAGTCACTGCAGTGTTGTATATTTATTTAATCATAAAGGGGGTTGGGGGATAGTAAGTAGGCGGTCAAGTAATGACCGGAGATCCTCCCTCGATTGTCATGTCATTCTTCAGCATGTGAAACCCCTCTTTTGCTTCTGGTCTGATTTCATAGGGTTTGCTCTTGTTGCATTCTGCCAACACATAATATAGTGGCTGCATTTTCTTTGATGCTGAAGAAATCCACTCCCTGCAGTAACCTACCAGCCCTAAGAAGGTGCTTAATACTCTTTCAGTGGTAGATTGTTTTGCTTTACTGATTGCTTTTTTGCCTGTTAGCTGTGATGTGTTTTGACCGAGTAGAGATGCAATAATCAAGTCAAAATGACTTCAGTCTGTGATTCTTCCCCACTTTGCATCTCTCCTCAAACAAAAACCCCAACAGAGACAGTGTTACCTGTAAACAAGTTGGTCTGTCTGGTGTGCATGATCAATTGTACTTGTTCATTTTCTGGGTGCAAGGCAAGAAGTATATAGGTACAGGTGATAGTGGAGCTACTTTATTTTGGTCTATTTTATGTCCAAATTAATTGTTACATTATCTATAATCTATAAGGGGATTGTGGCGTTCAGAAGCCCAGACCCAGGACTTTACCTGGTACCTGGTACCTGTATCTGTGCCTCAGAATCCACTGGTCATTCACACGGATGAATTGCCTCCAACAGGCCATATCAAAACAACCCAATTTACCCATCTAGGCATTTCCCACTTTTCTCTAACATTATTGCTGCGTCATTAACTGCCCTGCTTTCTCTGCTCCCACTGATCCCACATTATCCATCCTAAGTCTAGGATCCATACTCTGTCCTGATCCCGTAAAAGCCTTGGTGAAACTGGTTCCCATAACATCTGTCAAGAGTCGCGACCTCTGTCTTCAGTATCCCGTTATCCAAACATCTGTTCACCCTACCTCAAGAAAAAAAAAAAGAAAAAAACAACAACAAAAAACAAAAAACCATAAAAGGTCACCGGACCAAAAGGTCCCAGACCAAAAAAAAGAAAAAAAACAACAAAAAAAACATCAAAAACATCAAAAGGTCACTGGACCAAAAGGTCACAGACTAAAAAAAAAGAAAAAAACAACAACAAAAAAAAACAAAAAACCATCAACCTGGTTTCCCCAAGTAACTGTTAAAAGGTCACAGACCTAAGGTCACCGGACCTATCTTCAGTATACTGGCATGACCAAGCTGGACCTCTCTCTCTCTCCTGGGCAGTCAAAGCAAACTTCATTTCCTGATTATTCTAATTGTAGGGAATACTTGTCTAAGCAAGTGGAAAAAAAAATATAACATACAATGATGAATAATTATATAATAATAATGATCTACGGGAAAAACATACAATGGAATCCCAAAAAAACTATTGTCATGTATATCAGAATTATCTGTAGCAGACACCTCTATTCCTGAATCCACCCCTTCCTCTGCGTATCTGTAATTATTACCTTTTTGCACCTATACTTTACACTTTTTCTGAATCAACTTTATGCAAGGATACAACATCACTGTGGCACATCAGACAATTCACATTATATTCTTCTACCTGACACATTATCCATGTTATAGCTGGAATTCCACGAGGAGAACAAAAAGTCTTGCAGACTGGGATTGGGGTCTCTGGTCTTCTGTTATCTAGAAACAGATCTATTACTCTATGTGTTTCAATAATGCTCCAGAGGTCCAAACCCAGTGTACACCTGACTATAATAAATGTCAACAATTTTAGCAAGTCTCAACCCTTCAGAAGACACAGTTAACATTAATCCAAATCTACAACATGCTTTGATTGAGCAAAGATGCAATAACCAAGTCAAATGACTTTAGTTTTGTGATTCTTCCCCACTTTGCATCTCTCCTCAAACAAAGATATCAGGGCATGATATTATTAGACATTTGCCGATGGTCACCCAATCACAATGCAAACATTACAATTAACATTATATTCTTAAACTCCATCCAGTTTCAGAAGTCTGACTCAATAACAATAATAATTAGTAGCTGCCAGCCCAATCCCCCCCCCTTTTTCCTGCTGCTGTCATTAAAACTTTCACACAAACATTCCTGAATTCCATTGACTCCGCTCTATTATAAACAATTTTTTTCAAAGGGAAAACAAAGCAGTGATTCTAGCACAATGTAAATTAATATATTTTGTCTGTTTTCTATATATTCACATATATTTTAATTAGGAGTTCTGTTTGTAAACCTGTGGATCTGGACTTTGACTTAAATACAGTAAGTAATACAGGAAATATTTAATACTTTTTGGAAATAATTTACTTTGGTTAACTTTCCCTCTGCTGTCATACAAGGCACAATTCTCATCTGATCTTTGTGAAAACATGCGTCTATCTTTCAGCAGATCATTCAACACAATTGCACCAGTTGCAGCTTTTCCCAAATGCTACTGTGATCGCAAAATCATAGGCTATCAGAAAAACAAGGTCAGGGCAGGCCTGTCTTCAAGCTTTCTGATCTTTCTGCATATTTTCACAATTTTAACAGAACACCTGGTTCCAGCTCACACACACCTTTTCACATGCGTACCCCTTTAAAAAAAAAAAATGTTAGTGATAGCCAACCTAGAGAATCTGACAAACTGGCAGTACTGTTTACTGTTATTAATGTAATCAGCGGATCAGAGTTATCCCATTACAACATCACTAGGCTACAAGTCATAATTAGGGCAAGATATAAAACAATCCCAGTGCTGCAGTTACATGAAGAGAAAGGAGGGAGGAAAGAAGGGAGGGAGGAGTGGTGAGATGCTTGTTCAGACTTCAGCAGCATGAAGAGAATGGGGGTTGTAGTTCTCTAATTAGTTCTGGCAAGATGTTAAAAACAAAGTAGTACCGTAAAGAGAGTTGGAAAGTTAATAAAGTTGTATGAAAGCACCAAAGATTATATAAGCAGTTTAGAAGAGAGTAGTTTTGCACAATTAACACTTAACAATTAACATATACAGACAAATACAACAATATTGACAAAGAAGACTCTGGGACAAGACAAGACAAAACACAGGACAAGATTATGAACAAATGACAAATAACAAATTATCAAATCAGTCTATCTGAGTTTCCCATTTCTAATTCCCCAAAGACTGGCTCTTGCTACCTCCTCCTGGAGAAGACAGTACCTTGAGACAATGTCTCAAACTTACCGCGGTTCTGTATGATGTTCAGCAGGAGACGGGTAACCTTTGTGTCCAGTCCAAGGTGAATGTAAAAAGGGGAAAAATATACATAACATATAAATTTACATCTTTAACATCAGCAGATTCTTGAGAATAATGTTCAAGAATCAGTGTCAAAGTTGAAGTTACGTCGGGGATGGATCTTTCAGCAAGACAATGATCCAAAACATCCCTTTAAATCTACTCAGGCATTCATGTAGAGGAACAATTACAATGTTCTGGAATGGCCATCCCAGTCCCCAGACCTGAATATCATTGAACATCTGTGGGATGTTGTGAAGGGGCTGTCCATGCTCAGCGACCATCAAACTTAACTGAACTGGAATTGTATTGTAAAGAGGAATGGTCAAAAATACCTTCATCCAGGATCCAGGAACTCATTAACAGCTACAGGAAGCGACAAGAGGCTGTTATTTTTGCAAAAGGTGGATCTACTAAATATTAATGTCACTTTTCTGTTGAGGTGCCCATACTTTTGCACCTGTCAATTTTTGAAATAATGCATATTTCACATTTTTGGTTAGTACAATAAACCTCATTTCAATCCTGAAATATTACTGTGTCCATCAGTTATTACATATATCACACTGAAATAGCTGTTGCAAAAAAACAATTTTAAACAAAAAAAAGTAAGATTAAGAGGGGTGCCCAAACTTTTTCACATGACTGTATATATATATATATATATATATATATATATATATATATATATATATAAAATAAATGTGACTGCAGCGCTCCTCTTTCTCAATCCATATTGGGCCATCAAGTGTTAAAGCGATGTTTCGAGAAGACTCTCCCTTCCTCTAGCAGCTAATCATAGCATGGGCAGGACACTTTATACTTTTCATTTACATAACATTTGCAACATGCATCATTATTCAATAAACCATAACATCTCCATATTCTAATCATGTGCATAGTGATACATTCATTAAACTCATACCTTTCATTACTATCCAGTTTCATATATCATTTCACTTTCTATTCTCTCATAATTGTTTTGCTACCATTGTTAACTTCATAACTTCTCTTTATGGTGACAATCAGACTATATTAATTACTAGATGGCGGCCCGATTCTAAAGAATCGGGTAGTCTAGAATCCATATAGAGTGTATTTACTAATAGTTAGGGGAGTGCGGTGAAATGAATTGTGTGTATACAGGTGGCTCAGTGGGTAGCAGAGTATACGGTGGCTCAGTGGTTAGCACTGCGCGGTGGCTCAGTGGTTAGCACTGCGTGGTGGCTCAGTGGTTAGCACTGCACGGTGGCTCAGTGGTTCAGCACTCGCGCGCGGTGGCTCAGTGGTTAGCACTGCGCGGTGGCTCAGTGGTTAGCACTGCGCGGTGGCTCAGTGGTTAGCACTGCGCGGTGGCTCGGTGGTTAGCAGTGAGTGTGGTGGCTCAGTGGTTAGCAGTGAGTGCAGTGGCTCAGTGGTTAGCAGTGAGTGCGGTGGCTCAGTGGTTAGCAGTGAGTGCGGTGAGATTGGTCAGCACAGCGCTGTGGGCAGAGTGGTCAGCGCAGCGCCGTGGGCAGAGTGGTCATAGCAGCACCGTGGGCAGAGCGGTCAGCGCAGCGCCATGGGCAGACTGGTCAGCGCAGCGCCGTGGGCAGAGTGGTCAGCGCAGCACCGTGGGCAGAGTGGTCAGCGCACCGCCGTGGGCAGAGTGGTCAGCACACATACACACACACACACACATACACACACTCCGCTATACTTACCACCGGCCCTGTGTCTTCCCCGCCGCCTGGATCCTGAGTCGACATGTCGCCGCCCCTGGATGACTGGATCCAATATGGCATCTGGAAAGTCTGGCGAGACTTCCCGGACGCCATCTTGGACAAAGTATGTTGGCGGCCCCGGACGACTGGATCCAATATGTCGTCCAGAAAGTTTGGCGAGACTTCTTGGACGCTATATTGGATCCAGTAGTTCGGGGGTGGCGACATGTCGACTGAGGATCCAGGCAGCGGACGCAGGGCCGGTGGTAAGTATAGCGGAGTGTGTGTGTGTATGTGTGTGTACAAAGTGACGGGAGTGCGGACAAAGTGACAGAAGTGCGGACAAAGTGACGGAAGTGCCTACATACACACACATATATACACATACTGTACATTGTATATGGAGGGGTGAGGAGAGCGGAGGCTGGAGGGGTGAGGAGAGCGGAGGCTGGAGGGTTGAGGAGGGGTGAGGAGAGCGGAGGCTGGAGGAGTGAGGAGAGCGGGGGCTGGAGGGGTGAGGAGAGCGGAGGCTGGAGCGGTGAGGAGGGGTGAGGAGAGGGGAGGCTGGAGGGCTGAGGAGAGAGGAGGCTGAAGGGCTGAGGAGAGGGGAGGCTGGAGGGCTGAGGAGAGGGGAGGCTGGAGGGCTGAGGAGAGCGGAGGCTGGAGGGCTGAGGACAGTTGAGGCTGGAGGGGTGAGGAGAGGGGAGGCTGGAGGGGTGAGGAGAGGGGAGGCTGGAGGGCTGAGGACAGGAAAGGCTGGAGGGCTGAGGACAGGGGAGGCTGGAGGGCTGAGGAGAGGGGAGGTTGGAGGGCTGAGGAGATGGGAGGCTGGAGGGCAGAGGAGAGGGGAGGCTGGAGGGCAGAGGAGAGGGGAGGCTGGAGGGATGAGGAGAGAGGAGGCTGGAGCTGCGACATCGCGCCACCTCTCCTCCTCCTACAGGCTTCATACCTCTCTCCCTCGGTGTAGGCTGCACAGCAGCGGTGTCCGTATTCCCGGGGCCACTTGGCCTCCTGCTGTCCGGCAGAGGGCTGAGCCCCGGAGGCTGGTGACAGTGCAGGAGCGGAGGGCGATCCGTGCGGCCGGAGGTGCAGCCGGAGGTAATGACGGTCGTCTCCCGAGTGGTGTGTGGCGGGCGGGAAACGCCTGGCTAATGCCAGCCGTCTCCCGCCCCTGATGTGTGGGTGTTTTGGGCAGTGTAGGGGCGGCCGTTAGCGTGGTGGGGCTGGCTGAGTCCCACTCCGCTTACGGCCGCCATCTTGGTCCACCCTGAGCGGGTGTAGTGCCGAAGCCACTTCCATCGGGTGACATCATTTTTGTGCCTTGAAGACGGAAGTGGCTTCGGCTTTTATATAATAGATATCAAATGCAGCTGTTCCCTATAATAGCCTCCCACAACTGTACAGTGTCTCAAAGCACTTACTGAAGGTTTGCAATCGCCATTCCTCATGCGCGCTCTTCCTAGACGCCCGCACATGCGCACTGGACGTTGTGTACTTTCGTTACCATGGCAATTACCGGATATCTGCTCCGCGCCATCTTGGAACTCCCGCGCATGCGCGGTTGCTTATTTGAAGTGTACACCCGCCACTTGACATTTTTGCTGGCACTATACTTACTTTTCACCATAGTACTATTGCGCTACTCATAATCTTTTAGTTACAACTATATATTAAAGTGACAAGAGCTTTCTTCTTTTATTTAGTGTTTACAAGTATTATTTACTAGATGGCGGCCCGATTCTAAAGAATCGGGTAGTCTAGAATCCATATATAGTTTTATTTACTAATAGATGGTGACCCGATTCTAACACATCGGGTATTGTAGAATATGTATGTAGTTTATTTATGAAGATTTAAGAATAATGCAATGAATACATAGGTTTTTCGGGATAAAATATATACATTATCATTTAAATCCTGCGGCAATATCACTGATTGGTTGCAGCCGGCCTTGACCAGTCAGCGAAGACGGTTTAAATCCCACGCCAATATCGCTGATTGTTTGCTTCCGCCCATTTGAGATGTGGTTGGGGACTGCTCCTTTAAGATGTGGTTGGCGACCGCCCTATTAAGATGTGGTTGGGACTGTTTCTTTAAGATGTGTTTGGGAACCACCCGTTTAAGAAGTGGTTGAAGTCCACTCCTTTAAGACATGGTTGGAGATGGCCCCTTTAAGACGTGGTTATGGACAGCCCCTTTAAGAAGTTATTGGGGACTGTCCCTTTAAGAGGTTGGGGACCACCCCTTTAAGAAGTGGTTGGGGACCGCCCCTTTAACACGTGGTTGGGGGAGACGTGGTTGCGACTGCCCCTTTAAAAAGTTGTTGGGGACTGCACCTTTAAGAGGTTGGGGACAGCCCCTTTAAGAACTGGTTGGGGACGGTCCCTTTATGATGTGGTTGGGGACTGCCCCTTTAAGACGTGGTTGGGGACCGCCCCTTTAAGATGTGGTTGGGGACTGCCCCTTTAAAAAGTGGTTGGCGACAGCTCCTTTAAGAAGTGGTTTGGGTCCGCCCCTTTAAGAACTGGTTGGGGATGGCCCCTTTAAGACGTGGTTGTGGACCACCCCTTTAAGACATGGTTGGGGACTGCCCCTTTAAAACGTGGTTGGGGACCGCCCCTTTAAGATGTGGTTGGAACTGTTTCTTTAAGATGTGGTTGGGGACTGCCCCTTTAAGAGGTTGAGGACAGCCCCTTTAAGAAGTGGTTGGGGTCCACTCCTGTAAGACATGTTTGGGGATGGCCCCTTTAAGACGTGGTTATGGACAGCCCCTTTAAGAAGTTATTGGGGACTGTTCCTTTAAGAGGTTGGGGACCACCCCTTTAAGAAGTGGTCGAGGAGTGCCCCTTTAAGACATACTTGGGGTCCGCTGCCTTAAGACATGATTGAGTGCCGCCACTTTCAGATGTGGTTGGGGACCACCCCTCTAAGAGGTGGTTGGAAGCTTCCCCTTTAGGATGTGGTTGGGGACCCGCCTTTTAACACGTGGTTGGGGAGACGTGGTTGCGACTGGCCCTTTAAAAAGTTGTTGGGGACTGCCCCTTTAAGAGGTTGGGGACGGCCCCTTTAAGATGTGGTTGGGACCGCCCCTTTAAGATGTGGTTGGGGACTGCCCCTTTAAGACCTGGTTTGGGACTGCTTCTTTAAGATGTGGTTGGGGACTGCCCCTTTAAAAAGTGGTTGGGGACAGCCCCTTTAAGAAGTGGTTGGGGTCCGCCCCTTTAAGAACTGGTTGGGGATGGCCCCTTTAAGACGTGGTTGTGGACCACCCCTTTAAGACATGGTTGGGGACCGGCCCTTTAAGACGTGGTTGGGGACCGCCCCTTTAAGATGTGGTTGGGGATGGCCCCTTTAAGACGTGGTTGTGGACCGCCCCTATAAGACATGGTTGGGGACCGCCCCTATAAGACATGGTTGGGGACCGCCCCTTTAAGATGTGGTTGGGGACTGCCCCTTTAAAAAGTGGTTGGGGTCCGGCCCTTTAAGAACTGGTTGGGGATGGCCCCTTTAAGAAGTGGTTGTGGACTGCCCCTTTAAGACATGTTTGGGGATCGGCCTTTTAAGACATGGTTGGGGACTGCCCCTTTAAGACGTGGTTGGGGACCGCCCCTTTAAGATGTGGTTGGGGACCGCCCCTTTAAAATGTGGTTGAGGACTGCCCCTTTAAAAAGTGGTTGGGGTCCGGCCCTTTAAGAACTGGTTGGGGATGGCCCCTTTAAGAAGTGGTTGTGGACCGCCCCTTTAAGACATGGTTGGGGACCGCCCTTTAAGACGTGGTTGGGGACCGCCCCTTTAAGATATGGTTGGGGACTGCCTCTTTAAGACGTGGTTGGGGACCACCCCTTTAAAATGTGGTTAGGGACTGCCCCTTTAAGAAGTGGTTGGGAACAGCCCCTTTAAGAAGTGGTTGGGGTATGCTCCTTTAAGAACTGGTTGGGGATGGCCCCTTTAAGACGTGGTTGTGGACCACCCCTTTAAGATGTGGTTGGGGACTGCCGCTTTAAAAAGTGGTTGGGGTGCGGCCCTTTAAGAACTGGTTGGGGATGGCCCCTTTAAGAAGTGGTTGTGGACCGCCCCTTTAAGACATGTTTGGGGATCGGCCTTTTAAGACATGGTTGGGGACTGCCCCTTTAAGACGTGGTTGGGGACCGCCCCTTTAAGATGTGGTTGGGGACCGCCCCTTTAAGATGTGGTTGGGGACTGCCCCTTTAAGATGTGGTTGGGGACCGCCCCTTTAAAATGTGGTTGAGGACTGCCCCTTTAAAAAGTGGTTGGGGTCCGGCCCTTTAAGAACTGGTTGGGGATGGCCCCTTTAAGAAGTGGTTGTGGACCGCCCCTTTAAGATATGGTTGGGGACTGCCTCTTTAAGACATGGTTGGGGACCGGCCTTTTAAGACATGGTTGGGGACCGCCCCTTTAAGACGTGGTTGGGGACCGCCCCTTTAAGATATGGTTGGGGACTGCCTCTTTAAGACGTGGTTGGGGACCACCCCTTTAAAATGTGGTTGGGGACTGTCCCTTTAAAAAGTGGTTGGGGACAGCCCCTTTAAGAAGTGGCTGGGGTATGCTCCTTTAAGAACTGGTTGGGGATGGCCCCTTTAAGACGTGGTTGTGGACCGCCCCTTTAAGACCTGTTTGGGGACCGGCCTTTTAAGACATGGTTGGGGACCGCCCCTTTAAGACGTGGTTGGGGACCGCCCCTTTAAGATGTGGTTGGGGACTGCCCCTTTAACCCCTTCATGACCCAGCCTATTTTAGCCTTACTGACCTGGACATTTTTTACAATTCTGACCAGTGTCCCTTTATGAGGTTATAACTCTGGAACGCTTCAACGGATCCTAGCGATTCTGAGATTGTTTTTTCGTGACATATTGGGCTTCATGTTAGTATTATATTGAGGTCGATAGTTTGTGCATTTATTTGTGAAAAAATCAAAAATATGGCAAAAATTTAAAAAATGTTGCAATTTTCAAATTTTGAATTTTTTTTCTGCTAAACCAGAGAGGTATGTGACACAAAATAGTTAATAAATCACATTTCCCACATGTCTACTTTACATCAGCACAATTTTGGGAAAAAAAAAAAAATTTTGTAAGGAAGTTATAAGGGTTCAAAGTTCATGAGCAATTTTTCATTTTTCAACCAAAATTTTCAAAACCATTTTTTTAGTGACCACATCACATTTGAAGTCCCTTTGAGGGGTGTATATGACAGAAAACACCCAAAAGTGACACCATTCCAAAAACTACACCCCTCAAGCTACTCAAAACTACATTCAAGAAGATTATTAACCCTTCAGGTGCTTCACAGGAACTAAAGCAAAGTGGAAACAAAAAATAGATATTTTAATTTTTTTATCAAAAATGTTCTTTTAGCCTCAATTCTTTCACTTTCACATGGGCAACAGGATAAAATGGATCCTAAAATGTGTTGTGCAATTTCTCCCGAGTACATCGATATCTCATATCTACTTATATAATCGGGAGTTGGGATTTCGGGCACTGTAGCCCAATACCAGACTCCTTAGCGGCACTGCGAGTGATGACGCGCAGCGTCATCTTGAGCCGCAGCCGCTCTACAGTTAAAAAAAAAAAAAAATCCTCACCTCTCCCCGAGCCCCCGGAGTCTCCCGCCGTCTTCCGCCGTGTTCCGCTAGGCTCCCGGTGGCTCTGCAGGCTCCCGGTGCCTGCAGTGGTCTTCTATCTACTGCAGTCAAGGACCTGTGGTGATGTCAGAGTCACGTGACACCAGCTTACTCCAGGCAAATCGCGGGTCACGTGACTCTGACATCACCACAGGTCCTTGACTGCAGTAGATAGAAGACCACTGCAGGCACCGGGAGCCTGCAGAGCCACCGGGAGCAGCCGCACCTCTCCTCACCCCTCCTCCATCCGCACCTCACCTCACCCCTCCTCCAGCCTGACCTCTCCTCACCCCTCCATCCAGCCTGACCTCTCCTCACACCTCCATCCAGCCTGACCTCTCCTCACCCCTCCTCCAGCCTGACCTCTCCTCACCCCTCCATCCAGCCTGACCTCTCCTCACCCCTCTTCCAGCCTGACCTCTCCTCACACCTCCATCCAGCCTGACCTCTCCTCACACCTCCATCCAGCCTGACCTCTCCTCACACCTCTTCCAGCCTGACCTCTCCTCACCCCTCCATCCAGCCTGACCTCTCCTCACACCTCCATCCAGCCTGACCTCTCCTCACCCCTCCTCCAGCCTGACCTCTCCTCACCCCTCCATCCAGCCTGACCTCTCCTCACCCCTCTTCCAGCCTGACCTCTCCTCACACCTCCATCCAGCCTGACCTCTCCTCACACCTCCATCCAGCCTGACCTCTCCTCACACCTCCTCCAGCCTGACCTCTCCTCACCCCTCCTCCAGCCTGACCTCTCCTCACCCCTCCATCCAGCCTGACCTCTCCTCACCCCTCCATCCAGCCTGACCTCTCCTCACCCCTCTTCCAGCCTGACCTCTCCTCACACCTCCATCCAGCCTGACCTCTCCTCACACCTCCATCCAGCCTGACCTCTCCTCACACCTCCTCCAGCCTGACCTCTCCTCACCCCTCCTCCAGCCTGACCTCTCCTCACCCCTCCATCCAGCCTGACCTCTCCTCACCCCTCCTCCAGCCTCACCTCTCCTCACCCCTCCTCCAGAATCACCTCTCCTTATCCCTCCTCCAGCCTGATCTCTCCTCACCCCTCCTCCAGCCGCACCTCTCCTCACCCCTCCTCCAGCTGCACCTCTCCTCACCCCTCCAGCCTCTGCTCTCCTCACCCCTCCAGCCTCTGCTCTCCTCACCCCTCCAGCCTCTGCTCTCCTCACCCCTCCAGCCTCTGCTCTCCTCACCCCTCCAGCCTCCCGCCACATCATACTCTGCTATCCACAGAGCCACCTGTATACTCTGCTACCCACACAGCTGCCTGTATACTCGCCTCTATGCTCTGCCACCCACACAGCCGCCTCTATGCTCTGCCACCCACACAGCCGCCTCTATGCTCTGCCACCCACACAGCCGCCTCTATGCTCTGCCACCCACACAGCCGCCTCTATGCTCTGCCACCCACACAGCCGCCTCTATGCTCTGCCACCCACACAGCCGCCTCTATGCTCTGCCACCCACACAGCCGCCTCTATGCTCTGCGACCCACACAGCCGCCTCTATGCTCTGCGACCCACACAGCCGCCTCTATGCTCTGCGACCCACACAGCCTCCTCGATGCTCTGCCACCCACACAGCCGCCTCTATGTTCTGCCACCCACACAGCCGCCTCTATGCTCTGCGACCCACACAGCCGCCTCTATGCTCTGCGACCCACACAGCCGCCTCTATACACACAATTCATTTCACCGCGCTCCCGATGCAATTGCATCGGGCCTTTTTACTAGTCTATTTATGTAATCCGCAGTTTTGAAATTCGGGCGTTGTAGCCGAATCCCACAATGCATTGCGCCACTGCGAGCGATGACGCGTAGCGTCATCGCGAGCAGTGTCCGCTGCCCACCCGCCGCCACAACTCTCCTATCAGCCCAGTGGCGTAGCCCGCCACATCCTCCCGCTCCCCGCCGCTCCCCCGCTATGTAAGTAGCTCAATACACAATACACACGTATGTACATATATGGCAATTATGTATATTTGTCTCCTCAACTCTGCTGCATTTCCTGTCACCTGGAAACTACATCTCCCATCATGCACCGCGGCTCCTCCCACTATACAGCGGTGAAGTCTCCTACCGCAAGGGACACTGGGACATGTAGTCTACAGGGGAGGAGCCGCGGTGCATGATGGGAGATGTAGTTTCCAGGGACCGCAAATGCTGCAGATCTCAGGAGACAGCTGTGATCACACAGAGATACAGGAGATCTGCCGCTTCTTCATACAAAGTCTCCTGCACTGAAGAGTGAGATTATATGTGTGTGTGTGTGTATACTGTATGTGTGTGTGTATACTGTATGTGTGTTTATCCTGTATGTGTCTGTATACTGCATGTGTCTCTATACTGTATGTGTGTGTGTATACTGTGTATATGTGTGTGTATATACTGTATATGTCTGTGTATACTGTATGTGTGTGAATACTCTATATGTGTGTGTATACTGTATGTGTGTGTGTGTGTATACTTTATGTGTGTGTATACTGTATGTGTGTGTATACTGTATATGTGTGTGTCTATACTGTATATGTGTGTGTATACTGTATATAATGTGTCTGTATATAACAGTGTGTGTATATATAACAGTGTGTATACTGTATATGTGTGTGTATATAACAGTGTGTATACTGTGTATGTGTGTATATAACAGTGTCTATACTGTATATGTATATAACAGTGTGTATACTGTGTATGTGTATATAACACTGTGTATACTGTATGTGTGTGTATATAACAGTGTGTATACTGTGTATGTGTGTATATAACAGTGTGTATACTGTGTATGTGTGTGTATATAACAGTCCCGTATACTGTATGTGTGTGTATATAACAGTGTGTATACTGTGTATGTGTGTATATAACAGTGTGTATACTGTATATGTGTGTATATAACAGTCTGTATACTGTATGTGTGTGTATATAACAGTGTGTATACTGTATGTGTGTGTATATAACAGTGTATATACTGTGTATGTGTGTATATAACAGTGTATACTGTATATGTGTCTATATAACAGTGTGTATACTGTATATGTGCATGTATACTGTATATGTGTGTGTATGCTGTATATTTGTGTCTATACTGTATTTGTGCGTGTATGCTATATATGTCTGTGTATACTGTATATGTCTGTATACTGTATATGTGTGTGTCTATACTGTATATGTACATGTATACTGTATTTGTGCGTGTATGCTGTATATGTGTGTGTATACTGTGCGTGTATGCTGTATATGTCTGTGTATACTGTATATGTCTGTATACTGTATATGTGTGTGTCTATACTGTATATGTACATGTATACTGTATATGTGCGTGTATGCTGTATATGTGTGTGTATACTGTGTGTGTATACTGTATATGTCTGTGTGTATATACTGTATGTGTGTGTACACTGTATATGTATGTGTGTGTATACTGTATATGTGTGTGTCTATATCTCTATACATAATCGCCAGTTTTGCACTTCCGGCCACTGTGTCACTATCGCGTGTCTAATCTCTCTGCATACTGTGTGTCTATAATGTCTCTGCATACTGTGTGTCTAATGTCTCTGTATACTGTGTGTCTAATGTCTCTGTATACTGTGTGTCTAATGTCTCTGTATACTGTGTGTCTAATGTCTCTGTATACTGTGTGTCTAATGTCTCTGCATACTGTGTGTCTAATGTCTCTGCATACTGTGTGTCTAATGTCTCTGTATACTGTGTGTCTAATGTCTCTGTATACTGTCTGTCTAATGTCTCTGTACACTGTCTGTCTAATTTCTCTGTATACTGTGTGTCTAATGTCTCTGTATACTGTGTGTCTAATGTCTCTGTATACTGTGTGTCTAATGTCTCTGTATACAGTGTCTCTCAGTTCTCTGTACACTGTGTGTCTAATGTCTCTGTACACTGTGTGTCTAATGTCTCTGTACACTGTGTGTCTAATGTCTCTGTACACTGTGTGTCTAATGTCTCTGTACACTGTGTGTCTAATGTCTCTGTATACTGTGTGTCTAATGTCCCTCTATACTGTGTCTAATGTCTCTGTATACTGTGTCTAATGTCTCTGTATACTGTGTCTAATGTCTCTGTATACTGTGTCTAATGTCTCTGTATACTGTCTAATGTCTCTGTATACTGTCTAATGTCTCTACACTCTCTCTAATGTCTCTACACTCTCTCTAATGTCTCTACACTCTAATGTCTCTACACTCTCTCTAATGTCTCTACACTGGCATCAACCGTATACGTAGGTGCTGGCAGAAAATAATCATACTTACAACAATAGATATCTGCCGCGACACTACTATATATATGAAAAATTCAAATTAATGAGTGGCCCTGAAAAGAGAAGATCAAACTGCAATGTGCAAATGTGTAATGCAGAAAACTGCCCTGTGCTAAAGTTGAAAACAGAGGTCTTAGTCTCATCAGCGGCCACTGAGGATCAAGCCTGGCACCCACTTCAAGGGGCCTCCACTGCCAGGTCCTGACACTATGCCCTAGTGAAATGGTGAACTGGTGGAATCTGTGTGGGCTTATATGTCTAAAGATGTAATTAAAAACAGGTGTGTGCTAGGACCTCACACTGGAGTCCATGAGTGGTTACCAGACTATGAAAAGAGGAAAGGGGAAAAATATATAATGGGAGCTCAGTCAAAAAAGACAATATGTAAAATATATAAGACTGGCATCAACCGTATACGTAGGTGCTGGCAGAAAATAATCATACTTACAACAATAGATATCTACCGCGACACTACTATATATATGAAAAATTCAAATTAATGAGTGGCCCTGTATACTGTGTGTCTAATGTCTCTGTATACTGTGTGTCTAATGTCCCTCTATACTGTGTCTAATGTCTCTGTATACTGTGTCTAATGTCTCTGTATACTGTGTCTAATGTCTCTGTATACTGTGTAATGTCTCTGTATACTGTCTAATGTCTCTACACTCTCTCTAATGTCTCTACACTCTCTCTAATGTCTCTACACTCTCTCTAATGTCTCTACACTCTCTCTAATGTCTCTACATTCTCTCTAATGTCTCTACACTCTCTCTAATGTCTCTACACTCTCTCTAATGTCTCTATACTCTCTCTAATGTCTCTATACTCTCTGTACTGTGCCTATACTGTGTCTAAAATGTCTATACTGTGTGTAATGTCTGCATACTGTCTGTAATGTGTGTATACTGAGTGTATAATGTGTGTAATCTCTGCATACTGTCTGTCTATACAATGTCTCATGTATGTATATACTGTCTGCTTCTCTCCTCACCCCTCCACCACTAAGCCGCTTCTCTCCTCACCCCTCCACCACTCAGCCGCATCTCTCCTCACCCCTCCACCACAGAGCCGCATCTCTCCTCACCCCTCCACCACAGAGCCGCATCTCTCCTCACCCCTCCACCACAGAGCCGCATCTCTCCTCACCCCTCCACGACAGAGTCGCATCTCTCCTCAACCCTCAACCACAGAGCCGCATCTCTCCTCACCCCTCCAACACAGAGCCGCATCTCTCCTCACCCCTCCACCACAGAGCCGCATCTCTCCTCACCCCTCCACCACAGAGCCGCATCTCTCCTCACCCCTCCACCACAGAGCCGCATCTCTCCTCACCCATCCACCACGGAGCTTCATCTCTCCTCAACCCTCCACCACAGAGCCGCCTCTATACTCTACTACCCACAGAGCCGCCTCTATACTCTGCTACCCACAAAGCCGCCTCGATACTCTGCTACCCACAGAGCCGCCTCTATACTCTGCTACCCACAGAGCCGCCTCTATACTCTGCTACCCACAGAGCCGCCTCTATACTCTGCTACCCACAGAGCCGCCTCGATACTCTGCTACCCACAGAGCCGCCTCGATACTCTGCTACCCACAGAGCCGCCTCGATACACACAATTCATTTCACCGAACTCTCGATGCAATTGCATCGGGCCTTTTTACTAGTGTGGTCATAAACCACGGTTTGGGCGCACGGCAAGGCTCAGAAGGGAAAGAGCGCTATTTGAATTTTGGAGCTAATTTTACATTCAAAAAGTGAAATGGCGCTCCTTTCCTTCTGAGCCCTGCTGTGCGCCCAAATAGTGGTTTATGACCGCATATGAGGTATCGATGTACTCAGGAGAAATTGCCCAACATATTTTACGATGAATTTTATCCTGTTGCCCATGTTAAAACGAAAAAATTTAGGCTAAAACAAAATTTTTGTGAAAAAAAAGTACTTTTTTATTTTCACAGATCAATTTGTAAAGCACCTGGGGGTTCAAAATGCTCATCACCCATCTAGGTAAGTTCTCTCGGGGGTCTAGTTTCCAAAATGGGGTCACTTGTGGGGGGAGCTCCAATGTTTAGGCACACAGGGGCTCTCCAAATGCAGCATGGTGTCCGCTAACAATTTGAGCTGATTTCCATTCAAATTGTTAGCGGACAACATGTCGCGTTTGGAGAGCCCCTGTGTGCCTAAACATTGGAGCTCCCCCACAAGTGACCGCATTTTGGAAACTAGACCCCCCAGGGAACTTATCTAGATCGGTGGTGAGCATTTTGAATGCCCCAGTGCTTCACAAATTAATCTGTAAAAATGAAAAAAGAAAATTTTGGGGGAAATAAAAGTATTTTTTCATTTTTATGGATGAATTTGTGAAGCAACTGGGGGTTCAAAATGCTCATGACCCATCTAGATAAGTTCCCAGGGGGCTCTAGTTTCCAAAAAATTTCCATTCAAATTGTTAGCGGACACCATGTCACGTTTGGCGAGCCCCTGTGTGCCTAAACATTGAGCTCCCCCACAAGTGACCCCATTTTGGAAACTAGACCCCCCAGGGAACGTATCTAGATGCATAGTGAGCACTTTGAAACCGCAGGTGCTTCACAAATTGATCTGTAAAAATGAAAAAGAACTTTTTTTCCACAAAATGTTTTTTTTCTCATTAATTTGTGAAGCACCTGGGGGTTCAATATGCCCACTACCCATCTAGATATGTTCCCTGGGGGGTCGTTTCCAAAATGGGGTCACTTGTAGGGGAGCTCCAATGTTTAGGCACACAGGGGCTCTCCATACGCGACATGGTGTCCGTTAACATATGGAATTGTTAGTGGACACCATGTTGCGTATGGAGAGCCTCTGTGTGACTAAACATCAGAGCTCCCCCACAAGTGACCCCATTTTGGAAACTAGACCCCCCAAGGAATGTATCTAGATGCATAGTGAGCACTTTGAACCCCCAGGTGCTTCACAAATTTATCCGTAAAAATGAAAAAATAATTTTTTTGTGGAAAAAAAAGTACTTTTTTTATTTTTATGGATCAATTTGTGAAGCACTTGGGGGTTAAAAGTGCTCACTATGCATCTAAATACGTTCCTTGGGGGGTCTAGTTTCCAAAACGGTGTCACTTGTGGGGGAGCTCCAATGTTTAGGCACACAGGGGCTCTCCATACGCGACATGGTGTCCGCTAACAATTGGAATTGTTAGCGGACACCATGTTGCGTATGGAGAGCCTCTGTGTGACTAAACATTAGAGCTCCCCCACAAGTGACCCCATTTTGAAAACTAGACCCCCCAAGGAATGTATCTAGATGCATAGTGTGCACTTTGAACCCCCAGGTGCTTCACAAATTGATCCGTAAAAATGAAAAAGTACTCTTTTTCCACAAAATGTGTTTTTTTTCATTAATTTGTGAAGCACCTGGGGGTTCAATATGCTCACTACCCATCTAGATAAGTTCCCTGGGGGATCTAGTTTCCAAAATAGGGTCACTTGTGAGGGAACTTCAATGTTTAGGCACATAGGGGCTTTCCATACGCGACATGGTGTCCGCTAATAATTGGAGCCAATTTTCCATTCAACTTGTTAGCGGACACCATGTCGCGTATGGAGTGCTCCTGTGTGCCAACAGCACAAGGGCAACTGGAAGAGTTGGGGTACAGCACCAGAGAATGGTGCCTCTAATGTGCTATTTTCTGGAGTGGCTGTGGGTTGCAATTTTCAGCATGGGGGGGCCACAACATTTGGGTCTCTCCACAATGAGGATTGCAGCCCCTCAACTGCCAAGTTGTACCTGGCTGGCAACCAAAAATAAGGCAAAGCTCCTTGTCATTTTATTGGTAGAATAAAAAAAAAATTATGTGGGGCTTCGCCATATTTTTGGTCCAGCCAGGTACAACTTGGCAGCTACGGACTGCCAGCAACCCCCAGCTGCCTCGTTGTACCTGGCTGACAACCAAAAATACAGCGAAGCCCATTTTTTTTTTTTCTAGGACTAATTCTAGAAAAAAAATGGCGTGGGGCTTCGCTATATTTTTGGTCCAGCCAGGGACAACTTGGCAGCTACGGACTGCTAGCAACCCCCAGCTGCCTCGTTGTACCTGGCTGGCAACCAAAAATACAGCGAAGCCCATTTTTTTTTTCTAGGACTAATTCTAGAAAAAAAAATGGCGTGGGGCTTCGCCATATTTTTGGTCCAGCCAGGTACAACTTAGCAGCTGGGGGCTGGAATCCGCAGCATGGAGATGCCCAAGTGTTCTGGGCCTGCAAATTGCAGCCCGCAGCGGCCCCAGAAAATGGCGCATTCATTGAAGCGCCATTTTCTGGCGCTGTACCCAGACTCTTCCAGTTGCCCTTTTGCCAGTGGCAAACTGGGTAATAAAGGGATTAATGCCAGCTTTTATTGGCAGCTGGCACTAAGCCCGAGATTCATAATATAGGGCCAATGTTAGACCCGCCATTAGGAATCTCTGGTAAATAGTCAGAAAATATACAGAGAAAAAATCTTTTTATTTGAAAAAAAAAAACACAAACAAAATTCGGACTCCATTTTTATTATAAAGATCCGACGTAGTCCACAATGAAGGTCCCACGACGCTCGATCGCCTCCGACGTAGTCCACAACGAAGGTCCCACGACGCTCGATCACCTCTGCTACATCCAGAGACTGCAGCAAGGGATTAAGTGTCCTCTTGTTGTAGTTTCTGGGGTCAGAGTCATGGTGCACGGTACGGCAGATCATTCCCATACAGTGCACCATGACTGACCCCAGTGACGACAACAAGAGGACACTTGATCCCTTGTTGTAGTCTGCCCCTTTAAAAAGTGGTTGGGGACAGCCCCTTTAAGAAGTGGTTGGGGTCCGCTCCTTTAAGAACTGGTTGGGGATGGCCCCTTTAAGACATGGTTGGGGACCGCCCCTTTAAGACGTGGTTGGGGACCGCCCCTTTAAGATGTGGTTGGGGACTGCCCCTTTAAAAAGTGGTTGGGGTCCGGCCCTTTAAGAATTGGTTGGGGATGGCCCCTTTAAGACATGGTTGGGGACTGCCCCTTGAAGACGTGGTTGGGGACCGCCCCTTTAAGATGTGGTTGGGGACAGCCCCTTTAAGACGTGGTTGGGGACGGCCCTTTAAAATGTGGTTGGGGACAGCCCCTTTAAGAAGTGGTCGGGGTCCGCTCCTTTAAGAACTGGTTGGGGATGGCCCCTTTAAGACGTGGTTGGGGACCGCCCCTTTTAGATGTGGTTGGGGACCGCCCCTTTAAGAGTGGACTGCACTCACTGCTAACCACTGAGCCACCACACTCACTGCTAACCACTGAGCCACCGCACTCACTGCTAACCACTGAGCCACTGCACTCACTGCTAACCACTAAGCCACCGCACTCACTGCTAACCACTGAGCCACCGCACTCACTGCTAACCACTGAGCCACCGCACTCACTGCTAACCACTGAGCCACCGCACTCAATGCTAACCACTAAGCCACCGCACTCACTGCTAACCACTGAGCCACCGCACTCGTACTCACTGCTAACCACTGAGCCACCGCCCTCACTGCTAACCACTGAGCCACCGCACTCACTGCTAACCACTGAGCCACCGCATTCACTGCTAACCACTGAGGCACCGCACTCACTGCTAACCACTGAGGCACCGCATTCACTGCTAACCACTGAGCCACCGCACTCACTGCTAACCACTGAGCCACCGCACTCACTGCTAACCACTGAGACACCGCATTCACTGCTAACCACTGAGGCACCGCACTCACTGCTAACCACTGACGCACCGCACTCACTGCTAACCACTGAGCCACCGCACTCACTGCAAACCACTGAGCCACCGCACTCACTGCTAACCACTGAGCCACCGCACTCACTGCTAACCACTGAGCCACCGCACTCACTGCTAACCACTGAGCCACCGCACTCACTGCTAACCACTGAGCCACCGTATACTCTGCTACCCACTGAGCCACCTGTATACACACAATTCATTTCACCGCACTCCCCTAACTATTACTAAATAAACTATATATGGATTCTAGACTACCCGATTCTTTAGAATCGGGCCGCCATCTAGTGGTATATATATTACGGTACCTTATTGGGTTTTATTATTGTTATGATCTTTTCCTTATTTGAATAATCCCCTTCACCCAGGGTTCCCCGCTACAGTGTCCTATAACACACATAGTGAGTTCGCCTATCAGCAATGCAGTGGCACAGTTTTTAGGCTGTAATCCTTGCCCGCTAGTCATGGGATCAATAGGGGTTAAATGTATATCAGATCATTTTTATCTTATATATTTCCCAATAAATTACACTTTTCAACCGCCCCTTTTAGATGTGGTTGGGGACCGCCCCTTTAAGACGTGGTTGGGGACCGCCCCTTAAGACATGGTTGGGGACCGGCCTTTTAAGACATGGTTGGGGACTGCCCTTTTAAGATGTGGTTGGGGACTGCCCCTTTTAAAAGTGGTTGGGGTCCGGCCCTTTAAGAACTGGTTGGGGATGGCCCCTTTAAGAAGTCGTTGTGGACCGCCCCTTTAAGACATGTTTGGGGACTGGCCTTTTAAGACATGGTTGGGGACTGCCCCTTTAAGACGTGGTTGGGGACTGCCCCTTTAAGAAGTGGTTGGGGTCCGCTCCTTTAAGAACTGGTTGGGGATGGCTCCTTTAAGACGTGGTTGTGGACCGCCCCTTTAAGACGTGGTTGGGGACCGGCACATTAAGACGTGGTTGGGGATGGCCCCTTTAAGAAGTGGTTGGGGACCGCCCCTTTAAGACGCTGTTGGGGACCGGCCTTTTAAGACATGGTTGGGGACTGCCCCTTTAAGACTTGATTGGGGACCGCCCCTTTAGGATGTGGTTGGGGACTGTCCCTTTAAGACGTGGTTGGGGACCGCCGCTTTAAATGTAGCTGAGGACTGCCCCTTTAAAAAGTGGTTGGGGACAGCCCCTTTAAGAAGTGGTTGGGGTCCGCCCCTTTAAGAACTGGTTGGGGATGGCCCCTTTAAGACGTGGTTGTGGACCGCTCCTTTAAGACATGGTTGGGGACCGCCCCTTTAAGATGTGGTTGGGGGATGGCCCCTTTAAAAAGTGGGTGGGGATGGCCCCTTTAAGAAGTGGTTGTGGACCGCCCCTTTAAGACATGGTTGGGGACCGTCCTTTTAAGACATGGTTGGGGACTGCCCCTTTAAGACGTGGTTGGGGACCGCCCCTTTAAGATGTGGTTGGGGACTGCCCCTTTAAGACGTGGTTGGGGACAGCCCCTTTAAAAAGTGGTTGGGGACTGCCCCTTTAAGAAGTGGTTGGGGTCCGCTCCTTTAAGAACTGGTTGGGGATGGCCCCTTTAAGACGTGGTTGTGGACTCCCCCTTTAAGACATGGTTGGGGACCACCCTTTTAAGACGTGGTTGGGGACCGCCCCTTTAAGATGTGGTTGGGGACTGCCCCTTTAAAAAGTGGTTGGGGTTCGGCCCTTTAAGAACTGGTTGGGGATGGCCCCTTTAAGAAGTGGTTGTGGACCGCCCCTTTAAGACATGTTTGGGGACCGGCCTTTTAAGACATGGTTGGGGACTGCCCCTTTAAGACGTGGTTGGGGACTGCCCCTTTAAGATGTGGTTAGGGACTGCCCCTTTAAGACGTGGTTGGGGACCGCGCCTTTAAAAAGTGGTTGGGGACAGCCCCTTTAAGAAGTGGTTGGGATCCGCTCCTTTAAGAACTGGTTGGGGATAGCCCCTTTAAGACGGTGTTTGTGGACCGCCCCTTTAAGACATGGTTGGGGACCGCCCCTTTAAGACATGGTTGGGGACCGGCCCTTTAAGACGTGGTTGGGGCTGGCCCCTTTAAGACGTGGTTGGGGACGGCCCCTTTAAGATGTGGTTGGGGACCGGCCTTTTAAGACATGGTTGGTGACTGCCCCTTTAAGACGTGGTTGGAGACTGACTCTTTAAGACGTGCTTGGGGACCGCCCCTTTAAATTGTGGTTGCGGACTGCCCCTTTAAAAAGTGGTTGGGGACAGCCCCTTTAAGAAGTGGTTGGGGTCCGCTCCTTTAAGACGTGGTTGTGGACCTCACATCTGTCTGACAGCACCCCCTCCCCAGTCCTCACATGGGGGTCCTGGGTGCTGATCTTGCCCCAGGGCCCGCAGCACGCCAGCTACACCTCTGCCCTCCAGCCTCTGCCCTCCAGCCTCTGCCCAGCCTCCGCTCTCCCCTCCAGCCTCTGCCCTCCAGCCTCCGCTCTCCCCTCCAGCCTCCGCTCTCCCCTCCAGCCTCTCCCCTCCAGCCTCTGCCCTCCAGCCTCCGCTCTTCCCTCCAGCCTCCTCTCTCCCCTCCAGCCTCTGCCCTCCCCTCCAGCCTCTGCTCTCCCCTCCAGCCTCCGCTCTCTCCTCCAGCCTCTGCCCTCCGCTCTCCCCTCCGGCCACCGCTCTCCCCTCTAGCCTCCGCTCTCCCCTCCAGCCTCTACCCTCCAGCCTCCGCTCTCCCCTCCAGCCTCTACCCTCAAGCCTCCGCTCTCCCCTCCAGCCTCTGCCCTCCAGCCTCTGCCCTCCAGCCTCTGCCCTCCAGCCTCTCCCCTCCAGCTTCTGCCCTCCCCTCCAGCCTCTCCCCTCCATCCTCCGCTCTCCCCTCCAGCCTCTGCCCTCCAGCCTCTCCCCTCCAGCCTCTGCCCTCCAGCCTCCGCTCTCCCCTCCACCCTCCGCTCTCCCCACCAGCCTCTACCCTCCAGCCTCTGCCCTCCAGCCTCTGCCCTCCAGCCTCTGCCCTCCATCCTCCGCTCTCCCCTCCAGCCTCTCCCCTTCAGCCTCTCCCCTCCAGCCTCCGCTCTCCCCTCCAGCCTCCACTCTCCCCTCCAGCCTCCGCTCTCCCCTCCAGCCTCTGCCCTCCCCTCCAGCCTCTGCCCTCCAGCCTCCGCTCTGCCCTCCAGCCTCTGCCCTCCAGCCTCTGCCCTCCCCTCCAGCCTCCGCTCTCTCCCTCCAGCCTCCGCTCTCCTCACCCCTCCATATGAAATGTACAGTATGTGTATATATATGTGTGTATGTAGTCACTTCCGTCACTTTGTCCGCACTTCCCTCACTTTGTCCGCACACATACACACACACACACACACTCCGCTATACTTACCACCGGCCCTGCAGCAGCCGCCTGGATCCTCAGTCGACATGTCGCGTCCAAGAAGTCTCGCCAAACTTCCCGCACGCCATATTGGATCCAGTCGTCTGACTCAGGATCCAAGCGGCGGGGAAGACGCAGGGTCGGTACTAACTATAGCGGAGTATGTGTATGTGTGTGTATGTTTGTGTGTATGTATGTATGTGTGTGCTAACCACTCTGCCCACGCCGCTGTGCTGACCAATCTCACCGCACTCACTGCTAACCACTGAGCCACTGCACTCACTGCTAACCACTGAGCTACTGCACTCACTGCTAACCACTGAGCCACCACACTCACTGCTAACCACTGAGCCACCGCACTCACTGCTAACCACTGAGCCACTGCACTCACTGCTAACCACTAAGCCACCGCACTCACTGCTAACCACTGAGCCACCGCACTCACTGCTAACCACTGAGCCACCGCACTCACTGCTAACCACTGAGCCACCGCACTCAATGCTAACCACTAAGCCACCGCACTCACTGCTAACCACTGAGCCACCGCACTCGTACTCACTGCTAACCACTGAGCCACCGCCCTCACTGCTAACCACTGAGCCACCGCACTCACTGCTAACCACTGAGCCACCGCATTCACTGCTAACCACTGAGGCACCGCACTCACTGCTAACCACTGAGGCACCGCATTCACTGCTAACCACTGAGCCACCGCACTCACTGCTAACCACTGAGCCACCGCACTCACTGCTAACCACTGAGACACCGCATTCACTGCTAACCACTGAGGCACCGCACTCACTGCTAACCACTGACGCACCGCACTCACTGCTAACCACTGAGCCACCGCACTCACTGCAAACCACTGAGCCACCGCACTCACTGCTAACCACTGAGCCACCGCACTCACTGCTAACCACTGAGCCACCGCACTCACTGCTAACCACTGAGCCACCGCACTCACTGCTAACCACTGAGCCACCGTATACTCTGCTACCCACTGAGCCACCTGTATACACACAATTCATTTCACCGCACTCCCCTAACTATTACTAAATAAACTATATATGGATTCTAGACTACCCGATTCTTTAGAATCGGGCCGCCATCTAGTGGTATATATATTACGGTACCTTATTGGGTTTTATTATTGTTATGATCTTTTCCTTATTTGAATAATCCCCTTCACCCAGGGTTCCCCGCTACAGTGTCCTATAACACACATAGTGAGTTCGCCTATCAGCAATGCAGTGGCACAGTTTTTAGGCTGTAATCCTTGCCCGCTAGTCATGGGATCAATAGGGGTTAAATGTATATCAGATCATTTTTATCTTATATATTTCCCAATAAATTACACTTTTCAACCGTTTCATAATGCTGTAAGGAATTTATTTTTTATCCTTTCATATTTTTTACATGTAAATAAACAAATTTTAAAGGGCTATAGTGATTAAGAATACTGTAGTGATTATAAACACATATAAAGTGCATTAGAATTGTCTTTTTGACAAATTAGTGTTAAACTAGTGGTACATCCAATATCATATATAAAAATTTAATATCATATATAAAAAACATTTTTCTGGTGACGATGCAAATCTAATTATAGGTTTTTTCTTCTGTCGTTGTTGGTGCCATATAGTATCTTTCTGCTGCATAGTTGTCCCATCTATGATATGTAAATAGAAAATGATAATGTATTGATACTTGTGAATATCTATATCACTTTTAAAAACATTTTCCATATTATCTTACACTTATAAATTGTGACTTAATCCCTGTTAGTACCTTTATTATGACTAGTGCTCTTCTACAATACTAAACAGTGCATCAGATTCACGGTTTCAGGGGTTTATCTGGGTTAGGTTTTCTTCTCAAAAATATAATTTCTTTTAATCCAACATCTATTATAACAAAACCCTAAGGCTACTTCCGTCAGGATTAGTGATGAGCGAGTACTAAAATGCTCGGGTGCTCGAAGCTCGGGCCGAGCATCCCGAGATACTCGTGTACTCGGCCAGAGTAACGAGCCCAATGTTATCCTATGGGAAACACGAGTATTTTTATGAAATGACTACCGGCAGCATGGAAAAACCCTAAAAATGTCACAAAAGTCTCAGAAGAGTGCTGAAATGACATGGCAACACCATGGGAAGACCCCTGGAAGCATTTCTCACTCAAAAGTCACAGCTGTGAACAATGTTGTCCGAGTTTCACGCCAATTTTACGGAGTCTCCAGAAAACCTTCCAAAATGACACCAAAATGAATATTTAGGGTGGAAATGTTAAGGGCACATACCCAATAGTGAGATACAGCTGGTGTATGTCACTTTTTGTGATTACATGAAAGATTTTACGTGAAAACATTGTGCGACACTCCGATGACCCTGACAAGAGACGTACATGAAGCCCTGTCTAGAAATAAAGTGCCCATTTTGAGGAACTGGGTCTATTGTAGTATCTTCCTTTGCAAGGGCAGTCCAAAATTGGGAGGTTCACCAATGCCCCTGGATACAGACATGCAGGATGGCCTGTAAACAAGAACTGGGTGTATTGTAGTATAGCCCTTTGGCCAGGGCATCCAAAAATTGGGAGGCTCCACATTGTCCCTGGATAGAGACGTGCAAGAGGGCCTGTAAAGAAGAACTGGGTGTATCGTAGTATAGGCCTTTGGCCAGGGCAGGCAGAAATTGGGAGGTTCAACAATGAGCCATGCATACAGACATGTAGTAGGGCCTGTAACCCTCAAGTGGGTGTATTGTAGTATAGCCCTTTGGTCAGGGCAGCCAAAAATTGGGAGGCTCCTCTTTATCCCTGGATAGAGACGTGCAGGAGGGCCTGTAACCCTCAAGTGGGTGTATTGTAGTATAGCCCTTTGGTCAGGGCAGCCAAAAATTGGGAGGTTCAACAATGACCCATGCATACAGACATGTAGTAGGGCCTGTAACCCTCAAGTGGGTGTATTGTAGTATAGCCCTTTGGTCAGGGCGGCCAAAAATTGGGAGGTTCAACAATGACCCATGCATACAGACATGTAGTAGGGCCTGTAACCCTCAAGTGGGTGTATTGTAGTATAGCCCTTTGGTCAGGGCAGCCAAAAATTGGGAGGTTCAACAATGACCCATGCATACAGACATGTAGTAGGGCCTGTAACCCTCAAGTGGGTGTATTGTAGTATAGCCCTTTGGTCAGGGCAGCCACAAATTGGGAGGTTCAACAATGACCCATGCATACAGACATGCAGTAGGGCCTGTAACCCTCAAGTGGGTGTATTGTAGTATAGCCCTTTGGCCAGGGCATCCAAAAATTGGGAGGCTCCACATTGTCCCTGGATAGAGACGTGCAGGAGGGCCTGTAAAGAAGAACTGGGTGTATTGTAGTATAGGCCTTTGGCCATGGCAGGCAAAAATTGGGAGGTTCAACAATGAGCCATGCATACAGACATGTAGTAGGGCCTGTAACCCTCAAGTGGGTGTATTGTAGGATAGCCCTTTGGTCAGGGCAGCCAAAAATTGGGAGGCTCCTCTTTGTCCCTGGATAGAGACGTGCAGGAGGGCCTGTAACCCTCAAGTGGGTGTATTGTAGTATAGCCCTTTGGTCAGGGCAGCCACAAATTGGGAGGTTCAACAATGACCCATGCATACAGACATGTAGTAGGGCCTGTAACCCTCAAGTGGGTGTATTGTAGTATAGCCCTTTGGTCAGGGCAGCCACAAATTGGGAGGTTCAACAATGACCCATGCATACAGACATGTAGTAGGGCCTGTAACCCTCAAGTGGGTGTATTGTAGTATAGCCCTTTGGTCAGGGCAGCCAAAAATTGGGAGGTTCAACAATGACCCATGCATACAGACATGTAGTAGGGCCTGTAACCCTCAAGTGGGTGTATTGTAGTATAGCCCTTTGGTCAGGGCAGCCAAAAATTGGGAGGTTCAACAATGACCCATGCATACAGACATGTAGTAGGGCCTGTAACCCTCAAGTGGGTGTATTGTAGTATAGCCCTTTGGTCAGGGCAGCCACAAATTGGGAGGTTCAACAATGACCCATGCATACAGACATGCAGTAGGGCCTGTAACCCTCAAGTGGGTGTATTGTAGTATAGCCCTTTGGTCAGGGCGGCCAAAAATTGGAAGGTTCAACAATGACCCATGCATACAGACATGTAGTAGGGCCTGTAACCTCAAGTGGGTGTATTGTAGTATAGCCCTTTGGTCAGGGCAGCCAAAAATTGGGAGGTTCAACAATGACCCATGCATACAGACATGCAGTAGGGCCTGTAACCCTCAAGTGGGTGTATTGTAGTATAGCCCTTTGGTCAGGGCAGACAAAAATTGGGAGGCTCCACATTGTCCCTGGATAGAGACGTGCAGGAGGGCCTCAAAACATTTTTCCCATTGAAAAGGAGCGGGTCTCCTGTCGTTGTAATGCCCATTCTAAAAGAATGGGCGAAAAAATTTACCACTGCGGGTATACCTCAAACAACAGCCTAACTATTGTAACGGTCATCATGGTGTCACATGAGGAGAAGGAGGAGCAGTCCAGCGATTAGCCAAAGTCCGGAAGTGTGTACCCATGGGTGAGTGGAGGTACATGTCAAATTCAAATAACAAAATTTTAATTCAGTTGTCATTTGCTGGTGGTGGGGTGAAGTCTGGCCCAATCCAACCCTTGTTCATCTTGATCAGAGTCAGCATGTCCGCATTTTCAGTTGACAGGCGGGTGCGTTTATCAGTGATGATTCCACCTGCAGCACTGAAAACACGCTCTGATAAAACGCTAGCGGCAGGGCAGGCCAGGACTTCCAAGGCGTAGAGAGCCAATTCATGCCACGTGTCGAGCTTGGAGACCCAATAATTGAAAGGCACAGAGGAATCTCGCAGTACAGTTGTTCGATCTGCAAGGTACTCCTTCAGCATCTGCCCAAACTTAGCATTTCTGGTGGCACTACCCCGCACCTCAGGGGCTGTGGTACGTGAGGGGCTGAGAAAACTGTCCCACATCGTAAAGACAGTTCCCCTGCCTCTGGCGGATTGGACTTGTGCCCCTCTCGGCCGTACGCCTTGGTTGTCCACCGAATCCTGACCTATGCCGCTAGCGTTTTGTGAGGGGAATGATTTCACTACTTCCGTGACTATGGCCCTGTGGAACTGCTGCATTTTGGCTGACCTCTCCGCCTCAGGAATGAGAGACATAAAGTTCTCCTTGTAGCGTGGGTCTAACAGTGTTGCCAACCAGTACTGATTGTCGGCCAAGATGTTCTGAACGCGAGGGTCACGAGACAGGCAGCTTACCATAAAGTCGCCATGTGCGCCAGACTCTTAACAGCCATCACTTCAGTATCCAGACCAACAAGATGACTGAACATGCTGTCCTCCTCCTCCTCATCTCCCCTGTCCTCTGGCCAGCCACGCTGAATCGAGGGTATGACTGGTGTGCATGTCCTCAATTTGGCCAGAGAGTTGCTCCATGTCTTCATCCTCCTCCTCCTCATCATAGTCCTCCACTGCACGTTGTGATGAGATGAGGCTGGGCTGTGTGTTTTCACCCACACCCACTACTGTTTCTTGCTCAAAGTCATCGCGCTCGGCCTGCAATGCATCCTCTTTGATTTTCAGCAGAGACCGTTTTAGAAGGCAGAGTAGTGGTATGGTGACGCTAATAATGGCGTCATCGCCGCTCACCATCTTGGTGGAGTCCTCAAAGTTTTGGAGGACGGTGCATAGGTCCGACATCCATCTCCACTCCTCAGGTGTTATGTGTGGAGTTTGACCCATTTCCCGACGGCTTAGGTGATGCAGGTAGTCCACAACTGCCCTCTTCTGCTCACATATCCTGACCAACATGTGCAGAGTTGAATTCCAACGCGTGGGGACATCACACACCAGTCTGTGGGCCGGAAGACGCAAACGGCGCTGAAAGCCGGCAAGGCCGGCTGAAGCAGCAGGTGACTTGCGAAAATGTGCAGACAGACGCCGAACTTTTACCAGCAGGTCAGACACCTCTGGGTATGACTTCACAAACCTCTGAACCACCAGGTTGAGCACATGGGCCACGCATGGAACATGCGTCAGCTGCCCTCGCCTCAAAGCTGCCACCAGGTTCCGGCCATTGTCACACACGACCTTTCCTGGCTTTAGGTTCAGAGGTGTGAGCCAGTGATCTGCCTGCTCTTTCAGAGCTGTCCACACCTCTTCTGCATTGTGGGGTTTGTCACCTATGCAGACTAGCTTCAGCACAGCCTGTTGCCGCTTTGCAGAGGCAGTGCTGCAGTGCTTCTAGCTTGGGACTGGTGTGGAGGGTACAGTGGATGAGGATGCGCAGGAGGAGGAGGCTGAAGAGCATGACATTCCGGAGCTGTAGAGTGTCGGTGAAACCCTGACAGAGGTAGGGCCTGCTATCCTTGGTGTGGGAAGGACGTGTTCCGTCCCTGGCTCAGACTGGGTCCCAGCCTCCACAATATTAATCCAGTGTGCCGTCAAGGAGATGTAGCGGCCTTGCCCTCAAGCACTTGTCCACGTGTCTGTTGTTAGGTGGACTTTGGCTGAAACAGCATTGTTCAGGGCACGTGTGATGCTGTTGGACACGTGGTTATGCAATGCGGGGACGGCACATCTGGAGAAATAGTGACGGCTGGGGACCGAGTAACGTGGGACAGCAGCCGCCATCAGGTCGCGGAATGCGTCCGTCTCCACCAGCCGGAAAGGCAACATTTCTAGCGCTATGAGTCGCGAAATGTGATCATTCAGGACTGTGGCATGTGGGGCGTTGGCAGCGTATTTGCACCTGCGTTCAAATGTTTGCTGAATGGATAATTGAACGCTGCGCTGGGACAAGGACGTGCTTGATGGTGGTGTAATTTGTGCGTGGGCAACTTCAGGTGCAGGGCCGGAGTCTTGTTCGCGGCCAGCATGGACAGGGATTGGCTCGCATACACAACAGGCGAAGACGTAGCAGTGACATCAGCAAGCACCGCTCCTCAACTCTGTTGTACTTCCCACAAAGTCGGGTGCTTGGCTGACATGTGCCTGATCATGCTGGTGGTGGTCAGGCTGCTAGTTTTCGTACCCCTGCTGATAGTGGCATGGCAGGTGTGGCAAATGGCCTTTTTAGAGTCTTCTGGAGCCAACTTAAAAAACTCCCAGACTCGGGAAGACCGAACATTTGCACAGGCACCTTGAGTCGTGTTGTTGTTCCGGGGAACGGTTGCCTGCCTTCTGCCTGCGGACGCAACCCTGCTTTGTACTGCCTGTTGGGATGCTACGCCTCCCTCCCCCTGTGCACTGCTGTCCTCGCTCTGCATATCCTCCTGCCATGTTGGGTCAGCTACTGGATCATCCACCACGTCGTCTTCCTCTTCCGCACCCTGATCCTCCTCCTGACTTCCTGGCAATTGTGTCTCATCATCATCCACCCCTTGTTGAGACACTTTGACAACGTTCCGTTCGTCATAACGTGGCTGCTCAAATATTTGGGCCTCTGTACATACCATCTCCTCATCACCCACTTCAAGAGGAGGTGGCGACAGGCCAGATTCTGTGAATGGATACGTGAACAGCTCTTCCGAGTGTCCTAGTGTGGGATCAGTAATGTCCGTGGACGTGTACTCGGCCAGGTGGTAGGAAGGAGGATCAGGTTGGGAAATGTGCGGTGCAATATCACGGCTACTGACAGTTGACCGTGTGGAGGTGCCCATCTGACTTGAAGCATTATCCGCTATCCAAGTAGCAACCTGTTGACACTGGTCTTGGTTCAACAGTGGTGTACTGCTGCGGGCCCCAAGAATTTGGGACAGGACGTGCAAGCAAGGAGATGTGGCCCTTTGTTGTTGCGAAATTAGTGCTTGCACACGACCTCGGCCTCTGCCTGCACCACCATCACGTCCACTTCCTTGTTCCTTGCCAACGCCCTTGCCAATGCCTTTGCGCATTTTGCCTGTATAGAGCGACAACTGTCTGGTGACTGTTGAGGTCACAGGAGATTAGGATTTTAGTTCACTAACCTGTATCAAGGTATGACGTACACCAGTGTGGTGACTGTTGAGATCACAAGAGATTAGGATTTTAGTTCCCTAACCTGTATCAAGGTATGACGTACACCAGTCTGGTGACTGTTGAGATCACAAGAGATTAGGATTTTAGTTCCCTAACCTGTATCAAGGTATGACGTACACCAGTCTGGTGACTGTTGAGATCACAAGAGATTAGGATTTTAGTTTCCCTAACCTGTATCAAGGTATGACGTACACCAGTGTGGTGACTGTTGAGATCACAAGAGATTAGGATTTTAGTTCCCTAACCTGTATCAAGGTATGACGTACACCAGTCTGGTGACTGTTGAGATCACAAGAGGTTAGGATTTTAGTTCCCTAACCTGTATCAAGGTATGACGTACACCAGTGTGGTGACTGTTGAGATCACAAGAGGTTAGGATTTTAGTTCCCTAACCTGTATCAAGGTATGACGTACACCAGTGTGGTGACTGTTGAGATCACAAGAGGTTAGGATTTTAGTTCCCTAACCTGTATCAAGGTATGACGTACACCAGTCTGGTGACTGTTGAGATCACAAGAGATTAGGATTTTAGTTCCCTAGCCTGTATCAAGGTATGACGTACACCAGTCTGGTGACTGTTGAGATCACAAGAGATTAGGATTTTAGTTCCCTAACCTGTATCAAGGTATGACGTACACCAGTCTGGTGACTGTTGAGATCACAAAGGTTAGGATTTTAGTTCCCTAACCTGTATCAAGGTATGACGTACACCAGTCTGGTGACTGTTGAGATCACAAGAGGTTAGGATTTTAGTTCCCTAACCTGTATTAAGGTAGTACGTACACCTGTCTGGTGACTGTAATGGTTTCATGAGAGGATTTTAGTCCCTAACCTGTATTAAGGTAGTACGTACACCTGTCTGGTGACTGTAATGGTTTCAGGAGAGGATTTTAGTCCCTAACCTTTATTAAGGTAGTACGTACACCTGTCTGGTGACTTTAATGGTTTCAGAAGAGGATTTTAGTCCATAACCTGTATCAAGGTATGACGTACACCAGTGTGGTGACTGTTGAGATCACAAGAGGATAGGATTTTAGTTCCCTAACCTGTATCAAGGTATGACGTACACCAGTCTGGTGACTGTTGAGATCACAAGAGATTAGGATTTTAGTTCCCTAACCTGTATCAAGGTATGACGTACACCAGTCTGGTGTGTGATCACTGATTGAGGAATCACAAGTAGGTTATGGTATTATGTTAGTTTTCCCTAACCTGTATCAAGGTATGACGTACACCAGTCTGGTGACTGTATGAGTATCAATAGAGTAGGATTTTAGTTCCCTAACCTGTATTAAGGTAGTACGTACACCTGTCTGGTGACTGTAATGGTTTCATGAGAGGATTTTAGTCCCTAACCTTATTAAGGTAGTACGTACACCTGTCTGGTGACTGTAATGGTTTCAGGAGAGGATTTTAGTCCCTAACCTTATCAAGGTATGACGTACACCTGTTGGTGACTTTATGGATCACAAGGAGTAGGATTTTAGTCCCTAACCTGTATCAAGGTATGACGTACACCAGTGTGGTGACTGTTGAGATCACAAGAGTTAGAATTTTAGTTCCCTAACCTGTATCAAGGTATGACGTACACCATGTCTGGTGACTGTTGAGATCACAAGAGATTAGAATTTTAGTTCCCTAACCTGTATCAAGGTATGACGTACACCAGTTGTGTGACTGTTGAGATCACAAGAGGTTAGGATTTTAGTTCCCTAACCTGTATCAAGGTATGACGTACACCAGTCTGGTGACTGTTGAGATCACAAGAGATTAGGATTTTAGTTCCCTAACCTGTACAAGGTATGACGTACACCAGTTGGTGACTGTTGAGATCACAAGAGATTAGGATTTTAGTTCCCTAACCTGTATCAAGGTATGACGTACACCAGTGTGGCGACTGTTGAGATCACAAGAGGTTAGGATTTTAGTTCCCTAACATGTATCAAGGTATGACGTACACCAGTGTGGTGACTGATTGAGATCACAAGAGATTAGGATTTTAGTTCCCTAACATGTATCAAGGTATGACGTACACTAGTCTGGTGACTGTTGAGATCACAAGAGGTTAGGATTTTAGTTCCCTAACCTGTATCAAGGTATGACGTACACTAGTCTGGTGACTGTTGAGATCACAAGAGGATTAGGATTTTAGTTCCCTAACCTGTATTCAAGGTATGTACGTACACCAGTGTGGTGACTGTTGAGATCACAAGAGGAGATTTTAGTTCCCTAACCTGTATTAAGGTAGTACGTACACCTGTCTGGTGACTGTAATGGTGTCACGAGAGGATTTTAGTCCCTAACCTGTATTAAGGTAGTACGTACACCTGTCTGGTGACTTAATGGTGTCAGGAGAGGATTTTAGTCCCTAACCTGTATTAAGGTAGTACGTACACCTGTCTGGTGACTGTAATGGTTTCAGGAGAGGATTTTAGTCCCTAACCTGTATTAAGGTAGTACGTACACCTGTCTGGTGACTGTAATAGGATTTCTACAAGGAGACACGATGTATTTAGTCCCTAACCTGTATTAAGGTAGTACGTACACCTGTCTGGTGACTTTAATGGTGTCAGAGAGGATTTTAGTCCCTAACCTGTATTAAGGTAGTACGTACCCGTCTGGTGTCTTAGGTAGAGGATTTTAGTCCCTAACCTGTATTAAGGTAGTACGTACACCGTCTGGTCTGGTATGATCTATTTAATGGTGTTACATCGACGAATGCAGGGGGATTTTAGTCCCTAACCTGTATTAAGGTAGTACGTACACCTGTCTGGTGACTTTTAAAGGTGTCAGGAGAGGATTTTAGTCCCTAACCTGTATTAAGGTAGTACTACACCTGTCTGGTGACTTTAATGGTTTCAGTAGAGGATTTTAGTCCTAACCTGTATTAAGGTAGTACGTACACCTGTCTGGTGACTGTAATGGTTTCAGGAGAGGATTTTAGTCCCTAACCTGTATTAAGGTAGTATGTACACCTGTCTGGTGACTGTAATGGTGTCAGGAGAGGATTTTAGTCCCTAACCTGTATTAAGGTAGTACGTACACCTGTCTGGTGACTTTAATGGTTTCAGGAGAGGATTTTAGTCCCTAACCTTTATTAAGGTAGTACGTACACCTGTCTGGTGACTGTAATGGTTTCAGGAGAGGATTTTAGTCCCTAACCTGTATTAAGGTAGTACGTACACCTGTCTGGTGACTGTAATGGTTTCAGGAGAGGATTTTAGTCCCTAACCTGTATTAAGGTAGTACGTACACCTGTCTGGTGACTGTAATGGTGTCAGGAGAGGATTTTAGTCCCTAACCTGTATTAAGGTAGTACGTACACCTGTCTGGTGACTGTAATGGTGTCAGGAGAGGATTTTAGTCCCTATCCTGTATTAAGGTAGTAAGTACAAGAGTGTGGTGACTCTAATGGTCACAGAAAAGCTTGGATTCCAATCTGTATCACCCTGCCTATATCCTCCTAGATTAGTCCTGAGAAGGACTGTTCTGGTCACTGGAAAGCTTGGACTCCGATCTGGATCACCCTGCCTATATCCTCCTAGATTAGTCCTGAGATGGACTGTTGTCGTCAGCAGCAGCAGTTTGCAGCCCTGCTCCGGATCTACCTATGAGGGCCGCAAATCTGTCCCTAAGCAGCAGCAGACACTCTCCCTACACTCACTGTCTGGATGGCTGTGTGCCGAGCACAGCGCGTCGGGAGTTATAAAGGCTCGGTCACGCTGTGCAGGGCGGCCAATCACTGCTATGCCACAACTAACAGGGCTGTGGGATTGCAGTGGTCTGCCAGCCAATCCCTGCACGTGGGCTGGCTCTCAAAAGAGCGCCAACATGCAGAGATGACGACCACGAGCACAGCACGAGTATCGCGAGATTACTCGGTGCTCGGCGAGTCGCCCGAGTACAGTGATACTCGTGCGAGTACCGAGTAGTGGCGAGCATGCTCGCTCATCACTAGTCAGGATGTAACGGTATGCTACGTCACATCCTGGCTGAAGTAGCCTCTACACCCACTGTGGGTGTTCTAATATGGCCGCCCGCACACATACACACATACACACACACACACCTCCATGCACTGTCCGCCTGTATCCTCAGTCCTCCGTTCCGCCGACATGTCGCTGCCCCCGGAGGACTGGATCCTATATGGTGTCCGGGAAGTCTCGCGAGAGTTCCTGGACGCCATTTTGGAAGAAACATGTCGCCGGCACGGAGGAGTGGAGTCAAGATGGTGGGGACGGCGAAGCGAAGATGCGGCGGTGGGGAAGACGATGACCCAGTGGTAAGTATGGCAGGCAGATTGCCTACGTCCTCTGCTGACCACTCAGCCCACCGCACTGCGCTGACCACTCTGCCCACTGCACTGCGCTGACCACTCTGCCCACTGCACTGCGCTGATCACTCTGCCCACTGCACTGCGCTGACAACTCTGCCCACCGCACTGCGCTGACCACTCTGCCCACTGCACTGCGCTGACCACTCTGCCCATCGCACTGCGCTGACCACTCTGCCCACTGCACTGCGCTGACCACTCTGCCCATCACACTCACTGCTAACCACTGAGCCACCGTACAGTGCTAAACACTGAGCCACCGTACAGTGCTAAACACTGAGCAACTATACTTTGCAAAACACTGAGCCACCACGCAGTGCTAACCACTGAGCCACTGCGCAGTGCTAACCACTGAGCCACCGTGCAGTGCTAACCACTGAGCCACCGCGCAGTGCTAACCACTGAGCCACCGTGCAGTGCTAACCACTGAGCCACCGCACAGTGCTAACCACTGAGCCACCGCTCAGTGCTAACCACTGAGCCACCGTGCAGTGCTAACCACTGAGCCACCGCGTAGTGCTAACCACTGAGCCACCGCGCAGTGCTAACCACTGAGCCACCGTGCAGTGCTAACCACTGAGCCACCGTATACTTTGCTAACCACTGAGCCCCCTGCCTGTGCTGCTCCGTCCTCCCCCACCCCGCCGCTTCATCCTGTCCTCCACCCCCCCGCCGCTCTGTGCTTCATCCTCCCCCTGCCGCTCCATCCTCCCCTTGCCTGTGCCGCTCCATCCTCCCCCACCCCACTGCTTCCTCCTCCTTCCTTTGTCCTCCTCCCCTGTGCCACTCCATCCTCTGTCCTCCCCCTGCCTGTGCTGCTCCGTCCTCCCCCACCCCGCCGCGTCGTCCTCCGTCCTCCTCCCTCCTGCCGCCCTGTGCTTCATTCTCCCCCTGCCACTCCGTCCTCCCCCTGTCTGTGCCACTCCATCCTCCCCCACCACTTCCTCCTCCTTCCTTTGTCCTCCTCACCTCCGCCACTCTATCCTCCGTCCTCCCCCTGCCTGTGCTGCTCTATCCTCTCCCACTTCACCGCTTCATCCTCTGTCCTCCTCCCCCCGCCGCTCTGTGCTCTGTCCTCCCCCTGCTGCTTTGTCCTCCCCCTTCCTGTGCTGTTCCATCCTCCCCCACCCCACCGCTTCCTCCTCCTTCCTTTATCCTGCTTCCCCCCGCCACTCCATCCTCCGTCCTCACCCTGCCTGTGCTGCTCTGGCCTCCCCCACCCCGCCGCTTCGTCCTCCACCCTCCTCTCCCCCGCTGCTCTGTGCTCCGTCCTCCCCCTGCTGCTCTGTCCTCCCCTGCCGCTCTCTCCTCCCCCTGCCACTCTACCCTCCCCCTGCCGCTCTGTCCTCCCCCTGTTGCTCTGTCCTCCCCCTGTTGCTCCGTCCTCCCCCTGCCTGTGCCACTCCATCCTCCCCCACCGCTTCCTCCTCCTTCCTTTGTTCTCCTCACTTCCGCCACTCCATCCTCCATCCTCCCTCTGCCTGTGCTGCTCTGTCCTCCCCCACCCTGCCACTTCATCCTGTCCTCCACCCCCCGCCACTCTGTGCTTCATTCTCCCCCTGCCGCTCCGTCCTCCCCCTGTCTGTGCCACTTCATCCTCCCCCACCACTTCCTCCTCCTTCCTTTGTCCTCCTCACCTCCGCCACTCTATCCTCCGTCCTCCCCCTGCCTGTGCTGCTCAGTTCCTCCCCCACCCCGCCGCTTCATCCTGTCCTCCACCCCCCGCCGCTCTGTGCTTCATTCTCCCCCTGCCGCTCCGTCCTCCCCCTGTCTGTGCCACTCCATCCTCCCCCACCACTTCCTCCTCCTTCCTTCGTCCTCCTCACCTCCGCCACTCTATCCTCCGTCCTCCCCCTGCCTGTGCTGCTCCATCCTCCCCCACCCCACTGCTTCCTCCTCCTTCCTTTGTCCTCCTCCTCTCTGCCACTCCATCCTCTGTCCTCCCCCTGCCTGTGCTGCTCCGTCCTCCCCCACCCCGCCGCTTTGTCCTCCGTCCTCCTCCCTCCTGCCGCTCTGTGCTTCGTCCTCCCCCTGCCGCTTCGTCCTCCCCCTGTCTGTGCCACTCCATCCTCCCCCACTGCTTCCTCCTCCTTCCTTTGTCCTCCTCACCTCCGCCACTCTATCCTCCGTCTTCCCCCTGCCTGTGCTGCTCCGTTCTCCCCCACCCCGCTGCTTCATCCTGTCCTCCACCCCCCGCCGCTCTGTGCTTCATCCTCCCCCTGCCGCTCTGTCCTCCCCCTGCCTGTGCCACTCCATCCTCCCCCACCCCACTGCTTCCTCCTCCTTCCTTTGTCCTCCTCCCGTCTGCCACTCCATCCTCTGTCCTCCCCCTGCCTGTGCTGCTCAGTCCTCCCCCACCCCGCCGCTTCGTCCTCCGTCCTCCTCCCTCCTGCCGCTCTGTGCTCCATCCTCCCCCTGCTGCTCCTTCCTCCCCCTGCCTGTGCTGCTATATCCTCCCACACCCCGCCGCTACCTCCTCTGTCCTCCATCCTCCTCCCCCTGCTGCTCTGTCTTCCCTCCCCCCCCTGCCACGCCATCCTTTCCCCCGCCGCTCCTTCTTCAAAGTTCCTCCCAATTTCAGCCCTCACCGCCTTCCCCGTACTATCTCTATTTCTATATTCTAGAATACCCGATGCGTTAGAATCAGGCCACCATCTAGTTTTATTTAATCTGTAATCTACGTTCATACCCTCAGGTTTTAGTGCGTTAAGTCTATGGATCCATTCTAGCTCTTTGACCTTTAACATTTTCATCCTATCCCTTACTTGTCTCTGTGGGGGTACCGTATTGATCAATCTAAATTTTAAATCTTTTTCTGAATGTTTTTTATCTAGAAAATGTTTAGGGACAGGGAGATCTTTCCTCTTTTTCTTAATTGTGTATCGGTGATGGTTGATCCAAGTCTTGAACTCTAATGTGGTTTCTCCGATATATTTTAGACCACATGGGCATTCCAACATATATATCACATGATCACTCGTGCATGTCAAGAAATGTTCTATTTTGTACTCTACTTCTATATGTACAAAACTTGCTCCTTTTTGCATATATGAACAATTTACACAAGAGATGCATGGGTAACACCCTACTCTATTCACCATAGTTAAGGTTGCCTGTCTGTTCATTTTTATTGGGCCAAAATCGGAATTTATTAACCTATCTTTATGGCTTTTGCTCTTTCTGTAGGCCGTCATTGGTTTACTCCTAAACTCCTCTACCTCTGGTAGGCAATCTCCTAATATATGCCAGTGTTTAGTTTTACAATCTTTGCTATTTCTGGTGTTTCTTCATTGTATATTAACACTAATGGGATTCTTTTCACTTTTTTGCTCATTTCCTTCAAACCTCCTTCATTGTATAAAATCCTCTCTTGTGTACTTTTAGGAGTTTTTTTGGGTACCCCCTTTGGATAAATTTGTTTAGTAATTCTGTGGTCTTTATATCTAACTCCTTCTCGCTGCTGACAATCCTCTTAACTCCTTGTATTTGCCCTGCCAGAATAGCTTTTTTAAGGGCTGGTGGCTATCAAAGTGCAGTAGTTTATTTTTATCTATTTGTTTGACAAATAAAGTTGTTTCATATACCTTTTCACTAGATTTTACAAGTACATCTAAAAACTGAATCTCTTTTTCAGAATGTACCTTAGTGAACTTTATTGTTCCATCTATTGTGTTTGAAAATGTGAAAAATTCTTCCAGCTCTCCCTCCGTACCTTTCCATAGCACAAATATATCATCTATGTATCTCCACCACTTCACCACATTGGTGAAGTGGTGGGACACATAGATTTTTTCTTCCTCTAGGACCGCCATGACTGTGTTTGCGTAAGCACATGCCATTTTGGACCCATCGCGGTCCCTACCATTTGCAAAAAGTAAGTGTCTCCAAAGAGAAAATAGTTTTGTTTCAACACTATTTCCAAAAGATCGATAATAAATTGCTTAGTCGACTCGCTATATAGTGTGTGCTCTAATTTTTTTGCTACTGCTCTCATTCCTCTTTGGTGATCTATGGAGGTATATAGAGACACTACATCAAATGAGACCATTATATAATTTTGCTCTCTTAAATTCCTTTAACTTTTTTAAAAAGTCATTAGTGTCCTGTATATACGATTCAGCAGATGTTGCAAAAGGGCTCAATATCTTATCAAGAAATATCCCCATATTATTAAACATTGACCCTATACCCGCCACTATAGGTCTTCCAGGGGGGTTTCTAGCGTTTTATGTATCTTTGGATTTACATACAATACTGGGGTTCTGGGATGCTCAATGTATAAAAAATCAGCCAGATCTCCATCTATAATCCCTCCCAATTCTGCTTCCCCCAATATTTTTGAGCCGCTGACCTCTGTGCAGCAGTAGCTCAGCTGCGGCCTCCTGCCGCACAGAGGTCCGCGGCGAGCCAGCCGGGAGATGACCGGCTAACTCCCGGTCATCTCCCGGCTGTTCGCAGTGGTGGTGCCCCTCGCAGCATTCAAACCGTGCGCCAAGCCGTGGTACTTTTCTGATTGGTCGCTGCGGCTGCGAAAACCAATCAAAGAAGTAGCAGGGCTTGGTGCGCGGTTGGAATGCCGCGTCTCTCATTGCTCTCTGTGGCTGACCAATCAGAGGAGCGGCGCGCGCCGAGGCGCCATATTTAAAATACTATTCAGAGGCCAATCAGAGGAGCGGTGCGCAGTTTGAATGCCGCTCCTCTGATTGGTCGCCGCATTCAACGCCAACCAATCAGAATAGTGGCACGCACCATGGCGCCATATTTAAAATACACTGTACTCTGTGTATTATAAATATGGCGCCATGGCGCACGCCGCTATTCTGATTGGCCGCCGCATTCAGCAGCGACCAATCAGAGGAGCAGTGCGGGATTTGAAATATGGTGCCTTGGCACGCACCGCACCTCTGATTGGTCGGTGCTGAACGCGGCGACCAATCTGAGACGCAGCATTCAAACCGCGCGCCAAGTCTCTGATTGGTCGCCACGGCTGGATAAGAGATGCGTCTGAACACCGCACGCCATTGAAACCACGTGCGCAATCAGAGACGCAGCGCGCAATTTGCATGAAGCGCGGTATTCAAACACGCGCCGCATCTGTGATTGGTCGCCGCCAGCCATGGTGACCAATCAGAGATTTCGTGCTGTTTGAATGCCGCGTCTCTGATTGGTCGACGCAAGCTTCGGCGAACAGAGACGCGGCATTCAAACCACGCCCCAAACTTCTGATTGGTCGCCACGGCTGGCGGCGACCAATCACAGACACGGCGCGTGTTTGAACACCGCTCTTCATGCAAATTGCGCGCTGCGTCTCTGATTGCGGCGAACAATCAGAGACGCGGCATTCAAACTGCACGCCAAGACTCTCATTGGTCGCCGCCAGCCACCAATGAGCGTCGCAGTATTCAAATTGCGATATTGGCGCGCAATTTGAAGTACTGCTCGTAGTGTGACGCAGTTTACTTCTGTCTATAAGGTCTGTCAGTCAGTGTGACGTAATTTACTCCTGTCTACAAGGTCTGTCAGTCAGTGTGACGCAGTTTACTCCTGTCTATAAGGCCTGTCAGTCAGTGTGACATAGTTCACTTCTGTCTACAAGGCTGTCAGTCAGTGTGACGTAGTTTACTCCTGTCTACAAGGTCTGTCAGTCAGTGTGACGCAGTTCACTCCTGTCTACAAGGCTGTGAGTCAATGTGACGTCCTTCACTCCTGTCTACAAGGTTGTCAGTCAGTGTGACGTCCTTCACTCCTGTCTACAAGGTGTGTCAGTTAGTGTGACGCAGTTTACTGCTGTCTACAAAGCTGTCAATCAATGTGACGTCCTTCACTCCTGTCTACAAGGTTGTCAGTCAGTGTGACACACTTCACTCCTGTCTACAAGGCTGTCAGTCAGTGTGACGTCATTCATTCCTGTCTAAAAGGTATGTCAATCAGTGTGATCTTCTTTACTCCTGTGTACAAGGCTGTCAGTCATAGTGTGACAAACTTTACTCCTGTGTACAAGGTCTGTCAGTCAGTGTTACACAGTTCACTCCTGTCTACAAGGTATGTCAGTATATGTGACGTCCTTTACTCCTCTCTACAAGGCTGTCAGTCATAGTGTGATGAACTTTACTCCTGTCTACTAGGTCTGTCACTCAGTGTGAGGTTCTTCACTCCTGTCTACAAGGCTGTCAGTCAGAGTGACGAACTTCACTCCTGTCTATAAGGCTGTCAGTCAGTGTGACGTCCTGCACTCCTGTCTTCAAGGCTGTCAGTTAGTGTGATGTCCTTCACTGCTGTCTATAAGGCTGTCAGTCAAAGTGTGACAAACTTTACTCCTGTGTACTAGGTCTGTCACAGTGTGTGACGTCTTTCACTCCTGTCTACAAGGCTGGCAGTCATATTGTGAAGAAGTTTACTCCTGTCTACAAGGTTTTCAGTCAGTGTGACATCCTTCACTCCTGTCTACAAGGTATCTCAGTCAGTGTGATGTCCTTCACTCCTGTTTACAAGGCTGTCAGTCATAGTGTGACAAACTTTACCCCTGTCTACAAGGTTTGTCAGTCAGTGTGACGCAGTTTACTCCTGTCTACAAGGCTGTCAGTCAGTGGGACGTCCTTCATTCCTGTCTACAAAGCTGTCAGTCAGTTTAACGAACTTCACTCCTATCTACAAGGCTGTCAGTCAGTGTGACGTCCTTCACTGCTGCCTGCAAGGTATGTCAGTCAGTGTGACGTCCTTTACTCCTGTCTACAAGGCTGTCAGCCATAGTGTGATGAACTTTACTTCTGTCTACTAGGTCTGTCAGTCACTGTGACTTCCATCACTCCTGTTTACAAGGCTGTCAATTATAGTGTGATGAACTTCACTCCTGTCTACAAGGCTGTGAGTCAGTGTGACGTCCTTCATTCCTGTCTACAAGGCTGTCAGTCATAGTGTACTATTCTTCAGTCATATATACATATTCTAGAATACCCGATACGTTAGAATCGGGCCACCATCTAGTATATATCTACTATATAATCACCTAATCGTGTCTGTCTGACGCCAAAATCGTGCGCCAGCGCTCATTGGCTGCCGCTAGTCGCGTCAATCAATGAGCACCGCATATGTAAAAAGCTGTGCGCATTCAAAATTAGGCGATTATATAGTAGCTGTAACCTGGCGACATAGACGCATAGTGTCGCTGTCGCCAGGCTACATGTACGGCCGCGGCGACCCCCGGCACCGGTACCCCGCCGCCCCACCTCACCTCCCCCTTGCCTCTACCTTGCCTCTCCTCGAGTCACCCTCTCGCCTCCACCCTCGCCTCCCGCCGTTCTCACCTGTCCTCTGTACACACAGCGGTCATGTGACAGGGCGGGCTGATGTGACATCACACAGCCCGCCCTGTCACATGACCGCTGCAAAAGACGGTGAAAACAGAGGGGGGCGAGGGGGATTCTGCCTCCCGCCTCCATCCTGCCCCCCGGCTCCATCCTACCCCCCCCCGCATCCATCCTGCACCCCGGCTCCATCCTGCCCCCCCCAACTCCATCCTGCCCCCCCGGCTGCTTCCTGCATCCCCACATCCATCCTGCCCACCGCGCCCCCGTATCCATCCTGCCCCCCGGCTCCATCCTGCCCCTCCCGGCTCCATCCTGCCCCCCCGCTCCATCCTGCACCTCCCGGCTCTATCCAGCCCCCCCGCATCCAGCCTGCCCCCTGCTCCTTCTTGCATTCTCGGCTCCATCCTGCCCCCCCGGCTCCATCCTGCCCCCCCCCGGCTCCATCCTGCTCCCCCCAGCTCTATCCTGCCCCCCCGGCTCCATCCTGCCCCCCCGGCTCCATCCTGTTCCACCCCCGCATCCATCCTGCTCCCCCTGCTCCATCCTGCATCCCCACATCCATCCTGCCCCCCGCGCCCCCGCATCCATCCTGCCCCCGACTCCATCCAGCTCCCCCCAGCTCCTTCCTGCCCCCCAGCTCCATCCTGCCCCTCGGCTCCATCCTGCCCCCCCAGCTCCATCCTGCCCCTCGGCTCCATCCTGCCCCCCCAGCTCCATTCTGCCCCACCGGCTCCATCCTGCTCCCCCCAGCTCTATCCTGCCCCCCCGGCTCCATCATGTTCCCCCCCCTTATCCAACCCGCTCCCCCCAGCTCCATCCTTCCTCCCAGCTCCACCCTGCCCCCCGGCTCCATCCTGCCCCCCCCGCTCCATCCTGCCCCCTTGGCTCCATCTGGCCCCTCGCATCCATCCTGCCCCCCTGCATCCATCCTGCCCCCCAGCTCCATCCTGCCCCCCCACATCTATCCTGCCACCCCGCATCCATCCTGCCCCCCAAGCTCCATCTTCCCCACGCATCCATCCTGCCCTTCCCTGGCTACATCCTGTTCCACCAGCTCCATCCTGCCCCCCCTCTAGCTACATCCTGCCCACCCCCCGGCTCCATCCTGCCCCGCTTGCTCTATCCTGCCCTGCTTGCTCCATCCTGCCCCGCTCGCTCCATCCTGCCCCCTGCCTTCATCCTGCCCCCCCTCGCCTCCATCCTGCCCCCCAGCTCCATCCTGCCCCCCCACATCCATCCCCCCCCGTGCTTCATCCCTGCCCCCCCTAGCTGGCTTCCTGCTCCCCACATCCATCCTGCCCCCCAGCTCCATCCTGCCCCGCTCCATCCTGCTCCCCCCGGCTCCATCCTGACCCCCGCATCCATCCTGCCCCCCCCCGCATCCATCCTGCCCCCCCCCCGCTCCATCCTGCCATTCTCAGTCCGCATCCTGCCCCGCCCCCCGCTCCATCCTGCCCCCCGCTCCATCCTGCCCCCCCCGCTCCATCCTGCCCCCCCCGCTCCATCCTGCCTCCTGGCTCCATCCTGCATCCCCCATTATTTTGCCTCCGCACCCCCGCATCCATCCTGCCCCCCAGCTCCATCCTGCCCCCCTCCGACTCCACCTGCCCCCCTCCGCTCCATCCTGCCTCCCGCTCCATCCTGCCCCCCGGCTCCATCCTCTTCCCCCCGCATCCATCCTGCACCCCCGGCTCCATCCTGCATCCCCACATCCATATTGCCCCCTGCGCCCCCGCATCCATCCTGCCCCCCAGCTCCATCCTGCCCCCCCGGCTCCATCCTGCCCCCCCGCATCCATCCTGCCCCCCTGGCTCCATCCTGCATCCCCACATCCATCCTGCCTCCCGCACCCCCGCATCCATCCTGCCCCCAGCTCCATCCTGCCCCGCTCCATCCTGCCCCCCCCCCGGCTCCATCCTGCCTCCGCTCCATCCTGCCCCCGGCTCCATCCTGTTCCCCCCCATCCATCTGCACCCCCGCTTCATCCGCATCCCACATCCATCCTGCCCCCCAGTCCATCCGCCCCCCACATCTATCCTGCCACCCCGCATCCATCCTGCCCCCAAGCTCCATCTTCCCCGCATCCATCCTGCCTTCCTGCTACATCCTGTTCCCCCGGCTCCATCCTGCCCCCCCTCTAGCTACATCCTGCCCACCCCCCGGCTCCATCCTGCCCCGCTTGCTCCATCCTGCCCTGCTTGCTCCATCCTGCCCTGCTCGCTCCATCCTGCCCCCTGCCTCCATCCTGCCCCCCCTCGCCTCCATCCTGCCCCCCAGCTCCATCCTGCCTCCCCGCATCCATCCCCCCCGGCTCCATCCTGCCTTCCAGCTCCATCCTGCCCCCGGGCTCCATCCTGTTCCCCCCCGCATCCATCCTGCACCCCCGGCTCCATCCTGAATCCCCACATCCATCCTGGCCCCCGCATCCATCCTGCCCCCCAGCTCCATCTTGCCCCCCAGGCTCCATCCTGCCCCCCTCTCCTTCCTGCCCCCCCGGCTCCATCCTGCTCCCCCCAGCTCCATCCTGCCCCCCCCGGCTCCATCCTGCCCTCTTTGGTCCATCTGGCCCCTCGCATCCATCCTGCCCCCCCGCTCCATCCTGCCTCCCCACATCTATCCTGCCACCCCGCATCCATCCTGCCCCCCAAGCTCCATCCTGCCCCCTGCATCCATCCTGCCCCCCCGGCTACATCCTGTTCCCCCGACTCCATCATGCCCCCCCTCTAGCTACATCCTGCCCACCCCCCGGCTCCATCCTGCCCCGCTTGCTCCATCCTGCCCCGCTCGCTCCATCCTGCCCCCGCCTCCATCCTGCCCCCTCTCACCTCCATCCTGCCCCCCGGCTCCATCCTGCCCCCCTGTATCCATCCTGCCCCCCAGCTCCATCCTGCTCCCCCGGCTCCATCCTGCCCCATCCTGCCCCCTCATCCATCCTGCCCCCCCCGCTCCATCCTGCATTCTCAGCTCCATCCTGTTCCCCCCCGCATCCATCCTGCACCCCCGGCTCCATCCTGCATCCCCACATCCATCCACCCCCCGCCCCCGCATCCATCCTGCCCCCCAGCTCCATCCTGTTCCCCCGGCTCCATCCTGCCCCCCCACATCCATCTTGCCCCCCCGCTCCTTCCTGCATTCTCGGCTCCATCCTGCCCCCCCAGCTCCATCCTTCCCCCCCGGCTCCATCCTGCCCCCTTGGCTCCATCTGGCCCCTCGCATCCATCCTGCCCCCCTGCATGCATCCTGCCCCCCCCGGCTCCATCCTGCCTCCCGGCTCCATCCTGCCCCCCCGGCTCCTTCCTGTTCCCCCCCGCATCCATCCTGCACCCCCGGCTCCATCCTGCGCCCCCGGATCCATCCTGCCCCCCAGCTTCATCCTGCCCCCCTGGCTCCATCCTGCCCCCCCGCATCCATCCTGCCCCCCTTGCTCCATCCTGCATCCCCACATCCATCCTGCCTCCCGCACCCTCGCATCCATCCTGCCCCCCAGCTCCATCCTGCCCCCCGGCTCCATCCTGCCCCCCCGCCGGCTCCATCCTACCTCCCGGCTCCATCCTGCCCCCCCGGCTCCATCCTGTTCCCCCCCGCATCCATCCTGCAGCCCCGGCTCCATCCTGTATCCTCACATCCATCCTGCCCCCCGCCGCCCCCGCATCCATCCTGCCCCCCAGCTCCATCCTGCCCCCCAGCTCCATCCTGCCCCCCCCGGCTCCATCCTGCCCCCCGCATCCATCCTGCCCCACCGCTCCTTCCTGCATTCTCGGCTCCATCCTGCCCCCCCGGCTCCATCCTGCTCCCCCCAGCTCCATCCTGCCCCCCCGGCTCCATCCTGCCCCCCCGGCTCCATCCTGCCCCCCCGCATCCATTCTGCATCCCCACATCCATCCTGCCTCCCGCACCCCTGAATCCATCCTGCCCCCCAGCTCCATCCTGCCCCCCCGGCTTCATCCTCCCCCCCCCCCCCCCCCCCCCCCCCCCCGGCTCCATTCCTGCCTTCGGCTCCATCCTGCCCCCCCGGCTCCATCCTGTTCCCCCCCGCATCCATCCTGCACCCCCGGCTCCATCCTGCATCCCCACATCCATCCTCGCCCCCCGCGCCCCCGCATCCATCCTGCCCCCCAGCTCCATCCTGCCCCCAGGCTCCATCCTGCCCCCCCTCTCCTTCCTGCATTCTCGGCTCCATCCTGCCCCCCCCGGCTCCATCCTGCTCCCCCCAGCTCCATCCTGCCCCCCCGGCTCCATCCTGCCCCCCCGGCTCCATCCTGCCCTCTTGGGTCCATCTGGCCCCTCGCATCCATCCTGCCCCCCCGGCTCCATCCTGCCTCCCCACATCTATCCTGCCACCCCGCATCCATCCTGCCCCCCAAGCTCCATCCTGCCCCCCCACCATCCTTCCTGCCCCCCCCCGGCTACATCCTGTTCCCCCGACTCCATCCTGCCCCCCCTCTAGCTACATCCTGCCCACCCACGGCTCCATCCTGCCCCGCTTGCTCCATCCTGCCCCGCTCGCTCCATCCTGCCCCCTGCCTCCATCCTGCCCCCTCTCGCCTCCATCCTGCCCCCGGCTCCATCCTGCCCCCCCTGCATCCATCCTGCCCCCCGGCTCCATCCTGCCCCCCCCGCCTCCATCCTGCCCCCCGCATCCATCCTGCCCCCCCGCTCCTTCCTGCATCTCGGCTCCATCCTGCCCCCCCGGCTCCATCCTGCTCCCCCCAGCTCCATCCTGCCCCCCCGGCTCCATCCTGCCCCCCCGGCTCCATCCTGCCCCCCCGGCTCCATCCTGTCCCCCCGCATCCATCCTGCATCCCCACATCCATCCTGCCTCCGCCGCACCCCCGCATCCATCCTGCCCCCCGGCTCCATCCTGCCCCCCCCGGCTCCATCCTGCCCCCCCGCATCCATCCTGCCCCCCCGCTCCTTCCTGCATTCTCGGCTCATCTGCCCACTCGCTCCTCCCCCCGCTCCATCCTGCTCCCCCACTCCACGCTCCCCCCCCCCGGCTCCATCCTGCCCCCCCGGCTCCATCCTGCCCCCCCGCATCCATCCTGCCTCCCCACCCCCGAATCCATCCTGCCCCCCAGCTCCATCCTGCCCCCGGCTCCATCCTGCCCCCCCGGCTCCATCCTCTTCCCCCCCGCATCCATCCTGCCCCCCCGGCTCCATCCTGCATCCCCACATCCATCCTGCCCCCCAGCTCCATCCTGCCCCCCCCGGCTCCATCCTGCCCCCCGCCGCATCCATCCTGCCCCCCGCTCCTTCCTGCATTCTCGGCTCCATCCTGCCCCCCCGGATCCATCCTGCTGCCCCCCAGCTCCATCCTGCCCCCGGCTCCATCCTGCCCCCCCGGCTCCATCCTGCCCCCCGGCTCCATCCTGCCCCCCCGCATCCATCCTGCATCCCCACCATCCATCCTGCCTCCCGCACCCCCGCATCCATCCTGCCCCCAGCTCCATCCTGCCACCCCGGCTTCATCCTGCCCCCCCCCTGGCTCCATCCTGCCTTCCCCTCCATCCTGCCCCCCCGCCTCCATCCTGTTCCCCCCCGCATCCATCCTGCACCCCCGGCTCCATCCTGCATCCCCACATCCATCCTGCCCCCCGCGCCCCCGCATCCATCCTGCCCCCCAGCTCCATCCTGCCCCCCAGGCTCCATCCTGCCCCCCCTCCTCCTGCATTCCTCGCTCCATCCTGCCCCCCCGCGCTCCATCCTGCTCCCCCAGCTCCATCCTGCCCCCCCGGCTCCATCCTGCCCCCCCTGGCTCCATCCTGCCTCCTTGGTCCATCTGGCCCTCGCATCCATCCTGCCCCCCCGGCTCCATCCTGCCTCCCCACATCTATCCTGCCACCCCACATCCATCCTGCCCCCCAAGCTCCATCCTGCCCCCCGCATCCATCCTGCCCCCCCCGCGCTACCATCCTGTTCCCTCGACTCCATCCTGCCCCCCCTCAGCTACATCCTGCCCCCCCACCGCTCCATCCTGCCCCGCTCTCTCCATCTGCCCCGCTCGCTCCATCCTGCCCCCTGCCTCCATCCTGCCCCCTCTCAGCCTCCTCCATCCTGCCCCCCGGCTCCATCCTGCCCCCCTGCATCCATCCTGCCCCCCCGGCTCCATCCTGCTTCCCCCGCCTCCATCCTGCCCCCCTCATCCATCCTGCCCCCCCGCTCCATCCTGCATTCTCAGCTCCATCCTGTTCCCCCCGCTCCATCCTGCACCCCCGGCTCCATCCTGCATCCCCACATCCATCCTGCCCCCTCCGCCCCCGCATCCATCCATCCTGCCCCCCAGCTCCATCCTGCCCCCCCGCTCCATCCTGCCCCCCGCATCCATCCTGCCCCCCCGCTCCTTCCTGCATTCTCGGCTCCATCCTGCCCCCCCGGCTCCATCCTGCTCCCCCCCAGCTCCATCCTGCCCCCCCCGGCTCCATCCTGCCCCCCCGGCTCCATCCTGCCCCCTGGCTCCATCTGGCCCCTCCCCGCATCCATCCTGCCCCACCCCCCCCGGCATCCATCCTCCTGCCCCCCACTCATCCTGCCACCCGCTCCATCCTGCCCCCCAACATCCATCCTGCCCCCCTGCATCCATCCTGCTCACCTCCCCCGCACGCCGCTACATCCTGTCTCCCCCGACTCCATCCTGCCCCCCCTCTAGCTCCATCCTGCCCCCCCCCGGCTCCATCCTGCCCGCTGCTCCATCCTGCCCCCCGGCTCCATCCTGCCCCCTCGCCTCCATCCTGCCCCCTCGGCCTCCATCCTGCCCCCGGCTCCATCCTGCCCCCCCGCATCCATCCTGCCCCCCCGCTCCATCCTGCCCCCCGGCTCCATCCTGCCCCCCCATCCATCCTGCCCCCCCGCTCCATTCTCTGCTTCCCCCCGCTCCATCCTGCCCCCCCGGCTCCATCCTGCTCCCCCCAGCTCCATCCTGCCCCCCCGGCTCCATCCTGCCCCCCGGCTCCATCCTGCCCCCGGCTCCATCTGCCCCTAGCATCCATCCTGCCCCCCGCTCCATCCTGCCCCCGCTCCATCCTGCCCCCCCCACATCTATCCTGCCACCCCCGCATCCATCCTGCCCCCCAAGCTCCATCCTGCCCCCCGCATCCATCCTGCCCCCCCGGCTACATCCTGTTCCCCCGGCTCCATCCTGCCCCCCCATTGCTCCATCCTGCCCACCCCCCGCTCCATCCTGCCCCCCGGCTCCATCCTGCCCGCTTGCTCACATCCTGCCCCCTGCCTCCATCCTGCCCCCCCCCTCACCTCCATCCTGCCCCCGCTCCATCCTGCCCCCCCATCCATCCTGCCCCCCCGCATCCATCCTGCATCCTGCCCCACACTTCCTGCCCCCGGCTCCATCCTGCCCCCCCGCTCCATCCTGCCCTCCCAGCTCCATCCTGCCCCCCCCGGCTCCATCCTGCCCCCCCCCAGCTCCATCCTGCCCCCCGGCTTCATCCTGCCTCCCGCTCCATCTGGCCACACCGCATCCATCCTGCCCCCCTGCATCCATCCTGCCCCCCCGGCTCCATCTTGCCCCCCCACGCATCCCCACATCTACTGCCCCCATCCTCCGCATCTCATCCTGCCCCCCAAGCTCCATCCTGCCCCCCCATCCATCCTGCCCCCCCGGCTACCATCCATTGCCCCCCGCCTCCATCCTGCCCCCTGATTCCATCCTAGCCCCCCAGCTACATCCTGCCCCCCGGCTCCATCCTGCCCCACTTGCTCACTCCATCCTGCCCCCCGCCTCCATCCTGCCCCCCCTCGCCACCATCCTGCCTTGCTGGCTCCATCCTGCCCCGATTGCTCCATCCTGCCCCCCACCACCATCCTGCCTCACTGGCTCTATCCTGCCCCCCCACCACCATCCTGCCCCCCTGCCACCATCCTGCCCCGCTCGCTCCATCCTGCCCCGCTTGCTCCATCCTGCCCCCCCCCGCTAGCTCCATCCTGCCCCACTCGCCACCATCCTGCCCCTGCCGGCTCCATCCTGCCCCCGCCGGCTCCATCCTGCCCCTCCAGCTCCATCCTGCCCAGCCGCCTCCATCCTGCCCCACTTGCCACCATCCTGCTCCCCTGCCACCATACTGCTAACCCGCTGGCTCTGTCCTGCCCCTCTGGCTCCATCCTGCCCCGCTGGCTCCATCCTGACCCCCCGTCACCATCCTGCCCCGCTCGCCCCTATCCTTCCCCTACCCGCCACCATCCTGCATCTCTGATTCCACAGTGCCCCACTCGCTCCATCCTGCCCCGCTTGCTCTATCCTGCCCCGCCGGCTCCAACCTGCCCCGCCGTCCTGCCCCGCTCGCTCCATTCTGCACCCCCTCGCCACCATCCTGCCCCCTCGCCACTATCCTGCCCCGCTTGCTCCATCCTGCCCCGCATGTTCCATCCTCCCCACCGCCAGCTCCATCCGGCCTTGCTGGCTCCATCCTGCCTCGCCGGCTCCATCCTGCCCCCCCGCCACCATCCTGCCCCCGCCAGCTCCATCCTGCCCCGCCGGCTCCATCCTACCCCACTCACCACCATCCTGCCCCCCTGCCGACTCCATCCTGCCCCCGCTGGCTCCATCCTGCCCCGCCGTCTCCATCCTGCCCCGCTCGACACCATCTTGCCCCCACCAGCTCCATCCTGCCCCCTCCGGGTCCATCCTGCCCCTCCAGCTTCAACCTGCCCCTCCGGCTCCATCCTGCCCCTCCGGCTCCATCCTGTCTTGCCAGCTCCATCCTGCCCAACTCGCCACCATCTACTCCCCCGCCACCATTCTGCTCCCCTTCCACCATCCTGCTCCCCCGCCGACTCCGTTCTGCCCCGCTGGCTCCGTTCTGCCCCGCCGGCTCCATCCTGCCCGCGCTCGCTCCATCCTGACTACCCGCCACCATCCTGCCCCCCACCACCATCCTGTTACCCCCCACGCCACCATCCTCTGCTCCTCCGCCTCCATCCTGCTCCTCTGGCTCCATCCTGCTCCTCCAGCTCCATCCTACTCCTCCGGCTCCATCCTGCCCTGCTCCCTCCATCCTGCCCTGCTCCCTCCATCCTGCCCCCCGCCACCATCCTGCCCCTCGCCACCATCCTGCCCCGCTTGCTCCATCCTGCCCCGCTCGCTTCATCCTGCCCCCCCGACACCATCCTGCCCCGCTCGCTACCATCCTGCCCCGCTCGCTACCATCCTGCCCCCCCATCCTGCCTTTCCTCCCCGCCACCATCCTGCTCCCCCTCCGCCACCATCCTGCTCCTCCGGCTCCATCCTGCCCCTCTCGCTCCATCCTGCCCTGCTCCCACAATCCTGCCCCGCCGGCTCCATCCTGCCCCGCTCACTCTATCCTGACCCGCTCCATCCTGCCCCCCCCATCCTGTCCCCCGCCATCATCCTGCCCCGCTTGCTCCATCCTGCCCCCCCGCCACCATTCTACCCAGCTCACACCATCCTGCCCCACTCGCTCCATCCTGCCCTGTTCGCCCCCATCCTGCCCCCCCCATCCTGCTCCTCCAGCTCTATCCTGCTTCTCCGGCTACATCCTGCCCTGCTCGCTCCATCCTGCCCCACTCGCTCCATCCTGCCCCGCTGGCTCCATCCTGCCATGCCGGCTCCATCCTGCCCCGCGCGCTCCATCCTGCCCGCCTGCTCCATCCTGCCCCGCTCGCTCCATCCTGCCCCCCGCCACCATCCTGCCCCGTTCCCTCCATCCTGCCCTGCTCCCACCATCCTGCTTCCCCCCCGCCACCATCCTGCACCTGCCCCGCTCGCTCCATCCTGCCCCGCTCGCCACCATCCTGCCCCGCTCGCTCCATTCTGCCCCCCACTACCATCCTGTACTGCTCGCTCCATTCTGCCCTGCTCGCTCCATCCTGCCCCGCTCGCCACCATCCTGCCACCATCCTGTTCCTCCGGCTCCATCCTGCTCCACTCACCACCATCCTGCCCCCCCAACTTTTGCCACCATTCTGCTCCTCCGGCTCCATCCTGCCCCTCCAGCTCCATCCTGCCCCGCTGCCACCATCCTGCCTTGCTCGCTCCATCCTGCCCTGCTCGCTCCATCCTGACCCCGCTCGCACCATCCTGCCCCCCCAGCCACCATCCTACCCCCCCCCCGCCACCATCCTGCTCCTCCGCCTCCATCCTGCTCCTCCGGCTTCATCCTGCTCCTCCAGCTCCATCCTACTCCTCCGGCTCCATCCTGCCCTGCTCCCTCCATCCTGCCCCGCTCCCTCCATCCTGCCCCACTCGCTCCATCCTGCCTCCCTCTGTTCTTGCTCCCCCGCCTCCATCCTGCCCCCGCTCCTCCATCCTGCCCCCCGTCTGCATCCTGCCTCCCCTCCTCCATCCTGCCCCCCTCCTCCATCCTGCCCCCCCTCCTCCATCCTGCCCCCTCTCCTCTGCCCTGCCCCCCCTCCACCTCCATCCTGTCCTCTTTCCGCCTCCATCCTGCCCCCCCTCCGCCTCCATCCCTCCCTTCCTCCGCCTCCATCAGCTGATCGGTTTCCCAGGCAACGACAGGTCCTAAAGGACATCATCCTCTTACTATTTTGATTTCATCATAAGTCTACATATAAAAAGGACCTAAGGATACCTTATTAAGTAACCTCCTGCTGGAGCCCTTTGGGATTAACCCTTCTAACTTATATAAGGACATAAGAATACTTCTCTACGATCTTACTTCGGTAACTATTTACATTAGGCCATAAGTCTACTATATTAAACACATGTTATTACGCACTATCCATAAGTAACTTTTCCATAACTTTTCCATAACTTATTAACGACATTCCTAGAAGATTCCTTTGGGACAATCTACTCTTCTTCTAACGTCAATGCGCCTACGTATTTACGCCCAATCCAGACCTACCCCTTTGGAAGATAACCATCTGCTTCTTAAGTACATAAGCATCATTTTATATGCACAATCTTGGTAGACTACTTTGCTATTCACCCATCGCATTTATCTACGTTAGTGATGGGTGAGTCCTAAATTACTCGGAATCGCTTGACTCTAGCGAGTCCGAGCCCGGGACTCGCTACTCGTTGCGAGTCTAGCGAGTCCAATGTTAATGAATGGGGAAGCGAGTAATAGCGAGTAGTGTGCGAATCAAATTTACAAATCACAGATGTGTCTCGGAAGCTTCAGCCTGAAGCAATCCTAGTTTTGTCAGAGACTCTGACAAAACTAGGATTGGCATTGACTTGCATTGGACTCGTTTACTGTGCAAGTAATCGCTGGGAAACTCGCACAGTAAGGAGTCAGGCTGTCTGCTCTGTACAGGCTGCCGCAGCTCCAGGGTCCTAGAGCCCGCCTGCTCTTCCTGTGTGTAGGAGAGCTGAGATTGTTCTCAGTCTGCTCATCCCTGTGCACAGACATCTATATCTATGCACAGGGATGAGCAGAGAGGACATCGCATTTTGGACTACGTCGGATGGAAGAGGATTTTTTTAAATTAAAGATGGAGTCCCTAATGGCTTTTTTTTTATTTCTAATAAAATTTTTTCTCTGTATTGTGTTTTTTTTAAAACAATTTAATAGAAATTCATGGCGGTCATGTCTAATATTGGCGTGACCGCCATAAATTTCGGGCTTAGGGCCAGCTGTTAATACAAAGCTGGCCCTAACCTCTTTATTACCCAGCGTGCCACAGCCACCAGGGCCACTGGAAGAGCGGGGTTCAGCGCCAGAGGATGGCGCTTCAATGAACGTGCCATCTTCTTGGGGCGGCTGCGGGCTGCAATTTACAGAGGGGGGTGCCCAGAAAGCTTGGGCCTCCCTGCGCTGCGGATTCCAGCCCCCAGCTGCTTAGCTGTACCTGGCTAGACATAGAAATTGCGTGGAGCCCTACGCATTTTTTTTTTATTATTTCATGAAATTCATGAAATAATAAAAAAAAAGGGCTCCCCTATATTCTTGTGTCTGGCCAGGTGCAAATAGGCACCTGGGGGTTGGGGGCAGCCCGTCGCTGCCTGCTGGATCCGGCTGGTTCCAGAAATACGGCGAAGCCCATGTAATTTTTTTTCTGAAAAATCAATAAAACAATCCTAAAAAAGGCACTGCATCTTTATTAACCCCTCGCCCATGGTCCAGGGGTTAATAAAGATGTAATCCCTTTTATCTACATTGTTTTCTGGATTTGTCAGAAAAAAATTTCACGTGGGCTTCGCCGTATTTCTGGAACCAGCCGGATCCAGCAGGCAGTGACAGGCTGCCCCCAACCCCCAGGTGCCTATTTGTACCTGGCCGGACACAAGAATATAGGGGAGCCCTTTTTTTTAATTATTTCATGAATTTCATGAAATAACTAAAAAAAAATGTGTGGGGCTCCGCGCAATTTCTATGTCTAGCCAGGTACAGCTAAGCAGCTGGGGGCTGGAATCCGCAGCGCAGGGATGCCCAAGCACACCCCGCTGCAAATTGCAGCCCGCAGCCGCCCCAGAAGATGGCGCGTTCATTGAAGCGCCATCCTCTGGCGCTGAGACATGACAGGGACAGAGACATGACAGGGACAGAGCATACAGAGACATGAAAGGGACAGAGCATACAGAGACATGACAGGGACAGAGCATACAGAGACATGACAGGGACAGAGCATACAGAGACATGACAGGGACAGAGCATACAGAGACATGACAGGGACAGAGCATACAGAGACATGACAGGGACAGAGCATACAGAGACATGACAGGGACAGAGCATACAGAGACATGACAGGGACAGAGTATAGAGAGACATGACAGGGACAGAGCATACAGAGACATGACAGGGACAGAGCATACAGAGACATGACAGGGACAGAGCATACAGAGACATGACAGGGACAGAGCATACAGAGACATGACAGGGACAGAGCATACAGAGACATGACAGGGACAGAGCATACAGAGACATGACAGGGACAGAGATACAGAGACATGACAGGGACAGCGCATACAGAGACATGACAGGGACAGAGCATACAGAGACATGACAGGGACAGAGCATACAGAGACATGACAGGGACAGGCATACAGAGACATGACAGGGACAGTGATACAGAGACATGACAGGGACAGAGCATACAGAGACATGACAGGGACAGAGCATACAGAGACATGACAGGGACAGAGCATACAGAGACATGACAGGGACAGAGCATACAGGGGCATGACAGGGACAGAGCGATACAGAGACATGACAGGGACAGAGCATACAGAGACATGACAGGACAGGTATAGGAGACATGACAGGACAGAGATACAGAGACATGACAGGGACAGAGCATACAGAGACATGACAGGGAAGAGTCATACAGAGACATGACAGGGACAGGCATACAGAGACATGACAGGGACAGCGCATACAGAGACATGACAGGGACAGAGCATACAGAGACATGACAGGGACAGAGCATACAGAGACATGACAGGGACAGAGCATACAGAGACATGACAGGGACAGGCATACAGAGACATGACAGGGACAGAGCATACAGAGACATGACAGGGACAGAGCATACAGAGACATGACAGGGACAGAGCATACAGAGACATGACAGGGACAGAGCATACAGAGACATGACAGGGACAGAGCATACAGAGACATGACAGGGACAGAGCATACAGAGACATGACAGGGACAGAGCATACAGAGACATGACAGGGACAGACGATACAGAGTGACATGACAGGGGACAGAGCATACAGAGACATGACAGGGACAGGCATACAGAGACATGACAGGGACAGAGTATACAGAGACATGACAGGGACAGGATACAGAGACATGACAGGGACAGAGTATACAGAGACATGACAGGGACAGAGCTATACAGAGACATGACAGGGACAGAGCATACAGAGACATGACAGGGACAGATCATACAGAGACATGACAGGGACAGAGCATACAGAGACATGACAGGTACAGTGCATACAGAGACATGACAGGGACAGAGCATACAGAGACATGACAGGGACAGCGTATACAGAGACGTGAAGGGACAGAGTATAGACAGACATGACAGGGACAGAGTATACAGAGACATGACAGGGACAGCGTATACAGAGACATGACAGGGACAGAGTATAGAGAGACATGACAGGGACAGAGTATATAGAGAGACATGACAGGGACAGAGTATAGAGAGACATGACAGGGACAGAGCATACAGAGACATGACAGGGACAGAGCATACAGAGACATGTGAGGGACAGAGCATACAGAGACATGACAGGGACAGAGCATACAGAGACATGACAGGGACAGAGCATACAGAGACATGACAGGGACAGCGCATACAGAGACATGACAGGGACAGAGTATAGAGAGACATGACAGGGACAGCGCATACAGAGACATGAGAGGGACAGAGTATAGAGAGACATGACAGGGACAGAGTATACAGAGACATGACAGGGACAGGATATAGAGACATGACAGGGACAGCGCATACAGAGACATGACAGGACAGAGTATAGAGAGACATGACAGGGACAGCGCATACAGAGACATGAGAGGGACAGAGTATAGAGAGACATGACAGGGACAGAGTATACAGAGACATGACAGGGACAGATATACAGAGACATGACAGGGACAGAGTATAGAGAGACATGACAGGGACAGAGTATAGAGAGACATGACAGGACAGAGTATAAGAGACATGACAGGGACAGAGCATACAGAGACATGACAGGGACAGAGTATAGAGAGACATGACAGGGACAGAGTATAAGAGACATGACAGGGACAGGCATACAGAGACATGAGAGGGACAGAGTATAGAGAGACATGACAGGGACAGAGCATACAGAGACATGACAGGGACAGAGTATAGAGAACATGACAGGGACAGAGTATAGAGAGACATGAAGGGACAGAGTATACAGAGACATGACAGGGACAGCGTATAAGAGACATGACAGGGACAGAGTATACAGAGACATGACAGGAACAGCGTATAAAGAGACATGACAGGGACAGAGTATACAGAGACATGACAGGGACAGAGCATACAGAGACATGACAGGGACAGAGCATACAGAGACATGACAGGGACAGAGCATACAGAGACATGACAGGGACAGAGCATACAGAGACATGACAGGGACAGAGCTATACAGAGACATGACAGGGACAGAGCATACAGAGACATGACAGGGACAGAGATACAGAGACATGACAGGGACAGCGTATACAGAGACATGACAGGGACAGAGTATACAGAGACATGACTGGGACAGAGTATAAGAGACATGACAGGGACAGAGTATACAGAGACATGACAGGGACAGGTATACAGAGACATGACAGGGACAGAGTATACAGAGACATGACAGGGACAGAGTATAGAGAGACATGACAGGGACAGCGCATACAGAGACATGGAGGGACAGAGTATAGAGAGACATGACAGGGACAGAGTATACAGAGACATGACAGGGACAGCATATACAGAGACATGACAGGGACAGAGTATAGAGAGACATGACAGGGACAGAGTATAGAGAGACATGACAGGGACAGAGTATACGAGAGACATGACAGGGACAGAGCATACAGAGACATGACAGGGACAGAGTATAAGCGAGACATGACAGGGACAGAGCATAGAGAGACATGACAGGGACAGGCATACAGAGACATGAGAGGGACAGAGTATAGAGAGACATGACAGGGACAGAGCATACAGAGACATGACAGGGACAGAGTATAAGAGACATGACAGGGACAGAGTATAAGAGACATGAGAGGGACAGAGTATACAGAGACATGACAGGGACAGATATACAGAGACATGACAGGGACAGAGATAGAGAGACATGACAGGACAGAGTATAGAGAACATGACAGGGACAGAGCATACAGAGACATGACAGGGACAGGTATACAGAGACATGAAGGGACAGAGTATACAGAGACATGACAGGGGACAGCGTATACAGAGACATGACAGGGACAGAGTATACAGAGACATGACAGGGACAGAGTATACAGAGACATGACAGGACAGCGTATAAGAGGACATGACAGGGACAGAGTATACAGAGACATGACAGGGACAGCGTATACAGAGACTGACGAGGGACAGCGTATACAGAGACATGACAGGGACAGAGTATACAGAGACATGACAGGGACAGAGTATACAGAGACATGACATGGACAGAGTATACAGAGACATGACAGGGACAGCGTATACAGAGACATGACAGGGACAGAGTATAGAGAGACATGACAGGGACAGAGTATACAGATACATGACAGGGACAGAGCATACAGAGACATGACAGGGACAGAGCATACAGAGATGTGGCGCCCCGCAACGAGTGCGTCACAAGAGGGTATTGCAGCCATAAATGCAGCCGCAATATTCTCTGACCCAGCAATGACCTGGTTAACTTAGAAATCTAACCCTGCATGCATCACCTAGAACAGAGGGCCAATCCTAGGTCCTGGTGGACGGAGTGCTAGGGTAGTGTGTAGGAGAACAGACACTTAGTCGACACAATAATCTAGAACTTGACCTGAGCAGTCTAGAACTTGGAGAGGAGCGGGGGCTCCGCACCCCGTGCAGCCCCCGGGCCGTCACCATTCGGGTGTCAGCACCTGAGGCCTTAACAACCGGGATTGGGCATCGTAACCACGGGTTCCCAAAAGACTCCCGTGCCCACAACTCACAGCCGGTTCACTGGTACCGAAGCTGGCAGCAGTTCACCTCTACTACGCGAACCAGAAGCGTGGAGGAGCAGCTTCACAGGAGCACCCCACCACCAGCCAACTTCCAGTCGTCTAACCAGCGGTGTACCCACCGAGGGATCCAAGGCTCCCCAAAACATCCACAACGTACATCTTGGATAGGGCATTGAAGCAGCCTCCCCGTACCCGACCTGGTATTCCTGGGCGACACTGGCAACCACTTAGTTAGAATGGAGGAACACTGAGGATTTCTAAGGGACACCATCACTGCTGAGTCCACCCGGTCCACTACCCGTGAACTGTATACCATGTACTGCCTGCTGGTTACAGTAAAGACCCGTTGCAGAGACTTTCTGTGTCCGTGCTTCCTTATGAACTGTCCGTCTGCACTACAAGGTAACCGCAGCTGCCGCACAACATCTTAAGCAGCTCCAGCCTCCGGGGATCACCGCTCAGCCTGTGGAGAGCGTTCCATCTTGCTGCTGTCCATCCCCTGGAGGTTCCGCAGCGTCGGTAGCGATTACGGAAACTACTCATAGGTGGCGTCACGAATAAATTAAAACCCCTTTAATCTGTTCCACCAAGACGTCTTCAACCCTTTTGATCTGCACTACACCGGGCCCCACTGCCGGCAGGCGCGGTCCACCCGTGACAAGGAGGAAGGAAGCATCGCCGGTCTAAACCTGAGTCCCGGCCACGGTGAGTCAGAGACATGACAGGGACAGAGCATACAGAGACATGACAGGGACAGAGCATACAGAGACATGACAGGGACACAGCATACAGACACATGACAGGGATAGAGCATACAGAAACATGACAGGGACAGAGCATACAGAGACATGACAGGGACAGAGCATACAGAGACATGACAGGGACAGCGTATACAGAGACATGACAGGGACAGAGTATACAGAGACATGACAGGGACAGAGTATACAGAGACATGACAGGGACAGAGCATACAGAGACATGACAGGGACAGAGCATACAGAGACATGACAGGGACAGAGCATACAGAGACATGACAGGGACAGAGCATATAGAGACATGACAGGGACAGAGCATACAGAGACATGACAGGGACAGCGCATACAGAGACATGACAGGGACAGAGTATACAGAGACATGAGAGGGACAGAGTATACAGAGACATGAGAGGGACAGAGTATACAGAGACATGACAGGGACAGAGTATACAGAGACATGACAGGGACAGAGTATACAGAGACATGACAGGGACAGAGTATACAGAGACATGACAGGGACAGAGTATACAGAGACATGACAGGGACAGAGTATACAGAGACATGACAGGGACAGCGTATACAGAGACATCACAGGGACAGAGTATACAGAGACATGACAGGGACAGCGTATACAGAGACATGACAGGGACAGCGTATACAGAGACATGACAGGGACAGAGCATACAGAGACATGACAGGGACAGAGCATACAGAGACATGACAGGGACAGAGCATACAGAGGCATGACAGGGACAGAGCATACAGAGGCATGACAGGGACAGAGCATACAGAGGCATGACAGGGACAGAGCATACAGAGACATGACAGGGACAGAGCATACAGAGACATGACAGGGACAGAGCATACAGAGACATGACAGGGACAGAGCATACATAGACATGACAGGGACAGAGCATACAGAGACATGACAGGGACAGCGTATACAGAGACATGACAGGGACAGAGTATACAGAGACATGACAGGGACAGAGTATACAGAGACATGACAGGGACAGAGTAGGGGTATACAGGGGTGTGTGCGGGGTATACAGGGGTATAGAGGGGTGTGTGCGGCAGAGTATAGAGGAATGCAGTGGTTAAAAAAAAAAAATCATGCTCACCTCTCCCCGAGCCCCCGCCGTCTTCCTGCAAGCTGCCGGTGGCTCCCGGTGGCTTCCGCAGGCTCCCGGTCTCTGCAGAGGTCTTCTTCTGCACTACAGGACCTGTGGTGATGTCACAGTCACGTGACACCAGGTTACCATGTAACCTGGTGTCACGTGACTGTGACATCACCGCAGGTCCAGTAGTGCAGAAGAAGACCTCTGCAGAGACCAGGAGCCTGCGGAAGCCACCGGGAGCCACCGGCAGCTTGCAGGAAGACGGCGGGGGCTCGGGGAGAGGTGAGCATGATTTTTTTTTTTTTTTAACTGTAGTTAGGCTGCGGCTCGCGATGACGCAAAGGAGTCTGGGATTCGGCTACAGTGCCCAAATTCCAAACTCCCGATTATATAAGTAGATAATACATTACAGAGGTGTAACTAGGTTTTCTGGCACCCAGGGCAAAGATTTATATAATATACCTCATAATGTGTGCCTGCCTGATGTATACATATATACACCTCATAGTGTGAGTGTGCCTGCCTGATGTATTATACACTTAGGGCCAGAAATATTTGGACAGTGACACAATTTTCGCGAGTTGGGCTCTGCATGCCACCACATTGGATTTGAAATGAAACCTCTACAACAGAATTCAAGTGCAGATTGTAACATTTAATTTGAAGGGTTGAACAAAAATATCTGATAGAAAATGTAGGAATTGTGCACATTTCTTTACAAACACTCCACATTTTAGGAGGTCAAAAGTAATTGGACAAATAAACATAACCCAAACAAAATATTTTTAATATTTTGTTGCGAATCCTTTGGAGGCAATCACTGCCTTAAGTCTGGAACCCATGGACATCACCAAACGCTGGGTTTCCTCCTTCTTAATGCTTTGCCAGGCCTTTACAGCTGCAGCCTTCAGGTCTTGCTTGTTTGTGGGTCTTTCCGTCTTAAGTCTGGATTTCAGCAAGTGAAATGCATGCTCAATTGGGTTAAGATCTGGTGATTGACTTGGCCATTGCAGAATGTTCCACTTTTTTGCACTCATGAACTCCTGGGTAGCTTTGGCTGTATGCTTGGGGTCATTGTCCATCTGTACTATGAAGCGCCGTCCAATCAACTTTGCAGCATTTGGCTGAATCTGGGCTGAAAGTATATCCCGGTACACTTCAGAATTCATCCGGCTACTCTTGTCTGCTGTTTATGTCATCAATAAACACATGTGACCCAGTGCCATTGAAAGCCATGCATGCCCATGCCATCACGTTGCCTCCACCATGTTTTACAGAGGATGTGGTGTGCCTTGGATCATGTGCCATTCCCTTTCTTCTCCAAACTTTTTTCTTCCCATCATTCTGGTACAGGTTGATCTTTGTCTCATCTGTCCATAGAATACTTTTCCAGAACTGAGCTGGCTTCTTGAGGTGTTTTTCAGCAAATTTAACTCTGGCCTGTCTATTTTTGGAATTGATGAATGGTTTGCATCTAGATGTGAACCCTTTGTATTTACTGTCATGGAGTCTTCTCTTTACTGTTGACTTAGAGACAGATACACCTACTTCACTGAGAGTGTTCTGGACTTCAGTTGATGTTGTGAACGGGTTCTTCTTCATCAAATAAAGTATGCGGCGATCATCCACCACTGTTGTCATCCGTGGACGCCCAGGCCTTTTAGAGTTCCCAAGCTCACCAGTCAATTCCTTTTTTCTCAGAATGTACCCAACTGTTGATTTTGCTACTCCAAGCATGTCTGCTATCTCTCTGATGGATTTTTTCTTTTTTTTCAGCCTCAGGATGTTCTGCTTCACCTCAATTGAGAGTTCCTTTGACCGCATGTTGTCTGGTCACAGCAACAGCTTCCAAATGCAAAAGCACACACCTGGAATCCACCCCTGACCTTTTAACTACTTCATTGATTACAGGTTAATGAGGGAGACGCCTTCAGAGTTAATTGCAGCCCTTAGAGTCCATTGTCCAATTACTTTTGGTCCCTTGAAAAAGAGGAGGCTATGCATTACAGAGCTATGATTCCTAAACCCTTTCTCCGATTTGGATGTGGAAACTCTCATATTGCAGCTGGGAGTGTGCACTTTCAGCCCATATCTATTATATAATCGCGAATCGCAAAAGCGCCCCTCTCGGCGCTACTTCCGGTGTCGTCATGTGGATACGCGCGAAGCAGTTTTAAGCCGACTCGCAATGGCCGCCAATGCCGCCTCTGCTCCCCGCTACCCACAACTCCCACCCCAATGTCCGCACAGCCCCCTCCATGTCTACACAGCCCCCCCATCTCCGCACAGCCCCCCCATCTCCGCACAGCCCCCCCCATGTCCGCACAGCCAGCCCCATGTCCGCACAGCCACCCCGCAACAAAACCACACCAACCAATGTCCGCACAGCCCCCCATGTCCGCACAGCCCCCCCATGTCCACACGGCCCCCCCATGTCCACACGGCCCCCCCATGTCCGCACAGCCCCCCCCCAATATCCGCACACCCACCCCCATGTCCGCACAGCCACCCCGCAACAAAACCACCCCCACCAATGTCCTCACAAACCCCCCCATGTCTGCACAGCCCCCCCATCTCCGCACAGCCCCCCCCATGTCCGCACAGCCACCCCCATGTCCGCACACCCACCCCCATGTCCGCACGCCCCCGCAACAAAACCACCCCCACCAATGTCCGCACAGCCCCCCCATGTCTGCACAACCCCCACATCTCTGCACAGCCCCCCCATGTCCGCACACCCACCCCGCAACAAAACCACCCCCACCAATGTCCGCCCGCAACAAAACCACACCCACCAATGTCCGCACAGCCCCCCATGTCCGCACAGCCCCCCCATGTCCACACGGCCCCCCCATGTCCACACGGCCCCCCCATGTCCGCACAGCCACCCCCAATATCCGCACACCCACCCCCATGTCCGCACAGACACTCGCAACAAAACCACCCCCACCAATGTCCGCACAGCCCCCCCAACTCCGCACAGCCCCCCCCCCCATGTCCGCACAGCCACCCCCATGTCCGCACAGCCCCCCCCATGTCCGCACAGCCCCCCCCATGTCCACACAGCCCCCCCATGTCTGCACAGCCCCCCCCATGTCCACACAGCCCCCCCATGTCTGCACAGCCCCCCCATCTCCGCACAGCCCCCCCCCATGTCCACACAGCCCCCCCATGTCCACACAGCCCCCCATGTCCACACAGCCCCCCCCAATATCCGCACACCCACCCCCATGTCCGCACAGCCACCCCGCAACAAAACCACCCCCACCAATGTCCTCACAGCCCCCCCCCCAATGTCCGCACAGCCCCCCCCGCCAATGTCCGCACAGCCCCTATCCTCTAAGCCCCGCCGCACCTAAGCCCCTACCCCCCCTACCCCCTAAGCACCGACGCACCTAAGCCCCGACCCGCCGCACCTAAGCCCCTACCCCCTAAGCCCCGCCGCACCTAAAAGCCCCGCCGCACCTAAGCCCCTACCCCCTAAGCCCCGCCGCACCTAAGCCCCTACCCTCTAAGTCTAAGTCCGCCGCACCTAAGCCCCTATCCCCTAAGCCCCGCCGCCTCCTAAGCTCCCGCCGCTTTCCCCCGCCGCTGTCGCTAACACCTAAGGCCCTACACCCCAAGCCCCCGCCGTCCCCTAACCTAACGCCCCCGTCGATCACTTACATGCCTTCTTAGTCATCTGATCGTCCGTCCGATCCACAAGTCCTCCGTCCGGCCAGGCGTCCTCTTCCTCCGGCCCCGCCGGTCTTCTCTCTTCTTTCCGCCATCTCCGACTCTTCGTCCGGCCTCTGTCTTCTTTCCGCCAACTTCCAGCTCCGACGTCCTCTTCACTTCTCATTGACATAGAATGGACGAAAAATCCGCCATTCTATGTCTATGACATGTGAGCCGCTCTTCTGATTGGTCGCTGTTTACTGCCCTCAGCCAATCAGAAGAGCTACTCATTTCCCATTCACATACATTACCGGTGTGTCGCCAATTTTATGGCCGCCCTCCTGGTTCTATTTGTCGGCCCTAAAATCGCGGACACACCGCTAATGCATGTCTATGGGCAGTCAAGCCGATTTCTGATTGGACGCCGACCAATCAGAATTCGCCCTCACTGCCCATAGACATACATTAGCGTGTGTCCGCGATTTTGGGGCCGACAAATAGAACCAGGAGGGCGGCCATAAAATCGTCGACACACGCTAATGTATGTCAACCAATAAATTTAATAATAAAAAAAATAATTAATTAATATTTAAAAAATAATAAAAAAATAATTAAAAAATAAATAAAAATAAATAAAAAAAAAAAAAAGGTAATAATATGAGCCTTTCAGCGGACCTGAAGGAGAACTGTGTCTCAGGCTCACTTAAAATAACTAATAAATTTAATAATAAAAAAAATAATTAAATAATATTTAAAAAATAATTAAAAAATAATTAAAAAATAAAAAAAATAAATAAAAAATAATATAAAAAAAAAAAAGCCTAATAATATGAGCCCTTTCAGCGGACCTGAAGGAAAACTGTGTCTCAGCTCAGCTCATTAAATACTAATAAATTTAATAATAAAAAATATTAATAAATTTAAAATAATAAAAAAACAAAATAATAAAAAATAATAAAAAATATAATAAAACAAAAAAAAAAGGCTAATAATATGAGCCATTTCAGGACCTGAAGGAGAACTTTCTCAGCTCGTCACTTAAAAATAACTAATAAATTTAATAATAAAAAATATAATTCAATAATATTAAAAATATAATAAAAATAATTAAAAATAATAATAAAAAAAATTAAATATAAATAAAAAATAAGAATAAAAAAAAAAATGCTAATAATAATATATTACGCTAATAAAATGCTATTAATGCTAGTAATTATCTATAATGTAATAATAATGCTATAATCTAATAATTATGCTAATATTTATTATTAATCTAATAATAATTATTAATAATAATTATATAATGGTAAATAAATATTAAAAAATAATTTTGCTATAATTATATTAATCTATAATGCTAATAATAATGCTATTAATGCTAATAATTATGCTATTAATGGTAATAATAAATGCTATTAAGCAAATAATTATGCTATAATTCTATTATTAATGCTATTATGCTAATAATAATGCTAATTAATGCTAATAATTATGCTATTAATGGTAATAATTAATGCTATTAATGCAAATAAATTCTATAATGCTATTATTAATGCTATTAATGCTAATAATTATGCTATTAATGCTAATAATTATGCTATTAATGGTAATAATAATGCTATTAATGCAAATAATATTGCTATTTAATGCTATTATTAATGCTATTAATGCTAATATTTATGCTATTAATGCTAATATTATACTATAATCTAATAATTATGCTATTAATGGTAATAATAATGCTATTAATGCAAATATATTGCTATTAATGCTATTATTAATGCTATTAATGCTAATAATTAATGCTATTAATGCTAATAATTATGCTATTAATGGTAATAATAATGCTATTAATGCAAATAATATTGCTATTAATGCTATTATTAATGCTATTAATGTAATAATATGCTATTAAGCTAATATTATGCTATTAATGCTAATATATTAATGCTATTAATGCAAATAATATTGCTATTAATGCTATATATTAATGCTATTAATGCTAATAATTAATGCTATTAATGCTAATAATTATGCTAATAATTATGTTATTAAAATGTATTAATGCAAATATATTGCTATTAATGCTATTATTATGCTATTAATGCTAATAATTATGCTATTAATGCTAATAATTATGCTATTAATGGTAATAATAATGCTATTAATGCAAATAATATTGCTATTAATGCTATTATTAATGCTTTATCAATTAATGCTATAATTAATTATGCTATTAATGCTAATTATACTATTAATGCTATTATTATGCTATTAATGCTAATATAATGCTATTAATGCAATAATTATGCTATTTATTTATTATTAATGTATAATGCTAATAATGCTAATAATTATGCTATTAATGGTAATAATAATGCTATTAATGCAAATAATATTGCTATTAATGCTATTATTAATGCTATTAATGCTAATAATTATGCTATTAATGCTAATATTAATGCTAATTATGGTAATAATAATCATATTAACGCTATTAATAATGCTATTAAGGCTAATAATCATGCTATTTATGCTATTCAAAATGCTATTAATGCTAATAATATTGCTATTAATGCTCTTTATGCTAATAGTAATGCTATTAATGTAATTATTTATGCTATTAATTCTATTATATATGCTATTAATGCTATTAATAATGCTATTAATGCTATTAATAATGTTATTCGTGCTATTAATAATACTATTAATGCTATTAATGCTAATATTAATGCTATTAATTGTATTATTAATGCTATTAATGCTATTAATAATGCTATTAATGCTAATAATAATGCTATTACTGCTAATAATAATGCTATTAATGCTAATAATTATGCTATTAATGCTACTATTAATGCTAATAATGCTAATAATAATCATATTAACGCTATTAATAATGCTATTAAAGCTAATAATCATGCTAGTTATGCTATTCAAAATGCTATTAATGCTAATAATATTGCTATTAATGCTCTTTATGCTAATAGTAATGCTATTAATGCGATTAGTTATGCTATTAATTCTATTGTTTATGCTATTAATGCTATTAATAATGCTATTAATGCTATTAATAATGTTATTCATGCTATTAATAATACTATTAATGCTATTAATGCTAATATTAATGCTATTAATTGTATTATTAATGCTATTAATGCTAATAATAATGCTATTAATGCTAATAATTATGCTAATAATGCTAATAATAATCATATTAACGCTATTAATAATGCTATTAAGGCTAATAATCATGCTATTTATGCTATTCAAAATTCTATTAATGCTAATAATTTTGCTATTAATGCTCTTTATGCTAATACTCATGCTATTAATGCGATTATTTATGCTATTAATTCTATTATTTAGGCTATTAATGCTATTAATAATGGTATTAATGTTATTAGTAATGCTATTAATGCTATTCATGCTAATATTAATGCTATTAATTCTAATAATCATGCTATTAATCCTATTAATAATGCTATTAATGCTATTTTTAATTCTATTAATGCTATTAATAATTTTATTAATGCTAATAATGCTATTACTCCTCATAATAATGCTATTAACGCTATTATTAATGCTATTTATGGTAATAATGCTATTAATACTAATAACAATACTATTAATAGTACTATTATTGCTGTTAATAATGCTATTAATGCTAATAATAATGCTGTTAATGCTAATAATTATGCTACTAATGGTAATAATAATGCTATTAATGCAAATAATATTGCCACGTTCTAGAATCCCGATGCATTTGCATCGGGCTCACAGCTAGTTATATATATAATTGTATTTCTGAACATGTTTTTGTAAACCGCTAAAATAACAAAACTTGTGTCACTGTCCAAATATTTCTGGCCCTAACTGTATACATATATACAACTGTGACCTCATAACTCTCCCTCCCAGCCCAGGACAGACGCCCCCAACCCCCCATGCCTCAGCCTGTTTTTGGTTTTTACAATTTAATTACACTATTCATGAAAATCCAGGCAGGACGCGACGACTCACAGTCAGGAAGAGGCAGGCAGGGCAGGAGCAGCTCCTCTTCTTATCTTCTCTCAGACTGTACGCGCGCGCGCACCGCACGCAGTGAGCCGGGGCCGGGGGTGGGAACTGCTGTCAGGGGGTGGCCCGGACCAGCAGGGCAGGGGTTCAATTGTGCAAGCGCCGCGCCGGCCGTGCACAGACAATTTGCAGGGGCAGGCGGAGCGGAGGAGATTAGCGCCGGTGCTGCAGTGCTGCCGGACGCCTGATGATGGCGCTTGCGGCGGCGCCCCCTCTGAGTTGTGCCCGGGGCAAAGGATCCGGCTGCACCACCCTAGATATGCCACTGATACATTATAATAAAGTGCTAAATGTGCTGGTAGTACTCTTCTTTAAGTTAATAGTATTATTGCATATTATTATATTTATTACACATCTTGTCACAAATGTGAGTTGCTATAGATATATTACATGTGTACTCTTATTACTTGTTTTTTTTATATATATATAATCAACCCTTCTCCCTGGGTTTACCTATGTGTGCCCTTTTCTGGGCACTCACACAGGGTCACCTATTAACTCAGGCAGGCAGTATACGGCGTATAAACACCGTCACTCCCTCCCAGGCAAGTCTAGGCATCCACAAGGTACCAGTTTCCAAATCTAATATAGACAATATAAGTGGTAAACACTCCTCACCTTATCTTTTCACCATAAATATAAATGTAAAATATACAAAAGACAGAGGGTAATGTTAATAATATTTATTGTTTTTTTCATATCAAAGTGCTTATAGTGCTTACTATATCGTGCAATTATTACACTAGCATAATATTATACTATACCAGTGTCTTAAATATACAAAATTTTAATAATAATAATAATAATAATCATAATAATAATAATATATATCAGTGTTTTAAGTGTATTTAAAGGGAACCAACCACCCCAAATTACCCCTCCGGACTGTTAATATGTGTCCCTACACCCAGCACACACATTTGGGGCAATCGTTTTTGCTAAAAAAACTGTTTAGGAGAAGCTAAGATATCTGTTTATAAAGTTTAATAACTTCTGACGATTGGGTGTTACCTAGCTTTGTCCACGTGCAGTGTTCGTGCTCGTCATCTTCCTCTCCCCCTCCCCTCTCACTTTCTAAGAGCCTGGCCGCGTCATGAAAGGGGCGGGGCTAAATCGCGTCATGAAAGGGGGCGGGGCTCGTCGCGATTTAGCCCCGCCCCTTTCATGACGCGGCCAGGCTCTTAGAAAGTGAGAGGGGAGGGGGAGAGGAAGATGACGAGCACGAACACTGCACGTGGACAAAGCTAGGTAACACCCAATCGTCAGAAGTTATTAAACTTTATAAACAGATATCTTAGCTTCTCCTAAACAGTTTTTTTTAGCAAAAACGATTGCCCCAAATGTGTGTGCTGGGTGTAGGGACACGTATTAACAGTCCGGGGGGGTCATTTGGGGTGGTTGGTTCCCTTTAAGTGTTTCTAGGGTACACTATAGCCAATCAACTTCATAGAGCCAGTTATTTGGATAATCCAGTTATTGGATATTCCTCCTCCTCCACTGGCAACACATGGCATCAAAAGTGCTGTAAAATACTAAATACCATTATCATCATACCAAAATCTCCAACAAAGTGACTAGTGATACAATATTACACGTGACATATGTCAGATTAATGAACAAATTATTGAGCTACATTCAACTTAAAATCTACATTTAAACCATTAGGTTTCATTCAAAGTGTTCAAGCGCCTGATCCATTGTAATTCTTTTACATGCAGCATCTTAGTCCTATCTCCCCCTCTTCTTAAAACTGGTACGGTATCAATAATTCGAAATTTCAGATCTCTTTCAGTTTGTTTCATCTCGGTGAAGTGTTTAGGTACTGGGAGGTCCATTCTTTTCTTTCTTATAGTGTTCCTATGTTGTCCAAATCTAACTTTGAAATCTAATGTGGTCTCTCCCATATACCATAGCTTGCACGAACACTTCAACAAATAAATTACGCAATCAGTTGTACTTGTTAAAAATTGGGTGATTTTATACACTTCTCCAGTCTGCGGATGACTAAATTCCTGCCCCTTCAACATATGTACACAATTAACACAAGAGATGCACGGGTAGCAACCCACTCTTGTGTTACGTGTAAGGGTCATCTGTTTAGTAGTTTTTATAGGACCAAAATCCGATCTTACCAGCATGTCTTTCAAAGTTTTACTTTTTTTTTATAGGATAAGAGGGGTTTATTCCTAAACTCTTCTATCTCTGGCAAACAATTTGATAATATGTGCCAGTGTCTCAAAACTACTTTAGCTATTTCCCCAGATTCTTCTCCAAACTTCTAACAGTCTAACAGTAACATGGATTATAACATCCTCCACCTGGGACATGGCATCAATTAAGAAGGTTTGCATTAATATTATAAGAGATTTAAAGATAATAATGCACAAATGTATGTAATAAGTAATGGTGTATATCATACGGGTATTAAGGAGATGGGTTTGTAAATACAAATATAGATGGATGATATGTACAGTGTGAAGTACCGCCAGCATGGTCCCCATGGCCGGGGCGCATCACATGCAGGATCAGGGTATGATCCTGTTCACACTGGCCGGTTTTATAAGTGATGTCGCTGTGTGAACCTATCCGGAACACGAGGTGTTAAATCTGAGTGTGAGTGCTGTGGATCTGAAATATTCATAAGCCTAATGAGCGGCTGTGAGTGGCTCATGAGATCGATGAGGCCCCTGAGGAAAGTAATGGGTGCTGATTGCTGACAGCCCAGGTGGGTGTGTCCTGAGTAGTTGCAGCTCAGGTGGATGTGTCAGAGTGGGCGTGGCAGGCACGATAAGAGCCTGCCAGCTGAGTGATTGGGAGAGTGCGCAGACTCTTGTCACTCAGCCTGAGACCAGAGAGAGATGATGAGCCAGTCTGTGTGAGGGACTGAAAGATATAGTCCAGACTGCCATGAGGAGAGATGGTGAAGGGAGCGAGCTAGCTCCATGCCGGTAGCCAGGACCGTGGTCGTTTCAGCACCTGGAGTGGGGGAAGCTGTGGCTGACCTGGTGGACGCTGGACTGGACGTGGGGTGAAACACGTCCGGGAAGGAGCCTGTGGGGAGGCTTGGCCAACCAGTGACCATAGTAGCGAGACCGGATCCGTGCCCGGTAAGAAAGCAGTTCCTGTATGCTTGAGTGAACTGTGCACCCTGTACGTGAAATGTACCAGGCGGGCATAGCTGCCCTTAGGTCCGACTAGATAGTCAGTGAGGGACCTGTTGAACTATATGTGTATGGTATGGCTTAGGTAGAAAGGCCATGTACAGTGTCTGTGGGAGTGACCCAGCTGGAGTGTGGATGGTGTTGGAGGCGTTCCGTCCCTGTGGGAGAAGAGGGAGGCTTGGCCTGCTGCTTGCATTGGGTACCTGTCCCTCAACCACGGCCTCTAATAGTGTGGGTGAGCCTGTGGCTAGACACAGGGGTTAATAGGGCTCCCATAGTAGGTAACGGATGGTTTTCCCAGGTACTAAGGTTTGCCAATCCCTGTGATGGACCCAGAAGAGCCACAGTCCATGGATGTTTATATGATGGGCTGTGAGCATGTGGAAGGATGCGTGTGATCCATGGATGTTTATATGATGGATCACCTGCAGTGTGTAAGAACCCGGTCAGGCTGGTGCCTGTATTCCGGGGTGGTGTGGAGCTGGGGAAGTAAAGCCAGGCGGCTGGTTCCGCCATTGGGACCCACAGGGCCCGTTGATAGATATAGATAGTAACTTATGTCTGGTTAAATGTATATGGAACGTGTAGATAGGCCGGAGGCCGTAGCCACCACGGGAGCGGTTGTTAGTGCTCCAATGGGGACAGAGAGGTGGTTAAAGGTCCCGGGTAACTATAAGACGTGTTCATGGTAATATGCAATATATGTGTTATGTAATGTTATATGTAAATGTATGGTGTATTTATGTAGGGTGTTTATAATCAATGTACAATGTGTCAAACATGCTCCCCGGGTTATGTTATTAATATGTGAAAAATAAACGGGTAGACATTGGTTAAATTATAAATACGTGTTTAACAAAAACTTCAAAACCATATCATGCCATAGCAAATTAATCAATTTCATGGTTACAAAACGTCCACTATAAGGGCACGTTTTAATGGACTATATAGGAAACACTCCATCAATCTACAAAATAAGTGCAAGCACTAGGGAGTTGATGTTTCATAAAAATTGACACTTTATTAAACATATAAAGTAACAGACAGTACACCGTTAAAAGATTAAGTATTTTTGTGGATGAATCCAGATATGAACCACATAGAGGTGATTGCACACTCAGGGCCCCTTTACACACGGCTACATTTCTTGGGTGGCTACAGGTAACTTACTGGTTGCAGTGAAATCATGGATACAAGGTTCTATCTTGTTGCTGTGTACAAATGGAATCATCTCTCCATGATTTCACTGCAACCAGTAAGTTACCTGTAGCCACCCAAGAAATGTAGCCGTGTGTAAAGGGGCCCTCAGGGTAACACAATATTGCACCTTATAATACCAAGTGGTTAGTCTCATTCATTATCATGGGAGAGATCAGTGGTAGAACACAATCGCTCAATCACTAGTTTACTCACCCATAATGTTTGTGCTGTTCCCTGGTCCAGTCAGTGCCCTCAGCTGTGGCCCCCCTACGACCTTTTCGCATTGTGGATTCATCCACAAAAATACTTCATCTTTTAACGGTGTACTGTCTGTTACTTTATATGTTTAATAAAGTGTCAATTTTTATGAAACATCAACTCCCTAGTGCTTGCATTTATTTTGTAAATACGTGTTTAGTAGTGATGGGCGAATCCTAAATTACTCGGAATCGCTTGACTCTAGCGAGTCCGAGCCCGGGACTCGCTACTCGTTGCGAGTCTAGCGAGTCCAATGTTAATGAATGGGGAAGCGAGTAATAGTGAGTAATGTGTGATTTAAAAATCGCAGATGTGTCTCGGAAAGCGCTCGCATTGCCGTGTCGGAAGCCCCACTCGCAACTGTATTTTGCTGCTGTCTCCGAGGCCAAATTCGCATGTGTTTGAGGCGAGGCAAGCGATTTTCTGCAGCAAACCCCATGCTTTTTGCAAACAGGAAATAAGCCGACTCGAGCTGCCTGGCTGGACGCGCAGAAACACACCGAGCAAGCATGGCCCCTGTCAACACCCTGCAATTAATTGCTCTGGTGGAGGCTCGGCCCCTGCTTTGGCTGCCCACTGACCCTGCCTATGGGGATAATTTCCAGCGGACTACAGCCTGGAGGAAGATCGCTCAGGTCGTGTTCCCTACGTTTCATTGCTGTGGCCATGATGCACAGAGCAATATGGGTGAGTTAAATGTGTTCACACCAGTGGCGTAGCTAGCCTTCACCGGGCCCCGGGGCAAGATCACCGCCCAGGCCCCCATCTTGCACACTCACCGCCGTGCGTCTGCTCTGGTGCACACTCACTGCCGTGCGTCTCTGCCGTCTGCTCTAGGAGGAGAGGAGGGGCGGGCAGAGCTGCAGGAGACAGGAAGTCCCGCCCTCCCTCCGCTCCGGCCGCGCGGCGGCCGGCTGCCAGCACGGGGCCCCCAGGGGGGCCCAGCAGGCCCCTCATGCCGGGGGGGCCTGGGGCGATCGCCCCACTGCCCCCCCACTAGCTACGCTACTGGTTCACACGTTATATTGCATTTACCGTATATAGTCGTGTATAAGCCGACCCCTGTATAAGCCGACCCCCCTACTTTAGCCCCAAAAAACTGGGAAACCATATTGACCGCTATCCTTGTATACAGCGGCTATCACTGTTAGACAGCCCCCCAGCAGAGTATACAGCTCCACCTGCAGAGTATACAGGCCTCGCAGTGTGTATACATGCCCTCGATATTAGGGTATACACACCCCCGTGGGTATACAGGCCCCCAGCAGTGGGTATACAGGGCCCCCAGTAGTGGGTATACAGGGCCCCCATAGTAGGGTATACAGCCCCCCATGGGTATACAGGCCCCCAGCAGTGGATATACAGGGCCCCTGTGGGTATACAGGGCCCCCATAGTAGGGTATACAGGGCCCTCAATGTGTTATCATGCGCCATCGCATGGTTGCCTATATTTGTATGGGGTCACAATAGTACACTTAGTTTAAGGGCTGGTCCTCCTGGCTCTGAAGGCCAGGGGATTGGGTGTATATAAATACCACTAATGAGCGGAGTCTGGTGCCCGCACTAATACATTCTCTATGCTGTTGACATGTGCCCTGCCCCATTTGTGATTGTTGCCATGTGAGCTCAATGTCCGTAATGCTGTTGATGATGTTCCACACTGTCGTGTCACTGTACCTTGTATACACATTACAAACACAACATGAATAAAATGTTATTGTTGATTTGTACACATACTTTTAGTGTTTCAAATGTTACAGAGGTCTAAACCCGGTTTGAAATCATTTCACAGTTGACCAGATTATGAAGCGGTGGAGGAGCTGCTGGGACCAACACAAGCGGCAACACTGCAAGATCATGGAGGGGGGACCGGAAGCTGCTCCAGGGACGATCTATTGCCACTACGACCGGCTGTCCTTCCTAGAACCGGTGGCCCGTATGCCAAGGTATGTGTCTGCTGCACTGTTGTTTACTATTATTGTTATTATTATTTATTTATATAGCGCCATTAGGTTCCATGGCACTTTACATGAGGATAAGGGTTAACGACAAAAAACAGTACATGAAGACAATCAGGTCATACAGGTACAAGAGGACCCTGTCCACGAGGGCACACAGTCTACGTATGAAGCTCTATAATGAGTGTGCTGGTTTACATACCCACACTGGGGTTTGTTTCTGCCATGGTGCAACACAATTCTATTACCTTTGGCAATGATCCAGGATATACACATTTATAGTCACATTGTGACTTTGGGACAAATAAGCAATATTCTGCAGGGTGGTCGGAAACAATGTTCCGTGACCTCACAATTAGCTATTATTGTTGGCATGTTTGTGGAACAAAGCCATGTTCTTCCCTGCAATGGCCTCTAAGGTGTGTGGCCTTGTCTGGTTTGCCTGTCATAAGCCTCATTTGTATCAGTTCCTAATGGCCTCGACTTGCATAAGGGCCACATACATCCCTACACGTTTAGTTGTGGGTGTTTTTTTCGGCTAAATAACGTTGCAAGGATATACCCCTTTTGCACTAAACTGTTTGTACACCATCCCAGATTGTTGACAAAGTCACAGACATTTCAGGACATACCCTGTATCACTACAAATACGTGTGGTTCAGTTTTCCCATGGGTATATTTGGGCCTGCAAGGTGATGGTGTAGATATTAGGGCCCACATGTGAATTTAAGTTTTTTTGTCGTTAACTCATGGGCACATTACGAATCCTCCGGAAAACATAGTGTATTAATGCTGTATAAAATCAAACTAAAGAGGGCCATATTTTAAGTGCAACAGGCTTTTATGTCCAAGGTCCTTTAGGAAACCCGAGGTTTGCCCTTGCTGCTCCCGGTTTTTTGTTTGGCCCCGTTGGAATAACTGTAAAACTGTCCATCTGTGCATACCACCTTGTTTGGCACCAACGATGTGTGACCTGCTGCTCAAAAACAACCCCATACTCTATGTCCATTACAGTCGTTTCAAATGCCAAGCCATCTGTTTAGTGTGTTTTTTTTACCAAAACATTCCTGATTAGCATACATGGCAGCAACAAGGAGTGTAGGCCACTAACGCCGAATGCTCATGTGTCACCTATGCTGCAGGACTCCATTTCCTGTCTTGCTCACCTGCCCTATAGATCTGGGTTATGTGCATTGAGACCAAGGCCGCCCACACTGTGTCTTTTTGTGTCCATCTGATGGCAAACAACCCTGAAGAATGTGTTTGCCTCACAGTGTCAGGCTATAGCTTTGTCCACATGAAGGTTCCACAAAAAGTCTAAGCAATAGTTGTGGCCACTAATATGTCTTCAAGTGACTACATAGCTGTCCTGCCTAAGGCAGGGCACAGTGTAATAGTGCGGACAAATTTTAAAATTTGTAATGTAATGGCAAAAAATCGTGGAGCAACACTACCCACACATACAATATTGTTTGAGGCATGAGCCAAAAATGTCCTTAATTTATTTGCTGCAATTCCATCTTAAGGGCAACAATGAAAAGACACAGAATACACAGCAGGGGCGGAACTACTGTGGTGCAACTGGTGCAGCTGCACCAGGGCCCCGAACAGCTAGGGGGGCCACTGAGGCTCCAGCGGCAGGTCCGTACCCCTGTCAGACAAGAGGGTGCGTGGTAGGTAGGGGCCCTGGCAGTAGTACCCTGCAGCATTCAATGTGAGGCCGGGGGGGGGGGAGCTGTCGGGTGTCAGCTCGCTCGCCCCCTTGCTCTCCCTCCCAACCTGTGTGGCCGGCGCCGAGTGCAGCGTCAGACTGTGGTGAGTCGGCAGCAGATCTCCATCTCCTGCACCTCGGTATCCCACAGTGCAGGAGATGGAGATCTGTTTTAGAAGCCACTAAACCTTTCCAAATGATTGATCACTGGTCGGAAGGAGGGGGGAGGTGAAGACCAGTCACATGCAATTTCAGCTGTGAAGATGCTGGTGAAGGCCGTGGTGCTGCTGCTGCTCGGGATCCTGGGGAGAAGGTAAATGCAGTGTGGTGACCGTGCCTGAGACTGACCATGCCTATGACTGAGGTGACCTGAAGACAGAGTTACCTTTATTCTCTGTTCTTGGGCAGTTCTGGCTTCCTGGGACTTGTAGTGCCACCTCCACTGAGCTCAGCACTGACTCACTAGAACTTGTAGAGTGACTTCTTATAATGCTGGGCTTTCTGGGACTTGATGTTTTGTCTCTGTATACACTATATAACTTTGTGCTGACTTTCTGGGAGTTTTAGTTCCATACTCTAGAGATCCTGAGTATGAATCCTCGGCCATCACTGTTAGGTGCAGCACTCAGACAGTCATTATAGGGGATGGGAGGCAGCCTACAGGGAGACACAGGCACAGAGAGGGGAGATACAGGGGAGAGACAGCATACTGCAGGGAAACAGCATACAGGGGAGAGACTGCGCACAGAGGAGAGACTGCGCACAGGGAGAGACTGCGCACAGGGGAGAGACTGCGCACAGGGGAGAGACTGCGCACAGGGGAGAGACTGCGCACAGGGAGAGACTGCGCAAAGGGGAGAGACTGCGCACAGGGGAACGACAGAGCACAGGGGAACGACAGAGCACAGGGGAACGACAGAGCACAGGGGAACGACAGAGCACAGGGGGAAGACAACATACAGGGGAAACGGCGTACAAGGGGGAGACACTATACAGGGGGCAGACACTATACAGGGAGCAGACAGCGTTTAGAGGGGTGACAGGTGCAAGAAAGCGTATAGGGGTGAGACAGGTGCAGAAGAGATAGTGTACAGGAGGTGACAGGTGTAGGGTTGAGGCAGCATACAGGAGAGACATGAGCAGTGAAGACATCAAACAGCGTGGAGATAGACAGCACACAGAGTGGGAGAGAGAGTGCACAGAGTGGAAGAGACAACGAACAGGGTGGAAGAGACTGACAGCACACAGGGTGGGAGACACAGTGCACAGGGTGGAAGAGACAGCACATGGTGGAGACAGGCACAGAGAGGAGAGAGATGTGCACAGAGAGGGGAGAGGCAGCACATGAGAGGGAGAGACAGGGATTATATTTATGGGTATTATATATAGATATATAAAATATAGTTCCCAGCCTTTACATTATATATATATCCAGCCAGTATGTGTTAAAGGGGCCCACTGAGACTCTTTCCATTGAGTCCCGGGGGAGGGCTGGGTGCCAGCTGCGCCGCACATCCGCAGCACTTTTCTGTTTTTCTGGCATTGAGTCCCGGGGGAAGTGCTGATAGGATACAGTGCCGCCCGCAGCGTTCTGGCTATCAGTAAGAAGGGGGGCGGGTGGGTTGCCGTTGGAGCAGCAGCATTCATTTCCGGCTCTTCCGTGGAGGCAGGAATCACACCCTCACCAGAGACAGTGAGCAAGTTGAGAATGCAGGGCTCCAGGTATGAGCCCCGGTCGGAGCAGGGCTTTGGTCTGGTGGGGAGGGAAACAGTCTGTCTCTGAACACAGCACTGCACACAAACATGATTCGAGGGGGGGGGCCCCGAAAAATTTCTTGCACCAGGGCCCACTACAGTCTGGGTCCGCCCCTGATACCCAGATACACTGAGTCAAAAAAGCGTGCACATGTTATGTTTGGCCTATGGTTTTGTTTCCAAACGCAACCCATTCACCAAATGTTTTCTATATTTACCCACAGAGCTGCTCACTACCAGATGCGGCGTCGGAACCCGCCACCACAGCTGCCTGAGGAGGCGAGGGAGGCCCCTGAACCACCACCAGAGGAGGAGGGAGTACCACCACCACCACCACCTCCGCCACCACCACCACCATCTTTGGGGCCACAGGAAGAAGAGGAGGATGAAGGGCCACACCAGCGGTCTCCCCAACAAAACCAAACTGTGGCCATCCAGCGTCCTCCACTGCCGACTGCCAGCAGTGTGGGGAGTCACCTGAACCCCAGCAGCCCTGCTCAGATCCCGGGGGCACCACAAGACCACAGAGGACAATGTAATGCTGACTTTGCAATACACATTGTAATAGATGCCTGTCGGCCCCCAAACCACCCTGGCCAGGTCTTTTCCTATTTGGAGGGGTGGCAGCAGTCGAGCGCAAACAGGCTAGACAGGCACACACCACGGCGGGACAGCTATGTGCCGACCCAGAGGCCTATCCAACATTTCTGGCCAACCAACATGGACCTCCCAACCCAAGGCCATTTCGAGACACCGGCCCAGATGACCCACCCTACAGGGTTACAAGCAGTGGGGGAGGCTATTCATGGGGCCCTGGACCTCCTCCAGGACCAGGGTGATGGTGGCCCGGTAGAGGCTACCCCACACAATTACCCCACCTACCACCAGCTGTAGGGTCAACTTTTTTTTTTTTTTTTTTTTTGTTATCTAGATAGTGCATTGCACTTTTTCTATTTGTTTTTTTTCTGTTTTATTTGTTTTTTGTTTTTTGCGTTTCTGAGCTTTCTAAAAGCTGACATCTTTGCTGACATCTTTGCACTTTTGACATAATATGTTTATTTCTGTTTAGTTTCGTAGCTTTTCGAAAGCTAAAAAAAAAAAAAAATCTGACATCTTTGCCATTAAGGCATAATAATACAGATTTAAAAAAAAAAATGCTTTGTGTCTGTCTTTTTTCAGGGAATGGATGCGTAGGTTGTTTTGTGGGTGGCCTTAAAGTCATCATCATTAGCAAGTACTTTACGGCCCGCATGGCGCATGAGGGCACCTTGGTTAGTATGTGTAAAATCATTACTGCACATACCAATGTTGCTAACAAAGAAATAGTGCCTGTGTTTGGGGGGGGGTTACTTAATGACTCGGTATGGCAACAACACTAGGAACACAGATGCGAGAGGCTGGGACGTCTACTTGCAACACAGCGCATCTACGCGTTATCTCCGTAGCGTACAGTGGGACCCTTCGCCAGGCTCCAGCAGGATCATAGTACAAGCAACGTCATCGATGCAGGCATAGGCTTGTTGCCTCAAAAAATTAGCCCAAGGGGCGGGATCAACTCTTTTTAGAAATAGAGGAGGGCGCGTGGCCCATACTATATTCTTGCTTGTCCTGAGAGCATAGGAGAAGCAACGTCTTCGATGCAGGCATAGGCTTGTTGCCTCAAAAAATTAGCCCAAGAGGCGGGATCAACTCTTTTTAGAAATAGAGGAGGGCGCGTGGCCCATGCTATATTCTTGCTTGTCCTGAGAGCATAGTACAAGCAACGTCTTCGATGCAGGCATAGGCTTGTTGCCTCAAAAAATTTGCCCAAGGGGCGGGATCAACTCTTTTTAGAAATAGAGGAGGGCGCGTGGCCCATGCTATATTCTTGCTTGTCCTGAGAGCATAGTACAAGCAACGTCTTCGATGCAGGCATAGGCTTGTTGCCTCAAAAAATTAGCCCAAGGGGTGGGATCAACTCTTTTTAGAAATAGAGGAGGGCGCGTGGCCCATACTATATTCTTGCTTGTCCTGAGAACATAGAAGAAGCAACGTCTTCGATGCAGGCATAGGCTTGTTGCCTCAAAAAATTAGCCCAAGGGGCGGGATCAACATATTTAAAATTAATGCAAGGCACTTGAGCCAAGCAATATGTTTTATTGCAGTTTGAGAAATGCCCACAATGCAGGCATAGGCTTGTTGCCTTAAAAAATTCAGCCAAGAGACTGTATTGGATTGTCTGACATAAATCAACGTTCAAAAATCATCACAAGTGCATGCATTATTAAAGTAACATTACTGACACTGATTGTGTAGTTTTGTTGTCATGCAGCAAGTTTAGCAGGAACATTAGTTATGAAATCTTCTTAGCAGAGGCACATTGTTTATCCTTTGTGTCAGAAGAGGACATAAAGTTTAAACCGCAGTCAGCCAAACATATCAAATTTGATAATGTCCCTCTAGGATTGGGTACTGTCGTCTGGAGGGGTTAAGAACTTTGATGATATCCAGTCCTTGTTAAACTTAATGAGAGTGAGTCTGTCGGCATTTTCTGTAGTCAGCCGTGACCTTCTATCAGTGACAATTCCCCCAGCGGCACTAAAAACACGCTCTGATGTCACACTAGCAGCTGGGCAGGCCAGCAACTCCAAGGCATACAAAGACAGCTCAGTCCAAGCGTGAAGCTTGGAAACCCAGTAATTAAAGGGTACAGAGGGGTCGGTTAAGAAGCTGGTAGTGTCACACACATACTCGTTCAACATGTTTGACAATGTTTGTCTCCTAGACAAGGGGACCATAGGCACAATCCGTTGCAGATTGGAAGGTCTGTTGAACATCGCCCAGTTGGTGGACATCTTACCACCACCTCTTCTTGACATTGTGGCCGTTTGTGTCCCTACCAAAGGCTGCTGTGGCAAAGAGCTGCTTGTTCGTGGTATAGCGGAGTCAGAGGGTGAAATTGACATTAAATTGTCAACAACAACACTTTTGAAATGATCCATCGTTAAGCCCCTTGGTGACTGCAACAGCAGCGATGGAAACTTGTCTTTGTAGCGTGGGTCAAGGAATGTTGACAACCAGTAGAGGTCGCTGTCATAGATGTTAATGACGCGTGGATCTTGGGACAGACATTGAGACATGAAGTCAGACATGTGTGCTAGGCTACAAAGACTCATGTCTTCTGTGTCACCTGACTGATGAACAATAGGCATCATGGTCTCAAAATTGGTCTCCGCCTCCTCCTCTTCAGCCCACCCATGCTGTACCGACATAAACCTGGGGTTGGGAGTTCCATCAGGGTGCACCTCAGTACCATGGAGAAATAAATCGTCTTCACCTTCCTCATCGCTGTTTTGTTCTGCAGCCAATGTTGCCGGCTGAAATTGGCTTTGCTGGCTCTGATCGTGGATGTTAAAATCTGGATCCATAGTCCTCCGCTGTGCCCTCAATGATTCTGTTTTAAGATTCAGGAGAGAATCTTTAAGCAAACAGAGCATGGGGATGGTGAGACTAATAATGGACTGATCACCGCTGACCAGTTTTGTGCAGTAATCGAAGTTCTCTAGAACCTCGCAAAGGTCAGCGATCCAGACCCACTCCATCGTACCAATGTGTCTTGTATTACTTCCTGGGTGACGGGCATGTTGCAGCTGATATTCCGCTATTGCCCTCTGCTGCTCATTGAACCTTGCCAACATATGGAATGTAGAATTCCATCGTGTGGGCATGTCGCAAATTAATCTGTGTTTGGGCAAATTAAATTGCTGTTGAAGGGCAGATAGACTTGCAAGTGCCGTGGATGAATGTCGGAAATGTCCGCAATTTCTACGCACCTTCTCTAGTAGGTCAGATAACTCAGGGTAATTTTTCAAGAATTTCTGAACTACAAGGTTCAGCACGTGAGCCATGCAAGGCACGTGTTGAAGGTTACCGAGCTTTATTGCTGCAACAAGGTTTCGTCCGTTATCACTGACAACAAGACCTGTTTGTAGTTGCAGTGGGGCCAGCCACTCATCTGTCTGTTGCTTAACACCTTTCCACAGCTCGGTTGCAGTGTGAAGTGTGTCACCTAGACAGATCAGCTTAAGAAGAGCCTGTTGTCGCCTGGCTGATGCAGTACAACAAAGCTCCCAACTTTGACGTGATGTTGCGGACAAATCAGCAGTGGTCAAGGAAGTAGAAGACGCACATTGTGTTGTTGAAGTATATGAGGACGCGGACACCCGGAATGATGTTGTGCCCGCTATTCGTGGAGTTGGTAGGATCGCAGATATTCCACTATTAGACTTTGGGACACTCTCGACAAGGTTGATCCAGTGAGCCGTTAGGGATATGTATCTGCCCTGTCTACAACTACTTGTCCAGGTGTCAGTTGTCAGGTGAACTTTTCCGCTCACAGCATTTGTCAGTGCACGCTTCAAGTTGTTAACCACTTGCTGATGTAACGCGGGTACGGCAGTACGTGAAAAAAAATTGCGACTGGGGACAGAGTATCGTGGTGCTGCCACAGCCAACAACTCCCGAAAAGCCTCAGTATCCACAAGCCTAAATGGCAGCATTTCTACTACAGCTAACAGCTTAGAAATTTGCGCTGTCATTTGTCGAGAAAAAGGGTGTGTGGATAGGTGCTTCCGCTGCCTCTCATACAGCTGTGGAACAGACAACTGGACATTTGGGCAGACTCACAAGTCACTTGACTACTGTCATATCTCTGGTCTAACGCAGCTTGTGAGGAGATCGTATGAGTAGGAGCTGCTGCATGAACAGTAGATGGTGAAGGACGATTCGGAGGTGGCCTAACGGTGTTGAGGTCAGAAGGCCCTGATGTCGAACCCTGATGGGCCAACCACTGACTTGGGTGCTTAAGAGTCATGTGCTTACGCATACTGCTGGTGCTCAAGCTTGCTTTGCCCTCGCCTCTGCTTAGCCTGGCATTGCAGATGTTACATATAACGACATTTGCTACTGATGGGCTATCTTTAAAACATTTCCAGACAATGGATGTTCGTGCTTTAGGTTGTGTTGTAGGAACTGGAGGATAAGTCTGGCCAACACAAACTGTAGACACAGTTTGGCCAACTGTTGTTAAAGTTGGGGCAACAGTTGGTACAGTTTGTGCAACAGTTGACACAATTTGGGCTACTATTGTCACAGCTTGGATTCTGGATAAAGGAGTAAGCCTGGGTGCTTTAGGCGGTGGTACATAACCACTTTCCTCCTCCTGGCTGCTCTGTTGGCTCTGCATGTCAAGTGTCCAGGTTGGATCAGTGGTCTCATCATCCACCCCCTCCTCCTCAAAGTCTTCTGGATAACGTGACTGTTCAGGCTGGCCAGATGAGATGTGTGTCTCATCATCATCATCATCCTCCACCTCCTGAGACAGTCTATGCCTTTGTTGAAAGGGACGTTCTTCAGGACGAGGTGAATCCAAACTTTGTCCATGAATGGAATGTACGTCTTGTTCAAGTATCTGGTCGGGCAGTGACAAAGAAAGGTCAGGTTGTATGAATGGCTGATAAGAACCAAATAAATCTTCCGAGTGTCCAAGTTCGCGGTCTACATTTTCCTCTGTCTGGTGATGGCTTGAGGAAATAGGAAGATTTTGGGGATTAGATGACCCAGCGTTGTCAGTAGCGGCACTTGAATATGGTGTCAAGGATGATTGTGTGCTGCCAGAACCAGTGGTTGAGGTCTTGTCAGCCATCCAAGATGTTATTTGGTTTTGCTCTTCCGGCCTCAAGACACGTTTTGGTTGAGTATTGGGAAATTTAGACAGCAGAAAGGTGGATCGATCAATCCTCGTCTGTCTACTTCTACCATTGCCTTGTTGCTCACGACTGCTATGGCCACGACCTCGTCCCTGTCCTTTTGCAGACTCTTTTTTGAGCATTTGGTGTTTTTGGGACATTGTTGACAAATGCACAGCCACCGAAATGGAGTTAGGTGTTGCTGTAGGCGTCACTTACTGGCGGGTTAAGTGTGTGCTAGCACTTGGCAGTGAAGCAGCACACTAGTCCCTTAAAAAATTAGAAAGTGCGCACAGCCACCGAGATGGAGTTTGGTGCTGCTGCAGGCGTCACTTACTGGCGGGTTAAGTGTGTGCTAACACTTGGCAGTGAAGCAGCACACTAGTCCCTTAAAAAATTAGAAAGTGCGCACAGCCACCGAGATGGAGTTTGGTGCTGCTGCAGGCGTCACTTACTGGCGGGTTAAGTGTGTGCTAACACTTGGCAGTGAAGCAGCACACTAGTCCCTGAAAAAATTAGAAAGTGCGCACAGCCACCGAGATGGAGTTTGGTGTTGCTGCAGGCGCCACTTACTGGCGGGTTAAGTGTGTGCTAGCACTTGGCAGTGAAGCAGCACACTAGTCCCTGAAAAAATTAGAAAGTGCGCACAGCCACCGAGATGGAGTTTGGTGTTGCTGCAGGCGTCACTTACTGGCGGGTTAAGTGTGTGCTAACACTTGTCAGTGAAGCAGCACACTAGTCCCTGAAAAAATTATAAAGTGCGCACAGCCACCGAGATGGAGTTAGGAGTTGCTGCAGGCGTCACTTACTGGCGGGTTAAGTGTGTGCTAACACTTGTCAGTGAAGCAGCACACTAGTCCCTGAAAAAATTATAAAGTGCGCACAGCCACCGAGATGGAGTTAGGTGTTGCTGCAGGCGTCACTTACTGGCGGGTTAAGTGTGTGCTAGCACTTGGCAGTGAAGCAGCACACTAGTCCCTGAAAAAATTAGAAAGTGCGCACAGCCACCGAGATGGAGTTTGGTGTTGCTGCAGGCGTCACTTAGTGGCGGGTTAAGTGTGTGCTAACACTTGGCAGTGAAACAGCACACTAGTCCCTGAAAAAATTAGTAAGTGCGCACAGCCACCGAGATGGAGTTAGGTGTTGCTGCAGGCGTCACTTACTGGCGGGTTAAGTGTGTGCTACCACTTGGCAGTGAAGCAGCACACACGTCCCTGAAAAAATTATTAAGTGCGCACAAGTAGTCGCACAAGTAGGTGGCATACGTGCTATTTGCAGCTAGGAGAGCAGCAACGCACTGATCTGCCACAGACAAATTAAAGCTGAAGGGGTTTTTAGGACCCAAAATCTATCAGCTGCAAAAAAATTGTAAATAGTACCTCAGCTAAGCTTCTGACTTCAGCTATTAGAACAGCTGAGTGACTAAGCGAAGCTATGAGGTCGCTCCTGGGAACACTGTAAGGCTGCATCTCCCTGCTTCCCTGCCTGCCTACAGTCCTCTACACAGTATTCCTCTGTCCTCCTGCTAGCTCTCACAAGAGCTGTTTGGGGTTAATATAAGGAATTTTTAAGGTTCCCTACACTGACTGACAATCCCTATGATCTGCTCCAGAATCTACCTCACCCTGCTCTAGCTCAGATCTTCAGGGAAATGTGCCCAAGATGGCGGTGGCAAGGCTTATATACAGCCATGCCTGTCATACATGACATAGGCATGACGATGGACAGCAGCCAATCATAGTCCTGCCACAACCAACATGGCTGTGGCATTACTGACTATGATTGGCTAACATGCTTGTCCATCTTCACAAGCTTTCTGACCTAACATGCTAGGCTGTCTTGGAAGCTTTGTCGGAACATAACAGATTCTGTATTCGCGAGTCCCGAATACAGAATGCAGGACTCGGATTCGTAGACTCGCTCAGAATCGCTAAGACTCGCTCAGACTCGCTCAGACTCGCTGCTGACAGCGGGTATCCGTGAAGCGGTGCGATTCTTTAAACGATTTTGGGGAGATTCAAGCTACATAGCGATGTGATATAGCGAGTCTAGCGAGTGAGAAAAAGTAAACTGACAAAACTAGGATTGCCATTGACTTGCATTGTAATGAGATATAGAAATTGGTTGCGCCACGCTGCTTTATGTTTTATATCCACCCTCTGTTAAGTCACCGTTACACTCACCTTTTCCTGTTGTGCTATCCGCACAACAGGGGGGCTCAAGTAGTGAGTGCACGGGGTCTCTCTCTGGACGGTGTGGATTTCTTTCCCTTTTTCCTCAGTGTCCGCCTGTGTAATTGCACGTGATCCGTCACGTGTTTTCCTCTCCTCCATTAGATTTGTCTTCTCCTCCAGAGCTGCTCCACCGCTCTCCCCATAGGGAGATGGATATGCAGGCAATGGAATAAAACAATGTTTGGGTGAGCGCTGGGATATGAAGATAGCTACACTTCAACAAGTATTTTACCTGTAAGTTTATTGTTCAAATCACACTAGGTCCTCTACCACAACATGTTTCGACGCTCAGGGTGTCTTCCTCAAGTGGATTGAGGAAGACGCCCTGAGCGTCGAAACATGTTGTGGGAGAGGACCTAGTGTGATTTGAACAATAAACTTACAGGTAAAATACTTGTTGAAGTGTAGCTGTCTTCATATCCCAGCGCTCACCCAAACATCGTTTTATTCCATTAACTTGCATTGGACTCGTTACTTTGCGAGTACTCGCTGGGAAACTCGCCGAGTACCGAGTCCTGCGAGTCCCTTACTACTCGCCGAGTAACGAGTCCTAGCGAGTGGATTCGCCCATCCCTAGTGTTTAGTCCTTATGCAAGCGGGTTCCCCGGGTGCTACCTCACAACAGTTATATGAAAAAGTTTGGGCACCCCTCTTAATCTGACTCTATTAGCACCATATTAATAGCCATCAGTATATATTATAAGTAACCAGTGCATTATGGTGCTATAAGAAACCAAGGAATAAGATCAGCAGGATATAAACAGTATAAGTTATAAAAATCTTAATTGCAAGGGCCCCGCACACAGATTTACCTTATTAAGGCTGTTTATGATGATTAGACGGGCTGTGAGGGGTTGTGGGACTGCACTGTACACATTGGCGTTCAGGAAGTAACAGTGCGCATGCCCAAGCCCCCTCCCAGCGTCATCGTTGCCACAGCAGCGATGTATGGAAGTCCCGCGCATGTGCATTAGAGCACCATATTAGTGCCCATAGCGCAGGGAGTTGTCAGAGACAATAGGGAAGTGTCCTCATGGCAACGTTATATAGAAAGTGCAAAAGTACTTAGAAGGTGTATTAATATACTAATAAAGAAGTATAACAATTAATCTAAAGCTCCAATGCATAAACACCTTTAATTTATATAAAATAAAAGGATAATGTGCTTTTAAAGTGTCTACAGTGCCATCTAGTGGAATGTTTATGAAATGGCGTCCATTAGAGTAAAAAGTGAGGAATATCACAATAAGTATTATTATTATTATTATTTATTTATATAGCGCCATTAGGTTCCATGGCGCTTTACATGAGGATGAGGGAGACAAGAACAAGTACACTAAATCTAGGGATTCTCCATGCTAGAATTTATATACAAATATATATACAGTCATATGAAAAAGTTTGGGCACCCCTCTTAATCTGACTCTTTTTTTTTTGTGTTTAAAATTGTCTTTTTGCAACAGCTACAGTGCCTACAAGTAGTATTCAACCCCCTGCAGATTTAGCTGGTTGACACATGCGGAATTAACTTGGCATTGTGACATTTGGACTGTAGATCAGCCTGGAAGTGGGAAATGCACTGCAGCCAAAAAGATTTTTTTTTTTTTTTTTTAAAGTGTTAAAAGTTAATTCAGAGGGTCATTTATTATTCAACCCCTCAAACCACCAGAATTCTGTTTGGTCCCCCTAAAGTATTAAGAAGTAGTTCAGGCACAAATAACAATGAGCTTCACATGTGTGGATTAATTATCTCTTTTGCGAGCCTTTTCTGACTATTTAAGACCCTCCCCAAACTTGTGAACAGCACTCATACATGGTCAACATGGGAAAGACAAAGGAGCATTCCAAGGCCATCAGAGACAAGATCGTGGAGGGTCACAAGGCTGGCAAGGGGTACAAAACCCTTTCCAAGGAGTTGGGCCTACCTGTCTCCACTGTTGGGAGCATCATCCGGAAGTGGAAGGCTTATGGAACTACTGTTAGCATTCCACGGCCTGGACAGCCTTTGAAAGTTTCCTCCCGTGCTGAGGCCAGGCTTGTCCGGAGAGTCAAGGCTAACCCAAGGACAACAAGGAAGGAGCTCCGGGAAGATCTCATGGCAGTGGGGACATTGGTTTCAGTCAATACCATGAGTAACGTACTCCACCGCAATGGTCTCCGTTTCAGACGAGCCCGTAAGGTTCCTTTACTTTCAAAGCATCATGTCAAGGCTTGTCTACAGTTTGCTCATGATCACTTGGAGGACTCTGAGACAGACTGGTTCAAGGTTCTATGGTCTGATGAGACCAAGATCGAGATCTTTGGTGCCAACCACACACGTGACATTTGGAGACTGGATAGCACTGCATACGACCCCAAGAATACCATCCCTACAGTCAAGCATGGTGGTGGCAGCATCATGCTGTGGGGCTGTTTCTCAGCCAAGGGGCCTGGCCATCTGGTCCGCATCCATGGGAAGATGGATAGCACGGCCTACCTGGAGATTTTGGCCAAGAACCTCCGCTCCTCCATCAAGGATCTTAAGATGGGTCGTAATTTCATCTTCCAACAAGACAACGACCCAAAGCACACAGCCAAGAAAACCAAGGCCTGGTTCAAGAGGGAAAAAATCAAGGTGTTGGAGTGGCCTAGTCAGTCTCCTGACCTTAACCCAATTGAAAACTTGTGGAAGGAGTTCAAGATTAAAGTCCACATGAGACACCCAAAGAACCTAGATAACTTGGAGAAGATTTGCATGGAGGAGTGGGCCAAGATAACTCCAGAGACCTGTGCCGGCCTGATCAGGTCTTATAAAAGACGATTATTAGCTGTAATTGCAAACAAGGGTTATTCCACAAAATATTAAACCTAGGGGTTGAATAATAATTGACCCACACTTTTATGTTTAAAATTTATAAAAATTCAACTGAGCAACATAACTTTTTGGTTTGTAAGATTTATGCTTCTATTAATAAATCCTACTCTCGTTTGCAGTTTGAAGGCTCTAACTTATTGGCATCTTATCAAACCAGCTAAATCTGCAGGGGGTTGAATACTACTTGTAGGCACTGTATTTCAGTGTGATATATGTAATAACTGATGGACACAGTAATATTTCAGGATTAAAATGAGGTTTATTGTACTAACCGAAAATGTGAAATATGCATTATTTCAAAAATTGACAGGTGCAAAAGTATGGGCACCTCAACAGAAAAGTGGCATTAATATTTAGTAGATCCACCTTTTGCAAAAATAACAGCCTCTAGTCGCTTCTTGTAGCTGTTAATGAGTTCCTGGATCCTGGATGAAGGTATTTTTGACCATTCCTCTTTACAAAACAATTCCAGTTCAGTTAAGTTTGATGGTCGCCGAGCATGGACAGCCCGCTTCAAAACATCCCACAGATGTTCAATGATATTCAGGTCTGGGGCCATTCCAGAACATTGTAATTGTTCCTCTGCATGAATGCCTGAGTAGATTTGGAGCGGTGTTTTGGATCATTGTCTTGCTGAAAGATCCATCCCCGGCGTAACTTCAATTTTGACTCTGATTCTTGAACATTATTCTCAAGAATCTGCTGATACTGAGTGGAATCCATGCGACCCTCAACTTTAACAAGATTCCCTGTGCCGTCATTGGCCACACAGCCCCAAAGCATGATGGACCCCCCCAAATTTGAAACTGGGTAGCAAGTGTCTTTCTTGGAATGCTGTGTTTTTGTGGCGCCATGCATAACGCCTTGTTGTATGACCAAACAACTTAATCTTTGTTTCATCAGTCCACAGGACCTTCTTCCAAAATTAAACTGGCTTGTCCAAATATGCTTTTGCATACCTCAGGCAACTCTGTTTGTGGCGTGCATGCAGAAACGGCTTCTTTCGCATCACTCTCCCATACAGCTTCTCCTTGTGCAGTGTGCGCTGTATTGTTGCACAGTGTCAGGGCAATTACCTGACATTGTTGAGTAATTGCTTTAATAAGTAATTGTTTGATTTACTGAAGAATATACATATACACAATTATATGTATGACTCCTAAGATGGCGTCCAGAGCTCTTATGTAAGTTGTTTTTAAGTAAAAACATGAAGAGACATGTCTCTGACATGTCTACAGGGCCCCCCATCTGGTCAAGATAAGATAAGGGGGTAGAGCTACACACCCTGCCAAGGGTTATTAAGGGACATGGAAAGTCCCTATATCCTCTGCCAAATGTTTACATGATAAAGAACCAATCACCATGAAGCAAATAATGTTGGGGAGCCAATCATTGTAAAAGAACTAAGAATGTAACCAATGACTTTAATGCTTGATTAATTTATGCATCAGCATCTGTCTATATAATAAACCTGTTGGGGCACCTCCCCTTAGGAATACTTTGATATTGCAATCTAAGACTCGGTGTCTGTTATTCCTCCGTCCATTAACCAGATAAGAATCAGGCATTTTGCCGTGACATTAATTGGTGGAGAATGCGGGCATTACAATAGGCCGACATCAGCCACGAGTGATCGGGACAGAGGAGCCAGGATGCGGTGAGTAATCAAAGTAATTACTTTGTGTTGCTACCTGCAGTCCTGTAAGCTCACTCCTGTTTTTGTAGTTTGATGCATGACGTGATGTGATGCCCATTTTAGTGTTAATGAACGTTAAACTTTTATAAGTTAGGTTAGATAAGTTAACCTAAATAGAGCAAAAGAAACACACAAAAGTGTGTGTGTGCTTGAAAAGGATCAGACACAATAGAATGCCAAGGTTTTGTCTGGTTCTGTGATAAGGACAGTTGAGCGGTTCTTCTGTACCTGAAAAGAGAGCTGCACACTGGGTGGTCTGCATGGGCAGAACCGAGTGAAGGGGTGCTCACGCAGCTGACGACAGGACCAAGGTACACTTTAGGGCAACCAATCATTGTAAAATAACTAAGAATGTAACCAATGACTTTAATGCTTGATTAATTTATGCATCAGCATCTGTCTATATAATAAACCTGTTGGGGCACCTCCCCTTAGGAATATTTTGATATTGAAATCTAAGACTCGGTGTCTGTTATTCCTCCGTCCATTAACCAGATAAGAATCAGGCATTTTGCCGTGACACACAGTGACACCATCTGCAGCAAGATGATGCTGCAGGTCTTTGGAGGTGGTCTGTGGATTGTTCTTGACTGTTCTCACCATTCTTCTTCTCTGCCTTTCTGATATTTTTGTTGGCCTGCCACTTCTGGCCTTTACAAGAACTGTCTCTGTGGTCTTCCATTTCCTTACTATGTTCCTCACAGTGGAAACTGACAGGTTAAATCTCTGAGACAACTTTTTGTATCCTTCCCCTGAACAACTATGTTGAACAATCTTTTTTTTTCAGATCATTTGAGAGCTGTTTTGAGGAGCCCATGATGCCACTCCTCAGAGAAGATGCAAATAGGAAACAACTTGCAAGTGGACACCTGAAATAGCTTTTCTCATGATTGGATACACCGGGCTATGAAGTATAAAGCTCAATGAGGTTACCAAACCAATTTAGTGCTTCAGTAAGTCAGTAAAAAGTAGTTAGGAGTATTCAAATCATGAAAATCAGAAGGGTGCCCATACTTTTGCACCTGTCAAACTTTGAAATAATGCATATTTCACATTTTTGGTTAGTACAATAAACCTCATTTCAATCCTGAAATATTACTGTGTCCATCAGTTATTACATATATCACACTGAAATAGCTGTTGCAAAAAAACAATTTTAAACAAACAAAAAAAAAGAGTCAGATTAAGAGGGGTGCCCAAACTTTTTCATATGACTGTACCACCCTTAATTTCTTTATATTGATGTTTGCAATCCACAAAAGAGGACTAAGGCAAACTAAAGAGTAAATACCGTATATACTCGTGTATAAGCCGACCCGTGTATAAGCCGACCCCCCTACTTTTGCCCCCAAAACCTGGGAAAACCTATTGACTCGTGTATAAGCCGAGGGTGGACCCCAGCACAGGTATACAGCCCCCAGCAGTGTGGTATACAGGCCCCCCCAGTGGTAGTATACAGCAGCCTCCCCAGTGGTATGCAGGCCCCAGCAGTATATACAGCAGCCCCAGTGGTATACAGCAGCCCTTAGGTAGTACACAGCAGCCCCAGAAGTATATACAGCAGCCCCAGGGTATACACAGCAGCTCCAGGGGTGTACACAGCAGCCCCAGGGGTGTACACAGCAGCCCCAGGGGTGTACACAGCAGCCCCAGGGGTGTACACAGCAGCCCCAGGGGTGTACACAGCAGCCCCAGGGGTATACACAGCAGCCCCAGGGGTAGTACACAGCAGCCCCAGGGGTAATACACAGCAGCCCCAGGGGTAGTACACAGCAGCCCCAGGGGTAGTACACAGCAGCCCCAGGGGTAGTACACAGCAGCCCCAGGGGTAGTACACAGCATCCCCAGGGGTAGTACACAGCATCCCCAGGGGTAGTACACAGCAGCCCCAGGGGTAGTACACAGCAGCCCCAGGGGTATATACAGCAGCCCCAGGGGTGTATACAGCAGCCCCAGGGGTAATACACAGCAGTCCCAGGGGTATTTACAGCAGCCCCAGGGGTAGTACACAGCAGCCCCAGGCCCCCCTCACTTTTTGGCGCCCCCACCTCAGGATGCCCCCCCCCCGCACGCAGCGTTGCGCTCATACATCACCAGCCTGTCAGCTGTCATCCTCCGGTGGCGGATCGCGGCTCCCGGCTCCGGCTTCCATCTTCTTCTGTGTCTTCCTGCATTGTGACTGGGGCTCATCGCGATGACGTCATCGCGACGCCGGCCGGTCATGTGACATGCAGGAAGACACAGAAGAAGATGGAAGCCGGAGCCGGGAGCCACGATCCGCCACCGGAGGATGACAGCTGACAGGCTGGTAATGTATGAGCGCAGTGCTGCGTGCGGGGGGGGGGGCATCCTGAGGTGGGGGCGCCAAAAAGTGAGGGGGTCCCGTATATACTCGCGTATAAGCCGAGGGGAGACTTTTCAGCCCAATTTTTGGGCTGAAAAACTCGGCTTATACGCGAGTATATATGGTAATAGGGTAAGATACTGTGAACTTGTGCAAAAGGACGCTAGTATAGTGCGGACTTCATTAAACCAATATAGGTAAATATAATAATAATAATAATATTTATTCATTTGTAAAGCGCTATTAATTCCATAGCTCTTTATAGGGCTATGTAAATATATAGGGCTTATCAAAAGTATTTATAAACCTTTACTGTGCACAAAAAATGTAATCTAATAAAAGGTGCCATGGGTCAGGTCCCACCAAAAATATATAAAATGGGACACTAATTGACATATCAAGGAATCTGTGACAAACAAAACAGCCGAATTTAAATAAAATACAAAAACAGGAATTGTAAAGCAGGGCGCTTCCAATCATAGATGTTCAGATATTTAGTCCACTGGATCATACCCTAGGATAACAACAAATCATACAATATATAAGGAGCAATAATAAAAACAGTGAAAAACCATCAAACGTGTAACACTAGTGAATTAAAATTACAATAAAGACATGGTTTACACAACGGTACAAGGACTCATTTCTTTCATATAGCTATCCTCATTTTACAAGGTTATGTTTAATTTATAGTCTACGTTAAGACCTCCCGGTTTAAGCATGCCCAAACGATTGATCCAGCGCCCTGCTTTACAATTCCTGTTTTTGTATTTTATTTAAATTCGGCTGTGTTTGTTTGTCACAGATTCCTTGATATGTCAATTAGTGTCCCATCTATAATATAAAACCCGAAGGCCACTTCCGGCCAATCCGGCCAACTTCCGTGATGGCCTCCGACCTGTGTAATCAGACCGGAACCGCGTAGCGCTCACACCGCGAGCCGTTAAACTCCCACGACCCCTGTGTCCCGGCGCCTCCTCTCTCCTCCGGCCCAGTCCTCCCGCTCCTCTCTCCGCCGCTCCAGCCCCTTCCTCCCGCTCCTCCTCCCCCCAATGTTGCAGCTCAGAGCGGAGGACATGCGGTTCTCCCGACGCCGCCCGCAGATGACCGGCATCAGCCGGTTCTCTCCCGCTTGCCACACATGCGGCTCCCCAGCTCCTGCGGCCCCCCCGCGGTCCTCCTGCCCCCCCCGCGGCTCCTGCGGGCCCCCCGCAGCTACTCATGCCCCCCGCGGGTCGTCTTGCCCCCCCGCGGCTCCTGCGGCCCCCCGCAGCTACTCATGCCCCCCCGCGGGTCGTCCTGCCCCCCCCGCGGCTCCTGCGGGCCCCCCGCGGGTCGTCTTGCCCCCCCGCGGGTCGTCTTGCCCCCCCGCGGGTCGTCCCTGCCCCCCCGCGGCTCCTGCGGCCCCCCCGCAGCTACTCATGCCCCCCCGCGGGTCGTCCTGCCCCCCCGCGGCTCCTGCGGGCCCCCCGCGGGTCCTCTTGCCCCCCCCGCGGGTCGTCTTGCCCCCCCGCGGGTCGTTCTTGCCCCCCCCGCGGGTCGTCTTGCCCCCCCGCGGGTCGTCCTGCCCCCCCGCGGCTCCTGCGGGCCCCCCGCGGGTCGTCTTGCCCCCCCGCGGGTCGTCTTGCCCCCCCGCGGGTCGTCCTGCCCCCCCGCGGGCTCCTGCGGCCCCCCGCAGCTACTCATGCCCCCCCGCGGGTCGTCCTGCCCTCCCGCGGCTCCTGCGGGCCCCCCGCGGGTCCTCTTGCCCCCCCGCGGGTCTCTTGCCCCCCCCGGGTCGTCTTGCCCCCCCGCGGGTCGTCTTGCCCCCCCGCGGGTCGTCCTGCCCCCCCGCGGCTCCTGCGGCCCCCCGCGGGTCGTCTTGCCCCCCCGCGGGTCGTCTTGCCCCCCCGCAGCTACTCCTGCCCCCCCGCGGCTCCTGCTGCCCCCACCCTGCTTGCTTCTACTAAAAATAATAAATCCCTCATAGAGGATACTCACCCGTCCGCCGGCGCGCTCCATCTACGTCCTATAGCTCCATGGCTTGAGGACCTGTTGGTTGCCTGGGAAACCGATCAGCTGATCGGTTTCCCAGTCAACCACAGGTCCTGCGAGCCGCCACACGGGTGAGTATCCTCCCATCCCATCCTGCCCCCCCCCCCACCGGCTCCTACCTGCCCCCCCCCTGCTCCATAGCACACATCCCCCTCTGCTCCATCCTGCCCCCCCTCCATCCTGCCCGCCCCCCCACCCGCTGCATCCAGCCCCCCCTCCACCGCCTCCATCCTGCCCCCCCACAACAGTTCCATCCTGCCCCCCCCACCTCCAACCTACCCCCTGCCCCCCGCCGACTCCATCCTGCCCCCCCCACACCAGCTCCATCCTGCCCCCCCACCGGCTCCATCCTGCACCCCCCGCCCGCTCCATCCTACCCCCCCACTGCCTCCATCATGCCCCCCACCACACCAGCTCCATCCCCCCCCGCCGGCTCCATCCTGCCCCCCCCCCCACAGCTCCATCCTGCCCCCCCCACCAGCTCCATCCTGCCCCCCCACCGACTTCATCATGCCCCCCCGCCAACTCCATCCTGCCCCCCCCACCAGCTCCATCCTGCCCCCCCCGCCCGCTCCATCCTATCCATCCTACCCCCCCCGCTGGCTCGATCCTGCCCCCCCCCACACCGTCTCCATCCTGCCCCCACACCGTCTCCATCCTGCCCCCCACCGGCTCCATCCTGCCCCCCCACCGACTTCATCATGCCCCCCCGCCAACTCCATCCTGCCCCCCCACCAGCTCCATCCTGCCCCCCCCCGCCCGCTCCATCCTATCCATCCTACCCCCCCGCTGGCTCGATCCTGCCCCCCCCACACCGTCTCCATCCTGCCCCCACACCGTCTCCATCCTGCCCCCCCACCGGCTCCATCCTGCCCCCCCACCTGCTCCATCCTGCCCCCTTCCCACACCAGCTCCATCCTGCCCCCTCCGCCCGCTCCATCCTCGCCCCCCGCCAGCTCCATTCCACCCCCCCCACACCCGCTCCATCCTGTGCCCCCCCCCCCCTCGGCTCCATCCTGCCCCCCCCCCCCGCCGCTTCCATCCTGCCCCCCCCACACACCAGCTCTATTCTGCCCCCCCGCCACCTCCATCCTGCCCCCCCCCGCCAGCTCCATCCTGCCCCCCCCCTGGCTCCATCCTGCCCCCCCTCCGCTCCATCCTGCCCCCCCTCCGGCTCCATCTTACCCCCCCGCCGGCTCCATCCTGCCCCCAGCCGACTCCATCCTGCCCCCCCCGGCTCCATCCTACCCCCCCGCCGGCTCCATCCTGCCCCCCCACCCCCCCAAGTTCCATCCTGCTCCCCCCCCGCCAGCTCCATCCTGCCGCCCCCGCCAGCTCCATCCTGCCCCCCGCCAGCTCCATCCTGCCCCCCCGCCAGCTCCATCCTGCCCCCTCTCCTCTGCGTCCTCTGCCCCCTGTCCTCTGCGTCCTCTGCCCCCTCTCCTCTGCCCCCTGTCCTCTGCGTCCTCTGCCCCCTCTGTGTCCTCTGCCCCCTGTCCTCTGCCCCCTGTCCTCTGCCCCTGTCCTCTGCGTCCTCTGCCCCCTGTCCTCTGCCCCCTGTCCTCTGCCCCCTGTCCTCTGCCCCCTGTCCTCTGCCCCCTGTCCTCTGCCCCCTGTCCTCTGTGTCCTCTGCCCCCTCTGCCTCCTCTGCCCCCTCTGTGTCCTCTGCCCCCTGTCCTCTGCCTCCTCTGCCCCCTGTCCTCTGCCTCCTCTGCCCCCTGTCCTCTGCCTCCTCTGCCCCTGTCCTCTGCCTCCTCTGCCCCTGTCCTCTGCCTCTCTGCCCCCTGTCCTCTGCCTCCTCTGCCCCCTGTCCTCTGCCTCCTCTGCCCCCTGTCCTCTGCCTCCTCTGCCCCCTGTCCTCTGCCTCCTCTGCCCCCTGCCTCCTCTGCCCCCTGTCCTCTGCCTCCTCTGCCCCCTGTCCTCTGCCTCCTCTGCCCCCTGTCCTCTGCGTCCTCTGCCCCCTGTCCTCTGCGTCCTCTGCCCCCTGTCCTCTGCGTCCTCTGCCCCCTGTCCTCTGCGTCCTCTGCCCCCTGTCCTCTGCGTCCTCTGCCCCCTGTCCTCTGCGTCCTCTGCCCCCTGTCCTCTGCGTCCTCTGCCCCCTGTCCTCTGCCCCCTCTGTGTCCTCTGCCCCCTCTGCCCCCTCTGTGTCCTCTGCGTCCTCTGTGTCCTCTGCGTCCTCTGCCCCCTGTCCTCTGCGTCCCCCCGGCTACAGTCACCGACACACGGAACGTTCCGATCTCGGAAGTTCCGTGTGCCCTCCTGCCACTCCCCTCCACCCTCTGCCCTCCAGCCAGTACCTACATACCGGGGGGGGCAGGGGGGCCCATTGCCCGCCACCTCGGAGGGCCACACACACCCTGGGGGTACCCGTGCTCCCTGCCGTGTGCCTGGAGAGGAGGGAGGGCGGGACTTCCTCTCCTGCAGCTCTGCCCGCCCCTCCTCTCCTCCTACACCCGACGCCCGGCCACCGGTAAGTCTGCAGCCATACACGCTGCTCTGCCCTCCAGCCTGTGTGCCCCCTCTGCCCTCTGTCCTCTGCGTCCTCTGCCCCCTCTGTGTCCTCTGCCCCCTCTGTGTCCTCTGCCCCCTGTCCTCTGTGTCCTCTGCCCCCTGTCCTCTGCGTCCTCTGCCCCCTGTCCTCTGCCCCCTGTCCTCTGCCCCCTGTCCTCTGCGTCCTCTGCCCCCTGTCCTCTGCCCCCTCTGTGTCCTCTGCCCCCTGTCCTCTGCGTCCTCTGTGTCCTCTGCCCCCTGTCCTCTGCCCCCTGTCCTCTGCCCCCTGTCCTCTGCCCCCTGTCCTCTGCCCCCTGTCATCTGCGTCCTCTGCCCCCTCTGCGTCCTCTGCCCCCTCTGTGTCCTCTGCCCCTCTGTGTCCTCTGCCCCCTCTGTGTCCTCTGCCCCCTGTCCTCTGCCCCCTGTCCTCTGCCCCCTGTCCTCTGCGTCCTCTTGCCCCCTCTGTGTCCTCTTCCCCCTGTCCTCTGCGTCCTCTGCCCCCTGTCCTCTGCGTCCTCTCCCCCCTGTCCTCTGCGTCCTCTACCCCCTGTCCTCTGCGTCCTCTGCCCCCTGTCCTCTGCGTCCTCTGCCCCCTGTCCTCTGCGTCCTCTGCCCCCTGTCCTCTGCGTCCTCTGCCCCCTGTCCTCTGCGTCCTCTGCCCCCTGTCCTCTGCGTCCTCTGCCCCCTGTCCTCTGCGTCCTCTGCCCCCTCTGTGTCCTCTGCCCCCTGTCCTCTGCCCCCTGTCCTCTGCGTCCTCTGCCCCCTCTGTGTCCTCTTCCCCCTGTCCTCTGCGTCCTCTTCGCCCTGTCCTCTGCGTCCTCTTCGCCCTGTCCTCTGCGTCCTCTGCCCCCTGTCCTCTGCCCCGTCCTCTGCGTCCTCTCCCCCCTGTCCTCTGCGTCGTCTGCCCCCTGTCCTCTGCCCCCTGTCCTCTGCCCCCTGTCATCTGCGTCCTCTGCCCCCTCTGTGTCCTCTGCCCCCTGTCCTCTGCCCCCTGTCCTCTGCCCCCTGTCCTCTGCGTCCTCTGCCCCCTCTGTGTCCTCTTCCCCCTGTCCTCTGCGTCCTCTCCCCCCTGTCCTCTGCGTCCTCTACCCCCTGTCCTCTGCGTCCTCTGCCCCCTGTCCTCTGCGTCCTCTGCCCCCTGTTCTCTGCGTCCTCTGCCCCCTCTGTGTCCTCTGCCCCCTGTACTCTGCCCCCTGTCCTCTGCATCCTCTGCCCCCTGTCCTCTGCGTCCTCTGCCCCCTCTCCTCTGCGTCCTCTGCCCCCTGTCCTCTGCGTCCTCTGCCCCCTGTCCTCTGCGTCCTCTGCCCCCTCTGTGTCCTCTGCCCCCTGTCCTCTGCCCCCTGTCCTCTGGTCCTCTGCCCCTCTCCTCTGCCCCCTGTCCTCTGCGTCCTCTGCCCTCTGTGTCCTCTGCCCCCTCTGTGTCCTCTGCCCCCTCTGTGTCCTCTGCCCCCTCTGTGTCCTCTGCCCCCTCTGTGTCCTCTGCCCCCTCTGTGTCCTCTGCCCCCTCTGTGTCCTCTGCGTCCTCTGTGTCCTCTGCGTCCTCTGCCCCCTGTCCTCTGCGTCCTCTGCCCCCTGTCCTCTGCGTCCTCTGCCCCCTGTCCTCTGCGTCCTCTGCCCCCTGTCCTCTGCGTCCTCTGCCCCCTGTCCTCTGCGTCTTCTGCCCCCTGTCCTCTGCGTCCTCTGCCCCCTGTCCTCTGCCCCCTCTGCCCCCTGTCCTCTGCCCCCTCTGTGTCCTCTGCCCCCTGTCCTCTGCGTCCTCTGCCCCCTCTGCGTCCTCTGCCCCCTGTCCTCTGCGTCCTCTGCCCCCTGTCCTCTGCGTCCTCTGCCCCCTGTCCTCTGCCCAGCCGCCTCTGCCCCCTGTCATCTGCGCTGACCACTCTGCCCACGTCGCTGCGCTGACCAATCTCACCGCACTCACTGCTAACCACTGAGCCACTGCACTCACTGCTAACCACTGAGCCACCGTATACTCTGCTACCCACTGAGCCGCCTGTATACACACAATTCATTTCACCGCACTCCCGTAACTATTCGTAAATAAACTATATATGGATTCTAGACTACCCGATTCTTTAGAATCGGGCCGCCATCTAGTTTTATATATTTTTGGTGGGACCTGACCCATGGCACCTTTTATTAGATTACATTTTTTGAGCACGGTAAAGGTTTATAAACACTTTTGATAAGCCCTATATATATTTACCTATATTGGTTTAATGAAGTCCGCACTATACTAGCGTCCTTTTGCACAAGTTCACAGTATCTTACCCTATTATTTACTCTTTAGTTTGCCTTAGTCCTCTTTTGTGGATTGCAAACATCAATATAAATAAATTAAGGGTGGTATATATATTTATATATAAATTCTAGTATGGAGAATCGCTACTTATTGTGATATTCCTCACTTTTTACACTAATGGACGCTATTTCATAAACATTCCACTAGATGGCACTGTAGACACTTTAAAAGCACATTATCCTTTTATTTTATACTAGCTGTGAGCCCGATGCGATTGCATCGGGATTCTAGAATCGGTGTATAGTTTATTAAATTAGAGTTTGAACTAATAATCCTATTATTCCATGATAGATGGCGGCCCAATGTTAAAGAATCGGGAGTGTAGCATGCATATATACATTATTCATTCAAATTTGACAACAATGCACATAAGACATGATATCTATCTATCAACTACCAATGTTTGTATGGTATATGTCAGTGTAGTACATGTCATGATTCTAAGGCAAGGCTTTTCGTACAGATACTGGCACCGATGTTTTGTACAGATTACGTATATTCAATTTATATATGAATATTAATAATCTATGATTGAGCTAGTACATGTTTCCCCACCAACCACGGGAAGGTAGCCTTACAGCTGGTGGGACCTACTCTACTCTATCCCTAATAATTAATAGTTAAACTCCTTTTAAAGCAGATATTTTTTGGCTATTTGCAGAAGGTATGGAATAACCAAATACAATTTCTGAACTTGGCACCAAAGGGACTACCTACAGCTCACTTTCAGCAAGTAACATGTAATAAATATGGAACTTGCAGTTAGCTTGTAGTAAATACGGCAAGCAGAGCTTTAACAGGTTGAATAAATGCAACCACTAAAAATGAGAGCTAACTGATTTTGGCAATTGAAACTGTCGAAAGCACATGTGCCGCAACTACCGCAAGTAAACGACAAATTCCATAAACATTTCATGCAACTTACATTAAGAGTACTGTAGGTCACCATTAGGCAGCAAGTGGCAAAATTGTTTTTTTCCAACTAAAAATTCAACAAATAGCAGAATAATTCAGATGTAAAATCAAAATGTCTATTCTTTCCCTATGTGTCTAAATATGTACCTATGTGTCTAAATATGTATCTATGTGAATATATGTATTTATATGTACAGAACACACTTCAAGATAGAGATGTGTGTGAACAGCCGTCCCACCCATCTCTTAGGCTGCCTTCAGACTTGCAGATGCATCTGCAGCGTTTTGCAGATGCATCTGCAAGCATGTGCATGCAGACGGCAGTCCCTATCTTTATAATGGGACACACGGTGTCTGCAGATTCTTGCAGACAGCCGTGCGCACCCATTCACTCCTATATGTGATCTGTGCGCAGGCGGATGCCTTCGTACAAATCACAGACTCTCCTCCGCACCAGGAACGCGACATGTTGCATCCCTGGTGCGGGCGGGATTGTGTGATTTGTATGCAGGCATGCAGGCATGCGCCTGTGCAGAGATCACATATAGGAGTAAATGGGTGCGCACGGCTGTCTGCAAGCATCTGCAGACACCGTACGTCCCATTATAAAGATAGGGGCTGCCGTTTGCATGCAGATGCTTGCAGATGCATATTCAAAATGCTGCAGATGCATCTGCAAATCTGAAGGCAGCCTTAGCTGTTCACGAAAACCTCACCCTGTGTAAAAAGAAAATGAAATCTCGCAGCTGCTATACTGCTGGAGCTTCAGGTTCTTATCACTAAATGCAAGCATTTAGATGATACACATCTACAATCTACAAAAAAAATGTGTGTTTACATACATATACAATGAAAAGTAAAAAGAAATTTTCTAAGCTAAAAAAGTAATTACTATATATTTTAAATAACTATTTTATATCTAAAAACTAATTATAATATCTTTATAACAAAACTAATATTTTTAGTATTTTTGTATATTTCTATTCCTATACATCTATAGCTAAATTAATTTATTGTAATATTTGTGTTTAATTAGAAAGTAACTATGTATCTAAATGTAATATGTATCTAAAGAATTGAAAGTAAAATATTTTTATACACTATATTTTTAGTGAAAAGTGAAAATAACGACTATATATCTTAAATAACTTTTATATCTAATAACTAATTATAATGTCTTTATCTATAAGTAAACTAAGTTTTCAGGTATTTTGATTTATTTATATTGATATACATCTATTGCTAAACTAATTTATATAGTAATATTTGTGTCTAATCTAAAAATAACTATGTATCAAAATGTAACATGTATCTAAAGAATTTTAAGTAAAATATTTTTATACACTATATTTTTAGTGAAAATGAACACTAACGACTATATTTCTTAAATAACTATTTTATATCTAATAACTAATATCTTTTTCTATAACTAAGATAATTTTTTTGGTATTTTTTTTTTTTCTATTCTTATACATCTAGGGCTAAACTAATTTATTGTAATATTTGTGTTTAATTAGAAAGTAACTATGTATCTAAATCTAATATGTATCTAAAGAATTTAAAATAAAATATTAGAGAGATTATTTTGAGTAAAGAGTATTTCACTACTGGGCAGCAATTTGACTTGAATGGGTGTATGCAGTACTTTCACCTTAACATTACATCATCTTTTCACTCGTGAAAAAGCCACATATAACTGTCCATGTCCAAAAACGGGTTCTGGCAAAAAAATCCCTACTTTCTCCAGTGTTTGGCCTTGGGATTTGTTGATGGTCATGGCAAAAGTAGACTTCACGGTAAATTGTCGATGTCTTAACTTAAAAGGTAAGGCAGTCTCTGATGGAGATAAATAAATCCTTGGAATAAACACCACATTTCCTTCTGCAGACCCAGAACTGACTTTTGCTTGAATCAGATTGTCAAACAAAGTGATGACAATGAAGCAATTCCCATTGCAAAGACCTTTTATGCTGTTAAAGTTGGGCAAAAGCATGACAATGGTACTGATTTTTAATTTGAGGCAATAAAAAGGCATTCCCATTGGTGTGAGTGAATTTAAAAATTCCACTGGATATTGGTCTGAATCTTCAGTCTCAATGGAATCATCACTAATGTACTCAGTGTATTCACCAGCAATGCAATCCATAACCTGAGAGTTCACCATTTCCACATGGACATTTTTAGGGCATAGAATGGCATGTGATGCAGCAATCTGAATGCTTTCATTGTTATATCCATCATGTATGTAAATGTAATATATATCTAAAGAATTTAAGATAAAATATTCTTATAGACAATATTTTTAGTAAAGACTTTTTCAGAATTAGGCAGCAACTTTCCTTGAATGGGTGTATCCAGCACTTTCACCTTAACATTGCATCGTCTTTTCACTCGTGAAAAAGCCACGTATAACTGTTCATGTCCAAAAACGGGTTCTGGCAAAAAAATCCCTACTATCTCCAGTGTTTGGCCTTGGGATTTGTTGATGGTCATGGCAAAAGCAGGCTTCACAGGAAATTGTCGACGTCTTAACTTAAAAGGTAAGGCAGTCTCTGATGGAGATAAATAAATCCCTGGAATAAACACCACATTTCCTTCTGCAGACCCAGTAATTACTTTTGCTTGAATCAGATTGTCAAACAAAGCGATGACAATCAAGCGAGTCCCATTGCAAAGACCTTTTCTGCTGTTAAAGTTGCGCAAAAGCATGACAATGGTACCGATTTTTAATTTGAGGCGATGAGAAGGCATTCCCGTTGGTGTGAGTGAATTTAAAAATTCCACAGGATATTGATCTGGATCTTCAGTCTCATCAGGATCAATGGAATCATCACTAATGTATTCAGTGTATTCACCAGCAATGCAATCCATGACCTTAGAGTTCACCATATCCACATGGTCATTTTTAGGGCAAAGAATGGCATGTGATGCAGCAATTCGAATGCTTTCATTGTTATGTACATCAATGAGAATGTTTTCACCAAATATAGCAAGTATGAGTGATCCAGTGCAGATCATGTATTGTGGTATTTCAATGATATCATCTCCAAGGTTGAAATCATTGGACAATTCACCATTTCCCAGTTGAAGTAACCAACTGCTATAATCAGGATCAATGGAACACATGTTGTTGAAGAGTGGCAATTGAGTGAAAAGCTGCCATTGTCGTGAGTATTTAATACAACTCTCTATAATGTCAGTTCTTGTACCATGTGGGATGATAGGCAGACACTGTCGAAAGTCTCCTCCAAGAACAATGACTTTCCCTCCAAAAGGTGTTGTATTTTTATTGGAAATATCTGTTGTCATGACATCCCGTAAAAGTTGATCTATCACATGCAATGCATATTTAGATAACAGAGTGGACTCGTCAATAATGAAAAGTTTGGTACTTTTCAAATGTTGTGCAGCATCTGTATCATTTTTAATTCTGGAAACGGAAGTTTCATTTATTGGAATTGGTATGCCATAAAGCGAATGGATGGTTCTTCCTCCTTGCAGTAAGTTAGCTGCAATCCCTGTACTGGCTGAAGGTGATACAATTTCGCCTTCTCCTCTTAGTTCATGAATTAATAAATCATACAGATATGTTTTCCCACTGCCACCTGGACCGTCAATGAAAAAGCACTTAGGTTGTCCACTTCTATCATGTAAAGCTTGATTGATCGCATCATAGGCCAAAAGTTGTTGGTCATTTAAAGTACCTTTCATTTGCTGAGCTCTTCTTAACTCATCATCCTTGTTGTATAGTGGAGCGATGTGCGGCTTTCTTTTTGGTCGTGGTAGATTAAAATCAGTAAAGGTTTTGCCATGAAATTTTAGAACATTTTGGACATCTGTCATTGCATATCCTTCACAATTCTCACACTCCTCAGTGTTGGAGTGATATGCATGGCAGTAGTCTTGGATAAAGTCTTGTTTAAATTCTTGCCACAACTCCAATGGATGAGCTGCAGGACCAAAAGTACATATATATGCAAACATATCACGAAGCTGTGCAGGCATGTTGAGAACACAGGCATCCAATAAAGTATTTCTCCAAACAGTGTCATCGAAGAGCAATCCAAGAGCTAATGCTGCCTCTTTAAAAGTTGGGTATGTGACTTCATTAACAGTCTTTATGTTGTCAAAACTTGTTGCTCCTTTGACATGCAGTAACAACAACCTTAAATAGTACCGTTCTTGTTCTTTCATACTGACAGTATACATTCTTCCAATCACTGAAGAACCTCCTTGCTTTCTAATTTCCCATGCACCTTGTTTCCAAACATAGTACTCTGGAATTTGGCGGTATAAGAAATCATTCTCATTGAGCTCAAAGTACGCCATAAGAGTGGATTTTCTGTGCATTGTGTAACTGATGTTGTCAACAGAGTCATCCTCATGAAAATAAAGCGGTTGAGAATGTGGGAGATGTACGGCAAGGCGAATAATGGAGTGCGATTGTCTATGCATCGGGTAAGCAAATATTCGCCAAGCTGCCTCCGGTGCACTCACGTATCTTGAATCCATGAATTGATGTGTTTTATCATGGTGGATATTAGTTTGGCAAATTTCAAGATTGGCTTTATCATGTCCTTTGTAGACATATTTGAATAGGTATTTAACACTTTGAATGGAAGCACATACCTCAACATTAATATGACACTTGTATTTTAATAGTAGGAAAGGGTTATAGGGAACAACCCAAGAATTATCAATCATCTTTGAATGGTGTTCAAAGGATGATCCTTCCTTTCTTTGATAAGTAGGGTATGAATCCTCAGCTAAGAGTGTTTTTGTTTGGAAATCTTTAGGAAAACCTTTCTTACACTTTCCAAGATCCATACATGGAGAATTGGGGTTGTGTTGTCCACAGGGTCCATGAATCATGTGTTGCATCACAATTTCATGGAGCACAGGGTAATCGTCAGGATCAGGGATTTCAGCCCAAACTATATTATCCACTTCAACCTCAGTTCTTAGTTTGGATTTGCTCTCCAGAATGATCAAAATGTGAGCGTGTGGTAGGCCACGCTTTTGGAATTCAATAACATGAACCATTGCACAAACTTTGCCAAATAATCCAGTGTTAATGTCTTTTAATAGGGCTTCCAGTTTAATTCTGAAGATACGGGCGACTAAATCAGGTCTATGTTCCACATGCTGCCATGGCTCTAAATTGTTTTTAATCTCCCTCCATTTAGGATTACAGGTCATGGTTACAAAAAGATCCGGTCGTCCAAATTTAGTCACAATAGCCATGGCATCCTGATAGCGTTGCTGCATGTTTCTTGGACTGCCTTCAAAGGAAGATGGTAAAATGACCGTCTTGCCAATGGGAATACCTTTCTCAACAGATTTTTTCAGGAGATGTTCCTGGAGTACGCAATAATCCTCCACTTTTAAATCCTTTTGGTGTTGACAGATAAAATTTAAGCGATTAGCCTCGATTTTCACATACGCATCCACAAAGTACTGCTGCGTTAGTTTGCCACCATTCAGGACAGGATTGAACCGATTCCATACAGACAACAAATAGCAGTAATACTGGAGCTGTGTAACCCTGCGTTGACTTTGGCCTTGATGCTTGAGTCCCTCATGCCAGCCTTGTTCTCCATGAGGGAAAAATAAGGGATACAGTAATGCATCTAAATTGCTGTGTAGAATACTGACTTGCTGTGTTTTTGGTGCCAAGGGGTTATTTGGATCAGGTTTCAAATGAATTAAAATGTCTCTATTGAATGGTGGCTCTCCATCAGCATTTTCAAAGACCACTGCAACTTCATGGACAGTAGGATTGTTATAGCGTCTAGGGTCTTGGTCTCTGTCTTGTTTAATGGCCATGATAATATTTGGCATGACGGTGCCATGTTCTACTGCCTTCTGTTGTTCTTCTAATTCAACGTCACGTAGCATTTTGCAGGCCGAAACAAAGGGATTAATATTATCCAATTGAAGAGCAATGATACTCATTAAAGTTGGATGACATTTCACATTTACTGGAGACTGTATCCGTTGTTCTACAGCGCTTGCAGTATCTAAAATGTACAGTTGTGCATATGCTGGAGGTTGATCTTGAGCAGGATGGAGTGTTCCCGTGCGATGATAAATTTGCCCATGAATACGGAAACAGTAAGGGCCGTGTCCAGGTGGTGGAGAAACATGGGCACCCATGGAGGCAAAAGCAAAAGAACTATTAATGCTCCTGATATTCTGCATCAAATTGTTACTGTACTCACTCTCTCCTTTCAGCAGGCGCTGGAAGACCTCCGGGTATTGAGGTAATGGTACCTTTACTTTTCCCTTGTGGCAACAAAGAGTAAAGTTGGAAACAAAAAGCTATTGCGACAAAAAACAACAGTACACTGCAGTAAAAATATTAAAATGCAAGTGCAGTATAAAAATGGTATAACAAATACAGGGTACTTAGTTAATCCGTTTTTTTTGCGCAGAAAAAGTTATTTTAAGCCACGTCACTATCTTCAAAATGTACCCATCTCAGACGTGGTCCTAACTTGTTGTATTAAAAACCTGACTGGTGTGAATACTTACCAGTAAACAGGAGCCAGCGTGACCAGTGTCTGAAGTGGAATGAAGGCGACGGGGCTCTATGTGTGCAGGGCCCAGAGAGGGGCGGGAACTCCATCTCTTGCATGGCAAGAGGCAATTAATTATAACACAGATGAGTCCTGCACACAGAGAACAGGTCTGTAGGAACCTGTTCACACCACCAGCATAATTGGAAACAAAAAGCTATTGCGACAAAAAACAACAGTACACTGCAGTAAAAATATTAAAATGCAAGTGCAGTATAAAAATGGTATAACAAATACAGGGTACTTAGTTAATCCGTTTTTTTGCGCAGAAAAAGTTATTATTTTTTTTTTTTGCAAGAGATGGAGTTCCCGCCCCTCTCTGGGCCCTGCACACATAGAGCCCCGTCGCCTTCATTCCACTTCAGACACTGGTCACGCTGGCTCCTGTTTACTGGTAAGTATTCACACCAGTCAGGTTTTTAATACAACAGTTAGGACCGCGTCTGAGATGGGTACACTTTGAAGATAGTGACGTGGCTTAAAATAACTTTTTCTGCGCAAAAAAACGGATTAACTAAGTACCCTGTATTTGTTATACCATTTTTATACTGCACTTGCATTTTAATATTTTTACTGCAGTGTACTGTTGTTTTTTGTCGCAATAGCTTTTTGTTTCCAATTATGCTGGTGGTGTGAACAGGTTCCTACAGACCTGTTCTCTGTGTGCAGGACTCATCTGTGTTATAACAAAGAGTAAAGTGTTTATCTGATGGGCGTTCATCAGTAAAATGTCGAGCCTCACAATGTTCACATATTACATTCATGAAATCACAGGTATGTTCTGCAATAGCATGATCTTGATCAATAAATCCCATTGGATGAAGGAAAGGTGAAGATAAGAAAGGTAGATTTTTATTGTGTAATCCTACATAGATGAGACGTGGAAGGGACATAGAATCAAAACATTCAAGAAAAGATGATGTTGAATATAAATTGCGTTGTGGCTGTTGCAATGTTGAAGTGGAAGAACGTGTGCGTACGTCACGACGTCTATCAGCCAAATGGGTGAAGTGGAGTTGTTTAGACGTAGGAGACAGTGTATCTTGACGCATCTGTCTTCTCCTTTTTTTGCGGATAATGTTAGACTGTTTGCTGTATGGCGTCTCCTCAGCAGAGTGTTTTCTTTTAGATGTGGCCTTGCGATGTGGTAGAGGCTGTTCAGTAGTAGTTAACACAGTAGAAGAAGAGGTGGCAGCAGTATGAGGATCAGACAAAGAGGTGGCAGCAGTATGAGGATCAGACGAAGAAGTGGCAGCAAGATGAGGATCAGACGAAAAGGTGTCAGCAGTATGAGGATCAGACAAAGAGGTGGCAGCAGTATGACGGTCAGACGAAGAGGTGGCAGCAGTATGACGGTCAGACGAAGAGGTGGCAGCAGTCTGAGGGTCAGACGGATCTCCTGTAGGCATGAACTCTTGTTGTTTGCGTCTTTGACGCGCAGGCATGGATTTTTAGCCTAATTGTTCCGTCCTTCCTTCAAATGACTCTTTTGAAACGCGTGTTTTCAAAGCAGCCTTTTCCTTATCCAAGCAAAGTCGTCTTTCTTCAGAACTCTCCTCGGCACGCTTCTTGCGCATACGCACAGACTCCTTTTGAACCTTTGCTTCTTTGTTTTCCATGGAGGTCATGGGAGGTGTTAAAGGCTTTTCACTTTGTAGAATGTCAGTAGACGAAGAGGCAGGAGTAGTATCTTTGTCAGACGGTTGTTCAGTGACAGTAATTTGTTGTTTTTCCCGTCTGGCACGCGCATCCATGGCTCTTTTTGACTTTCGTTTACTTCTTTCTTTAGAAGACAGTTCAGCAATACGTTTCTTCAAAGCAGCCTTTGCAGCATCCAACCGAAAACGTCTCATTGGAGAAGACAGTTTGGCAATGCGTTTCACTTTAGCAGCCTTAACACGTTGTAAACGAAGAAGTCTCTCTTCCGAAGTCTCCTCTGCAATGCGTTTGGCCTGAGCAGCCTTAACACGCTCTAAGCGAAGACGTCTATTTTCAGAAGTCTCCTCAGAAGTGCGTTTCGCCTTAGCAGCCTTATCACTATCTAAGCGAAGACGCCTCTCTTCTGAAGTCTCCTCTGCAATACGTTTCGCCTTAGCAGCGTTACGAAGATCTAACCGAAGACGTCTCTCTTCCGAAGTCTCCTCTGCAATGCGTTTTGCTTTAGCAGCCTTATCACGATCTAACCGAAGACGTGTCTGTTCCGAAGTCTCCTCTGCACGCTTCTTCTTAGGCGTAGATGCAGCCTCCTTGGCAAGAGCGATATTTTTTGTTGGAGAGCTCATCTTAATAAGAATAGTCAGTCAATCAAATCCAAAATGAGCTAGAGTGTGTTGGTTAAGGAAACAATCAATAATAACTATGTCTAAATAGGCAAAAACAATAAAAGGAAAGTGTGTATTTTAATAACCTGTGAAAATGAAATGATGGAGTTCTTTAAAGTACGAAACAAATATTTCATCATGTTTAGTGTATGGAGTAGTGAATGGAAATCAGTGTGTTCAAAGTCCTTAAAAAGAGACTTAAAGGCAAGACAAATGGATGTAAGGGCCCTTTGAGAGGCGCGTTGTAAAAGCAGATTTCCAACATTGTAAAAAAAGCGGTTAAAGTACAGATATGACAGGAAGTTCCGCATAACTGGCAGCAGAGGTGGAGTTGCAGAAGGTGGTGCAAAACGTGAGAGGTAGTGTTATTTTATACCTTAAACGTAGGGTTTTGGGATTATAGGGGAAGTAGTGTTTTTTGTGTTTCTTGCTGGAGTTGGTGTAAACAGCGACATTAGCAGCGAGCGTGAAATGGCACAATGTGACCAAGCATGGTGAAAATAGAAATAAATCCACTTCTGGAGTACATGCTGAAAGAGGCAGGTGAATGTAAAAATCAACGTTAATCAGGCGATGTAGCATGACCTTACGCAACGGTAGCCGTGGTGACGGGTATGGGGAACTTGCGTTAATAATGGAAATATTTCCACATGTTATGTAATAATGTAAATCAGCATGTACAACGCGCGTGTGAAAGGGGCCCAAGTCGGTCATAGAGTGTAAAATGACATGGAAGCAATATATTTGGTATGTAAAAGTAGTTAATGTCCTACTGTGACGACAGGCCGTTTCACATTAGCGGTAATTTGAAATAGCATCAGATGCTGCGAAAAAAATGTATCTGCAGCGTTTGGTGCATAGCAGCAGCATAACCGCTGCACTTGCGGGCGGTTGCGCTAATCGCCATAGTCAGTATATAGTGACTTGCGGCAGGTGCGGCAATTGGGGTTTAGCACTTGCGGCAGGTGGTGTGGGGAAAAAAAACGGTGGGCGACCGTGATTTATTTTGCGGCAGCAGCTGTGGCAAGAGCCAAAGCGCACTTGCGGCATGTGGCGCAAGTCCCTATATACTGACTATGGCGATTACCAGAACCGGACCGCAAGTGCAGCAGTTATGCAGCAGCTATGCAGCAAACAGAGCAGATTCAATTTTTTCACCGCATCTGCCACGATTAAAAATTACCGCTGATGTGAAAGGGAGAGGTAGCATAACATCCAAACTGTTAAATATAAGACAGGTAGTAGTCCTACAGACTAATTAGTATGAAATATAAGCAAAATAGCATATAATGGGTTAATGTACTCATAAGAGTCTAACGACACACTGCAAGTAGGAATAAACTAAAGAACAGTCAATAAGGGGTTAATGTAGCACTGGCACGACAATAAGACATTAATAAGGTAGCATTACATCCAAAGTGTTAAATATAAGAGAGTTAGTAGTCCTACATACTAATTAGTATGAAATATAAGCAAAATAGCATATAATGGGTTAATGTACTCATAACAGTGTAACGACACACTGCAAGTAGAAATAAAAGCAAAAACAGTCTGTAAGGGGTTAATGTAGCACTGGCATGCGTACAAAATAGGGCACGATCAATAAAATGAAAAAAAGTATTAAAGAAGTTATTATTCAAATGCCAGTAGTAGACCACATAGTTACATAGGCAGTGAATAGCCAAGACAATAGAAGCGGTTAATGTACTACTTGCACTGCTATAAAACAGTGTGGAAGAGAAAATAAGTAAGAAATGGTATAGAAGAGGTTAATTTTCAAATGTAATGAGTACAGCACATAGGGACACAGTTAGTGAATAGCAAACAGAATGGAAGGGGTTAATGTAGCAGTTAGAACGATATAAAACAGTGTGTGGGAAAACTAAGATGCAAAAGACATAGAAGAGGTTAATGTAGAAATGGCCTTAGTACAACACACAGTGAGATAGCAAGTGGAGCACAAATAGAATAGAAGGGGTTAATAAACTTTTTTAAAAAAAATTCAAAATGGTGAAACGTAGCTGAGATGAAATTAGTTTAAAGAAGGGGTTAATATAAGCATATGTATTAGGAATATATACTCTGATGTGATATTGTACTGTGAAAACAGCTTTTTAACTTTTACATAGTTCACAAATTCAAATTTCGCGCTCTAACATGGCGGACGCGAAATGTTCATTCATAAAAAACCGGCAGACGCCAGCCGCTATTTGATTGGAGAGCGGAAACTTCACAAACATGGCGCCATGAATACGATTGGTCGGCGCTACTGTGTGAAGATGCCGCTGTCCAATCACAACAGAGCGGGGCAGAGCTACAGACTTCCACCCTCCCGAACGGCGTGGCCGAAAATCGAACCAGGCGCTCGGCAAGGAAAGTTCAGCTTTCCCCGCCGAGCGCCGACCAATCGGAAGCAAAGCGCCATGTCCAACAACCAATGACAATCGCGCCTAACTTCTCAATGCATCTGTATGGGAATGCGCCCTCCAATCACACTCGCGGCGCCATTTTTGAAAATCCACAGCGGCCAATCAGAATCGCGCATCACTTCCCATAGACATACATAGCGGTGTGTCGGTGATTTTATGGCCGGGCCCCTGGTTCTATTTTCGGCCAGGAGACTCGGCTCTGATCCGTCGTTCCATGGGTCCGCAAACTCGCAATCAGCGCTTCGCGGACATTGCTCGCGCCTAACCAACGACTCGCAATCATTGCGAGTCGTTGGTGATACGCTAGCTATCGCCGCGAAGCGCTCAGTGTTTGTGGCCCTGTCGAACTACCGACCAGAGCCGAGTCCCCTGGCCGAAAATAGAACCAGGGGCGCGGCCATAAAATCGGCGACACACCGCTATGGACAAAAATCGTCCATTCTATGTCTATGGGAAGTGCGCCGCAATTCTGATTGGTCGCCGTTAGCACACAGCGACCAATCAGAATAGCGCCTCAGTTCCCGTAGACATACATTAGCGGTGTATCGCTAAATATATGACCGGCCTTCTGGTTCTATTTTCGGCCACGGGGCGCGGCTATTTCCGGTCCGAAAAAAACATTTTCTCTATTTTTCTATCTTTATTTGTATCTATTTTTCTATCTATTTTCTTTTCTATCTATCTTTCTATTTTTCTATCTAAGAATATAGACAGAAAAATAGATACAAATAAATATACATAAATACTGAACATCTTTTTTTTTTCCCGGAAATTGCCGAGCCCCGTCCCCGAAAATAGAATCAAAAGGGCGGCCATATTTTTCCCGATACACCGCTAATGTCTACGGGAAATGAGGCGCTATTCTGATTGGTCGCCGTAAGCGTACAGCGACCAATCAGAACACCGCCTCACTTCCCATAGACATACATTAGCGGTGTCTCGCTAAATATATGCCCGGCCTTCTGGTTCTATTTTCCGGACATTAAATCGGCGACCACACCGCTATGTATGTCTATGGGAAGTGAGGCGCGATTGATTGGTCGCTGTGTGCTTACGGCGACCAATCACAATAGCGCCTCATTTCTCAATGCATCTCTATGGGAATGCGCCCTCCAATCACAATCGCGGCGCCATTTTCGAAAATCCACAGCGGCCAATCACAATCGCGCCTCAATTCTCAATGCATCTCTATGGGAAGATGCGGAGAGAATGCGATTGGTCGGCGGTCACCGGGAAGAGCGGCAAGTGGTATTGGCGGCGCCAGAATGAGTATTCGGGCACAGCGGTCTCATAGACCGCGGAGGCCGCTAGAAGCGCCGAAGTTTGCGCTTGTAGCACAGAAGTCGGCGCTTTTAGCGGCGAAGTGTCCGAACTGTGGTGCAGGCTCCATACAGCGCCAATTGGCGCTGCATGGCGCAAGAGAGTAAAAGTGGTGAAAATAAAAGATAGCAAAAGAGGTGAAAATAAAACGTAGCATCAGGCATATAGACTCTGATGTGAAAAGGTAGATTTAAAAAAGGATATCTTAGCTGATCAATCGCAGAAGTCGATCTGGCGCTTGCTTCCCGAAGGCTCTCAGGAAGGAAGGATATCTTGGCTGAAATATAGTCCAACAGATGGTCCAGCGGTAGCTTCTCGTTCTCCCTCAAAGACCCTCACGAAGGATGGATTTCTTGGGCGAACGATAATCCAACAAATGGTCCAGCGGTAGTTTTTCTTTGTCTCGCAAACAGGATTCAAAGAGGTTGAAGATTTAAATTTCCCGCTATAAATAGCGGCCTTATCTGATTGGTGGGCAGCAACCTCAGAAAGATGGCACCGCGATTGTGATTGGCCGCTGTGGATTTTCGAAAAAGGCGCCGCGATTGTGATTGGCGGGCGCATTCCCATAGAGATGCATTGAGAAATGAGGCGCTATTGTGATTGGTCGCTGTGTGGTTACGGTGACCAATCAGAATCGCGCCTCACTTCCCATAGACATACATAGCGGTGTGTCGCCGATTTAATGTCTGGAAAATAGAACCAGAAGGCCGGGCATATATTTAGCGAGACACCGCTAATGTATGTCTATGGGAAGTGAGGCGCTATTCTGATTGGTCGGCGTTAGCACACAGCGACCAATCAGAAGAGCGGCTCACTTCCCATAGACATACATTAGCGGCGTGTCGGCAAATTTATGGCCGGGTCCCTGGTTCTCTTTTGCGGCCCTAAAATCGCGGACACACCGCTATATATGTCTATGGGAAGTGAGGCGGCATTCTGATTGGTCGCTGTGTGCTGCCGCTGACCAATCAGAATCGCGCCTCACTTTTGGCGGTAAATTTGAAAGTCCAAAAAGCGCCCATTGTATGTCTATGGGAAGTGAGGCGCGATTCTGATTGGTCGCTGTATCCTGTCGCCGACCAATCAGAATCGCGCCTCACTTCCCATAGACATAGAATGGGCGCTTTAGGACTTTCAAATTTACCGCTAAAAGTGAGGCGCGATTCTGATTGGTCAGCGGCAGCACACAGCGACCAATCAGAATGGCGCCTCACTTCCCATAGACATACATTAGCGGTGTATCGGGAAAAATATGGCCGCCCTTTTGGTTCTATTTTCGGGGACTGGGCTCGGCAATTTCCGGGAAAAAAAAAGATGTTCTGTATTTATGTATATTTATTTGTATCTATTTTTCTGTCTATATTCTTAGATAGAAAAATAGAAAGATAGATAGATAAGAAAATAGATAGAAAAATAGATACAAATAAAAATAGAAAAATAGAGAAAATGTTTTTTTCGGACCGGAAATAGCCGACCCCGTGGCCGAAAATAGAACCAGAAGGGCGGCCATATATTTAGCGATACACCGCTAATGTATGTCTACGGGAAGTGAGGCGCTATTCTGATTGGTCGGCGTTAGCACACAGCGACCAATCAGAAGAGCGGCTCACTTCCCATAGACATACATTAGCGGCGTGTCGGCAAATTTATGGCCGGGTCTCTGGTTCTCTTTTGCGGCCCTAAAATCGCGGACACACCGCTATGTATGTCTATGGGAAGTGAGGCGCGATTGTGATTGGTCGCTGTGTGCTGCCGCTGACCAATCAGAATCGCGCCTCACTTCCCATAGACATAGAATGGGCGCTTTAGGACTTTCAAATTTACAGCTAAAAGTGAGGTGCGATTCTGATTGGTCAGCGGCAGCACACAGCGACCAATCAGAATGGCGCCTCACTTCCCATAGACATACATAGCGGTGTGTCCGCGATTTTATGGCCGCAAAAGAGAACCAGGGACCCGGCCATAAATGTCGCGACACGCCGCTAATGTATGTCTATGGGAAGTGAGGCGCGATTCTGATTGGTCGGCGGCAGCACACAGCGACCAATCACAATCGCGCCTCACTTCCCATAGACATACATAGCGGTGTGTCCGCGATTTTATGGCCGCAAAAGAGAACCAGGGACCCGGCCATAAATTTTGCAAGACGCCGCTAATGTATGTCTATGGGAAGTGAGCCGCTCTTCTGATTGGTCGCTGTGTGCTAACGCCGACCAATCAGAATAGCGCCTCACTTCCCATAGACATACATTAGCGGTGTCTCGCTAAATATATGCCCGGCCTTCTGGTTCTATTTTCCGGACATTAAATCGGCGACACGCCGATATGTATGTCTATGGGAAGTGAGGCGCGATTCTGATTGGTCGCTGTGTGGTTACGGTGACCAATCACAATAGCGCCTCATTTCTCAATGCATCTCTATGGGAATGCGCCCGCCAATCACAATCGCGGCGCCTTTTTCGAAAATCCACAGCGGCCAATCACAATCGCGGCGCCATCTTTCTGAGGTTGCCGCCCACCAATCAGATAAGTCCGCTATTTATAGCGGGAAATTTAAATCTTCAACCTCTTTGAATCCTGTTTGCGAGACAAAGAAAAACTACCGCTGGACCATTTGTTGGACTATCGTTCGCCCAAGAAATCCATCCTTTGTGAGGGTCTTTGAGGAGAAACGAGAAGCTACCGCTGGACCATCTGTCGGACTATATTTCAGCCAAGATATCCTTCCTTCCTGAGGGCCTTCGGAAGCAAGCGCCAGATCGACTTCTGCGATTGATCAGCTAGGTAGATAGGGGATAGCGGCAGCGGGCTTAGGGGGTAGTGGCTTAGGGTCGGCGGGGTAGTGGCTTAGGGGCGGCAGCGGGCTTAGGGGATAGCGGCAGCGGGCTTAGGGGGTAGGGGCTTAGGGGCTGCGGGGTAGGGGCTTAGGGGCGGCAGCGGGCTTAGGGGGCGGCGGTTTAGTATGCGGCGGGGCTTAGGGGGTAGGGGCTTAGGGGCGGCAGGGTTTATGGGATAGCGGCAGCGGGCTTAGGGGGTAGGGGCTTAGGGGCGGCGTGGGAGGGCATTAAGGGCGGCAGTGGGCCGGCCGGGTAGGGGCTTAGGGGCGCCAGCGGGCTTAGGGGATAGCGGCAGTGGGGCGGCCGGGTAGGGGCTTAGGGGCGCCAGCGGGCTTAGGGGATAGCGGCAGCGGGCTTAGGGGGTAGTGGCTTAGGGGGGCGGGGTAGGGGCTTAGGGGCGCCAGCAGGCTTAGGGGATAGTGCAGCGGGCTTAGGAGGTAGGGGTTTAGGGTCTGCGGGTAGGGGCTTAGGGGCGGCAGCGGGCTTAGGGGGGCGGCGGTTTAGTATGCGGCGGGGCTTAGGGGGTAGGGGCTTAGGGGCGGCAGGGTTTATGGGATAGCGGCAGCGGGCTTAGGGGGTAGGGGCTTAGGGGCGGCGTGGGAGGGCATTAAGGGCGGCAGTGGGCCGGCCGGGTAGGGGCTTAGGGGCGCCAGCGGGCTTAGGGGATAGCGGCAGTGGGGCGGCCGGGTAGGGGCTTAGGGGCGCCAGCGGGCTTAGGGGATAGCGGCAGCGGGCTTAGGGGGTAGTGGCTTAGGGGTGGCGGGGTAGGGGCTTAGGGGCGCCAGCAGGCTTAGGGGATAGTGCAGCGGGCTTAGGAGGTAGGGGTTTAGGGTCTGCGGGGTAGGGGCTTAGGGGCGGCAGCGGGCTTAGGGGGGCGGCGGTTTAGTATGCAGCGGGGCTTAGGGGGTAGGGGCTTAGGGGCGGCAGGGTTTAGGGGATAGCGGCAGCGGCTTAGGGGGTAGGGGCTTAGGGGCGGCGGGGTAGGGCATTAGGGGCTGCAGCGGGCTTAGGGGATAGCGGCAGTGGGCCGGCCGGGTAGGGGCTTATGGGCGCCAGCGGGCTTAGGGGATAGCGGCAGCGGGCTTAGGGGGTAGTGGCTTAGGGGCGGCGGGGTAGGGGCTTAGGGACGCCAGCGGGCTTAGGGGATAGCGCAGTGGGCTTAGGAGGTAGGGGCTTAGGGGCTGCGGGGTAGGGGCTTAGGGGCGGCAGCGGGCTTAGGGGGGCGGCGGTTTAGTATGCGGCGGGGCTTAGGGGGTAGGGGCTTAGGGGCTGCGGGGTAGGGGCTTAGGGGCGGCAGCGGGCTTAGGGGGGCGGCGGATTAGTATGCGGCGGGGCATAGGGGGTAGGGGCTATAGCGGCCGCGGGCCGGGCGGGTAGAGGCTTAGGGGCGCCAGCGGGCTTAGGGGATAGCGGCAGCTGGCTTAGGGGGTAGGGGCTTAGGGGCTGCGGGGTAGTGACTTAGGGGCGGCAGCGGGCTTAGGGGGGCGGCGGTTTAGTATGCGGCGAGGCTTAGGGGGTAGGGGCTTAAGGGCGGCGGGGTTTAGGGGATAGCGGCAGCGGGCTTAGGGGGTAGGGGCTTAGGGGCGGCGGGGTAGGGCATTAGGGGCGGCAGCGGGCTTAGGGGATAGCGGCAGCGGGCCGGCCGGGTAGGGGCGCCAGCGGGTTTAGGGGATAGCGGCAGCGGGCTTATGGGGTAGTGGCTTAGGGGCGCTCGGGGGCTTAGGGGATTAGAGGCGGCGGGGTAGGGGCTTAGGGGCGGCAGCATGGGGCTGTAGTATACCATAGAGGTGTACCCTACAGCCCGATGCTGAGGCTTAGGGTGTAGGGGCTTAGGAGGCGGGCTTAGGGGGTAGGGGCTTAGGGGTGCCAGGGGCTTAGGAGGCTGCGGGGCTTATGCTGTGGCTTTGTTCGCGGGGCAACGACTCGCAATGCCCGAGTCGCGTGGCCGCTACGCGGCCATGGACAGAGTCCTGGAGAAAGTTCCGAGCTACGCGAACAAAGCCACAGGAAGTAGCGCCGGCCAGACGGAAGTCAGCTACGGCAATTATATAATAGATAAATTAAACATGTTTATGCTTTGGAGCTTTAGATTAATTGTTATACTTCTTTATTAGTATATTAATACACCTTCTAAGTACTTTTGCACTTTCTATATAGCGTTGCCATGAGGACACTTCCCTATTGTCTCTAACAACTCCCTGCGCTATGGGCACTAATGTGGTGCTCTAATGCACATGCGCGGGACTTCCATACATCGCTGCTGTGGCAACGATGACGCTGGGAGGGGGCTTGGGCATGCGCACTGTTACTTCCTGAACGCCAATGTGTACAGTGCGGTCCCACAACCCCTCACAGCCTGTCTAATCATCTTAAACAGCCTTAATAAGGTAAATCTGTGTGCGGGGCCCTTGCAATTAAGATTTTTCATAACTTATACTGTTTATATCCTGCTGATCTTATTCCTTGGTTTTTTATAGCACCATAATGCACTGGTTATTTATAATATATACTTATAGCTATTAATATGGTGCTAATATATGAATGTATTGTATCAAACTATGTAAATTGCTTATTAATCTGTATTGCTGAACTAGATGTATAAATATAACTTCCTGTGAGACATTCATTGCTTGAAAACAGGTTCTTGCAACCTGAAACGTCGCCTGTTTGTGCCACTCAACAATAAAAAAAGTTATTTTTTCACATAAGAACTTGAGTGCTGCAATTCTTCTTTTGACGGACTATAAATATATTATATATATATATATATATATATATATATATATATATATATATATATATACCACAAAAAACGGCAGCAGCACGCCAATCCAAGGTCTTTAGATGCCTTTAATCAGGCCCACAGGGCGACCACGCGACGTTTCAGTCACCAAGTGACTTTTGTCTAGCCTTCTCTTTTATATATATATATATATATATATATATATATATATATATATACACAGTTGTGGCCAAAAGTATTGACACCCCTGCAATTCTGTCAGATAATACTCAGTTTCTTCCTGAAAATGATTGCAATCACAAATTCTTTGGTATTATTATTTTCATTTAATTTGTCTTCAATGAAAAAACACAAAAGAGAATGAAGCAAAAAGCAAAACATTGATCATTTCACACAAAACTCCAAAAATGGGCCGGACAAAAGTATTGGCACCCTCAGCCTAATACTTGGTTGCAGGGGCGTAACTACAATAGGTGCAGGGGTTGCGAACGCACCCAGGCCCCTTCAGCTTTCTCTCAAACCATTTTCTAGTGCTTTTTGAAGTGTGTTTTGGATCATTGTTCTGCTGGAAGACCCATGACCTCTGAGGGAGACCCAGCTTTCTCACACTGGGCCCTACATTATGCTGCAAAATTTGTTGGTAGTCTTCAGACTTCATAATGCCACAATATCAAGCAGTCCAGTGCCAGAGGCAGCAAAGCAACCCCAAAACATCAGGGAACCTCCGCCATGTTTGACTGTAGGGACCGTGTTCTTTTCTTTGAATGCCTCTTTTTTTCTCCTGTAAACTCTATGTTGATGCCTTTGCCCAAAAACAGAGAACATTCTTCCAAAACGTTTTAGGCTTTCTCAGGTAGGTTTTGGCAAACTCCAGCCTGGCTTTTTTATGTCTCGGGGTAAGAAGTGGGGTCTTCCTGTTTATCCTACCAGACAGTCCCTTTTCATTCAGACACCGATGGATAGTACAGGTTGACACTGTTGTACCCTCGGACTGCAGGGCAGCTTGAACTTGTTTGGATGTTAGTCGAGGTTCTTTATCCACCATCTGCACAATCTTGCGTTGAAATCTCTTGTCAATTATTCTTCTCTGTCCACATCTAGCAAGGTTAGCCCCAGCGCCATGGGTTTTTAACTTCTTGATGACACTGCGCACGGTAGACACAGGAACATTCAGGTCTTTGGAGATGGACTTGTAGCCTTGAGATTGCTCATGCTTCCTCACAATTTAGTTTCTCAAATCCTCAGACAGTTCTTTGGTCTGCTTTCTTTTCTTCAATGTGCTACACACAAGGACACAGGACAGAGGTTGAGTCAACTTTAATCCATGTCAACTGGCTGCAAGTGTGATTTAGTTATTGCCGACACCTGTTAGGTGCCACAGGTAAGTTACAGGTGCTGTCAATTACACAAATTAGAGAAGCATCACATGATTTTTCTAACAGTGTCAATACTTTTGTCCACCCCCTTTTTTATGTTTGGTGTGGAATTATATCCAATTTGGCTTTAGGACAATTCTTTTTGTGTTTTTTCATTGAAGACAAGTTAAATGAAGATAATAATACCAAAGAATTTGTGATTGCAATCATTTTCAGGAAGAAGCTGAGTATTATCTGACAGAATTGCAGGTGTGGCAATACTTTTGGCCACAACTGTGTATATATATCTAATATATAAAGCTGAATGTGTGTGTGTATGTATGTGTGTATGTATATCCGGGATTGGTATCTACACCGTCGCAACTACAGCCACAAAATTTTCCCAGTCACACGTCTGAACCCCGAGAGCGTCATAGGCTATGTTGTGAGGCGCAATTTTAACCCCGCGCATTCCAATTCAGCAAACAATTTTGCCCCTATCTACATAATGGGGAAAAAGTGACAGTTACCAGTTGACAGTTGTGAATGAGAGGGGCTTAATGATAGCGCCAAAGACTAACAGCACATACCAGCATGTAGTCACTAAGGTGGGGCCCTGACATGGAATATTCAGAGTGGTCAGCGCAGGAAGGAGGCAGAGTGGTAAGCGCAGGAAGGAGGCAGAGTGGTTAGCGCAGGACGGCGGCTCAGTGGTCAGCAGAGGACGGCGGCTCTGTGGTCAGCAGAGGACGGCGGCTCTGTGGTCAGCAGAGGACGGGGGCTCTGTGGTCAGCAGAGGACGGGGGCTCTGTGGTCAGCAGAGGACGGGGGCTCTGTGGTCAGCAGAGGACGGGGGCTCTGTGGTCAGCAGAGGACGGGGGCTCTGTGGTCAGCAGAGGACGGCGGCTCTGTGGTCAGCAGAGGACGGCGGCTCTGTGGTCAGCAGAGGACGGCGGCTCTGTGGTCATCAGAGGACGGGGGCTCTGTGTCAGCAGAGGACGGCGGCTTTGTGGTCAGCAGAGGACGGCGGCTTTGTGGTCAGCAGAGGACGGCGGCTGTGTGGTCAGCAGAGGACGGCGGCTTTGTGGTCAGCAGAGGACGGCGGCTTTGTGGTCAGCAGAGGACGGCGGCTGTGTGGTCAGCAGAGGACGGCGGCTGTGTGGTCAGCAGAGGAGGGGCTGTGTGGTCAGCAGAGGAGGGCGGCTGTGTGGTCAGCAGAGGAGGGCGGCTGTGTGGTCAGCAGAGGAGGGCGGCTGTGTGGTCAGCAGAGGAGGGCGGCTGTGTGGTCAGCAGAGGAGGGCGGCTGTGTGGTCAGCAGAGGAGGGCGGCTCTGTGGTCAGCAGAGGACGGGGGCTCTGTGGTCAGCAGAGGACGGCGGCTCTGTGGTCAGCAGAGGACGGCGGCTCTGTGGTCAGCGCAGGAAGGAGGCAGAGTGGTCAGCGCAGGAAGGAGGCTCTGTGGTCAGCAGAGGACGGCGGGTCTGTGGTCAGCGCAGGAAGGAGGCTCTGTGGTCAGCGCAGGAAGGAGGCTCTGTGGTCGAGTGGTCAGCGCAGGAAGGAGGCTCTGTGGTCAGCACAGGAAGGAGGCTCTGTGGTCAGCACAGGAAGGAGGCTCTGTGGTCAGCGCAGGAAGGAGGCTCTGTGGTCAGCGCAGGAAGGAGGCTCTGTGGTCAGCAGAGGATGGTGGCTCTGTGATCAGCAGAGGACAGGGGCTCTGTGGTCAGCAGAGGACGGCGGGTCTGTGGTCAGCAGAGGACGGCGGGTCTTTGGTCAGCAGAGGATGGCGGGTCTGTGGTCAGCGCAGGAAGGAGGCATAGTGGTCAGCACAGGAAAGAGGCTCGGTGGTCAGCACAGGAAGGAGGCTCTGTGGTCAGCGCAGGAAGGAGGCTATGTGGTCAGTGCAGGAAGGAGGCTCTGTGGTCACAGCAGAGGATGCGGCTCTGTGGTCAGCAGAGGACGGGGCTCTGTGGTCAGCAGAGGACGGCGGCTCTGTGGTCAGCAGAGGACGGCGGCTCTGTGGATAGCGCAGGAAGGAGGCAGAGTGGTCAGCACAGGAAGGAGGCTCTGTGGTCAGCAGAGGATGGCGGGTCTGTGGTCAGCACAGGAAGGAGGCTCTGTGGTCAGCAGAGGATGGCAGCTCTGTGGTCAGCAGAGGACGGGGCTCTGTGGTTAGCAGAGGATGGCGGCTCTGTGGTCAGCAGAGGACGGCGGCTCTGTGGTCAGCAGAGGACGGCGGGTCTGTGGTCAGCAGAGGACGGCGGGTCTGTGGTCAGCGCAGGAAGGAGGCAGAGTGATCAGCACAGGAAGGAGGCTCTGTGGTCAGCGCAGTAAGGAGGCTCTGTGGTCAGCGCAGGAAGGAGGCTCTGTGGTCAGCGCTGGAAGGAGGCTCTGTGGTCAGCAGAGGATGGCGGCTCTGTGGTCAGCAGAGGACGAGGGCTCTGTGGTCAGCAGAGGACGGGGCTCTGTAGTCAGCAGAGGACGGCGGGTATTGGGTCAGCAGAGGACGGCGGCTCTGTGGTCAGCGCAGGAAGGAGGCAGAGTGGTCAGCGCAGGAAGGAGGCTCTGTGGTCAGCAGAGGACGGCGGCTCTGTGGTCAGCGCAGGAAGGAGGCTCTGTGGTCAGCGCAGGAAGGAGGCTCTGTGGTCAGCGGAGACAAGGTGGGCGGAGCCATGTCGGGAGCCCCGTGAGGTGGGCGGAGCCATGTCAGAAGCCCCGTGAGGTGGGCGGAGCCATGTCGAGAGCCTCGCGAGGTGGGCGGAGCCATGTCGGGAGCCCCACGAGGTGGGCGGAGCCATAACGGGAGCGGTGTAGCGGGATGGCGGTTGGGTAAGTATACTGGAGTGTGTGTGTTTGTGTGTCTGTGTGTGTGTGTCTGTGTGTGTGTCTGTGTGTGTGTGTGTGTGTGTCCCTAACGCACTTCCGTAAGTTTGGCAGCCACGTCCACGACGACGGAAGTAGCGCCGAAACTTACGGAAGTGCGTTAGGGTGATTATATATTAGATACCGTATAAGCCGAGTTTTTCAGCACAAAAATTGTGCTGAAAAGTGCCCCCCTCGGCTTATACACGAGTCAGTGACGGCTGACTGTGTGGGGCCGGTGTCCGGGGGCTGGAGGAGGTGGGGGAGGCTGTACAATGAGCGGGCAGTCACGTGTTCCCGCTCATTAGTGCAATACAATATGCACTGCATCCCCCTGTCCATCAGCGGCAGGGGGAGCGGTGCATATTACATTGCTGTCAGCGCTCATCCGCCCCCCTGGGGTAGTATACAGCAGTGCCCCCCCTGTGGGTATACACAGCCCCCCCCCGTGGGTATACACAGCCCCCCCCCTGTGGGTATACACAGCCCCCCCCCCGTTGCTGCCGCACACCTGTAAAAAGAAGCGCTTTCATACTTATCCTCCTGCTGTCACCACGCACAACCTCCGCTCTCCTTGCAACCGGCGTCCATCCACGTGACTGCGCACAAATAATGACGTCATTATTTGTGCGCGGTCATATGGATGGACGCCGGGTGCAGGGAGAGCGGAGGATGCGCGCGGTGACAGCAGGAGGATAAGTATGAAAGCGCTTCTTTTTACAGGTGTGCAGCAGCAATGGGGTGGCTGTGTATACCCACAGGGGGGGGCTGTGTATACCCACAGGGGTGGGCTGTGTATACCCACAGGGGGGGCAATGCTGTATACTACCACAGGAGAGGGGCTGCTGTATATACCTCTGTGGCTGCTGTATACTACCACAGGGGGAGGCTGCTGTATACTACCACAGGGGGAGGCTGCTGTATACTACCACAGGGGGAGACTGCTGTATACTACCACAGGGGGAGGCTGCTGTATACTACCACAGGGGGAGACTGCTGTATACTACCACAGGGGGAGGCTGCTGTATACTACCACTGGGGCTGCTGTATATACCTTGTGGCTGCTGTATACTACCACTGGGGAGGCTGCTGTATACCACTGGGGGGGACTGTATACCTGTGCTGGGGTCCACCCTCGGCTTATACACGAGTCAATAGGTTTTCCCAGGTTTTGGGGGCAAAAGTAGGGGGGTCGGCTTATACACGGGTCGGCTTATACACGAGTATATACGGTACATGTATATATATATATATATATATATATATGGGGAGAGAGAGATGCACACACACACACACACACACACACACACATATATATATATATATATATATATATATACGTATTCAATATGCCTACACAAAGTGAATATATATATATGTGTAATCCATGTATATATATATATATATGTATGTATATATGTGCATTTTCGGGAGAGAGGGGAGGATACTTGCCTTCCGACGTCTCTTCCGATGGTGGCTTAGCGACGCTGCTGACACAGGGCCGCATTCTTCCACCTCACTTGCCATGCGCGGGCCGGAAATGACGTGGCTGCCGGAACCGCATCATGCAAGCAGGAAGAGCGGGGCGGGAAAATTCAAATGTGCACCCCCACTCTTCAAACCATGATGCCGTCCATCTGGGCATGATTAAAGCAGCGAGGCAGGGGGAGCGTGGCCCTGCAGACACTGCTCCTCCTTTAGGAACGCCCGCTCATCACAGATCATGTAAGTTTATAAAGTGATCTATTTAACTTCTATAAAGCCCTATTAGGTCAGACAGGGATGGTTAGGGAAGTAGTTAGAGGCTGCAGGGGCAGGTAGTGATAGGTTAGGGGGGGGCTAGATGAGGTGATAGGTTGCCTTTAATCTCTGTGACCAGGTGTGATCTCTCCTAGTGCTTTAATTACACTGCTGCACACTCAAAATTCTGGGAGAAGCAGAGGTGCACAAACCCAATAGGTGAGTGACCATTTAGCCCTATACTTACCCCTCAATTTCCTCCCAAGTACTCCTCATTGCACCCCTTCTCTTTGTGTTTTTTTTTACATGCTGGCCATTAAAGAACGTTGAAACACAGCCTGCGGCAACGTTGATGCACATCCTGCCAAATTAGTTTGGCCTATGCTTGTATTTTCAAGAAAAAAGTTAATGCTCACCTCTCCCCGAGCCCCCGCCATCTCCTGCCGTCTTCCTCCAAGCTTCCGGTGGCTGCCGCAGGCTCCGAGTGTCTGCAGAGCTCTTCTACTGCAGTCAAGGACCTGTGGTGATGTCACAGTCACGTGACACCAGGTTACTCCATGGTAACCTGGTGTCACGTGACTGTGACATCACCGCAGGTCCTGAACTGCACTACAACAGCTCTGCAGATACTGGAAGCCTGTGGCAGCCACCGGAAGCTTGGAGGAAGACGGCAGGAGACGGCGGGGGCTTGGGGAGAGGTGAGCATTAACTTTTTTTTTTTTTTTTTTTAACCCCTGCCTTCCTGTTTGGAGACCTTTTACTGTACTGAGCATGCTCAGTACAGTAAATGTCTCCTCCAGCCTCACAGCCTCCCCATCCTCACTGCCTCCTCCAGCCTCAGTCTCCTCCAGCTTCACAGTCTCCTCCAGCCTCACAGCCTCCCCATCCTCACTGCCTCCTACAGCCTCCTCCAGCCTCACAGCCTCCCCATCCTCACAGCCTCCTACAGCCTCACACCTCTCAGCCTCACAGCCTCCCATCCTCACACCCTCCTCCAGCCTCCACACCTCCTCCAGCCTCACAGCCTCCTCCAGCCTCACAGTCTCCTCCAGCCTCACAGTCTCCTCCAGCCTCACAGTCTCCTCCAGCCTCACAGTCTCCTCCAGCCTCACAGTCTCCTCCAGCCTCACAGCCTCCCCATCCTCACTGCCTCCTACAGCCTCCTCCAGCCTCACAGCCTCCCCATCCTCACAGCCTCCTACAGCCTCACACCCTCCTCCAGCCTCACAGCCTCCCCATCCTCACACCCTCCTCCAGCCTCACACCCTCCTCCAGCCTCACAGCCTCCTCCAGCCTCACAGTCTCCTCCAACCTCACAGCCTCCCCAGCCTCACAGCCTCCTCCAGCCTCACAGCCTCCCCATCCTCACAGCCTCCTCCAGCCTCACAGCCTCCCCATCCTCACAGCCTCCTCCAGCCTCACAGCCTCCTCCAGCCTCACAGCCTCCCCAGCCTCACACCCTCCTCCAGCCTCACAGCCTCCTCCAGCCTCACAGCCTCCTCCAGCCTCACAGCCTCCCCATCCTCACTGCCTCCTCCAGCCTCAGTCTCCTCCAGCTTCACAGTCTCCTCCAGCCTCACAGCCTCCCCATCCTCACTGCCTCCTACAGCCTCCTCCAGCCTCACAGCCTCCCCATCCTCACAGCCTCCTACAGCCTCACACCCTCCTCCAGCCTCACAGCCTCCCCATCCTCACACCCTCCTCCAGCCTCACACCCTCCTCCAGCCTCACAGCCTCCTCCAGCCTCACAGTCTCCTCCAGCCTCACAGTCTCCTCCAGCCTCACAGTCTCCTCCAGCCTCACAGTCTCCTCCAGCCTCACAGCCTCCCCATCCTCACTGCCTCCTACAGCCTCCTCCAGCCTCACAGCCTCCCCATCCTCACAGCCTCCTACAGCCTCACACCCTCCTCCAGCCTCACAGCCTCCCCATCCTCACACCCTCCTCCAGCCTCACACCTCCTCCAGCCTCACAGCCTCCTCCAGCCTCACAGTCTCCTCCAACCTCACAGCCTCCCCAGCCTCACAGCCTCCTCCAGCCTCACAGCCTCCCCATCCTCACAGCCTCCTCCAGCCTCACAGCCTCCCCATCCTCACAGCCTCCTCCAGCCTCACAGCCTCCTCCAGCCTCACAGCCTCCCCAGCCTCACACCCTCCTCCAGCCTCACAGCCTCCTCCAGCCTCACAGCCTCCCCATCCTCACAGCCTTCTCCAGCCTCACAGCCTCCCCAGCCTCACATCCTCCTCCCAGCCTCACAGCCTCCTTCAGCCACAGCTCTCACAGCCTCACTCCTCCAGCCTCACACCTCCATCCACGCCTCCTCCAGCCTCACAGCCTCCCCATCCTCACAGCCTCCTCCAGCCTCACAGCCTCTCCACTCACAGCCTCCTCAAGCCTCACATCCTCCTCCAGCCTCACAGCTTCCTCCAGCCTCACAGCCTCCTCAGCCTCACAGCCTCCTCCAGCCTCACATCCTCCTCCAGCCTCACAGCCTCCTACAGCCTCACAGCCTCCTCCAGCCTCACATCCTCCTCCAGCCTCACAGCCTCCCATCCTCACAAGCCTCCTCCAGCCTCACATCTCACAGCTCCTCACCTCACAGCCTCCTCCAGCCTCACAGCCTCCCAGCCTCACACGCCTCCCCTCCACCTCACACCTCCTCCAGCCTCACAGCCTCCTCCAGCCTCACACGCCTCCCCATCCTCACAGCCTCCTCCAGCCTCACAGCTTCCTCCAGCCCTCACCCAGCACCCTCCCTCAGCCTCAACTCCTCCTCCAGCCTCCCCATCCATCCTCCCTCCGCCTCTCCAGCTCTCCTCTCAGCCTCACAGCCTCCTCCAGCCTCACATCCTCCTCCAGCCTCACAGCCTCCCCTCCTCACAGCCCTCCTCCAGCCCTCACAGCCTCCTCCTCACAGCCTCACAGCCTCCTCCGCCTCCACAGCCTCTCCCATCCTCACAGCCTCTCCGCCACTCACTCCACCTCGCTCCTCCAGCCTCACAGCCTCCTCACAGCCTCCACATCCTCCTCCAGCCTCACACTCTCTCCTCACAGCCTCCAGCCTCCTTCAGCCTCACACCTCCATCCAGCCTCACATCCTCCTCCAGCCTACACCAGCCTCCCCATCCTCACAGCCTCCTCCAGCCTCACAGCCTCCTCCAGCCTCACAGCCTCCCCATCCTCACAGCCTCCTCCAGACCTCACAGCTCACTCCTCCAGCCTCACAGCTCCTCCACCTCACAGCCTCCTCCACCTCACAGCCTCCTCCAGCCTCACAGCCTCCCTCCAGCCTCACAGCCTCCCCATCCTCACAGCCTCCTCCAGCCTCACATCCTCCTCCAGCCTCACAGCCTCCTCCATCCTCACAGCCTCCTCAGCCTCACAGCCTCCTCCAGCCTCACATCCTCCTCCAGCCTCACAGCCTCCCCACCTCACAGCCTCCTCCAGCCTCACAGCCTCCCCATCGCTCACAGCCTCCCCATCCTCACAGCCTCCTCCAGCCTCACAGCCTCCTCCAGCCTCACAGCCTCCTCCAGCCTCACATCCTCCTCCAGCCTCACAGCCTCCCCATCCTCACAGCCTCCTCCAGCCTCACAGCCTCCTCCAGCCTCACAGCCTCCCCATCCTCACTGCCTCCTCCAGCCTCACAGTCTCCTCCAGCCTCACATCCTCCTCCAGCCTCATAGCCTCCCCATCCTCACAGCCTCCTCCAGCCTCACAGCCTCCTCCAGCCTCACAGCCTCCCCATCCTCACAGCCTCCTCCAGCCTCACAGCCTCCTCCAGCCTCACAGCCTCCCTATCCTCACAGCCTCCTCCAGCCTCACAGCCTCCCCATCCTCACAGCCTCCTCCAGCCTCACATCCTCCTCCAGCCTCACAGCCTCCCCATCCTCACAGCCTCCTCCAGCCTCACAGCCTCCTCCAGCCTCTCACCCTCCTCCATCCTCAGCCTCACTACCTGACACCGCTGCCATCCTGCCAACCGTCGGCCACGCTCCATCCCCACCGCCCTCGCGCCCTCCCGCGAGGTCCATGCTGCCCGGATGCCGCCGGAGCCTTCCGCCCCTCGCCACTCTCTCACCGCTGGGCTCTCAATGTCGCCATGCTGGTGGAGTAGTGGTCTACGGGCTGTGGCCGGGTGTCGGGAGCCAGGGACGTTGTCCTGTGGCCGGCAACAGCCAATGGGAGTGAGCGGACCGTGTCAGCCTGCAAAGCCTGACACGCCCCGCTCACTCCCATTGCCTGCCCCTGCAAGCAGATTGGGCGCTGTGTTGTACACACAGGACGCCCATCCCATTGCCCAGGACTTGGCGTCCTAGACCAATCGGATGACCGTCCTGTCTTTACCACACACTGCCCAATCCGCTCCTTCCGCTCAGGTCACATGTGTGACCTGAGGGCAAGAACTGATCCCTCTCTGCATCACCCAACCCGCCGCAGAGGACAATGCCGTGTGACTGGGGCTGCGATCAGCCCCAGCACGCAGCCACGTCCTGCCGCCGAGCGGTGATGTCACCCCTCCAGCCGCATCTCTCCTCACCCCTCCAGCCAGACCTCTCCTCACCCCTCCATCTGGACCTCTCCTCACCACTCCAGCCTCTGCTCTCCTCACCCCTCCAGCCTCTGCTCCCCTCACTCCTCCAGCCTCCCGCCACATCATACTCTGCTATCCACAGAGCCCCCTCTATACTCTGACACCCACAGAGCCGCCTGTATACTCTCCTACCCACACAGCCGCCTGTATACTCTGCTACCCACAGAGCTGCCTCTATACTCTGCTACCCACAGAGCCGCCTCTATACTCTGCTACCCACAGAGCCGCCTGTATACTCTGCTACCCACAGAGCCGCCTGTATACTCTCCTACCCACAGACCCGCCTGTATTCTCTGCTACCCACAGAGCCGTTTCTATATTCTGCTACCCACACAGCCGCCTCTGTACTCTGCTACCCACAGAGCCTTCTCTATACTCTGCTACCCACAGAGCCGCCTGTATAATCTGCTAACCACAAACCCGCCTGTATACTCTGCTACCCACAGAGCCGCCTGTGTACTTTTCTACCCAGAGAGCCGCCTGTATAATCTGCTACCCTCAGAGCAGTCTGTATACTCTGCTACCCACAGACCCGCCTGTATAGTCTGCTACCCACAGAGCCCCATGTATACTCTGCTAGCCACTCACCCGCCTGTATACACACAATTCATTTCACCGCGCTCCCGATGCAATTGCATCGGGCCTTTTTACTAGTGTGAAAATATAATTTTGGTGTCATTCTCAAAACTTTTGGCTATGACTTTGTATATGTGTGTGTATATGTCACAGCTCCACCCACTCCACATAAACCTACCCACACACCCCCCCCAATAACAATACCCACTCCACATAGCCATGCCCCTTTGGGGTGGGACTATCAATATAGTATAATGAAGACTTACAACCCTCCATATAGTATAATGCAGCCTAATAGCCCTCAATGTGGCTGAATGCATCCTCATAGCCCTCCATATAGCATAATATAGGCTCATAGCCCTCCATATAGCATAATGCAGCCTCATAGCCCTCCATGTAGCTGAATGCAACCTCATAGCCTTCCATCTATCATAATGCAGCCTCATATCCTTCCATATCTATCTACATAATCACCAGTTTTGCACTTCCGGCCACTGTGCCGCTATCGCGAGCGATGGCACGCATGCGCCATCGCGAGCCACCGACACTGGCCGAAAGCGCAAAAATCCTGGTGCCACACACACCCACCCTTTGGGGTGGGACTATCAATATAGTATAATGAAGACTTACAACCCTCCATATAGTATAATGCAGCCTAATAGCCCTCAATGTGGCTGAATGCATCCTCATAGCCCTCCATATAGCATAATACAGCCTCATAGCCCTCCATGTAGCTGAATGCAACCTCATAGAATTCCATATATCATAATGCAGCCTCATATCCTTCCGGCCACTGTGCCGCTATCGCGAGCGATGGCGCGCATGCGCCATCGCGAGCCGCCGCCACTGGCCGGAAGCGCAAGAATCCTGGCGCCACACACCCGCCCGCCGCTCACCGCTGTCCCGACCCACCACATCCTCCCGCTCCCCCGACACATCCTCCCGCTCCCCCGCAACTCCCGCCCAGCGCTGACCGCCGCCTCGCGCACACGCGCCGCCACCCGCAATTACCGCCCAGCTCCCACTACACAGCACACAGTGCGACCCCAGCCCGCCCACAGCCGCGCACTACATTGATGACGTCACTGCCCGTTCCGCCCCTAGCACCAAATACCCTCAGTCTCTGCACCAATGTATGTATACAATATGTGTCTAATGGCTGTCTACTCTCTGTTATGTCTCTGTATACTGTGTGTCTAATGTCTCTGTATACTGTGTGTCTAATGTCTCTGTATACTGTGTGTCTAATGTCTCTGTATACTGTGTGTCTAATGTCTCTGTATACTGTGTGTCTAATGTTTCTGTATACTGTGTGTCTAATGTCTCTGTATACTGTCTAATGTCTCTGTATACTGTGTGTCTAATGTCTCTGTATACTGTGTGTCTAATGTCTCTGTATACTGTTTGTCTAATGTCTCTGTATACTGTGTGTCTAATGTCTCTGTATACTGTGTGTCTAATGTCTCTGTATACTGTGTGTCTAATGTCTCTGTATACTGTGTGTCTAATGTTTCTGTATACTGTGTGTCTAATGTCTCTGTATACTGTGTGTCTAATGTCTCTGTATACTGTGTGTCTAATGTCTCTGTATACTGTTTGTCTAATGTCTCTGTATACTGTGTGTCTAATGTATCTCTATACTGTGTCTAATGTCTCTCTATACTGTGTCTAATGTCTCTCTATACTGTCTAATGTCTCTCTATACTGTGTGTCTAATGTGTCTATACTGTGTGTCATCTCTGTATACTGTCTGTAATGTCTCTATACTGTGTGTAATTTCTCTATACTGTGTGTAATCTCTGTATACTGTGTGTAATGTGTCTATACTGTCTGTAATGTCTATATACTCTGTCTAATGTGTCTATACTGTGTGTAATCTCTGTATACTGTCTGTATTGTGTCTATACTGTGTGTAATGTCTCTATACTCTGTGTAATGTGTCTATACTGTGTGTAATGTGTGTATACTGTCTGTAATGTGCCTATACTGTGTCTATACTGTGTGTAATGTCTGCATACTGTCTGTAATGTGTGTATACTGTGTGTATACTGTGTGTATAATGTGTGTAATCTCTGCATACTGTGTGTCTATACAATGTCTCATGTATGTACTGTATATACTGTGTGCTTCTCTCCTCACCCCTCCACCACTGAGCTGCATCTCTCCTCACCCCTCCACCACAGAGCTGCATCTCTCCTCACCCCTCCAACACAGAGCCGCATCTCTCCTCACCCCTCCAACACAGAGCCGCATCTCTCCTCACCCCTCCACCACTGAGCCGCTTCTCTCCTCACCCCTCCACCACAGAGCCGCATCTCTCCTCACCCCTCCACCACTGAGCCGCATCTCTCCTCACCCCTCCACCACAGAGCCGCATCTCTCCTCACCCCTCCACCACTGAGCCGCTTCTCTCCTCACCCTTCCACCACAGAGCCGCATCTCTCCTCACCCCTCCACCACTGAGCCGCTTCTCTCCTCACCCCTCCACCACAGACCCCCATCTCTCCTCACCCGTCCACCAAAGAGCCGCATCTCTCCTCAACCCTCCACCACTCAGCCGCATCTCTCCTCAACCCTACACCACTGAGCCGCTTCTCTCCTCACCCCTCCACCACTGAGCCACTTCTCTCCTCACCCCTCCACCACTGAGCCGCTTCTCTCCTCACCCCTCCACCACAGACACCCATCTCTCCTCACCCCTCCACCACAGAGCCGCATCTCTCCTCACCCCTCCACCACTGAGCTGCTTCTCTCCTCACCCTTCCACCACAGAGCCGCATCTCTCCTCACCCCTCCACCACTGAGCCGCTTCTCTCCTCACCCCTCCACCACAGACCCCCATCTCTCCTCACCCGTCCACCACAGAGCCGCATCTCTCCTCAACCCTACACCACTGAGCCGCTTCTCTCCTCACCCCTCCACCACTGAGCCACTTCTCTTCTCACCCCTCCACCACTGAGCCGCTTCTCTCCTCACCCCTCCACCACAGACACCCATCTCTCCTCACCCCTCCACCACTGAGCCGCATCTCTCCTCACCCCTCCACCACAGAGCCGCATCTCTCCACACCCCTCCACCACAGAGCCACATCTCTCCTCACCCCTCCACCACAGAGCCGCATCTCTCCTCACCCCTCCACCACAGAGCCGCTTCTCTCCTCACCCCTCCACCACAGAGCTGCATCTCTCCTCACCCCTCCACCACAGAGCCACATCTCTCCTCACCCCTCCACCACTGAGCCACTATCTCTCCTCACCCCTCCACCACAGACCCCCATCTCTCCTCACCCGTCCACCAAAGAGCCGCATCTCTCCTCAACCCTCCACCACTCAGCCGCATCTCTCCTCAACCCTACACCACTGAGCCGCTTCTCTCCTCACCCCTCCACCACTGAGCCACTTCTCTCCTCACCCCTCCACCACTGAGCCGCTTCTCTCCTCACCCCTCCACCACAGACACCCATCTCTCCTCACCCCTCCACCACAGAGCCGCATCTCTCCTCACCCCTCCACCACTGAGCCGCTTCTCTCCTCACCCTTCCACCACAGAGCCGCATCTCTCCTCACCCCTCCACCACTGAGCCGCTTCTCTCCTCACCCCTCCACCACAGACCCCCATCTCTCCTCACCCGTCCACCACAGAGCCGCATCTCTCCTCAACCCTACACCACTGAGCCGCTTCTCTCCTCACCCCTCCACCACTGAGCCACTTCTCTTCTCACCCCTCCACCACTGAGCCGCTTCTCTCCTCACCCCTCCACCACAGACACCCATCTCTCCTCACCCCTCCACCACTGAGCCGCATCTCTCCTCACCCCTCCACCACAGAGCCGCATCTCTCCACACCCCTCCACCACAGAGCCACATCTCTCCTCACCCCTCCACCACAGAGCCGCATCTCTCCTCACCCCTCCACCACAGAGCCGCTTCTCTCCTCACCCCTCCACCACAGAGCTGCATCTCTCCTCACCCCTCCACCACAGAGCCACATCTCTCCTCACCCCTCCACCACTGAGCCGCTTCTCTCCTCACCCCTCCACCACAGACCCCATCTCTCCTCACCCGTCCACCAAAGATCCGCATCTCTCCTCACCCCTCCACCACTCAGCCGCATCTCTCCTCAACCCTACACCACTGAGCCTTTTCTCTCCTCACCCCTCCACCACTGAGCCACTTCTCTCCTCACCCCTCCACCACTGAGCCGCTTCTCTCCTCACCCTTCCACCACAGACACCCATCTCTCCTCACCCCTCCACCACAGAGCGGCATCTCTCCTCACCCTCCACCACTGAGCCGCTTCTCTCCTCACCCTTCCACCACAGAGCCGCATCTCTCCTCACCCCTCCACCACTGAGCCGCTTCTCTCCTCACCCCTCCACCACAGACCCCCATCTCTCCTCACCCGTCCACCACAGAGCCGCATCTCTCCTCAACCCTCCACCACTCAGCCGCATCTCTCCTCAACCCTACACCACTGAGCCGCTTCTCTCCTCACCCCTCCACCACTGAGCCACTTCTCTTCTCACCCCTCCACCACTGAGCCGCTTCTCTCCTCACCCCTCCACCACAGACACCCATCTCTCCTCACCCCTCCACCACTGTGCCGCATCTCTCCTCACCCCTCCACCACAGAGCCGCATCTCTCCTCACCCCTCCACCACAGAGCCGCTTCTCTCCTCACCCCTCCACCACAGAGCCGCATCTCTCCTCACCCCTCCACCACAGAGCCGCATCTCTCCTCACCCCTCCACACAACCGCTTCCCTCCTCACCCCTCCACCACAGAGCCGCATCTCTCCTCACCCCACCACCACAGAGCCGCATCTCTCCTCACCCCTCCACCACAGAGCCGCCTCTATACTCTACTACTCACAGAGCCGCCTCGATACTCTGCTACCCACAGAGCCGCCTCTATACTCTGCTACCCACAGAGCCGCCTCTATACTCTGCTACCCACAGAGCCGCCTCTATACTCTGCTACCCACAGAACCGCCTCGATGCTCTGCTACCCACAGAGCCGCCTCGATACTCTACTACCCACTGACCCACCTCTATACTCTGATACCCACTGACCCGCCTGTATACACACAATTCATTTCACCGCGCTCCCGATGCAATTGCATCGGGCCTTTTTACTAGTATAATATGTAAAGCTGAGTGTATATATGCATGTGTTTGTGTATGTATGTGTGTTTATCACAATAGAATGAAGCAAATGCAAATCCAGAAGTAGAACTCAGGAGACACAAATACCACACCAATACAGTGACAGGGCTCGGAAGGTTATAGGCTAACATTCTATTGTGACATCACTGTTTTGTTCCATAACTAAAAACAATTAGTTACTATGCACGGGCAACGTCGGGCTCTACAGCTAGTAAATAAGGCTGCATTCAGACCATGTGTAATTGCAGCGCTTTTTTACGCCGCACTTTTGCTCCAAAAGTGCGTCAGTGTCAGCGTTGGACTTTCACTTTTGCTGTTCAGACGCCGCATAATTTAGCGTCGCAAAGTGCGCACATAAAAAGAATGAACATGTCAAATGTTCATGCTTTTAAACGCGCACTTTCTCCTATAGGCCCCCATTTAACTGTTGGAATTACGGATCGCCATTCACACGATGTTCAATTCCGGCGCTTATAAACGCGGCTCAGGGGGAAGTGATGTCACATGGGAGCAGCCCCCAGGAAAACAGGAACTCGAAATTCCACCATTTTGGAATCCCGTGTTCCTGTGATTCCTGGGTCTGTTCACTTGTAACAATGAGCGCATTCAATCGTATCATGATTGATGTGGGTTGCCTCATCGAGGTGGTAAGTATGTGTGTGTTGTGAGGTAGCGACCCAGGGGAATCCGCTTGGCACGGGGAAATGACACCAGCGACTACATTGTAACGGAACATAACCAGCGGATTTATTGTTTTTCTGTCATAAACCGCTTTCATCATATAAAACATAACACCGTATTTACATTTTCATATGACATAACTTCCACATTAGTACATCACATGACATTACATTACAGGACATTCACATATGACATTACACCATGTTTACAGTCACATTAGAATTACGTTTTCCACAGAACTTCAAGGTGTCACCCACCAAGCCTTGCAGACCTCAGTCTGGTTCTAAAGATGGCTATCTATGTCTTTCACCCTTACAGGGACCTTTCCCCATCCTGCAATATGGATCCTCAACCCACCTCCAGGGAGTCTCAACCCACACTGCATGAGTAGCGCTTCTCAACAGGACCCTGCTCGACATACCAGTCAGCCCCACGTTACATCATACATCACACATGGCACTTTTGTATAAGCCATCACATCCATCACACATGGCACTTTTACATAAGCCATCACATAGTCAACGGGACCATATCACAACTAGCACAGTCAGTCCCAAAGTCAGCTACACTTATGACCGCCTGGTCCTTGAGCTGTCCTCGGTCCTTACCACACATACGACCGCCTGGCCCTTGAGTCGTACTCGGTCCTGGACACTTGCTGGCATGCACGTCTCACGTGCCACCGCCATGGAGCTGGCAGGCTCCCTTCACTCCCCCCACCGGGGATGGATCACTTCAAGCCCGTCCTGACATGGCAGTGGTCTGGACTGCTCGGATTCCCATTGTCCTCTCCTCACTCAGACACCTGGCAGGTTCTTATCCAGGCTGCCTCACCCACAGCTGCAACACAGTGAGTCAATCAGCACATCTCACTCACACACAGACCTGAGATGTGATTAACCCCCTGTGCATCATTTAGGTTTAGCCCAGCAAAGCACTCATACACAGGTTCAGACACAGCCGCTCATTAGAGTCATGAATGAACCCATTGTATACCTGATCCCATGTTTAACACCACACACACACAATAACATAGGCTGATCTGAACAGGATCCTATGCTGTTAACCTGTGTGATGCACCCGGCCATGGGTCACATCACCACAGTGTCTCTATGTGTTTCATGTATGTCCTGTGTGTCGTGTGTGTGTATGTGTCCTGAGGTTTTAGCAGTGTACATTCAGGCATCTTTGGGCTGCAAACCTCCACTGCCTGTACGTACACTGCTAAGCAAGTAACAAAAAAATAAAAAAATCATCATACTCACCTATCCGCTGGATGGGAAAGGGCGTCCGATCCTTAGGGTTGCATCCGTGATATGACGCTGGTAAACATATTAGCTGACAAAGTCAGTTGATCGTCCGGTACATCAGGTGATCGGCTGATCAGCTGACTAGTCAGCTGATCGGTATGCCGGCTGGAAAACCTAGTCAACTCACCGGCCAATCACCTAATGTTCAGGCCGATCAGCTGATCGGTTTACCGGCCAGCATATCAGCTGATCAGTATGCCGGGTGGTGAAACGATCAGCTGTGGATCCGTTTTGGACGTCACAGGACCCATGACCTGGACTGCATTGGAGGGATTTGGTGGGTATTTAATAAAGTGGTGAATGAGGTGTCTGTGTTTTTTTTTCTAATAAATGTTTTTTTCTAATGTGTCTGTTATTTTTTAAACTTTTTTTTCACTATTGCTAATAGGCGACTGTCATATTGGCAGCTGACATTAGCAATAGGTGCTTGGTGTCAGCTCCAAATAAAGCTGTCACCAACGCCATTATTACCCAGTCTGCCACTGCACACGGCAGCTGGAAGAGCAGATGGTAGCCCCCAGTTTTGGTGTCTGTCATTGAGGAGCCAATTCTGGGATGACTGCTGGTTTTGATTCTTAGTGTGGGGGGTCCAGAACACTTGGACCTTACCACGCTGAGAATTCCAGCCTTCAGCTGCCTGGCTGCTGGACATAGAAAATCCGGTGAAGCCCACGCCACATTTTTTTAGTTTTTTTTTTTAAAAAGGCTTCACTGGATTTTCTGTTGCCTGTGAAGGTAACAACAAGCCGCCTGAGGTACCTTTGCTGGCAATAGCTAATGTGTCGAAAACTTTATTCTTAAATAGGAGCAAGGTGTGAGCTGCAAAAAAAGCGGTCACCAACCCCATTATTACCCAGTCTACCACCGCACACAGCAGCTGGAAGAGCGAGAGTAGCCCCCAGTTTTGAGGTGCCAATTCTGGGGCGACTACTGGCTGCAATTCTTAGCAGGGAAGGAACGGGGGCGTTCGGGCCAGAGCACTTGGGCCCAGGGCCGGCATCAGCACCCGGCATACCCGAGCAAGTGTCGGGGCCCTGAACAGCTGGGGGACCCATTGGACATCAGGGACAGGCAGCCCTGACAGCCAGGGGCCCATTAGGGACAGACAGCCCTGTTAACAAGGGGCACATCAGGCAGACTCTGCAGGGCGCTGAGTGCTGAGCTCCCAGTGCACATGGCTAATTTGCATGTGATGCAGATTATCCATGTGCTGGCTCCAGGGAGCAGTGGAGCTTCCTCCTTTGCCTACTGTAGCAGAGTGATGAGTCATCACCCTGCCTCCTCATCACACTGCTGCAGGAAGAAGGAAGCTCCACAGTCCCGGGAGTCTGCTGCTATAAGGATGTGGTGGGGAAGAATCTGAGGAGCGGATGGAAGGTGAGTATGATCAGTTTTGTTTTTTTTACTGTGAGCAGCAGGATGGGGGATTATATATACCATGGAGGTTGTGCTGAGTGTATAAAGAGGCTGTGCTGACTGTATATAGAGGCTGTGCTGACTGTATATGGAGGCTGTGCTGACTGTATATGGAGGCTGTGCTGACTGTATATAGAGGCTGTGCTGACTGTATATAGAGGCTGTGCTGACTGTATATGGAGGCTGTGCTGACTGTATATGGAGGCTGTGATGGCGTATATAGAGGCTGTGCTGACTATATATAGAGGCTGTGCTGACTGTATATGGAGGCTGTGCTGACTGTATAGCTGACTGTATATGGAGGTTGTGCTGGCGTATATAGAGGCTGTGCTGACTGTATATAGAGGCTGTGCTGGGGTATATAGAGGCTGTGCTGACTGTATATAGAGGCTATGCTTGGGTATATAGAGGCTGTGTTCGGGTATATAAAGGCTGTGCTGGGGTATACAGAGGCTGTGCTGGCGGTATATGAAGGCTGTGCTGGCTGTATATGGAGGCTGTGCTGGGGTATATGGACGATGCTGCTGAGGTATATGGAGACTGCTGTTGTGCTGTATACATAATATGGAAGCTGTGTTGAGCTATATATACTATTTGGATGCTGTGCTGGGCTGCCACAGCTTCCAAATAATATATAAAGCCCGACACAGCCTCCAAATAGTATATATAGCCCAGCACAGCTTCCATATTATATATACAGCCCAGCACAGCTTCCAAATAGTAAATATAGCCCAACACAGCCTCCAAATAATATATACAGCCCGCCAGTCTCCATATTATATATACAACCCTGAACAACCTCTATATTATTTATACAGCCCACCCAGGAGCCTCTATATTACATATACACAGCCTGCAGCTTCTATATTATATTCATGAATCATAGTATGTGTTAAAGGGGCCCACTGAGACTGTTTCGCCCGGGGCCCACAAAAACCTGGAGCCGGCCCTGCTTGGGCCTTACTACGCTTGAGAATGCCAGGCATCAGCTGCCTGGGTTATATAAACTAAATAAAAAGCTTCACTGGATTTTCCATTGCCAGTGAAGGTAACAACAAGCAGTGGGGGTTAACAGTCCTCAGCTGCCTGGGTTATCTTTGATGGACATACAAAATGTGGCAAAGGCAATTTTAGGTTTACCCGTCAGCTCCTTTTTTACCCCCTAACCTATCCCTATTTGTCCCTGCACCTTAATATCACATCCATAACCATCCCAGTGTCACTTAAAATGATAATGATTAATAATTTTTTGTCTATCATATAGCGCTATTAAATCCGAATCACTTTACATACATTTTCGACACTCTCCCCATTGGGGCTCACAATGTAAACCTCCTATCTGTATGTCTTTGAATTGTGGGAGGAAAGTGGAGTGACTTAAGGACACAGCAAGAATATACAAACTCCATTCAGGACACCAGTGGTGCTTATTACATTTTTTGGTGACACAGGAAGGGTTACGGATGTAGTAGGTGATATCTTGCCAAATCCTGGTCCACCCTACACCAACTTCAACCCCTCTCTCACCACACATAGAAGCCATGGTAACCCAATCAATACCTACACACCTTCATCTCCCTCTTTTAATTGCGCTCTCTGGAATCCACGGCCTGTATGCATCAAGCTTCCTTTCATCCACAACTACGTTCTCACTAACTCTCTTAACCTCCTGCCTCTCACAGAAACCTGGATCCAGGATTTAGACACAGTGTCCCCTGCCACTTTTTCTTATGACGGCTTACATTTTTCTCATTCTCCGAGACCTGGGAATAGACATGGTAGTGGAGTTGGCTTACTCCTGTCCCCACAATGTACTTTCCAGGTCAACCCCCAGCCCCATCACTCCCATTCCCCTCTTTTGAGGTCCACACAATTAGGCTCTTCCGTCCCCTCCCCCTCAGAGTAGCGGTGGTATACTGCCCCAGAAGGTCACCCACCCAGTCCTTGACCATTTCTCCACGTGGCTGCCACATTTCATGTCCTCAGAATTACCAACCCTTATTTTGGGAGATTTCAACATCCCCATAAACAGCCCCATCTCCCATCTGCATCCCAGCTCCTATCTCTAGCCACATCTCTTGGTCTCTCTCAGCTCTCAACCTCGATGACACACAAGGATGGTAAAACCCTTAACCTGATCATTGCCTGGCTCTGCTCAACCTCCTCCTTAGATAATTCACCTTTTCCCCTCTCTGATCGCAACATTCTCTCCTTCACGCTCACAAACCCTCGCCCACCCCAGCACACATTCAGAAATCTACAGGCCATTCACCCTCATACATTCACAGACTCTCTACACTCATCACTGTCCCCAATCTCCTCATACTCCTGTCCTGATCTGGCAGTCAATCACTTAAATGACTCTCTCAGAAGCTCCCTGGACCAAGTAGCGCCCCTCACCCTCAGAACCTCCAAGCACAGAGATAAACAGCCCTGGCTCACATCACAAACTCGATTCCTCCAGCGATGCTCTAGGAGTGCTGAACTTCTATGGAGGAAAACCCGCACTCCAGAAAACTTAATTTACTATACATTTATGCTGAAAACTTACAACTCTGCCTTTCACCTCACCAAACAAACCCACTTCACCACCCTGGTCTCATCACTATCCAACAATTCAAAAAAACTCTTTGACACCTTTCACTCTCTCCTCAGTCGTAAAGTGCAGGCCCCTATCACTGACCTCTGTGTTGATGATCTGGCTTCTTCACAGAGAAAATAGAAAACATCTGTCAGGAAATCAACTCCCAACCTCAAATTGCTGTTACCCCTACCTCTCCCCACATTTCCTCCACCTCACTCTCCACTTTTGACTCCCCATCTCCTCACACCTACTCCAGTCTCTCTCTCCGGTGGTCATCACTCACCTAACCAAAATCTTCAATCTCTTGCTCTCTTCTGGCATCTTCCCCTCCTCTTTCAAACACTCTATCATTACTCCATTACTAAAGAAAAAGTTTCTCGACCCATCCTGCACAAATAACTACTGACCAGTCTCCAATCTCCCCTTCATCTCTAAAATCCTGGAGCGCCTGGTATACTTCCGCCTCACTCATTACCTCTCCACTCACTTTCTTCTAGACCCATTACTGTCTGGTTTCTGCCCCCTACATTCTACAGAAACTGCCCTCACCAAAGTGACCAATGACGTTCTGACAATAAAACGTAATGGTGACCACTCTCTGCTTATTCTTCTTGATCTGTCTGCACCCTTTGACACTGCTGACCACCATCTCCTACTCTCCATGCTGCACTCCATTGGCATCAATGACACGGCTGTCTCTTGGTTCTCTTCCTATCTTTCTGACTGCTCTTTCAGTGTATCCTTTGCTTACTCCACTTCCTCCCCTCTTCCTCTCACTATTGGGGTCCCTCAGGCTTCAGTCCTTGGACCTCTTCTCTTCTCTCTTTACACGGCCCCGATTGGACAGACCATCAGCAGATTTGGCTTTCAATACCATCTTTATGCTGATGACACACAACTGTACTTTTCTTCCCCTGACCTTACTCCCGCTCTAATAAAAAACACCAATGACTGTCTAACCGTAGTTTCCAATATCATGTCTGCTCTCTATCTGAAACTCAACCTTTCCAAAACTGAACTTCTTCTGCTCCCGCCCTCCACTTATCTCCCGAAATATGACATCTCTCTCTCAGTGTGCGGCACCACGATAATGCACCCCATATATACAATCTCTCACCCGCTCTTGCCACTTGCACCTGAAGAACATGTCTAGAGTTCGCCCCTTTCTCACCTTGAAAACCACAAAAACCCTCACTGTGGCTCTGATTCACTCCTGCCTGGACTATTGTAATTCTCTTTTAATTGGCCTCTCCTGCACTAGACTCTCCCCTCTCTAGTCCATCCTTAAAGCAGCAGCCAGGATCACCTATCTAGCTAACCGTTACTCAGACGCTTCTGCTCTATGCCAGTCATTGCACTGGCTGCCTATAAACTATAGGATCCAATTCAAACTGCTTGTTCTCACCCACAAAGCTCTTCACAGTACAGTACCCCCCTACATCTCCTCCCTCACCTCTGTCTGTCACCCCCCCCATTCTCTTTGCTCTGGAAGTGACTTTTGACTAACTTTTGCATCAATCCGAACCTCCCACTCCGAGTTCCAAGACTTTTCCCGAGCTATACCAATTCTCTGGAATGCTCTACCCCAAGATATTAAGTGTATCCACAACTTCCATAGTTTCTGGCGATCCGTAAAAACACATTTTCTTAGGGCGGCCTATCACGATCCCTAGTCAAAGTCATCTAGACACAGCCTATCCGCTCCACCAGTATCAAGTGGGTCACAAATAATGGTTGGTGGCCACGTATACTGCTCCTATCTGTTCCCCTTCTCCTCAAGCTGACTATACCATCATTGTAAAGAAACACCTGTACTTTTGTATCACCCCCACTTCACTGTTAGATTGTAAGCTCTTAAGAGCAGGGCTGTCATTATTTTGCTCTAATTATTGTATTGTATTATGCTTTGTATTGTATTGTAATGATTTTTGTATTGTATTGTATTTTCTGAGAACTGTTTCTTATGATTGTGTAAATATAAATCTCTGACTTGTGAAGCGCTGCGGAATGTGTTGGCACTATATAAATAAAGATTATTATTATTATTATTATTAGTAGCAAGGTGCACAGATAGGTACTGATAGGTTTTGGGGCTAAAAAGAGATTTTTTTTCACTAATGTGTCTGTATCGTTAAATTATTTATGAGTTATATCTCTGTAATGTATGTCAGATATTTGTCTGCATGTCTGCAGGATAATTTCCTGATGTCATTGTTTGTGTTTTCATTTTTAAGTCCACAATCTGCCTGCTCTGTGGGATAAAGCCTGCAGGGCTTATTCTGACAGGGGGCAGAAGACTGCCTCATGGCAGAAAGTTATGTTGGCCCTTTATTTTGAGTTTCATAGTTATGATCAGTAAATGAAGTCTACTATTGGTAATATTTTTTTTTGTAGGGGGATGGGTTAATGTCTTGGTGAGATAAAGTAGAATTGTATGCTTATGTCTTTTCTGTTTCACATTTTAGAAGATTGTATAAAAAAAAAATGGTGAAAATCGTTGCAGGACCGCTATGTCATGGCAAAGCAGGAGGCATCGAGTGGACCTGCCGCAGAACAAAGCGTATTCAAATATGAGCAGGAGCTGCAGTTTCTGCAGGGATGCCTTAATTATAGGCCGTAAGTATGAAGAAAGTATGCAAGTTAAGTTTGCTCAATTTTACTAACATTTTTTTTTACCTTTACAACACCACTGGGAATTGTGCAGTCTATAAGACTGCTGCCTGTGGTAAGTTCTAGTTCCATGGCGAGCACAGGATCCCAGCCCCTACCCCCTAAGTCCGCCGCACCTAAGCCCCTACCCCCTAACCCGCCGCCCTAAGCCCCCACCGATACCCCCTAAGCCCCGCAGCCTACCCCCTAAGCCTACGCCCTAAGCCCCCGCCTACCTAAGTCCCCCGCATTCCTAAGCCCCACCGAGCCCTAAGCCCCTACCCCCTAAGTCCCCGCCCCTAAGCCCTACCCCCTAAGTCCGCCGCACCTAAGCCCCTACCCCCTAAGCCCCGCCCCCTAAGCCCCCACCGATACCCCCTAAGCCCCGCCGCCTACCCCCTAAGTCCGCCGCACCTAAGCCCCTACCCCCTAAGTCCCGCCGCATTCTAAGCCCCCACCGATGCACCTAAGCCCCTACCCCCTAAGTCCGCCGCCCCTAAGCCCTACCCCTAAGTCCGCCGCACCTAAGCCCCTACCCCCTAAGTCCGCCGCCCCTAAGCCCCTACCCCTAAGCCCCGCCGCATCCTAAGCCCCCACCGATACCCCCTAAGCCCCGCCGCCTACTCCCTAAGTCCGCCGCACCTAAGCCCCTACCCCTAAGTCTGCCGCCCCTAAGCCCCTACCCCCTAAGCCTCGCCGCATCCTAAGCCCCCACCGATACCCCCTAAGCCCCGCCGCCTACCCCCTAAGTCCGCCGCCCTTAAGCCTCTACCCCCTAAGCCCCGCCGCATCCTAAGCCCCCACCGATACCTCCTAAGCCCCGTTGCCTACCCCCTAAGTCCGCCGCACCTAAGCCCCTACCCCCTAAGTCCGCCGCCCCTACCCCCTAAGCCCCGCCGCATCCTAAGCCCCCACCGATACCCCCTAAGCCCCGCCGTCTACTCCCTAAGTCCGCCGCACCTAAGTCCCTACCCCCTAAGTCCGCCGCCCCTAAGCCCCTACCCCCTAAGCCCCGCCGCATCCTAAGCCCCCACCGATACCCCCTAAGCCCCGCCGTCTACCCCCTAAGTCCGCCGCACCTAAGCCCCTACCCCCTAAGTCCGCCGCCCCTACCCCCTAAGCCCCGCCGCATCCTAAGCCCCCACCGATACCCCCTAAGCCCCGCCGTCTACTCCCTAAGTCCGCCGCACCTAAGTCCCTACCCCCTAGATCCGCCGCCCCTAAGCCCCTACCCCCTAAGCCCCGCCGCATCCTAAGCCCCCACCGATACCCCCTAAGCCCCGCCGCCTACCCCCTAAGTCCGCCGCACCTAAGCCCCTACCCCCTAAGTCCCGCCGCATTCTAAGCCCCCACCGATACACCCTAAGCCCGCCGCCCACCCCCCTACTCCCTAAGCCCCGCCGCCTCCTAAGCTCCTGCCGCTGTCCCCCGCCGGTCTCGCTAACACCTAAGGCCCTACACCCTAAGCCCCCGCCGTCCCCTAACCTAACGCCGCCGTCGATCACTTACATGTCTTCTTCTACATCTGATCGTCCGTCCGATCCACAAGTCCTCCGTCCGGCCAGGCGTCCTCTTCGTCCGGCCCCGGGGGTCTTCTCTCTTCTTTCCGCCATCTCCGGCTCTTCGTCCGGCCCCGGGGGTCTTCTTTCTTCTTTCCGCCATCTTCCGACTCTGACGTCCTCTTCACTTCTCATTGCGAGAGAATGGACGAAAAATCCTCCATTCTATCTGTATGAGATGTGAGGCGCTCTTCTGATTGGCTGACGGCAGTAGACAGCGACCAATCAGAAGAGCGCCTCACTTCTCATAGACATACATTAGCGGTGTGTCGGCGAATTTAAGGCCGGGCCCCTGGTTCTATTTTCCGGCCATAAAATCGCCGACACACCGCTAATGTATGTCTATGGGATTTTTTTAAATGGCGCCGCGATTCGGATTGGTCGCTGTCTGCTAACGCCGACCAATCAGATTTCGCCCTCACTTCCCATAGACATACGTTAGCGGCGTGTCCGCGATTTTAGGTCAGGAAAATAGAACCAGGGGCCCGGCCTTAAAATCGCCGACACACCGCTAATGTATGTCTATGGGATTTTTAAAAATGGCGCCGCGATTCGGATTGGTTGCTGTCTGCTAACGCCGACCAATCAGATTTCGCCCTCACTTCCCATAAACATACATTAGCGGCGTGTCCGCGATTTTAGGTCCAGGAAAATAGAACCAGGGGCCCGGCCTTAAAATCGCCGACACACCGCTAATGTATGTCTATGGGATTTTTAAAAATGGCGCCGCGATTCGGATTGGTCGCTGTCTGCTAACGCCGACCAATCAGATTTCGCCCTCACTTCCCATAGACATACATTAGCGGCGTGTCCGCGATTTTAGGTCAGGAAAATAGAACCAGGGGCCCGGCCTTAAAATCGCCGACACACCGCTAATGTATGTCTATGGGATTCTTAAAAATGGCGCCGCGATTCGGATTGGTCGCTGTCTGCTAACGCCGACCAATCAGATTTCGCCCTCACTTCCCATAGACATACATTAGCGGCGTGTCCGCGATTTTAGGTCCAGAAAATAGAACCAGGGGCCCGGCCTTAAAATCGCCGACACACCGCTAATGTATGTCTATGGGATTTTTAAAAATGGCGCCGCGATTTGGATTGGTCGTTGTCTGCTAACGCCGACCAATCAGATTTCGCCCTCACTTCCCATAGACATACATTAGCGGCGTGTCCG